>OX104068.1:98348679-98408993 GCA_944474145.2 Dicrocoelium dendriticum | reverse complement strand
TGCGGTCAAATGACCGAACGACCGCGACAAGCTTCAGCGAGACTTCAACACTATTTATCCTGGTCAAGTTTGAACGCCACTTCGTTCAATGTGAAACAGTGTCACACTGTTCAGTTGCGCCATATACATGACTACGCGTATAGGCTTGTGGCACATGTATTGCAAACAACTTCCCAAGCACGCCACGGTGGTGTGCTCAGTCAAAGTGACGTCAACTGTTCAAAACAGTCAGAGGCGGTGGCGAAGACAGCAAACCAGCATCTCGGCTTGCCGCGGAAAGCATTCGGAAGATTCGACTCATCCATCTTCCTCATGGTGCACAATTTTTGTGCGCCTTCACTTTGAATAGGCCATCGAACCTAGGCAAGCTTGGTTGAAGCGCGGCTTAGAAGTACTAGAGGAACCCCAAAGCAGGATTACGAGGATCGTCAATGGCCTACGAAACTTGTCCTAACTTCAAAGGCTGTAGTCACTAGGAGCTTTCAGTAGTTGCTACCGAAGGCTGCGCAGCGATACCAGAACCAATTATTCAGTGGCCGTAACCACGGATACGGTCACTTGCTGACAATCAAGCATAACACCAATCACAAAGTCAACCTTCTGAAATTGTGTGCACAGTTTATCCGCCTCGAATACCAGCGAAATTATTCTTCTCTCCGGGTTTGCCAACCTTGGAACTCTCGCACATACATGGCTGTATCATCCCCCAATTTGGATGTTTGCTAACAACGATTGGATCTTACCCTTGACTCCAACACTTCGTTGCCTAAACTATGCAAACTTGGAGCTATATTAATCATACCTCTAAACCGGATTAGCCTGTTGCGTAAAGCTGAGGATGCGGGACAGAAGTGAGCATTCTTGTTTTCACATTTCACATATAATAAATCAATTAGAACTGTCCCATGTCGTCACGTCGTTCATATTCAATGCCAACATACACTACTATTTTTCAGCAACGTATCTTCTGGATAAGCGCACAAACAGACAGCTCATCTATTGTTTGATAATCCCACATTTTACCCATACCTTATCCGCATTTCGAGTTCCGGATTTACAGATCACTTTGCACAATCATCGACGTGCACAAGCTCATTGGAGACAAGCAAATTCCAGGCCAGTAGAAAACATCGCTTATTGCCATCTATCTAAAATATGGCTTTGAAAAAACTTTGACGATTAGCGGTCAATCATTCACATCCTTTATTAACCAGGATATTACATAAACTGGTTAAGAATGGTGTGATCAGATTCATCAATTCGAGGGGGCTGGTCGACAGATCCAAGCTTGCTATATATATATATATGTATATATCAACAGCAGATTTGAAATTCACAAATGCATACAGGAAGAACCCAAGATGCTGGCTAGATCACCTCAATGCTATTTCAACGTGTTCCGCGCATGCAAGTGCAACTTACACATTCCCTCCGAGTTCGCTTTCTTGTGAAATACGTTGCAAATCCTGTTCCGAAAGTCGTTTTCGAGCGTACGCAGATAGGCATCGCTCAAAATATTGTTCTGAACCGTTAGAGTGAATGAGGTTCTCGGAAAATGACTGGTATTCGACCTTTGCAACATTGCTCAGCGATGCTGTGTGGTCTTCAGCTGTCTTGATATTGTGCCACATTTTGATGTTGTTTGTAAAACGTGGGGACAAACCTGGTGCCATGACACATACCTGCGGTGCACACAAGCTAGACTTCAGTTGGTTCGGCCATGCTGCTGCGGGCCAACAAATTCAAATGATATTGAATGAGAATTTGGAGAATACAACCCAAAAGTTGGTCATTAGTAATATAGCCTAGGAGTTTTCAAAGGATAGTTCGTTGGCTTAAGCAGTCAAACGCGTATGCGGATCTCAAGTAGAAGAAGAAGCCAATTTAATAGTAATAATAATAATACTTTTGTGGATACCCCTCAGGATGCGGTAAAATTCGCCCGTATTACATGCGTAGCATATTTTACAGAAGATGTCATGCATATGTATGGCGGATAAAAGGCTGCATTATTCTACTTGCATTTGACGATTCTAGGGCAAAGATGTACTCAAAGGATTCTTTCATCACAATATGCCTTTGTTATGTATATATATATATATATATACATATACGTATATATTTATATATACCCTATAAACATTAAGCGCACTTTCTCGTGAGTCGCTGTGACCGCTTAGCACAGTAGCAATCATTCATCTCTGCCTGCTGCGTATTTTTATTCCACTGAAATCAATTGGCTTTCACGGTTAGCATATAATTTACTATTGGGTCCAGAGGAACCAAATGACAGTGTTGCTACATTGAGGAGATCTGACGGAGACAGTCGTTCGAATAGGGGCATGTACTGCGCATGAACCTAATTTTGTTTTCTTCATTGTTCCCTTGGAGGCGAAAATGGTGGTGATTACATCGAATACGATATTATCCCTGCATTAGGCAAGCTTGAACATGAGGTGTTAATGTTGTCGTAAACTAAGGCATCCCGCGTTGGTAAGTCTTCATCTCACGCACCGCGAACGGTGACCAGTACTTTGAGATTCATGGTAAAGGCATGCCACGCCGTTAGACGCAACACTCTGCCTAAATGCAAACATTGCCTTGCTTGATCAATGATAACATTAGGTACGACCCACTTTTCACTCCTGCGGCGACCGAATCTGGTTCACAGACCTAATATCGATAATACTCATTCCAGGGGCGGCACAATACGTTTTGTCCGAACTCGTCAGTCCGTGCATCCGTTATTCCTGACAGACTTAACAACCTTGTCTGACCATAGAATCTCATCCTACAATAAGGGTATTAGGTTGTGCCGAAATTTGGCACACTCTTGCTTTAACAATTTCTGATGTGGCGCTGTCACCTATGTCAAATAGCGGTAATATTTTCAGGTTGAAATTAGCTGTTTACCTGCAATCGCTTAGTTCAATATTCTGAATCCACCTCAACCTGCCATTGGAAAACTGGAACCAAGCTACGGAGAAAGGTTTCTTTGTATACACGAAGATACGGAAATTTCAATCCCTCTGAGGCGACATTGAGCCGTCTCTCACTGGTGGGAGCCAGGAAGTCTTTATCCCTAATTTTCACCCCTCTAACTCAGTTGCTTAATTCCACAGACATGTGACACAAATACGGGTAATAATTAAAAGTGCATTTATCCAAAACCTTAGATGCGGGATGAAAACGCGCACCAAGTTGGTCACCTCCGCAGACCTACAAAACCGTACCACCCACTGCGTAGGAAAAAACAACTGGAAGACCAGCGTGTGCGCCAACTGGTTGTACGTTTGACCTCACACTATTTATCACATCGATAGCAGCCAAATAATCTAAATTGCTTCTCTGGTCAGACAAGTTATTGTGTCAACCCTGGCTACAATAAAACTGTGCAGGTGCTAACGCACCTAGAAAGTGTTGGCCTCAAACTCCATCCAACGAAGTGCCATTTAATACAGAGAGAGGTAACGTAACTTGGGCACGTCATTTCGGGTATGGCGATTCGGACTGACCCTCGTAAGACGAAGAAAGTGAGATTATGGCCAACCCCTGCCAACGTTGATTAACCATGAGGTTGTTTAGGGTTAGCCTCATACAATCGACGATTCGTGAAACGGTTCTCAGAGATCGCAGCGCCTTTGAATACTTTGTTACAGATAGTTCTATCCTTCAAATGGACCGTCGAGTGTCGAAATTCCTTTGATCAGTCACGAGAATTCCTCTGTTACGCTCCGGCATTGGTTATCCCCGACCTGTCACCAAATGCCGGGGAGTTTATTCTAGACACTACGCCAGCGACCAGGCGATTGGAGCTGTCTTGTCGCAGAAAGGGCAGGACGGAATAGTAAGAGTGGTGTCTTACAGCAATGGGAGCCTCAGTGAAAGAGAACGGAAATAGTGCACATTCAGGAAGGAAATGTTAACCTTAGTATTCTTTATAAAACAAAGCCGACAATACCTATTAGGAAGGAAGTTTATGGTACGAACAGATCATCAGTCACTTTGCTGGTTACATAATTGCAGAGAGCCCCAGGGACAGATCGCCAGATGGCAGAAACAACTTCAGGAGTATGATTTTGGGTGCCGACACGGACCTGGTGTAAAGCATGCCAACGCAGTCGCTCTCTCCAGACTTCCTAATCGTGCTCACGGAGACCGCCCGTCTTGTATTACACAACACGTAGCTCTAGTTAACCTTCAGAATTCGGAGTACGATCGTTGGCAGGAGGCATAGGCGGCAGACCCAGACGTATCACCGATCTATAACAAACGACGAGTAGGGATCGACAAACCTACCGCAAAGGAAATGGAAGGAAAAAGTTACGAAGCTCGATACTTATGGGTGATGTGGGACAAGCTCACCATCGAGGAAGATGTGTTAGTGTTTACTTTTGGCCCAAACTATATCAGGAGAATTGTAGTTCCGCGATCATTAGTTTCCAAAGTGTTTTCTGAACTGTGCAAACAGCCGGGTCATGCTAGAATCTACAAACTAGAAGCGGCAGCAGGTCAACGGTTTTGTTGGCCACATCATCGGAGAGACGTCACTAACTGGAGAGGACTATTGCAGCCTATGAATGCAGACTACCCGAACGAGTTAGTGGGAGTAGATCTTGTTGGTCCCCTATCAGAAATATCACGTGGGCATCTGTACCTCTTGGTCATGGTCGACTATTTCACTAAGTGGTGCGAAGCATTTCCGATCGCACAAGCTGATACAGTCAACGTAATAACGGCGATGCTGAGTCACTGGGTGTGCCACTGGGGAGCACCGGGGCAGCTACACTCTGATAGGGGCTCATGTTTCGAGAGTTTGTTGGTGCAGGAACTTTGTCGTGTGTTCGGTATGGACAAGAGGTGAACGACGGCTTACCACCCGTAAGGTAACGCATAAGCTCTGCGTACGAATAGGTCGCTGAAATCGCTACTGAAGGCCTTTGTGGATCAAAATGTAAGTGAGTGGGACGCTATGTTACCAGATTGTTTGCTGGTCTATCGGAGCACAGTGCACGCTTCTACTGGTCGAACATCGTTTGTTATGTGGACCGGAAGAGAAGTCCGATTACCGTCTGACATTCGACTATCCAGTCCGCAACAGCCACATTCATCGGTGACAGAGTATGTTAGCAAACTCCTTGATTTGCTTGGGAACGCCCATCGACGACAAAAATACTATTACGACAAGAAAGTTTTCGGAGCTTCTTTGAAGGCTGGTAACCGAGTTTACTTGCACCAGGTACCAACGGCAGGAGTCCCGGTTAAGCTACACCATGAGTGGACAGGGCCGCACATAATACATCGGGTGCTATCGGATGTGACATGTGTTATCAAACACCCCAATAACCCTGCCAGTCAACTTATGATAGAACGTTTCATACGACTTAAGCCATTCCGGAGTAAAACCGACCAATCTGTGGGGGTGGGGAAGGAAACGCCTAGGGAAATAGCAGTTGAACTGGAGGTGCCGGCTTAAGGCGGCTATGGTGTGGCCACGGGAACACTGCCTGATTAGAGGGGGTGTGGTGTAGAGAAGGATCGAAACGGTGTTGGCGCGCGTCCAAAGTTGAATCGTTGCATTAACGGCACTCTCTCCCATTTGTCTTTCAGAGCGCCTTTCCTGCTCAATTACCGGAGGAGAACATGAACACGACGACATTGGTTAACTGTAACTTTGTTTCTTCCAATTTACCTCCTGTTTATTACCTTTCGTAGTGGCTACGTGTTGTGGAATAGAACTTCGTTCTCAACCCTTGAACTTCTTCCCTGCTTACACGTTACATAACCAGGTCTCCGTAATCCTATTGAGATCCCGCGGTTGTGACGCCATGCGTTCTCTTATTTCGGTCCACTAAGTAAGAAGATGTTGGTGTTAGCATTCAAATATGGTAGTGTTTTTGATGTTAGCAGTCTGTAGGTAGACAGCAAATTCGTGTTAATTTTAGGAAGAATTATCATCGGACAATTTTTCTTTTTCAACACTGGGAGTTTGTTTTTAGTATTTCTAATTGCTTTTCTGAAAAGAATATTTATATTTGGCGCGAAAACGCGCTTATAGATCAAAACAAATAGAAATGTTAATCATAACTTCATGAGTCTTGGCCAAAAGCACTGCATTTTGACAAGATACAACGTTCAGAGTAGTTACGTTTGCATCGTTTAGATGGCCTTTGCTTTCAAAGGACAATTTGTTGGTTTAAGCTGTCAAACGCTTATAATAATAGGTATATTTCTCAGAAAGGTGAGACACGTTCCAGAGACCCTGGACCGATCATTATGTACAAGTTTTCTCTGAAGCTGAAATTGTTTATCGGATGCGAGGAGATTCGTATTGAGTGGGATTGGATTCAAGTTGTAATTTATTCTTATGCAGCTCCAACTTTCTTCGGTAGCAAGTATCTCATCGTACCGTTGAACGAGTCGTGGTCCGGATCAACGTAAATAGAAGGGAAATAGCAAGTATTAGTAAGTATTAGTGCGATGGAGGTCGAAAACTTTCTAGGGAATTATGTGCATGTGTGGAATCGAGAATAATATAGTGTGGGGAGGGTCTCGCAACCAAATTTCTGGACACAGCATAAGGAACAGCAGTATGGGTCTGGCTAACAGGGAAAAATAAGTCCACCTTACTGCACAGTGAAAAAAGGGAAATATTTAAGCAACTACCTTATTATTGTATTGCAGATGTTGTTTACAATTAGGAGGCGCAATACGGATTTCGGATTACTTAAGATGTGTGGGTTGTGGGCTGTGAACAAGAATGCCGAACCTTTAGTAGTTTTGCTAACTGCGCTAGGAGTTTAATTATGCAGGGAATTGGTCCAACAGAACGCCAGTGATATGTTTACGAGGTTACAGTAGTCCTGAGTGGCAAACATATTGATGTTGACAATGTGTCGGTTGATTCACCAGCAAGATATGGTCAAGTGAAAACCGAAGCTAAGTGTTGGGGAGCAAGGTGGGTTAAAGATGTAAAGAAAGAATCCGGGTGCTTTACCTACCAAAGCGTCAGTGCTTTCACAAACGAATGGTAGGTATGCCAGCGGGTGAAACGGAAGTGAAGTTACGATTGGAGAGATAGTTAACCGGAATTGGGAGTCCAGCTAACCAAGTTGCCAGTGATTCAACTGACACATGGTTGCAGTGGAGCCAAGTAAAATCAAGGGGAAGTATAGTGAGCCAAGATGGGATGAAGAGGATAACAGAAGCCTGGACCTCCAACTCATCGATGTATCAGTGGAGCCACTAATCAGCGGTGAGCTTTCGGGCAGGCAGATCCGGAGTGGGCAATAAAAGAGAAGGGTAAGCAGGGAATCAACGGGTGTTTGTTGATCTGACTGATACAGTCAATTGCAACTTTCAGTTATATGTTGTCTGGACCTTGTTCATACGTTTGTTGAATAGTTGTAGGGCAGCGCAGGAGCATAATCACATTGCTGACTGTAAGATATTTGTCAAGCTTTCTACGAAAGTTATACTCAGATGTGCTAGTACGAATATCGGTCGGCAATTTGTTCCAAATACGGGAGTACCGATTTAGGAAAAAGTTTGCTGATATGTTTGTCTTTGACCTTCTTACCATCACAGAATTTTCACTATTGCGTGTATTGTATCCATTTGGTTTCATGAGTGATAAATCAATGCTAGGGGTGTGGACATTTTTGTGCAGGATATTGAAAAAAAGTGCTAAGTTTACTTTTAGGCGTCGAAGCCATATTGGGTCAAGCTTAAGTAAGTCGCATCGCTCAGAATAGGGTAACACTAAGCTCGTACCAATAAGGCGCTTTGTAAACGCTCTTTGTACATTTTCTATAGCGATACGATCATGTTTCCTGGAATTGCTATACACCATTGAGCAATATTCAAGTAAAGGGCGGGCGAATGATTCATACATTGAACAAATTGAATCTCGTAGAGTAAGATTTTTGAATAGTAATGCAATGCGTTGTTTAGCTCTGGTTGTTGCATAAAATGCTTGTTCTGAGAAGTTAAGGGAATATGAGTAGCGAAGCCCTAGGTCACAGATGGTCTGACAGATAGTAAGTGGTTTGCTATCTAGGGTCAGAGCATTGTGCTTAACATTGCACCTGTATAACATCGCGCTACATTTGTCAGTGTTGAAAGACATTTTCCATGTGTTGCACCAAGCCTCAAGCGCATGGAGGTCCAGTTGGATTTCCATTAGAGTATTGCTGAGGTTGGTAGGATGGAAGGAGTACACTATTTTGATGTCATCGGCGAAAAGATAAGGTGTGCCGCATTTAACTACGCTGAAGACGTCGTTAACGTAAAGTAGAAATAGCAATGGACCAAGAACACTGCCTTGTACCACCCCACTGGTAACAGCCTTGGGTTGAGATTTATGTTGTTGGATTTGTACTATCTGGGAGCGATCTGAAAGATATGAGCTAAACCAAGCCAGTAAGGGGTCCTTTATACCGAAGGTTTGGAGCTTAGCTAGTAGGCGACTATGAGGTACGCGATCGAAAGCTTTTTGCATGTCGAGATAGATGACGATTGCCGATAAGCCACGATCGTGTGAACTGACAAGGTGATTTAAAAATTCTAAGTGACAAGTGATGCAGGACCTGGAGTTCAGGAATCCATGCTGTGAATTGTTTACTAAGTTTCTAGTTAAAAGGAATTCAAGCGTTTTCGACTTTACATGTCGCTCCATCATTTTAGACAATACTTATGTGTGACTAATCGGCCGGTAGTTTTTTACGTCGTACAGTGAACCTGATTTATGACGGGGCATCACTATGGCCTCCTTCCACTTAGCCGGTATGATACCAGAATTCATAGATAAGGTGAACATATTCAGTAGCAGCAAGGGGATGTCATCTCCCCCGAATTTTATGACAGCAGATGGGAGATTGTCCGGACCAGTGAAATAGGAGGTTTTAGTGGACTTTATGAGCTTTTGGATATCGCACAGATTGAACGTGATGTTGCTGAGTTGATCATTCGTGTGATGTTGCAGATCCAGGGTCGCAGGATCACTACATTCATTAAACGAGGCAGCAAAGTAGTTGTTGAACATTTCGCTGGTATAAGTCGGGTCACTCACTAAGCATTTATCTGCAGACATAAGCGAGATAACATCTAGGTTCTGTTTAGCGGTCTTGCGCTTAAGCAATCTGAATAGTTCCTGTTTTCTATTTTGGCTACCGAGTGCTTGCTTTTCTTTATCAATCAGCATGGCCCGATTGGCATTCTCCTTAATAGTAACCAATTGCTGGTGCTTTATTAAGAAACAGAAGTCATTGGATTTACGATACGCCTTGAGCAACTTTTTGAGCTTTACAGCTAATTTGTGTTGTGTATGCCTTTCTCCAGAGGATTCCAAGTAGACGAACGTAATACAAATTCAACTGTAATAATAATGTGTATACCTTATCATACGTGAGAATGTGCCCATATTAGCCGCATACCGTTTTTTACAGAAGATGTCATGCTCATGCATATGGGATAAACGTTTTCATTATTGCACTTGGCTTTGCCGTTTCAAGGGCCTGTATGTACTCACATGTGTGTTACATCGCAATGTGCACTTGTTGTATATATATATATATATATATTAAAGTATTTATATTTATATATTTATATATATATATATACAGCATTCCTGGATCCGAGTATCAGCTTCCTCAAATTGATGAATTTCATCACACCATTCTTGGGCAATTTTTGTAATATCCTGGCTAATGAGGGGTATGAAGGATTGACCGCTAATCCTAAAAGTGTTATTTCGAGCCATTCATTAGACGGGGGATAATGAGCAATGGTTTCTACTGGCCTGGAATGTTACTTGTATCCAATGATCATGTGCTCATCGATGCTGGTAAAACATGACCCGTTTATCAGGAACTCGAAATGGGCAAAAAGACACGGGCCACGACATAGAATGAGATAACTATTTTCTGGCGTATATTAGCAAGAGTACTAGATGATGGTGTAAATTCTGGGCGAAATAAAAGCCTGAAACACATTTCTCGCTCAATGTTCCCACTATCTTAGTGAGTACACACAGACAACACACACATTTTGGGGTGCAGTGTAGTCTGATTAAGTCCCGCATCACTGTTATAAAATACACAACCACAGTGCATCGATCGTGCACATGTGGTGTAATCTCGTCAACGTCAGCTGAAAGCGAGGGGATGAAGGACATATGACACCTACTTTTCACATTGCTTCCTTCAGTTTCTTTTAGCTAAAATACTTGCTTTGGCTATCATATAATGTGAAGACTGAAAAGTAGACATAAGAAGGATAAAGGTTGGCGGGACATTTCTATTTTGCATACGGGTTTTTTAAGATGGCGGGTTTACATATTGTAACAGACTGTACCGACATTGGTAATGGCATATCAATTAGAAGTTAACTATTACACGGGTATTTCTCATAATTGTGTTACCTACCTCCGGATGGCTTTCCAACTGTGTTAAGAAGATTATTGCTTGTTAGATTCCTCCGTGCATTGGAATTTTCCGTGGAAATGGCAATAGCAAAATTCTCCTTTCCGATTCTAGATTCTTCGACCATGGATGATGTGTTATCCCTGTTTAACTATGAAGATCTTACTATCGATTTGTGCACCACAATTGGCCGTCTTGTTGGTCTCGTACTTTTCATACTGCCCACACAATCACCTTGCAGTGCCTGTCACAAAGTTGTCGGAAGTTAAACAAATACACTCACATGTGTTATGTTTCCTATTAAATACATAAAATAGTATTATCCTCGGTTTTACGAGGCATGCCATGTTGGGTGTGATGAAAACATTACAATTGTTTCGTATGTGGTAACAGCAAATTCCACATGTCAGAGAGAAATAAATACGTAGTTTTCATACTGCCGACACAAACACCTTGCAGTGCCTGCTACAAAGTTGATGAGTCAACGGCTCTGTTTAGCATTCGCTATCAATGTCTACATTTTTTTATGCAGAACACGGAATATTATGGGGCATTAGCAGATAGAGTTAACCGTGTCTGTGAACGTTTCAACTTACGCAATTTGACGTATGACCAGTTTAAGTGTCGCACATTTCTCAGTGTTTTGCAATCTCCACGCGACGCGGATATCCACACTCCGTTCCTTGCTGCGTTGCATCGTGATCCCGGTTGGACCTCGAAGTCTCTCTAAGGCGAATACATACGGTTATTCAAATTGAAACCCTACACCGTCATGATTGACCAGAGTCGCCCGTAATGCTCATGCTGGGAAAATGACAAGAAATTCCAACTGAAATCATCCGATCAACAGAGTTCCGAACAATCTATCTGCATCATGTTGCTTATGTCGTGTATGGTACTGTGCACGTTATTGCCCATTCTCAAGCGTCATATATGTGATAAGTGTCATAGCACGCGACTACAGGAAAGATATACAATCATTCTTGGCCAAAGCACACGAAGCGGTCACCAAAGTAAGAACCGACCAAATGTCTGACAGTTATTGTCGCTTTTCACAGTAATTCTAGAGCACGCCGCAGTTTACGTATTATTTTCAACAACAGGATCCCGAACCGGCTGCAGTTTCGATACGAGCTCAGACTTGAGAATCATTTCTAAGAACACTTGGAAGCACATAAATAGGCCGAAGAGGATAGAATCCGGAAAGTTCACCCGGAAGCATTCGGTTGAATGCTGGTGTTGGTTGGAGAAATAGATTACACTATGGATTTCCAGGAAGCGGATATACCTAAACCAGTGATTGGGCGGAGTTAAAATATTTATAAATCCTTGGGCATAGCTGGATGGCATAGCTGAAACTGTTTGAGGTTCCAAGGAGTCGGATTTGTAATTGTATCTGAACCGATCCACTCCATGCATCAATGTCAACTGAAGACATGAGGAGAATCCTGAAGCAGTAATTTGTCTCATTGTTGAAAGATGGTCTTTGTCACTGCACGCAGTTCAAAGCGAAGTTATGGCTACGTGAAGGACCCATCGCAGTCATCAGGGAAAGCTGACCGGTACCGCACACAGCCATGGCGCGGTTAAACAGGAACACACTCGAATGCAGTGCGCCAGTGTTATCACACTAGTGAACTTCTATTCATGAGCTACGCCAATCTTTGTTTTGAGATTGGCGAACGGTTAAGTGAGTGTATGCGTCGAATTTCCAAGTGGCCTATACGCCGCACTGGACGACTACCAGTTACCTCTCTTGATACCAGAAGATACCTTTGCTCACTGGCTTTAAGTGTTTCCCTAAGCTCGACGTGTCCGATGCCCATATCCAGATCGATGTTGATGAGGGCTTGAGGGAATTGTCGAACATCCACAATCATCGCTGCCGTTACCAATACAACGGCTTCCATTTGGAAGTAAAATTAGCACCAGACATTTTCCGGTAGTTGATGTACACCATGCTCGCGGAAGTCTCGCGAGATACCGCGTACCAGCATGATATCATTTTAATGACCCGGACGCCGGAAGGAAGAGTTAGGCGCTTCGCTGAATTGCTCTTATGCATCTAATCAAATGGCTTCCGAAACCGTGAAGACAAACGTACGATTATTGTGCCAACCACTAAGATCCAAGGCTTTATTTCCGCAAAAGACAGTCGACGCTATGATCCAGCATACGTCCAATCTCTTTAGAAATTTCCTCCGCGTGCGGACCTGCAATCCCTACGTTAATTCTGTGGCATGAAAATTCAGTAAAGCGCTTTTCTTCCAGAAACACGTCGCCTGGGTGTTCCGCTGAACAGGATGCTGTGCAAAGACCAAACAATCAACAGAACTTCAGAATGGCAGACTGCATTTGAGCGGATCAATTCACTGCTGGCTTCAGACCTATTTCTGACTCACTTTGACCCGTCCAGAGAAATCGACCTCGCTACAGACGCTTCAAGTCCCGGGATAATTGCCGTATTTGCACAAATGTTCCCAGGGGATCTGAGAAGGCGATCGCACATGTCACCAGGAAGCTGAAGAGGGCCGAACGAAAAGACAGCCAGGTTGAGAAGGAGGCGCTGCTCATTGCGTATGCCGTTATTAAATTCCACTGGATGCCGTATCGTCGCCGCTTCATGCTGCTGACATATCACAAGTCGTTAATGGCTATTTTCGGATCAAAGCAATCGTCCCTGCCTACACAACCAACTGACTCCAAGATGGACTCTCAAGTTCCTAGACTACAATTTGAGATCCGGTAATAAACGACGGCTTTTATGAGCCAAGCGGTTAGCCTGTAGCGCCTCATTAATTCCCATCAGCAAGAAGATAATGACACGGTCATAGTCACAGTTGAAATCGAACCTGATACTAACGTCCTGATATGCGAGGCTTGACATACCTTGCTAGTTCCGCCAGAAGCTATGAAAGTCGAAACCATTGGAGACCCAGTCTTAAGGAAGGCAGCACACTTCCACGAAACTGTCTGTTTGCTTTCGTCTCCCTTTGCAGAAATACAACAGGTTTTTCAGTGGAGATACTCGCCCTTCATTGTGAACGTTTGCATCATGTTTTCGGAAAGTGTAATCACTCAGCAGATACTGCATGCAAGAATGTTGTGACAATACCATTCTGGACATTTAGGGCTCAACAGAATGAAAGTGCTCCACCGAAGTTACGTGTGGGAGTCATTTATGAACTGATAGATGGAACAGCTCTCCAGAAGTCGTAGTAACTGCGATACCACTTCAAAGACACCAACGAAGTCCGAACTCCAATCTTAGCTAAAACCAACAAAGCATGGAGCCGTGTTCATGGGGAATCTGCAAGCCCAAACAACAGCCGCAACATCCTCATTGTAGTCGGCAGTTGCGGCAAATGGCCTCATTATCAGCACGACAAGAAGCACAACAGTCTAAATTTTGGGACACGTCTTTAGCAGGTTCGGCTGCCCTGAAATATTGGTGACGAAAAACGGAAAACTGTTTAGCTCGGCTTCATTCACGGCTTTTTGCCGACTCTGTGCCATCAAACACTTGCCGTCATCACCATTCCATACACAGTCGAATGGCCAAGAAGAGAGATTTGTGGATACTTGCAAGTACACTCTTCTCAAATCAAGTAGGTAGGGAGATATATAGGAGATGATGATTGCCTGTTTCTCCTTATGCACCGATCTACAACGAATCCGTTGACGCCGGATATGTTGTCACCAGGTGAGGCACTGAGTAGCCGAAAACTACGCGCGCCCTTTGATGCAGTTCGATTGTCATCTGATGCCACATTGGTGAAAGGAACCTTAAGATGGAAGATGATTCCAGTATGCGAAATGGTTCGAAGCGAAAGTCCTTTAAACTGGGACAGTCAGTACTTGCACATGATTATTGCGAGCGGCTCATACAATGGACCCCTTGCACGATCAAACGCAGGCTCGGGAACGTCATTTGCGACGTACTGGTCCGGTACGCTATGTAAACCAGCTACAATGAACATTGTGCCTGGCGGCAGCAAAAGAATCTGCTGAGCTGTTATTTGACCGGTTGGTATTTAGTTTTAACTTGCCTAAACACCCTGTAGTAGAATACTGCCAGCAGAGCACAGAATTCCATTGCGGAGCACCACAGCGAAGCCCATGTACCGAGAGGCATAGAACGCCATCCAGATGGTTTCAACTCAGTCCCATATTATCGTCATGCACCGCGGTAGCCGTCACAGGATTTTTGTTAGGCGGGAATAGATAAATTCACCAGGAAGCACACATTAGTTCTGAAAACAATTGATTAAATTTTTGCACTGAGTTCGAATATTCTAGCACCGTCCTTTTTTGACCAACTAATGGTAAAGAACAAGTTCTTCGCAACATTTAACAGGTGAAGCTGAAAAATTCTACGCAGTGTGACGCACCTGCAGTTTTGTCACGGTCCCCTAATACAACTAGCGCACAATGCGTTGCAACCCACATAGTATTACATAACTTCCCGCGCAACGGCAATGGAAATGAGAATAAAATTACGGTTGATCCATCGGGCATGAGCATGACATATTCAATAAAATATGATCTGCTGCAAATATGGGTAGATTCTGGCACACGATTAGAAGTAAACATAGTAATGTTATTATTAGTTTCCTTATCTTCGTCTACCTGGATTCCTCAATAGCGTTCGACAGCTTTAATCAACAAAGTATATTTTGAAAGCCTTTAGACTCGTTAACCAGTGACCAAGTTTGGGTTGCATAAGCACATTTTGCATACAATCTCAATTAAAGTTGAATGTCCTCAGCAGCAATTCTAAACCAAATAAGCATCGCATCTGTGCACCGCAAGTATTTGTACTTGCACCAGGTTTATCATTAAACTTTACAGAAAACGTTAAAAGCTGGCACAGTATACAGACAGCCGAGATCAGTGAGCATCGCATGGGATGTCACAAATGACAAGTTCCAGTCATTTTCCGAGAACCGCATCCGGTTGAAAGGTTCAGAATGCAATGTTTTGAGCGGAGGCCATTTGCGTACGCTCGAGGCCAACTTGCGGAACAGGAATTGCAACCTAGTTCTCAAGAAAATGATCTCGGAGTGAATGTGCAAGTTGAACTTGTGCTGTCTGCGATTGAAATGTTGCGATGTGTGCTTACTGACAACGGCTTAACGCGCCCAAAGCTCCACCTTAAAAATGGATCATCAACACACCGCTTTAATTATGTAATGTATATTTATGCAGTCTCTGGGTCGCATGTTTCTGGAAAGTGACATAAAATTACACGCCAACGAAAACCTAGCTTCCCTCGACGAACAATGCAAGACGAAATTTCGAGAAATGATCACTAAATTACCCGTACATAAACACGTTATTTGTGCCATGCGATTCAGTTCGGGTGATGAAGAGTACGTTCCGGACTTCACGTTTACCTATGAAAAAATGGGTACAAAACTTGGCCATAGCTGCTCTTTCGTTACGTAGGCTGCGCGGAAAATACCAGTGTAGAACCGGTGCAACCTAGAACAGCAGCCATCCTTTAGCAAACTCTTTCAATAATATGTAGAATGTTGCTTGTTCCCACAATGTGGAAACATGGAATATTTAATTACTAATCCAACTGTAGCAATTGTGCAGAACTATAGAACTTCTGCAAATTTACCTTAATTCCGATGCTATCCAGATTTATGGGTTTTGTCAACGCGGAATCTTGTAGGTGTCGTTTCGTGCGTTATCCTCGTCCACATGCATTTCCAATGCGTTTGACCGCCTGGACAAATTTTTCGAACATGTAGAGTCGGTGACTCGATACTTGGTTGCATATAAGCAACACCACCAGGTAACATCAGCACCATTTTAAACCCAACTAATAGATTGTGTGGTGTTTCCCATGGATCGGTACTGGTATAAGATACAGTCCTCCACTTCAACAGTGATAATCCCAGTGCATGTGCCAAGAATCACAAGAGTCAGCAGGCTGTCCATAGGCATGAAAACTACACGGTACAACAGGAGAGAAACAACAGCGGATCCACGTCGCCATCTAAAAAGCCACTAGTTGAACGCAATGAAATATATAGATTTGGACATACGCCAACAGCGTACTCACGAATACCGACTCGTGTAATATGAGTCACAGCGTGAGTCACAACGATACTGGTATGGATCCTGGCCAATCGGCACGTTGTTCTCTGCCGAAGACGGCTCGTCGAATGCCGGCATTCGAACATTTCGCAAATGCAATACACCTACTTGAGGCTGCATGTGCTATTTGCCCTACAGGCCTTGCGCCCATAACACAAACATGAAGTTGATGAGCACTAGGCTCCAAAATGTAAAGCGACCAATTTCAATCGTTCCCTTTATCGCTAGTGCATTAATCAAAGCTATAGGACATAGTATGGCACAGCGGCGAATAGCAGCGTCTGCTTAATGATAGCGCAATTATGTAACTTACGGTGGCGTAACCCAATCACGCCCCTCACGGTCTGTTGCATCGCAGTCGAAATAACAATCGCAACTGCAACCTGGACAACCTGGCCACGCACAACACTCGAACTGAATGCTCACAAATTATATTCTGTACGTGTCTAAAACATATAAAGTTGCTCCAACTAAGATCAATCTTGTCGCAACAGTAACACTTTTCGAAGACAAGATGAGGATAATCTATCTCATTTGAATAGCATGATGCATTCCGTTCAGAGCGTTAAACGAATAAGCGCCAGCGATATAATGTGAGTATCATGCCCCTCTCTAGTTAGCCTTAGGAATACACGCGTCTGCGCTTAAGGTGGTCCATTAGATAGTAAAACACTCGCATATGTTCCTATTTTCCATAAATTTTCATCATATCATATGCGTACTGTCAAGCGGAAGAATTTTACATGCTGTTTATTAGTTTGCATTAATAGCTAGCTATCGAACACCGAGTAATCACGGCGCAGTTATTGTCTGTGCATAACGGTCGTATTGCTCCATCTGACCACATATACTCAGCTGGTTATTTCCTCGTGCAATCAATCACGAATTTGTAAACTTATTCCTAACATGGTATATGATGTTGTTAATAGATTACCAGTCCAACTAGATCCGCCAATATGGATGGCGGCATCCGTCGTCCTATTACCTTGATCGGTCTACACTAAGCTCCCTATTCACATGGGAAAATTTCATCGCTAAGCTATTCAAAGAGGGTTCCCAAAAACATCTAAACACCAATGTTTTCATAACTAGGCTTTGGTCTCAACCATCCGCCAAAATATTAATAAAAGCACCGTGTATGACAATACTCCACCTACCATGTCACACTTGCAAGAGCATGGATTCTTTTGTACAAAATGATCTGTGCCGCTATACACAATGTTTTAATCAAGAGAAATATACGTATTATTATTAGCGTATTATTATTATTATTATTATTATTATTATTATTATTATCATAAGTTCTTCCTCCTCCATGGCAAATTGGCTGCATTCCCCTGGGAACAAGACCACAAAAAGTGCTTTGGTCATTTTCTATAACCATGAGGCGCTGCTACGTTTGGGTCGCTCTAGCTGCTGAGCGCATTCGCAATCATTAACCTCTGTGTACTAGACATTTTCATTCGACTAACAGCGATACGTTTTCACTGTTGGCTTATAATATACTACTGCGTTCCGAAGAACCAAATGCCAATGCTGCTACATTGAGGAGGTCTGTCGGATACACTCGATCGAATAGTTCCTGCAGTGCTCATGAACATCTTAGTAAGTTAGTTATTGTTCCCCTGGAGACGGCATTGGTGGTGATTATATCGAATGCGATAATATCCCCACATTTGTCACGCTTGAACATGCGGTTTTGCTGTTGTCACAAAGTCATGCGTTCTGCATTTGTCAGTCTTCATCCCACGCACCGCCGACGGCGACAAGTGCTTTAAGATTCACTGGGGAAAGACATGCTACATGGTTGGACACAGCTCTCTGCATAAATGTACACATTGTCTTGCCTAATCAATGATAATATTAAGTACGACCCATTATTAACTCCTGCGGCGACCGAACCTGGTTTATAGACGTAATATCGCTACTACTCGTTCGAGGGGCAGCGCGATAGCTCCTGTCCGAACTCGTCGGTCCATGTATCAGTTATTCCTGAGAGGTATAGCGACCCTGTCTCAACACAGGATCTCATCCCAGATTAAGGGAGTTAGGCCGTGCCAAAATTTGGCTCTTATTTGCATTAATAGATTTTCTAGTGGTGCTATCACCTATGTCAAATGTCGGTAGTATTTTTGTGTTGAAATTAGATGTCACGGATACAATCTCTTAATCCAATATTATTACTCCATCTCGTGCTGCCATTGGAAAACTCGAACAACCCTTCGGACAAGAGTCCTGTTTATACACGCGGATCAGGAAATTTCAATCCCTCTGAGGCAATATTGCACCGTCCATCACTCAGAAGTGCCTAGAATTCTTGATCCCTAATTTTCACCATTCTAACTCCGTTGTTTAATGTCACAGACATGTGAAACTAATGCGGGTAATATCTAAAAGTGCATTTATCCACAGCGTCACAAACAGGATGAAAGTGTGTGCGAAGTTGGTCACTTTAGTTGACCTAGACAGCCAGATCACCCACAGCGTACGGAAAAATAAGTTGAAGACCTGCGTGTGCGCTGAGTGAGCGTACACTTGGCCTTATGCTATCTATCACATCTGCTGCAGTCAACCGACCTAAATGGCTTCTCCAGTCAGACAAATTATTGTGGTAACTCTGGATTCAGCAAAACAGTGGCAGTATATTGTCCTTGCCAGTTTTCTTCTTTAACTATTGTAAAATGTACAATGTAAAATTATCTGTCATGTTTGTGAGATGCCGGAATCACTGCAAACGCTATGTTAAATAAATAAACGTTTTATTCCTCAGCAGTGCGAGGCAAAGACCAATTGGGTGGTCTTATCAACATGTACAACGTGATCGCATAATATAGTTAATTGTTCGTCTCTTGATCGAAGGTTCCCATAAGGGTTTTGAAATGATTAGCAGTCAATAGGCCAGTCACAATTTGATGGAAAATTTTGGCGAGTGACGACGATGGTACAGAGACATCAGCTTGGAAGGCGTAGTGCATCAACGAACCAGTGCGTCAAAGGAAAAAACAGAATTGGTTAAACGGATTAATAGGAGTAAGATGGTTCTCAAATATAGATCATTTGATGCCGTCTCAGAATAGAGGAGCAATGCATCACTCTAGATTTGTTCTAGCATTTAGCAGATTTAAGACAATATTATCCATTGGCATTAAACTTCCCCCACCTATTCATGTTTTAGCCAGTGTAAAAGTAGCATCATTATTACGCGGCTCAGGCGACATATGAGTCGATGAAATTATTTATGCCATGCTCTTCACAAGGTTTTTAGGTAATCACCATGAGAGTAAAATAATTTGAGTGTTTCCTGAATAGGTGGTTAAATACATGTTGCAGAGTTTTTCAACTAAAACGCTGGGCCAGGAAACCTAAACCATTTACGAAACGGAAAGGTAAGATGTTCGGATTGTTTTAGCAGGCACAGCAGTTTTATAGTATTACTGTACGCTATAGATTTGCGAGTAAGTACATGAATGAAATATACGATGGAAATGTGAATAAAGTCTTCGGAGCAGAATCGGTTAGTCTCTCTTTGCAATCCAATATGTTTGTATGCAGGACATAATGAAATTGTGACCCGGCAAATTAAGCAAATGGGGAAAGTGAATCAAAGTGGATATATTTCGTCCGTGATTCCTTTCCATTCTCAACTTAATATATGCCTCTGAGACCTAGCTGTGTAAACGTGCGAAAAATATGGACAAAAGGTTTGAATTGTTCTCGCCACAAACGTATCGGCGTTCACGTAAGGTACACTTTGTTGAGTAAAGATGTAAAGACGGTCGGGGGAACGAAGAGTGAAGAAAATTCTGTCAAAGTTTCCTCTTCCTTTATATTAATCCTCTTTACGTAGGTCTGGCCAAGTTAATAGACTGTGCATAGGACATTTGTTGCTTATTTATAAGCAGCACAATCATCTCTCAGTCCACTACTCGAAGTACTAATTTGCATTAGTTTACTCGAGAAATTCTCCAAACGTATTGTATTACCAGATGTAGAGCATCTGCCATTTTTGAATCCTGGTTGCAAATCATAGGTATTTATTTCGACAGGTTGTTGGTTCAACTTTCCTTATATACCTTTAGGTGGAAGCATCTTCCAAAATGTTTCTCGTTTTGACATATACTTACTTGATGTACACATGGGTACGGGGATTTCGCTATAGATACTTGAGGTTCATCACAGCCAGCCTCCAAGTCAGATAGTCGTCTACATGCCTGAGAAAGCGCTAGTCTGCGAGTTCTGCCTGTTGGGCATCAACGGTAGTACGCATCCATGGGATCCATCAGGCATATTTGTATCGTACGTAGCTACTGGTAATGGACGTCGGATGTTTCGTGGCCACTCCTATCCTCTGCAACGTTCGCAACCTGCATGGCGGTGAAGGATAAGACGCGCTATATCACAGTTTGCTTGTAAATCATGACGGTCCTTAACTGTCCCCCGTGGCCCCGTGGCATAAGTCGCTGACTGTCTGTGCAAGCCGCTCTTGGTCATGGGTTCGAATCCCGATGGATCCGATGGATGCGCACTACCCATGATGCCCAACAGGTTGCAAATACAGACTTGTGCTTTTCCAGGCATGTGGACGACTATCTGATTTGGAAGCTGTCTGTGACGAACCCAAGTTGTTTAATTCATTATTACTAGTAATATTTGGTGAGAATACACGTTAATAGACTAAATAGGAATGTGGCTCTAAATTTCTTGCAACTTAAGCATTATGGTTTTAAATGCAGCATCCCTCAACGTTATGAGTAGTTTAGTTTAGACGAGGGTTTGAAAAGATTTTTAGCGAGTGAGGACTGCACGTTTTCTAGGCAACGTCGGTGGCATATCTTGTCGTTTGTATATTAGTCATCTAGAATTCAAGCATAAATCGAAGGCAGACTAAAAATATTACGCCCTGTTTTCATGAATCTTGTAGGTATTGATATAGGTTTTGCAATTCTTCTTAAACTCGCCGTTATGAATTGTATATGCTCGTCAATAATCTGAGTGCTAGAGTAAAAGATGCAGATGATTCTATTAAGTGTAATTTATAAAGAACGCTGTGATGAACTCAATAGTTCCCTGCTATATTTGATCAATCGTTTGTCAAGATCATTTATTTTCGCAACGTCGAACGTGTGTATCGGTCATAAGGTGAAATTTCGTTGCCTATCCACCTTGCGGATAAACGTATAAGTCGTTCTAGCTTCCACACACATCATCAGTAACAGACATACAGAATTTATGCATAATTCATCGGAATCCTCTTTCCATTGTCTAGGAACCATGCATTTTGTGCTGTGTACCCCCATTAATTTCTATTGATTGCGCTAGAGTGGCATTCGAGAGGCATATTCTAGTCACAGTGAAAACTTGTTTCATGCGCTCCTGGATTGACGATTTTGCTTCCATTTCGCATTCGGGTACTAGAGCAAGCGTTTCTATGACTGCTTTTGATAACCAATGAGATATTTCGTTGGACATTGACCTACCTCCTCGTTTATGATTGGTTGTTTTGCAGCGCTGAAACATATAAAAGAAGTTCAAAGTAAAGAACACAGAAACCTTGCTAACTACCAAACGCTTCTAGATAACAAAAGAACATGCGAACTGCACACATGCTATTGTTTGTCTTATGCAGCCTTCAAGGCATCCAGTGCGACCAACGTAAGCAAACCACAAATTTTGACTCTGAAATTTGACAAGCTGTGTTTCCGTTAAACTTGATAGTCTTAAAATTATTGTACAGCGTCCAAATGTGTTTGGGTATCATACATTTGTTCTGCCCTAAAAAGACGGGTCAAAACACCCAACAATCCTTCTTTCGCCGTGAGTAAATTGACATTCTATATCAGCCTAGCATTTGAAATGTACACAAATTCAATTGCAGTCTGACACTATTAACTGATATGACCAATTATTTGTTATGGCCATAGGCAAAAGCAATAAGAAATCGCTATTGATGAGTAATCTTATGTAAGTTAGTCGGTGCTCAGCTGCGATTCGGAGCTATCTGGACATCTTCATTCCATTAGTGTGGTGTTGGTAATGGATTAGCAATAGAATTAATATGTTTTACTATTCTGACAATATTCTCATCAATGATAAATTGCCTACATTACAAAGATATGCCCTAAAATCGGCTGTTATTTGGTTGTTGTTGATGATGATGTTGACTATGCTAGACAACTTCACTGCTAATTACCCGTTAAGCGGAATTTGTGGATGAAACAAAATGTCACAGAAACAACGCATGTGCCTGAGCGAATAAAGTGTTTACCAGTAATGTTGAATGTTCGTTTAGTTTGTTACAATTGGTAGTATTCGTTATATTCATAAGATTTTATTCTAACCAGAGTACCATAATTATTTATCTAACCCTTTGAACACAAACCAATCCTATCCGCAGGTTTGCTTGAACTATACTCTAGTAAGTTACACGCATTTATGAATTTATTACACCATTTATATACCCAAATCAAATCTATAAGTTGTCGTAAGAAAAGAGAAAGCTTATGCAGAGCGAAATGCAAAGACGGCACTTATGACGATTGCTCATGATTTTCATTTATATGAAGCAAGTCTGCAAATTTATGCACTGATTTCTTTTGAACCTTTAAAGACCAGAACCAAAAGTGTGTGAACTTAGAAAAGTTGTTTATGCATACCTCTGCAGCAATGGCTTGTAACGGGTATAAAAGCAACTGCCTATCATGTTGCAATGGACTGTTAGGGTGAAATTTACGAGATAAAATCAATGCAGGTAAAAGGCGCCCGAGCTACATGTCTCACGTAAATGGTTCTATTAGCGCAGGATTGATTATTACTGCACGGTGTTTGAGAGGATTTTGACACCGTCCACTGTTTTTTCTGCATTAATACCGTCAACAGAGATTCAGGGGCTATATATGTAAAGTAATCACTTGGCATCTAATGAACACTTGTCATCAGTTCAACGCAGATTACTCATTCATTGTCCTCATGCGCAACCAAAGGCCACCTGAATTCAAGTTACTTGAAGCCATTGTAATCGATGGCGAGCAGCTGCCTAAGTGCGTTTAGAAGCAGTTGATAGGATTGCTGGGACTACCGTGGTTGTGCCGCAGTAATAGTTTGCCATCACTTGACGAGCAATCGACCGCATCCGATGTTGACTGTTTTCAAATTGTTAGTTTCCTTGTAGGTGACTTATAAGAAGCCACTAAATGACTGTGTCATCTCACAGCTGACCTCTTCAGATATTTCTGTTTATTGTAAATGTGTCAGAGGATTATCAAGACGTTTTTGAATGGTGCTAAGGTGGCTGCATTAAACAGACACGCTGCGACGAAGTTATGGAGCTGTGACACTCGGAGAGAAAAAGCATTTCGTCTACGGTCGGTCGGAAGTATTGGGTGGCTAACTTATACGGATAGCCCCAAAATATGTATAATTTGGCAGAAACTCCAAGAAGGTGACAAGTATAGTTGGGATTTTTGGTCCCTTTCCTGATCTTCATAATTTATCTCACAAGGTAATGTCTTCCAGCTTCCAACTAATTGCCGATGATCTAATAATATGGCGTGCTATCACTAGAGTGCCGAATCACGCAGCTCTGTATGAAGACCTAGATATAGCATGCACGTGAGCCATCGAGGATAGGCTTCACGTCCACGCAGCCAAATACAAACTTAAATAATGAAATTGTATATTCCTCGATGATGCAAGAAGCTGTTCCCTAAAAGGAACAGATCGAATAATGGTACAACCTATCCAGGACATTGCATTAATACATTTTCAGAAATAAACATGAGCGCAATTACAAACTACGTAACACAGCGTAAGCAGAATCGTTCTGCTATTTTTACCTACCATTGAATCAGGATTATTCACAATAACATGACCAAGGTTTGGGCCAAGAAACAATGTAATGAAAGGGTCTGTTGTCCGAAATGTTATGTGTACTTGTTGGGAAAATTTACTCAGGCTACACGGATAACGTTTTCGAATGCGTTCTCTAGAGATTGTGGTGTCCCCAACATATTAATCACATTTTGAACAGTTAAATGCTTACTAATAGCAAGCTTAAAATTGCAGACAGTATAGCATATTCTGATATCACTTAGAAGTTCGTTCCAAACCTTTGCGTATTGGGTTAGAAACAAAAGTATACCAGAGTTTTCTATGAGTGTATTCTGGGCGTGCTCGTGCAACACAACCTTGGTTGTTGGGACTGACTATAAAGGTATCAAAAAGTCAACTCAACACTTTGGTCTCCTTCACAGAGCCTACAGGAAGTTTGACCCCTCAGTTCTTCGAAAAATGCTTGGAGCGTACCCGGAACTGCATATATAATAAGCTA
The DNA here is from genome assembly GCA_944474145.2 of Dicrocoelium dendriticum. NCBI lineage: Eukaryota > Metazoa > Platyhelminthes > Trematoda > Plagiorchiida > Dicrocoeliidae > Dicrocoelium > Dicrocoelium dendriticum. Next base: position 98,384,138 of record OX104068.1, on the reverse strand, counting down.
GTTAAGTGTGGTAACTCTGATAAAAGCACTATCTCATCGCGCTCGGTAACCCCCATTTCAGGACAACAAAGGACGTCAAAGGTCTGTCCTAAATTCCCACTCATGCGAAAACCTCTAGGAGTGTACAACGTACGTTATCGGATTTTATAGAGAGATTTTATATCCCAACTATACTTGTCACCAAATTGGAGTTTCGGCCAAAACATATATATTTGGGGCTAACCGTATAAGTTAGCCACTCAGTACTGCCGACCGAACGGTAGACGAAATGCTTTTCCTCACCGAGTGTCACAGCTCTATAACTTCGTCGCAGCATGTGTGTTTAGTGCAACCACCTTAGCAACATTCAAAAAACGTCTAGATAATCCTCTGACACATTTACACTAAACAGAAATTTCTGAAGAATTAAGCTGTGAGAAGACACTGTCATTTCGTGGCTTCATATAAGTCACGTACAAGGCAACTAATAATTTGTAAACAGGCAACATCAGATGCGGTCAATTGCTCGTCAATTGATGGCAACCTATTGCTGCGGCACTACCACGGTAGGCTCAGTACTGCTATCAACTGCTTCTGTACGCACATAGGCAGCTGCTCACCATCAGTTACAATGGCTTCAAGTAACTTGAATATATGTGGCATTCGGTTACGCATGAGGACAATGAATGAGTCATCTGGGTTGAACTGGTGACCAGTGTTCAGTAGATGCCACGTGATTACATCTCATACCATTGTCCCTGACTCTCTGATGACGGTATTAATGTTGCAAAACAGTGGAAGGTGTCAAAATCCTTGCAAACTCCGGGCAGTAATACCCAATGCTGCGCTACTAGAATCCTTTACGTGAGTCATGTAGCTCGGGCGCCTTTTACCTGCACTGATTTTATCTCGTAAATTTCACCCTAAAAGTCCATTGCGACTTGTTAAGCATTTGGTTTTATACCCGTTACAAGCCATTGCTGCATAGGTATGTATAAACAACCTTCCTAATTTCACCTGGAGGGGGCTTTTTTACACATTTTGAATTCTGATTTTTTAATGGTGCAAAAGAAGTCGGTGCATAAATTTGCAGGCTTGCTTCATGTAAATGAAAATCACGAGCGATCGTCTTTGCCTTTTGCTCTGGGTAAGCTTTCTCTTTTCTTACAACTTATAGATTTGATTGGGGTATATCGATGGCCTAATAAATCCATAAATGTGTGTAACTTACTAGAGTATAGTTCAAGCAAACCTGTGGATAGGAATGTTTTGTATGCAAAGTGTTAGATAAACTAATATGGTACTCTGGTTACAGTTCGCTGTTATGACTGTAACGAATATTATCATTTGTAATAACTTGGACCAGTGTTCAACATCACTGGTAAACACTTTATTTGCTCAGGCACATGCGTTGTTTCTGTGGCAATTTGTTTGATCCACAAAGTCCGCTTAACGGGTGATTAGCAGTGAAGTTGTCTAGCAAAGCCAACATCATCATCATCGACGACAAAAATAACAGCAGATTTTAGGACACATTTGATAAAGCAAGCTATTTTAGCATTGATGAGAATATTGTCAAAATATTAAAACATACTAATTCTATTGCTAATCCATTACCACCACCACACTAATAGAATTAAAATGTCCCGATAGCTCCGAAGTGCAACTGGGCACCGACTAACTTGCATACTATTACTCATAAATAGCGGTTTCTTATAGTTTATGCCTATGGCCATTGCAAATGATTGGTCTGATCAGTAACTAGTATCAGACTGCAATTGAGTTTGAGTACATGTCAACTGCTAGACTGACGTAGAAAGCCGTTTTACTCACGGCGAAAGAAGGATCGTTGAGAGTTTTAGTCCGTCTATTTTAGGGCATAACAAATATATGACACCCAACCAAATTCGGACGCTCTACAATAATTTTAAGACTATCAAGTTTAACGGAAACACAGATTGTCAAATTTCAGAGTCAAAGTTTGTGGTTTGCTTACGTTGGTTGCATTGGATGCCTTGAAAGCTGCACATGACAAACAACAGCATGAGTGCAGTCCGCATGTTCTTTTGTTATCTAGAAGAGTTTGGTAGACACGTTTCGGTGTTCCGTGTTCAGGATCTCTTTTATATATTGCAGAGCTCTCAAAACAACCAATCATAAACGGTGATGTAGGTAAATGTCCAGCAAAAATCTCATTGGTTTTAAAAGGCGGCCATAGAAACGCTTGCTCTAGTACCCGGATGCGAAATGAAAGCGAAATCATCAATCAAGGAATGTGTGAAACAAGTTTTCACTGTGACTAGAATATGCCTCTCAAATGCCACTCTAGGGCAGTCATAAGAAATTAGTGAGCGCACACAGAACAAAACGCATGGTTCCTTGTCAATGGGAACATGATTCCGACGAATTATGCGTAAATGTTCTAAGTCTGTTACTGATGATGTGTGTGAAAAATAGAACGACTTGTATGTTTATCCATAAAGTGGAAAGGCAGCGAATTTTCATCGCATGACCGATATACATGTGCATTGTTGCGAGGATAAAAGATTTTGACAAAAAATTGGTCAAATATAGCAGGGAACTATTGAGTTGATCACAGCGTTCTTTATCATATTACTGGACTTCCTTGAATTATTTGCATCCGTACTTCTAACACTCAAACTTTTGGTGAGCAAATACAATTCATAACGACGAGTTTAAGAAGAATTTCGAAACATATATCAATACCTACAAGATTCATGAAAACAGGCCGCAATTGTTTTGAGTCTGTCTTCGAGTTATGCTTGCGTTCTAGATGAATAATATACAAGCGGCAAGATATGCGACCGCGGCTGCCTAGGGAAAGCGCAGCGCTCGTTCGCTAAGAACCTTTTCAAACCCTCGTCTAAATTGATCTACCCGTAATGTTGCGGGATGCTACATTTAAAACCATAAATGCCTTAGTTGCAATAAATTTAGAGTCACATTCCTATTTAATCTATTAACTTTTATTCTCACCAAATGTTACTAGTACTATTAAAATAAATGTAAATAGGCACTAATTAATTAAACAACTTAGGTTCCTCACAGCCAGCTTCCAAATCAGATAGTCGTCCAAATGCCTGGAAAAGCACTACTCTGCATTTTCAGCCTGTTGGGCATCATGAGTATTGCACATCCATTTGATCCATCAGGATTCTAACCCATGACTAAGAGCCGCTTGCACCGCCAGTCAGCAGCTTACGCCACGGAGCCATGGGGGAGAGTTAAGGACCGTCATGAATTATAAGCTAACCTTGATATAGCGCGTCTTATTCTTTGCCAACTTGCAGGTTGCGAACGTTGCGGAGGACAGGATTGGCCACGAAACATCCGACGCCCATTACCAGTAGCTCCATACCATACAGATGTGTCGGATAGATCCGATGGATGCGCACTACTGATGATGTCCAACAGGCAGAAATTGCAGACTAGTGCTTTCCCGGGCATGTAGACGACTATCTGACTTGGAGGCTGGCTGTGATGAACCTCAAGTACCCATAGCGAAATCCCCATACACATGTGTACATCAATTAAGTATAAGTCAAAACAAGAACATATTTTGGAAGATGCTTCCACCTAAAGGTAAATACGGAAAGTTTGAACCAGCAACCTGATGAAATAAACACCAGTGATTGGCAACCAGAGTTTAAAAAAGGCAGATGTTCTACATCTGGTAATACAATACATTTGGACAATTTCTCGAGTAAACTAATGCAAATTAGTACTTCGATTGGTGGACTGAGAGATGATTGTGCTGCTTAGAAATAGGCAACAAATGTCCTATGTAAAGTCTATTAACTTGGCCAGACCTAGTTAAAGAGGATTAATATAAAGGAAGAGGAGATTTTGACAGAATTCTCTTCACTCTTCGTTCCTCCGACGGTCTTTACATCTTTACTTGACAAAGTATACCTTACATGAACGCCGATACGTTTGTGCCGAGAGTAATTCAACCATTTGTCCATATTTTTCACACGTTTACACGGCTAGGTCTCAGAGGCATATATAAATTTGTGAATGGAAAGGAAACACGGACTAAATATATCCAGTTTAATTCACTTTCCCCATTTGTTCTATTTGCCGCGTCGCAATTTCTTTATGTCCTTCATACAAACAAATCGGATTGCAACGAGAGACTAACCGATTCTGCTCCCTACGACTTTATTCACATTTCCATCGGTTACTTCATTTATGTACTTACTTGCAATACTATAGCATACAGTAATACTAGAAGACTGTTATACATGCCAAAACAATCCGAATATCTTCCCTTTCCGTTTCGTAAATGGTTTAGATTTTCTGACCTAGCGTTTTAGTTGAAAAACTCTGCAACATGTATTAAACCTTCTCTTCAGGAAATGCTTAAAATCTTTTATTCTCATAGTGATTACCTAAAAGCCTGGTGAACAGCATGGAATAAATAATTAAATCGACTCATATGTCGCCAGAGCCGCGTAATAAGGATGCTACTTTTACAGTGGCTAAAACATGAATCGGTGAGGGGAGTTTAATGCCATTGGTTAATAATGTCTTAACTCTGCTAAATGCTAGACCAAATCTACAATGATGCATCGCTCCTATATTCTGAGACCGCATCAACTAATCTTTAACGTAGCGTTTGTAGTGATGCCGGCATCTCCCAAACATGACAGCCAATTTTACATATTACATTTGCCAGTAATTGAAGAAGAATACTGCCACTGTTTTGCTGAAGCCAGAGTAACCATTATAATTTGTCTGACCGGAGAAGCCATTTAGGTGAGTTGACTGCTGTAGATGTGATAGAAAACATAAGGCCAACTGTACGCTTGCTTAGCGCACATGCTGATCTTCAAGTTGTTTTTCCATACGCCTTGGGTGATCTATTTGTCTAGGTCAACTGTAGCGACCAACTTCGTGCACACTTTCACCCTGTTTGTGACGGTGTGGATAAATGCACTTTTATATATTACTCGCATTAGTTTCACATGTCTGTGATATTAAACAACTGAGTTAGAATGGTGAAAATTAGGGATCAAGGATTCCTGTCACTTCTGAGTGATGGACGGTACAATGTTGCCTCAGAGGGATTGAAATTTCCGTATCCTCGTTTATAAACAGGACTTTTGTCCGAAGGGTTGTTCGAGTTTTCCAATGGCAGGTGGAGGTGGAGTCAGAATGTTGGATTAAGGGGTTGTATCTGTGACAGGTAATTTCAACTTAAAAAATAGGTGATGGCACAACTAAAGCATCTATTAATGCAAATAAGAGCCAAATTTTGGCGCGGCCTAACGCCCTTATTCTGGGATGAGATCCTGTGTTGAGACAGGTTCGCTATACCTGTCAGGAATAACTGAGATACGGACCGACGAGTTCGGACAGGAGTTATCGCGCCGCCCCTCGAATGAGTAGTAGCGATATTAGGTCTGTGAACCAGGTTCGGTCGCCGTAGGAGTTAAAAGTGGGTCGTACCTAATATTCTCATTGATTAAGCAAGACGATGTGTACGTTTATGTAGAGAGCTGTGTCCAACCGAGTGGCATGCCTTTCCCCTTGAATCTCAATGCACTGCTCGCCGTCGGCGATGCGTGGGATGATGACTGAGATATGCAGAATACATTATTTTGTGATAACAGCAAAACCGCATGTTCAAGCGTGACAAATGTGGGGATATTATCACATTCGATATAATTACCACCAATGCCGCCTCTACGGAAACAATAAAGAACATATTAAGATGTTCATGAGCATGCATGAACTATTCGATCAAGTGTATCCGACAGATCTCCTCAATGGTTCTTCAGAAGACAGTAGTATATTATATGCCAACTGTGAAAACTATTGCTGCCAGTCGAATGAAAATGTCTAGTAGGCAGAGGATAATGAGTGCGAAATCGGTCAGCAACTAGAGCGACCCAGGAGGAGCAGCGCCTCATGGTTATAGAGAATGGTCAAGTCACTTTGAGAGGTCTCATTTCCAGGGGAATGCAGCCAATTTGCAATGGACGAGGAAGAACTTATAATAATAATAATAATAATAATAATAATAATACGTATAAGTCTCTTGATGAAAGAATTGTGTATAGTGGCACAGATCACTTTGCACAAAAGAATCCATGCTCTTGCATGTGTGACATGAGTAGGTGGAGTATTGTCATATACGGTGCATGTATTAATATTCGGTCGGATGGTTGAGACCAAAGGCTAGTTATGAAAACATTGGTGTTTAGATGTTACTGGGCTTCCTCTTGGAATCGCTCAGCGATGAAATTTTCCTATGTGAATATAGAGCTTAGGGTAGACCGATCGAGGTAATAGGCGAGTGTGTTACTAAATGTTGCCACATTGTCACATGACCTGAGGGAGGTTAGTAGCTTTTTCCATAGATAGCTATACCTGATCAGGAAGAAATTTGAACGAACGTTCGTTCTAGTCTTCGGTACATTCAATGTAAAATTTTTGTTGCGAAGCGCTCGAGTTTAGCAATGTTGTTAATTGAGTGTAGGCAGGTTGGAATAGGTCCTGGTGTAATATGTTGAAAAGCAGCAACAAGTTGTGCTTCAGTCGTCTAATCCAAAATGGTTCGAGATGAATTTCTTTGCAACGCTTTCGATAACTCGCAGCAGAGTGTTTACCAGGCAGATGTTTAGTAAACGACCTCTGCAGTTGCTCCACAGCAATTCTGTCACGCTTTCTCATATTGGCGTATATTATGCTGTAGTGTAGGAGGATGGGGTAAGTGATTAGCTTGAGAAGCTCAACTCTAACAAAAGTTATGTGTATTTTGTGATATATTGAACATAGACTGTCTGGCACGTGCTACTTAGTATTGGGATTGTTCGGAGATATTGAAGTTTTCGAGTATCTAATGCCAAGATCTCGCGTGGATTGCTGTATATTTACCCGCTCATTGTTTAGGGTGATAGATCCTTCGGGGATACCGCAGCCGTAAGACATACTGATTGATTTCTTAGCCGACAGCTTCATCACCTATGTGCAGCACCATGACTTAAGGAGATGTGAATCATCTTGAATGAGCAGTAATGTCCCGTGAAGCTCGTCAAGCTGAAACATATTTACGCTTTTAATATCGTCAACAAAGAAAAATGATGTACAAGGTTTTACAGATGCGAGGATGTCATTGTTGTATAGCAGAAAGAGTAATGAGCCGAGCACACTCCCTTGAATGACTCCACTGGTGAGTGAGCGTGGGGAAGAGCGATACTCACCTAAAACTACTACCTGATGACGATCACTCAGATATGACGAAATCCAACCTGGTAATTGGTCTCGGATCCCAAAGTTCTCCAGCTTTTATAGTTCTCGCCTGCGTGGTACTCGGTCCATTGTTTGGTATATGTCAAGCAACAAGATGACTGCTGCATAGCCGAAATCGACTGATTCGGAAATGTGATTAAGGTAATACAGTTGGCAGGTGGTGCAAGATCGCTTATTGAGAAAACCATGCTGCGAATTTTTGATCAGGCCAATAGAATCAACAAAGTTCAGCATCTCAATGCTGACCAGATTTTCAAATAGCCGAGCGATTATCGGAGTGTGGTAGATTAGTCAGTAGTTATCAATCGTTTGTTTGGGACCTCATTTATCCCAAGGAATAATAAATGACGTTTTCAATAGTTCTGGAAAGTAGCCAGATTTCAGTGATAGAGTGAACATGCTCATCAGTAGCAATGGTATATCAAGTCCTCGTAGTTTAATGGTGGTTGGTGAAATGCCATCAGATCCCAGTTTGGAAGATGGCCTGATGAATTTGATAACTTGATAGAGAGCGTTGAGTGGGAAATCGACCCTGTTACGACGTTTGTTTCTGTGAGGTCTTGCACACTGACACTGGGTCAGCTTCGCGACTCATGGTAGTGGCAAAATGTCACTGAATACTTCACAGATTTCAGCTGGGTCAGGTATTATGTGACCCTCACCATCGACAATTTCGGTAATCAGAGGAGAGCGATCACTGGTTCCACGATGCAGTATTGGGACAAGCTCCCTAGCTTTGCAGGTTGTCTTTAGGGCTGTCAGTTCTTCATTTTTCGTTGTGTTAGTTGCGCGTGTTTGACCCTGGTGGCAAATTCATGCATATGAAAGATAAGTGAAAAGTCACGGGTCCTTCTGTATCTTGCAGCTATCATTTTGGTTTTCTTGCTGATTAATTGCTCGACGGAATCTTAGGAGACATAAGGGGTATGAAATTATTGTAGAGCACGGGGGGCTATAGCGTGGTAGATTTGTTTATATAACTGCTCCACAGCAGTGTACACACTGGTGTGTAGAGGGAAAATACATCCCAGTCGGAGAAACGAATTAACTGCTGAAAACATTGCCAGTTAATTTTATGGGTTGCAACTGGCATTGTAGAGGCGAGTTTAGTGAGCATTTAATCTGAAAGCTGAGTGGGATCATGTTATGATCGCTGCCAGGGAGATTTTCCAAAAGCTGGGTTTTTGGATTGGGTATCACCGATGTGAATATTAAGTCTAGTATATTCGCGGACCTGGTTGGACTGGTAATCCAGTAACAACATCATGTACCATGTAAGGAATAAGTTTACAAATAGGTGGGTGATTTCACGAGGAAATAACCAGCTGGTTATATGGGGTCAGATGGAGCAATGCGACGGTTATGCAAAGAAACAAATGACGTCGTTATTACTCGGTGTTCGCCAGCTAGCTATTAATGCAAACTAATAAACAGCATACAAAATTCGTGCACTTGACAGCATGCATATGATAAGCTCAAGTTAATAAGAAAAACAAATTGAAAGTTGACGGAATATAGGAAGATATATGTGTGTTTTACCATCTAATGGACCAGCTTAAGCGCAGACTCGTGTATTCCTAAGGCTAATTTGAGAGAGGCATGATGCTCTCATTATATCGTTAGCGCTTATTCGTTTAGCGTTCGGAACGGATTACATCATGCAATTCAAATGAGGTAGATTATCATCAACTCGTCTTTGAAAAGTGTTACCGTTGCAACGGAATGATATGAGTTGGAGCAGCTTTAAATGTTTTAGACACGTAAAGGTAGGATATATTTTGTGAGCATTCAATTCGAGTGTAGTGCGTGGCCAGGTTGTTCTAGTGGTAGTTACGTTGGTTATTTCGACTGCGTTGCAACAGACCGTAAGCGACGTGATTGGGTTACTCCAGCATAAGTTACATTATTATGATAGCACTAAGTTAACGCTGCTATTCGCCGCTGTGTCACACAATGTCCTATATCTTGAGTTAACAGACAAGCGATAAAATCCAGAAATGAAATTGGTCGCTTTACGTTTTGGAGCCTAGTGCGCATAAACTTCACGTTTGTGTTATGGACACAAGGCCTGTGGGGTATATAGCACGTGCAGTCTCACGGAGGGGTTTTGCTTTTGCGAAATGTTCGAATGCGGACATTCGACCAACCGTCTTCGACGGATAACAACGTACCAATTGGCCAGATTCCATACCAGTATCGCTGTGACTCACGCTGTGATTCATATTACACGAGTCGATATTCGTGAGTACGCTGTTGGCGTATGTCGAAATCTGTATATTTCCTTACGTTCAAATAGTGGCTTCTTAGATGAAGACGTGGATTCGCTGTTGTTTCTCTCTTGTTGTACCGTGTAGTTTTTTGCGTATAGACAGCATGCTGACTCTTGTGATCCTTGGCACATGGATTGGAATTATCATTGCTGAAGTGTAGGACTGTAGGTTATACCGGTACGGATCCATGGGAAACACCACACAACCTTTTAGTTGGGTTTAAAATGGCGCTGATCTTACTTTGTGGTGCTGCTTATATAACCAAGTATCGAGTCACGGACTCCATATGTTCGAAACATTTGTCCTGACGGTCAAACGCATTGGAAATGCATATGGACGAAGATAACGCACGAAACTACACCTACAATCTTCCGCGTTGACAAAACCCATAAATCTGCATATCATCGGAATTAAGGTAAATTGGCTGAAGTTCCATGGTTCTGCAAAATTGATAGAGTTGGATTAGTAATTAAATATTCCATGTTTCCACATTGTGGGAACTAGCAACATTCTACATATCATTAAAAGTATTTGCGAAAGGATGGCTGTTTTCTAGGCTGCACCAGGTCTCCATTGATATTTTCCGCGCAGCATACGTAACGGAAGAGCAGCTATGGCAAAGCGTTGTACCCATGTTTGCTCATAGGTAAACGTGAATTCCGGAACGTACGTTTCTTCACCCGAACTGAATCGCGTGGCGGAAATGACGTGGTTATGTATGGGTAATTTGGTGATAACCTCTCCATAGTTCGTCTTGCATTGCTCGTCGAGGGAAGCTAGATTTTCATGGCGTGTAATTTTGTGTCACTTTCCAGAAACGTACGACCCAGAGGCTAAATAGATATACTTACTTAATTGAAGCAGTGTATCAATGATCTATTTTTAAGGTGGAGCTTAGAGCGCGTTAAACCGTTATCAGTAAGCACATATCGTCACATTTCAATCGCAGACAGCGTAAGTGCAACTTGCACTTTCACTCCGAGATCATTTTCTTGTGAACTAGGTTGCAATTCTTGTTCCACAAGTCGATTTCAAACGTACGCAAATGGCGTCCGTTCAAAACATTGCATTCTGAACCGTTGGACCGGATGCGGTTCTCGGAAAATGACTGGTTTTTAACGCTTGCGACATCCCCTGCGATGCTCTGTCATCTTCGGCTGTCTGTATATTGTGCCAGCTTTCAACGTCGTCTGTAACGTTTAAGGATAAACCTGGAGCAAATACGAATACTTTCGGTGCACAAATGCTATACTTCATTTGGTATAGAATTGCTGCTGAGGACGTTCTCGTCTAAGTGAGGTTGTATGCGAAATTTGCTTATGCAACCCAAAACTTGATCACTGGTTAAGGAGTCTAAATGCTTCCAAAGGATAATTTGTTAGTTAAACCAGTCGAACGCTTTTGAGGGTTCCAGGTGGACGAAGATAAAGAAACTACCAAAATTATTACCATGTTTACTTCTCATCGTGTGAGAAAATGAACCCATATTTGCAACAGATCATATTTTATTGAAGATGTCATGCTCATGCTCGATGGATAAACCGTTATATTATTCTCATTTTCATTGCCATTGCAATGGCATTTCTGTTCTCCAATGTGGGTTACAACGCATTGTGCGCTAGTTGGATTACGGGACCGTGACAAAACTGCGGGTGCGTCACACTGCGTGGAATGTTTTAGTTTCACTTATCAAATGTTGTGAAGAACTTGTGCTCGACCATTAGTTGGAAAAAGATGGACGGTTCTAGAATATACGAACTCAATGCAAAAATATATTTGATTGTTTGCGGAACTAATGTGTGCTTCTTGGTGAATTTACCTATTCCCGTCTACCACAAATCCTGAGACAACTTGTAGGACTAGTTAATACTAGTCCGAGACGGTGCGCGAAACTAAGCGCGGATATCAGAAGGCATTGGGAGTCGTACACAGCGGATTCTACTCGATGGGCTACAATAAGAAGCGGACGGATGAAGCAAGGCGAGAGCGTACAAGTGAGCGCGGGAACTTACAAGGCAGTTGTGTGTCGAGCCGGTTGTAAGGACGATTAAAACAAGAAGGAACAGTGTACAATCGGTCAACAAGTAAATTGTACATGAACGATAAGTGTTATCTTTTTGGGCGCTACAGAGCTCCCCCAATAGAAGGATGAATGTAGAAAGCCCTCGTAATCGAAAAGGAATGTTGAAACGAGGTTCGTAAAGCAAAATCGTGCTGAGTAAAAATGAGCTTGCGTTCATGTAAATGGGGGTTTGTCGGAAGTCGGAGTCCGCTATGCCGTTTGTGATTTGTTATTTATTGATTGCAGGGCAGGGTGCATTTCGGCGAGCCGTTGGAGCGGGCTTGTCGGACTACAAAAAAACTGGCTAGCCCAGAAAAAGGCCGACAAGACCTTAACCTCCGCTGCTGCCAAACGGTGCGCTTGGGAGTGGTCTTTCCCCACGCCGCACCCCGCCCCACGGCAAAACGACCCTCGTCGTACGGAGAAACGACCCTCGTCCAGCAAAGAAGCGACACTCGTCACACGGAGAAACGACCAACGTCAATGTCCTCGAAGGCAGTGGTCGTGTGGGTTAGTCGATCGAAGGGGAGGGTTGGGGCATTTACAGGCGAGAAAATAGGAAAACACACACAAAAAACGCCAAAAAGAACAATCGAATGATCTGCGTGTTTAAATATTTTTGGTTTTTGAATATTTTTTCAAAGAAGTTTATCGGAGGTTTTTTGATATTTTTGTTTGTTTTCAAAACGTCGGGCGACCAAAAATTGGGCAAATATATACAATATTTACAAAGTTAAAATTATTTACACTGTACATAGTCGGAGAAACGAACGGGCTTACGCACCTCCCGACAACGGCGATTGGTCGTGGGAGGGGGAGGACTAGGTTCGGGAGATGTCGGGACGGCTGAAGCTTGTAGACCGTGATCGTGGTCCCGTTGGACTTCATTAGCATACGGAAAACTGGTGCGGTGAGTTGTGACGTCGCACGTGGCACTACCAGACGAAGTAGGCGAGGTAGTTTAATCCATAAATGCGGGTTTCAGACGGTCGATGGTGACAACTTCGTGTCGACCACCGCGGTCAATAGTGTACGCCTTACTCGCACGATGTAGCACCTTGAAAGCTCCTATGCACGGCGACTGAAGAGGCTGCCGAACACCGTCTGCGCGAAGAAAGACGTGTGAACAAGTAGACAGCTTCTCGGGCACGTTCACTGGTATCTTCTGCGATCGAGGATCTCACGCATCTGGTGAGCCAATCGATCATTGTAACTTCCGTAGTCAAAAGTGGAAGTACATGGGGCTGGTGCTACCAGATGTCCGACCAACCGCAGCGTGCAACCGTAAACTAGCTGCGCTGGTGTGGCGTCGAAATCGGTTTTAACCGTGTTTCTTAAGCATAGGAGAACGATTGGCAGCGTTTTAGACCATGAGGGCTCTGCGTGCGCACGTAGCCCTGCCTTCAACTGGCGGTGAAAACGCTCCACCATGCCGTTAGCGGCCGGATGGTACGCCTTCGTCTGGACGTGGCGACAGCCTAAATCCTTAAGCAACATGGCAAATGTCGACGAGAAATGTGACCCTCGATCGGTGGTCACGATGGCGGGACAGCCGTATTGAGCTACCCAGCGCTCCATAAAAGCTTTTGCTACCGTTTCCGAGGAGCAATTTTGGATAGGGAAGGCCTCAGGCTATCTAGTATATCGATCGGTGCAGGTCAGTGGATATACAGAGCCTTCAGAAGGCGGCAGCGGACCTACAAGGTCGACGTGCAATGATGAAAACGTGTGTCTGGCGTCGGAAACGTGCCTAATGGGCTTCCCGTGTGCTTGTGCAGCTACGCGCGTTGACACGGAAGGCAAGCAGCTGCCCAGGTACGGACGTCCCGATTAACATTGCGCCAAATGAATCGTGCGTTTATGAGTTTAACCGATGCACGAACACCGGGATGTGACAAGCCGTGCAACGTGTCCAACACGGTCTGCCGAAACACGGCGTGCCTAAAGATAAAGCGCAGAGCATCGTTCCGTCTGATGATGTCAGCGGAACAGGTCGTATATCCATTGAGGGAGGCCTACGTAGTAGATCAATCTCAGAATCGATGAGTTCTGCCGTGGCCATGGCTGCCAAGTTGATAGCAGTGCCAGCGTCAGCGGAGATACCTTGGATGCGGGAAAGTACCTCGGCGACGGCATTCTGCACACTTGAGACATGCCGTATATCGGTTATAAACTGAGCGATATAGTCAAGGTAGCGCGACTCTCTAGGAGAGTATCGGTCGGCATTCGATCCGAGCTAGTAAGCCAGGGGTTTGTGGACGGTGAACACGACAAAGGAGCGGCTTTCTAGGACGTGCCGAAAGTGACGTATCACTAGATATAAGGCTATTAGTTCTCTACCAAACGTGCTGTAGCGAGATTCGGTAAGTTGTAGGCGTTTGGAGTAAAACGCTAAGGGTTGCCACGTGTCGGCTACTCGTTGTTGCAAAACAGCGCCGACTGCCGCGTTCGAGGCGTCAGTACTGAGGGACAGTAGGGCGGCCGGATCGTGATGCGCTATAGAAGCTACGTTAGCGATAGCCTCTTTCAGCGACTTAGAAACAGCGAGTGCTGCGACAGGAAATTCGAATTTCTTGTGTTTCCCTCGGAGAAGGTCCGTGAGGGGTTGCATCAGCGCGGCGCAGTTGGGTATAAATCGTCAGTAAACGTTGACAAGGCCATCAAAACGCCTGAGATGTTTGAAAGAATGAGGCTCGGGGTAGTCGATATTGGCTTGAATTTTATCCTGCAGTGACACGACGCCTGCAGAAGAGATATGATGGCTTAGGAAATGAACTGAATGGACACCAAACGAACACTTTTCTGCGTTGATCGTCACCCCGTGTTGAGATAAACGAGCAAAAAGTGTTCGCACGTGGCGTATGTTCTCTTCTCTTGAAGAGCTTGCGATTAAAATGTCATCAAGATACTTGTAAGCCAAGTCTAAACCGCGACAAACTTGGTCGCTGGAACGCTGAAAAGTTTGCGCGGCGTTCTTTAGGCTAAATGGCATGCGCAGAAACTCAAACAAACCAAATGTAGTCGTCAAGGCAGTTTTAGCGATGTCCGCTTCGGCTACCGGAATTTGGTTGTATGCGCGTACCAAGTCAATATTACCGAAGATACTTTTACCTGCCAGACTGGCGGTGAGATCCACTATGTGTGTGATCGGATAGCGATCGGGCGTGGTCATCGTATTCAAGGATCCGTGGTCGCCGCAAGGACGCCAGCCCCCCATGACCTTCTTAGGGACCATGTGCAGAGGCGACGCTCATGGGCTGTTGGCGGTCTGAAGATACTAAGTTGAAGCGTGGTCAAATTCGGCTCGTGCTGATCGTAGTTTGTCTGGAGCAAGCCGTATTGGTCGTGGGCTAACTGGTTGACCGCGCGTAACTATGTGGTGAGCGACCTCTGTCGTGACTGGGGGAAGCTCTGCAGCCGGTCGAACCAGTCGCGTGTATTCCAAGAGGAGGCTCATGTAGTCGGACGGTGCGTCTGCGATCCAAAATACAGGGCTGATTATCGGGGCATCTGAAAGGACACCATCACCACCTAGTTTAGTACTTTCGCCTAAAAGTCTGTGGCGACCAGCATCAACAAGCAACCCAAAATGTCGGAGGAAGTCGATACCGATAATTGCGAAGGGCACAGACGCAACCATGAAGACCCACTGAAAACTTCGGCGAAGATTTAGTTCTAGGTTCATCATGCGCTGACCAAATGAAGCTATCGGAGAACCGTTGGCCGCACGCAAATTGTACGTAGGCTTCGAGTGCTTGTCGTTAGCGGTCGCTGGGATGACGCTGACTTCCGCTCCCATGTCGATGAGGAATGTGATGGAAGAACGTCGATCCTTAACGTAAAACAGTCGGTTTGCTTGGTTATTGAATGATACGTTTGTAGTGCTAGTATGCGGGCTATTCGTTTTCCCTGAAGCAGCTGGGTCGTGCCTAATGCAGGGAGCCCGACAACGTCTAGCTCTTCCACCGTATTGGCGGTGATACCAACATACTTCTTCGACGGGTTTGACATTATCTGACTGAGAACTTGTAAGGAAAATGTTGCGCTTTCGTGCCGAACGTGACGTACTCGGTGCAGGCACAGACGAGCCGCAATGAACGGTAGCCAAAACGTAGATCAGCATTTGACCGTGGCGCACGCTGATTTGAAACCTTCATTGCCGCTATCCGGCTGCGAAGTAGCGCAAGTTCCTCGTCTTTAGAGTCAGATCGGTCTAGCTACTGGGAACAAACATGAGATGCGGTTTGTATCGGTGAGAACACGTCACCGGAGCTAGTGGTCGTCTGCTGCAAAAGACGTTCGAACGCAGCGTCTGCCTTGGTAGCTAATTCTTTCAGGGGTGTATCTATAAACATGGACAGCATTACCGGCAATGGCTCTAAGAGACGTGCAAACCACAGCTCCTTTATCCCTTCTTCGTTCAACAATAAGGGACCAGCGATGCGCTGAAGTTCGCGGAGCAAAGCCGATGGCTTGCGATCTCCAAGCTTGAGACCATTAAGCTGCTCAAATCGAGTTCGTGCGCTGGGCCGTAACTCTTTTAAAATCGCTTGCTTCATCGCTTCATACTTTGCCTCCTTCGATGGGCAAAGTAGAATGTCCTCAAGCAGCGTCACAACCGACGGAGAAAGGCGTGGGACGAGCTGATTGTAACTCGGACGGTCCGCCGTAATGCCATTATTTTCTAGTTTGATATCGAATGCCTTAAAGCAAACTTATGGACGGTGTTCCATGAAACTTGAAACAGCCAAAGTAAGCATGTTTACGCTGTGAAACGAATCAGATGCTACTCTCGAAGTGAGTCGAAAGATAAAAAATGAACAAAATACGATTAAAGTACCAAAATCACGCAAGAAACAAATGAATATAGGTATATCATCGAAATAAGGATCAAACTCACCAAAAAATACAAACGAGAAAAAAGGTTGAATTCGCGCGTGCGAATCGGGGTCACTAATTTGTATGCCTAGTTAATACTAGTCCGAGACGGTGCGCGAAAGTAAGCGCGGATATCAGAAGGCATTGGGAGTCGTACACAGCGGATTCTACTCGATGGGCTACAATAAGAAGCGGACGGATGAAGCAAGGCGAGAGCGTACAAGTGAGCGCGGGAACTTACAAGGCAGTTGTGTGTCGAGCCGGTTGTAAGGACGATTAAAACAAGAAGGAATAGTGTACAATCGGTCAACAAGTAAATTGTACATAAAAGATGAGTTATCTTTTTGGGGCTACAGACTGCCGCGGTGTATAACGATAGCATGAGGCTGAGTTGAAGCCATCTGGATGGCCTTCTATGCCTCTCGGTACATAGGCTTGTTGGTGGGGCTCCGCAATGGAGTTCTTTGCGCTGCTGACAATATTCTTTTACCGGCTGTTTAGGCAATTTAAAACTGTATGCCAAGCGGTCAAATGATAGCTCAGTAGATTCTGTCGTTGCCGCCTGACACAATGCTCATCGTGGCTGCTTTGCATGCGTACCAAACCAGTACGTCGCAAATGACGTTCCCGCGCCTGCATTCGATCGTGCTAGGGGTCTATTGTATAGGTCGTTCGCAGTAATCATATGCAACTACTGAATGTCCCAGTTTAAACGACGTTTCCTTCAAACCATTTCGCATATTCAAAGCATGTTCTATCTTCAGGTTCCTTTCACCAATGTGACATTAGATAACAATCGAACTGCATCAAAGGGTGCGCGTAGCATTCGGCTCCTCGGTGCCTCACCTGGTGACAATACATCCGGCGTTTGCGGATTCGTTGTAGATCGATGAATAAGGAGAAACAGGCCATCATCATTTCCTCCAAATCTTCCTCCCTTCTTGATTTAAGAAGAGCGTACTTGCACGTATCCACAAATCTCTCTTCTTGGCCATTCAACTGTGTATGGAATGGTGATGACCGGAAGTGTTTGATGGCACAGCGTCGGCAAGAAGCCGTGTATGAGGCCGAGATAAATTGTGTTCCGTTTTCCGTCACTAATGGTACAGAGCAGCCCAACCTGCTAAAGACCTGTCCCAAAATTTAGACTATTAAGCTTGTTGTCGGACTGATCACGAATCTATTTGCTGTAAGTGCCGACCACAATGAGGATGTGGCGACTGTTGATTCGGCTTGGGAATTCCCCATGAACACGGCTCCATGCTTTGTTGGTTTTAGCTACGATTAGAGTTTGGACTTCGTTGGTGTCTTTGAATTGGAAGCGCAGTTACTACGACTTCTGGATAGCTGTTCCAGCTATCAGTCCATAAATGACTAATACACGTAACTTCGGTGGAGCGCTTTCATTCTGTTGAGCTCTAAATGTCCATAGTGATACTGCCGCAACACTCTTGCATGCAATATCTGCGGAGTGACTGCTCTCTCTGAAAACATGATGCAAACGTTCAAAATGAAGGGCGAATATCTCCACTGATAAAGCTGCTGCAGTTCGGCAGAGGGAGACGAGCGCGGCCAAGCGGTACCGTGGATGTGTGCCGCCCTCCTTAAAATTGGTTCTTGAAGCGTTTCGATTTCCATAGCTACTGGCGTTAATAGCAACGTATGTCAAGCCTCGCATAGCAGGACGTCCGTATCAGGTTCGATCTCAACTGTGGCCATGACCGTGTCATTACGTTCTTGTTGCTAGGAATCAATGAAGCTTGGCTCATAAAAGCCGTTGTTTATTATCGGATCTCAAAATGAAAGTCTACGAAATTGGAGCCCATTGTTGTCATCTACTGCGAAGACTGAATGGTAAACATAAGTAGGATAAAAGTTGACGGGACATTTCCATTTTGAATACGGGATTTTAAAACCGCAGGTATATATATTGTAACAGACTGTACTGACATTGGTAATGGGATATCAATTAGTGATTAAGTTAACACGTGTACTTCAGATAACTGGGTTACCTAACTCCGGTTGGTTTTCCAGCTGTGTTAAGAAGATTATTGCTTGTTAGATTCCTCCGTGCATTAGAACTTTTCTTGGAAATTACAACAGCATAAAGTCTCCTTTCCTATTCTAGATTTTTCGACCATGATAAGTTGTGTTATCCCTGCTTACCCATGGAGGTCTTACTATCGATTTGTGCACCGCAATGGGATGTCCTGTTGGTCTCGTATTTTTCATACTGCGGACGCAAGCACCTTGCATTACCTGCTACAAAGTTGTCGGAAGTTGAGCAAACACACTCACGTGTGTTATGTTTCCCATTAAGTAATTATAATTATGTATAATCTCGGTTGTACTAGGCATGCTCTGTTAGGTATGATTATAACGTTACAACCGTTTTGTATAAGGTAACAGCATATTCCATATGTCAAACAGAAATAATTACGTGATTTTATCCTTCAAAGTTTTGCACTTCTAATCCTTGTTTGGGCACAGAATATTTCATGGCGTTCTGAAGGAGAGCTCCTTGTATGGACGGAACCGCGTTTTGATTTCCTTGGGCAGAGCATAAGGAGCAGCTTTGATGATAAAAAAAGCTTAAAGCTGATACACTATTTACACAAACGATTTGTTGTAGACACATCATTTACGATTGTAACGTTTTACATAAATTGTTAAAATGCCGGGATATTAATTTTCTTTCATTTTAGCAGGTGTGCCTATGGGTCGAGACAGATGGAATAGGATAATTATAAGTTGTGTTTCAGGTGATTGTGGTTAGCACTTGTCAACTAGCGCATGTATTTTGGTATAACTGAAGGCTAGGCGTAAACATGTAAGAGGAAAAATGACAACTGATTTTTAAAATATGGTTAAAGATGTCTGAAGCAGAATCGGTTAGCTTCACCGTGCTGCCTGGCATGTGCAATGTACCGGAAAACAAGATCTTACAGTATTTTGTAAAATTGGATTCCACGGTTGTTTTAACCTTCGAAACGTCCATTTGTTTTCCTGACTGCACGTCCGTTGACACAAACCGTTTTGGTGCCTACCTCGCTGCACGTTTCTCGCTCTGTCTGATTCGCTTCCTATTCTTGTAGCCAGCACAATATACGTTGGGTTCAGTCGCCTCCGACTTCTATACTGTCGTATTTGATACGTCTTACGTGTCATTGCTCATCGACTAGTATACCAGGCTCCACCCAACAATTGGTGACCCCCTGTCAGGAACACGCCGCCCGCCATTTTACATTTTTATCCTGGTGAGCTCGTTCCAGTGATTTTGTGATTCATTACTTGTAATAAAATTGTTTTCTCACCTACCACATTTTTCGTCTGCATTTTGCAACAAATTATCTAGAGGATAAGCCGTCTCCATGCGCCGTGAACGCCGTTTAGCCTGTCATGGTCAATTCTGTTGTCTTAGTCCCTCACCCTATCCGGGCGAATGATCCTTTATTATGGTTTTCGCATCTAGAATCCGTATTTTATATTCGTAATATTTCTTCTGATTTTGCCATGCATAATCAGCTAATATCTTGCCTTCCTTAGAGTATATCCTCGTAGGCGAGACAGCCATAATTTGCCCCCCTTCTAGTAATGAAATACGTGACCTTCAAACAGGCTATTCAGCGAATCATGCCTTCTGACAAGGTCCATCTGTAGCAACCATTAAGTGCTCTGCAGCTAGGAGATAGGATGTCTTCACCCTTGTTGCACGAAATGCAACAGCTCATCGGCACGTCCACAATGGACGGAGGGATACTCTGCGTGCTGTGGGTGCAACGCCTTCCTGAAAGCACTCAGGCTACACTTGCAGTAGCACGTGACTTGCCAATCACAGCAATTGCAGATTTAGCAGACCGCATCATCGAACGGCACCAGCCAGAGACTAAAAAGAAAGCACCTAAGCAGCTCTGTGCTGGCGAAACCACAACGACAGGCGTGACTAACCCATCGTCGGCAATAGACGCATTATCATTGCAGATGGCGTCTCTTCAGCGCCAGATGGAGGAACTCACTTTAAACCGAAAGCACCGCAACCGGTCTGGATCATCGCCCCGTCACACAAGACCGGGTGCCACAGGTTACTGCTTTTACCACTCGCGTTTCGGTAATAAAGCCCTTAAGTGCGTATAGCCGTGTAGCTACTCCGCCATAGATGATCCGCCAAGCCGGTCTGTAGTGGCCACAAACGTTGGTAAAGACCGAAATTCGTCTCATCTACACTAGGGATTATGATTCTAAGACCGAGTTCTTAGTTGGTACCGGGGCGGAAGTCAGCGTCATTCCCCCTACGCCACGTAAGCCTACCAATTCTCTATCGATAAGCCTCACTGCCGCCAATGGCACGCCAATATCCACCTACGGTCATTGGTCGCTTACCCTGGACCAAGGTCTTCGGCGCACGTTCCGCTGGGTATGCACTGTCACTGCAGTCCCCTTTGCCATCATCGGCATTGACTTTCTAAGGCATTTCCACCACTTGGTCGATGAGAAGCGCCAAATGATGGTCGACGCTGCAACGAAACTCAGCATACGTGGCTTCACCAATGTCACATCTATATCCCCGGTCTATGCATTTCCCCAGACCTCGCCAGACTACGCTAATCTCGTTTCTCAGTATCCCAAGCTCGTTTAGCCAATGAACGCAGCTGTGCCTGTGGCAGCTCAAGTCACGCACCCCATACGGACGAATAGCCCACCTGTGTCATGCCGTCCACGCCGACTATCGCCTGAGAAACTAAAAGTAGCTAGGGCGGAGTTTGAGCACATGTTTGAACTTGGAATAATCCGCCCTGCTGACAGCACGTGATCCTCCCCTGCAGATGACCTCCAAGAAATCTGATGACTGGAGCCCTTGCGGTGCTTAACGCGCACTCAATCGCCTAACTGTCTCAGATAGGTATCGCATCCCACACATGCAGGACCTTATCGCATGCCTCACAGGTAAGACGAGCTTCCGCTAAATCGAGCTGGTTCGCGTCCATCACCAGATACCTGTGGAAGACAATGGCATTCCTAAAACAGAGGTCATTGACCATTTCGATTTCTTGAATTTGTAAGAAAGCCATTTGGACTTTGCAACGCCACACAAACCTTTCAACGCTTCATCCATGATGTCACTCGTGGCCTAGATGTCGCCTATTCCTACCTCCATGATATTTTAGTAGCCAGTTCACCGGAACAAGAGCAATTCGAGCATCTTCGAACGCTCTTCCAGCGTTTGACCCAACACGGTGTCACAGTCAACCCGACTAAGTGCGAACTCGGCAAATCAACGGTAGAATTACTAGGTCAACTAGTTTCATTGTCTGGTATCGAAGTCCTTCCGGATAAGATCCAGGCAATCAAGCACTTCCCAGCTCCGACTTCCTTCAAGCACCTCCGTCGATTTTGTGGTTTGGTCAACTACTATCGACGCTTCATTCCGTCCTGTGCTCAGTGCATGCAGCCTCTGACTGACCTACTCAGAGGAAATGAACGTAAGTTCGCGTTCCTTGACACAGCACAGGCAGCCTTCGCCGAGCTCTAGGTTGATATCTCCAACATAGCCCTCCTCACTCATTCCGAATCGACTGCATCCCTTTCTCTTACAACTGATGCCTCAGACGTCGCGTTAGGAGCCGTCATCCAACAGCACGTTGGTGTTCAATGGCAACCCTTTGGGTTCTTCTCCAAGCGCCTGCAGCCAGCAAAATCCCGCTACAGCACGTTTGGCAGAGAACTGCTCGCCATTTACCTAGCAATACGTCACTTCCGGCACACACTCGAAGGCCGCGCTTTCACGGTCTACAATGACCACAAGCCCCTTATCTTTGCCTTCAACTATGCTTGCGACAAATACTCACCACGGGTAACATGACACCTATACTTTGTCACTCAGTCCACTGCGGACATACCTCATGTCTCAGGTGTCGACAATCCCTTCGCCGACGCTCTCTTACGCGTCAACCTCACTCTGAAGTCTTTGCCTACCGTCGACTTTGCCGCCATGGCATCGGCTCAGGCTCAAGACGCACACTGCAGTCCACTTCGCTGCATGTGCAACCTGTTCCGCTCCAAACCACGGAAGGAACCATTCTCTGTGACACTTCCACAGGTTGTCCTAGACCACTCGTGCCAGTCCCCTTCTGACGCACACTCTTTGACGCACTTACTCACTATCACATCCCGGTATCCGTGCAGCTTTGGAACTGGTCACAACGTTTCGTTTGGCCACGCGTAAACAAAGATGTTCATACCTGGGCTCGCGCCTGCCTTCAATGCCAGCGCTCTAAAGTACATCGTCACACCCGCATTCCCTTTGGTACATTCCCTGCCCCGGACGCTCGGTTCTCTCATGTGCACTTAAACCTGGTAGGTCCATTACCTCCGTCACCCGGATTCGTATACATTCTTACATGTGTCGACCGCTTGACCAGATGGCCAGAAACCATGCCCGTAACAGAATACACAGCTGAGACTGTTATCCAGGCCTTCTTGGACCGGTTGGCACTACGGATGCCCATCCACCATAGCAACTGACGGAGGAGCGCCTTTCGAATCTTTAAAATGTGAAACGTTCTGCAAACATTTGGGCTGCTGCCGCATTCATACAACAGCGTATCACCCAGCAGCCAACGGGTTAGTTGAACGCTTCCGTAGACAGCTTAAAGCCACTCTCTGCGCCTCCCTCGACCCTAGTTGGAGCGTAAACATTTTGCTCGTACTCTTAGGCATTCGCAGCAGCATCCAATTTGACTTGCTTTGTGCACCTGCAGAGCTGGTTTACAGCACAACGCTAAAGTTACCAGGAGAATTCGTTTCACCTCCCGCATCGTCAGGTACGCGTCCGCCTAACCTTGCGTCCTCCCTAATTCAAGGCATGCGTTCACTACTTCACTCCGCCCCGTGAACAGACTAGAGATGTGCACATGCACGGCGGATTCCCTACCTGCGCCCACGTCTTCCTCCTCACGGACGCAGTGCGGCGCCCTCTCCAGCTCCTTACACTGGCCCTTTCAGTTCTGCAACGGACCCCGAAACATTTTACATTAGGCTAGAATGGTCACCAAACAACGGTGTCCAACGAGCGCCTCAAAGTGGTTTTCTTTGGCGAGCCATTTGCAGCCCCTCCTGATGCTCTCACACAGGCACCCGCACCTGTGGTGACTTCCCGAGCACTGGATAGCCCGGAACCCTCCTTAGCCATTGACACGCAACCTATACCGCCGCAACCCCAGGCAACCGACCGACGCGGTAGGCAGGTCAAACGTCGGGCCCGTTTTGCAGATTTTGTAATCGTTCGCTGTTTCCATTAACGCGCCTTTTTCGTCTTTAGTTTTTATCCTGTGTCCACAAACGTATTGCAAAAAAGACAAAAAACCAAAAATAGTATGGAAACCTAAAAAGCGTATTTGCTTTTATCATGCATACCATGTACCCTCTCCGGCATCAAGCCACTTCCCCGACCCCTGCCCACACCCTCTGAGTTCTACCTTCCAGAAACACAACGGTCGGAACTGCCCAGGCAACCACCGAATGACTCGCCAACCGGCTCAACGCAACCCCGGAGTGACTCGCCAGCTGACCCAAAGCCCCCTTTCTCAACCGAGGAACAGACAGTCGCCCTCGACCGCAGACACCCACGAAAGGATTGGTCCCTAAACACCGCCCAGGCATGGCCGTCGAGGACGCCGAATTTCTTCGCGGGACGACGACGCCTTCATTACTTCGTGGGACGAGGAAGCCTGGATTGCTTCGTGGGATGAGGACCGTGGACTAAAGTGCGGTGGGGGGAGTGACAACTCACAAGCGCACTGTCGGGTCTGCAGCAAAGGCCTTTGTTCTGGAATAGCCAGATATTTTGAAGTCCGACCAGCCCGCCCAGTCGGTCCACCGATGATACACTCTGGTCCACACGATCGTCATAAATAATAACTAGCAAAATCCTGGACCCGGCGAACGCTGCTACTCATCCAACTTTAGAAGCCCTTACTCAAGCCACTGCAAATATTCGCATCCACCCTCACCTTCCGTTTTCCCCACTAACAGCTCCACTGAAGGCTTTCATCCTTCAGCCTTCTAAAGGAGGCCCTTGTAGTGTACCGGAAAACAAGCTATTTCAATATTTCGTAACATTTGATTTTACGGTTGTTTTAACATTCGAAACGTCCGTTTGTTTTACTGACTGCACGTTCTTTACCACAAACCGTTTTGATGGGTACCTCGCTGCACGTTTCTCGCTCTGTCTGATTCGCTTCCTATTCTGGTAGCCAGCACAATATACGTTGGGTTCAGTCGCCTCCAACTCCTATATTGTGTTATTTGACACGTCTTACAGGTCGTTGCTTATCGACTAGTATCCCAGGCTCCTCCCAACACACGTTCCCATGAGAGTAACATGGGAAACAGACAGGTAATGAAAGGACGAATGGTAAAAGCGAACTAGGATGGATAGATTCAGTCAGCCTTCTCTTCTCAGCTCAAAATTTTTGCTAAGGCTGCAAGTTAGGCGTCGCTGAGTAAGAATAATATGAAGGAGTTTAAACAAGAACGTTTAGCACAATCTCACTACGCAATCTCATTGCGGTCCAGCCTTGTTGGTGAGTATTTGCGTTATGCTTTCTCTGGTAAAATGGAATGTGGGTCGGGTGAAATAGAGTGAAGGGAATTCTTGCAGCGTTATATCTTTTTCTCCAATACACCTCCTGAAGAGGGTTTGACAAAGTGAATCCAATGTACGTAGCACATCTCATGTATATTTGCTCTTAACATTCTAACGTCTAGGCCACCAAATCAAATCACATTTGTTCATTGCAATTTAGTTGTAACATTGTTTTTATGTACTGCAATGTCACGCACTTTGCAAGCGCTCTTTTAAACAGCGGTTGTGAGTCGCATTCTCTTATTTTAATAGGGAGGATTTTCCAAATTTCAGTAGATCCGTTTGGGAAAAATTTTCATTGGACAAGTTTTCCTTTTCAACACCGGGAGTTTGTTCTTAGTATTTCTAATTGCTTTTCTGGAGAGAATATTGATATTTGTCGCAAAAATGCGCTTATGCATCAGATCAAAAAGGAATGTTAATCCCACTTTCATGAGTCTTAGCCAAAATGGCTGCAGTTTGTTCAAGTTAAAATATTTGTAGTAGTAAAGTTTGAATTGGACTATGGATCGAGCTTTTTCCACGTTTTCGTGCAGTGCAACATGATTTCATTCAAGTTTGTGTAACGATTAACAA
The DNA here is from genome assembly GCA_944474145.2 of Dicrocoelium dendriticum. NCBI lineage: Eukaryota > Metazoa > Platyhelminthes > Trematoda > Plagiorchiida > Dicrocoeliidae > Dicrocoelium > Dicrocoelium dendriticum. The sequence continues at coordinate 98,358,451 of OX104068.1, read as the reverse complement.
AACGAGATAGAGCCGGAGAACGTAAATCAGAATCGCAAATCGTCTTGTAGGGTGAATCATTCCGTTGACAGCAGCTCTGTGTGTTTGGCCCAACAAGCTAGCTTGAAGCGCCAACAGTTTTCGGCTAAGATTTACTGTTCGTTCATTGCAAACTCACTGGCACAAAGTCCAGCAGTTCGCAGCAGCCCAGCTGCACCTGACGCGAATAGTTCACCTGTTTTGCATTCTACAGGCACAGATGTCCCAGTGTGTGAAGGCCTGTGTACTGAAAAAGCTTGGAAATTACAAGGAAAATGGGCAGATAAATGGAAGGAGTCCAGCGACTGCAAATTAACCTCGGGCCAGACTACGTGAAGCGCGTCCTGCATTGTCAACTTGGGCCGACTAGAGGTGTTTTAACCTTTTGATCTTCCACGCGCCTAAGCCCAGTGACCTAAAGCCTCAGATACGATATGATCAGGACGTCGACTCTTTACGGAGCGTAATAGAAAAACTCTTTGACTTGGGGAGGACGGGTTGAAACTGAAGCGAACTAACCGTAATGGAAAGAATGATGATCAACAAAGCCGACCAGTGAGAGTCGTCTTGTTGAACGAAGTCAGTCCAAGGCTTGTCTATCCCGAATTGATTGGCTGGAAAGTAAAAATTTTCATGTTCGTCTAGACTCAGATCCGGTGGATCCAGAAGGACTCAAAGTTTCCATCAAGCAACTGAAGAGACGACATGGCGATGGGGAACTGAATCTTCGTATCAAAAATTTTCTGGTCGTTTCCAAGATTCCACGAAACAAGGTGAACTGGTTGCTCATACCTCAAGCAAGTATTCCTTTCAAAAACCGGTTTTGTTGCGCCAGTTAAGATGGCTCGGTCACGTCCTACTCATGGCACCCGAGCGTCAACGGCGTCGCGCTCTATCCGCTAGTCAAGTACCTGCCTTGAAGCGACCGCGTGGCAGTCAGCTTTCCACTTGGCGGCAGCACATGAAACCGCTGACATCGTGTCCAGCCGCTGTTGGGTCCGTACGTCTTCCAGGATGGGGACCCAAAGATAAGGAGTGCCAACTGCTTAGCACCCTTGAGGACATGGCCCACCTCCCGAATCAGTTGAAGAATTATGTATATGTATGTATTATGTATGTATGTATTATGTATTGATACGCACGTTTAATACTACAAACATTGAGAATGACAACAAAGAGAAAAATCGGCATGTGAAAAACTAACTAAATAGGTTTTTTACCTTTATCAACCTGACCCACTCTTCCTGCGGCATATTAACTGAAGTGTGTTGCTCACCTTCAGCTACCTTGCCACGATGTGTTTGACGCATTGACTTCCCCTTATCTGCTAATCTCCATGGGTTTGTTGCCTCTATAACGAGTTGCCTGGCTGCTGCGATTACATTACATACTTCAAGCACACGCAGTGGTTCATGCCACGGCCTGCTTGTAGCCTTAGCCAACCTTCAAAGTCTTATAAACAAGCGCGTGAACTCAGTCGTTTTGTTGCATCTGATCTGTCAGAGAGAAAATGACTAGCAGAAACGTGGCTGCATCCTGAGTTGATAGCTCAGAAAATCAAACTCGGTGGCTTATGAAGCATCCGCTCTTATATACTATCGACTACACGCGCTGGCGTCTTGCTCTATATCAGGTGCTCCCTGGGTGGGAGAGCTGTGAGCTAATATACAGGCGAGAATGGCTTGTGTAAACAGCTGTAGTGTGCCATCCACCTCAGATGCGGGGAGCTGTTTTTGGCTGCATTTATCGCAGTCCTCTGAGCAGTTGTTTGAATTGCCTTATGCATCTCCGAAGCTACATGAGTCGTCCCCATTTTCAACTCATGGGTGATTTCAAGTGTCTTTGGAGACGCTGGCCTGAAGTCGCACTTATGCCAGGACAAATCTAGTTCAAAACAAATTTCGTGGACTTAGTACTTGAAAGTGGAACAGCGCAACACATATACCAGCCGACTCGAATAACGCTGGGTTCAACTGCGTCGTGCCTGGACAAGGTGTCAATGCGCTATAAACGACATGTGTACGCCGCTCAGGTCTTCGTGTCCTTAGCAGCAAGTGATCACTTAGTGCTCACAGTTCATTTACACCTAGCTTTACCGTAATCCCGTGAGATTGAGCTCGCTTAAAACTACTGGACAACTAACTTCGAGGGTCTAATTCAAGCGGCGAGCCAGGTAGCTTAATCTCTTGCGCAAGATGCCTCTGTGGAAGCCAGTTCGACTGTTAGTAGAGAAAGATTAGCATTACAGCCTTATTGGTTTTTGCCATTGCAGTGTCGGAAAGTTGGACCAGTCAAACCGCATTAGTTTGACAAGGGATATAGTAAAATTGCTCAGCGGCGGTGCAAGCTGTAAAACAAATTCCTCCTCTCTAGCTCTTTAAATTATTGCAGTGTATAAGAGACAGTGAAATAATTGTAATAACGCACAAATGTGCATGCGCTGTCATTTAGAATATTCGCTCGCATCCGACGCAAATACGGGTTCGGAAAGAATATTTGCTTATATGCAGCTGCGCCTAGAGCCAACAGGTGTTCTGCCAGTGCTAGTGGGCTCAAACAGACAACCCCTAACATCTAATCGTGAGCGTGCTCCCGCTTTGGCGACGACCTTCGTTTCCGTGTTTACAAATGAACACGTGTCTGTAACGGGTCCGAAGTGTACCGCGCCCACCAAAGTCGGCACTCTGATTCGCGGTGGTAAATCGGTACACCAACTGCTTTCCAACATTGACAGCACCAAAGCTGCTTGCCCTGACGGACTCTAGCCCTGGTTTCTCAAGTTCCCACAGGCCCGTATTTCATCCGCCTTAACTGGCTTGCTCAGCGGATTACTATGCGAAGGTTCGCTGTCGAGCAAATGGAAAAGTTTAGGGGTTAAGTTGATTCCGAAAGGCGGAGACCCCAGCAAAGTATAAACTACCGGCCAATTTGTCCAACATATTGTGACCATGGTTGTCGAGAAGCTCGTGAAGTAGGGACTACTACAGCAGCTACACTTAAAAGATCTACTGACGCCCGCGCAGCACGGTTTTTGCCATGTCGCTTATACATTACCAATATACTGGTGACCACGCATGAATTGTTGTCTGCAGTAAATCATGGAAGTTTGTCGATGTGATTTACATCTCTTTTATTAATGCCTTTGACATAGTAAACTAGCACCCCAGACTGCTGCAGCTTACCTCAACCCGAACTCGAGCGCTTTTGCGTGTGGTGCGTGGAAGTCCGCTGGCCGGTCAACCCATCAGGCAATTGACGGCGGTTAACCGAGTGTTAAATCAGTCGACGAGCTGCTCTGCCAGTTTTTACATTAGTGTACAAACGGATTTCTGACAGTGTTTCAGGACGTGGTGGGTTTTCGCCTGGCAAGCGTTCTCCCTATAAAAAGCCACAAGTGTCCGCTTAACAACACTGCGACGTGGCGGATGTGACTCGCCACTGAATAAAGTCACTGCCCACAACTACATACTGGCAAGCGGACCTGAATCCTAATGTAATATTTTCCAGACACGTTTTCTCTACAAACGGAATGCCCAGCCTGTTTACACTACGCCCACTATAACCCAACTTGTCGTCATGTTTCGACGAATTTATACCTCAAGATTAATTTTACAATTTCCAAAGCTTGGACAACTTTCGGCTTATTGCCGATTACATACATGGCAACGTGTTTGTTGCGAAACATAAATTGCTTGTAAACGTTGATCATGCCTGGTCAGGTGTGTCTCGGAAATTCGAGAATATACTATTTATTTATTTATTTATTTATTTATTTATAAATGTGAGCACTGGGAAGAGTGGTGATAACCCAATATACACCAATGGCGGCCAACTGATTTTCACATATCTTCCGTGAAGGACCTAGGTAAAATTTCCCACCGTTATTTGAAGTGTGTTGACAGCACGAACCGAGTAAATCGTGGCGGACTTTGCATGCTTTAGGCGATCAAACGCAGGCTGTGTACTTGGTCTGAAGGCGTCGCCACTCGCCTCATCTCTGCCACGCTAAGACCAATATTGGAATACTGATCACTTGGCTACTGCGCAATCATCTGATGTCAAGTACGGAAGATTGTATCGGTCCAATACGTTGTTACCGGGCTCATTCTTAGATTACGGGAATTATCATACGAAGTCCGGTGAGAGAAACTCGGACTCTACACGTTGTCTTATCGTAAGGTGCGAGTCGACCCCATTATGACCTACCGTACATTGCATCTGGCTGACTTCCGCATGTTGAGGCCGCTGCCTGATTTGAGAACGCCATATAACACACACGGACACCGGTACAAAGTTATGGTGCCGAGTGTAAAAACAACACTCCACCCCATCTGGTTCGTCAGCAAGTCCTAAACGTTTGAAACAATCTGCCAGAAAAGTCGTAGAGGCAAGATCTGTACAAACTTACAAGAAGTGATTGGATTGGCCTTCAGCCGTTTTCAATTCATGGCACGATTTCAAACTAGTAATGACACCTTGCATTCGTGAACCTTGTGAAAATGTAATCCAGTTGTTCAAAGCTCCTACATAAGAAGGTGTCGAACGATTCGCTTATCACGGAGTGAAGACCTTATTTATGAGATCTATTCTATATTTCTATAGAATTGCGCAGTTTTATATTTCTACCTGCTTCCACATGCATTATTCAGTATTCAAAGTGGACTGCCCTTGGAAACCAAAGATGATCACTAGAAAGGTAAGTGGACACAAGCGACTCATGTTTATTGAACCTGTGGTTGTCGATGGTTAGTTCAATTTAACCAGTAAAAATGGGCTGATGCATATGCAGGCTATTAAAGAAAGAACTGGAGGAAGCGTCTGCCGTAAAGAAAGGCGAGTGTGTATAAGGTTGTTTTCACATTGGTTTGGAAATTCAATATATGTGCAACGATGTTCGGCATCCTAAGTGTGCGGAAGACAATTTCGACATAAGTTACGCTGGAGCGATGGTTAGAAACTATGTTATGGTCGGTCCGCACAAATTATTACCTCAACAGATGTGAGAAGGGTAGCAGAGGGTCTGCGTTTTGTGGTGGCTGGTGTATTGTACCATGGTTATATCGAGTCCTAACTAACCGTTGCTTTGTGTGCACAATAAGTTCGAATGCCACAGGCCTTGGCACTGTAAGTTTAAAACTGTTAGGAAAAGAGGGAGATGTGCTGTCCTACATGCAGGACGTACGTGGCGTTTAACGAAGAGATAGGATTCGTAAATTTATGCAGAATAAACAAAGGATTATTATCTTCGATGCGAGAGATGCTCATTTCGGCATGAATGGATAAGTGCATAACTTGACAAAACATTTAACACAGGTGGAGGAGAAGCATTGAATAGCAGCTTAGATAAGGAGGTTTGCAAGAATAAAAAACACCTAATATTTTTGTTCGTCGCAATCAGCCGACAATTCAGATATGTCGACCAGCTGTCCGGAAAAGCACCAGACGGCCGTTTCGCCTTATTATGGCTCATCAGTGGTGCGCATCCTTCGGTCCTCTGCGGAGGATCGAACCCATGACTGCTAGTGGCTCTTGCCAACTAGCCCGCAGCTTATGCAACTGCGCCATGGAGGACGGTATCTGACTATCATGAATTGTTAGCTAAATGCGATATAGCCCGACGCATCCTCCACTGCCATGCAGGCACCTGCCATGCAGATGACAGCGGTCGGCCTTCCGGCGTCAGGACTTCCCGGTTACGGCAGCTATGAATCGACATAGCATTTTGTGGAATCCGTACGGGCGAATTGGTATTCCTTTGGAAGGGAGGGATTGTGGTGAGTATTTTTGTTCGTCGCAATCAGCCGACAATTCAGATATGTCGACCAGCTGTCCGGAAAAGCATCAGACGGCCGTTTCGCCCTATTGGAACTCATCAGTGGTGCGCATCCTTCGGTCCTCTGCGGAGGATCGAACCCATGACTGCTAGTGGCTCTTGCCAACTAGCCCGCAGCTTATGCAACTGCGCCATGGAGGACGGTATCTGACTATCATGAATTGTTAGCTAAATGCGATATAGCCCGACGCATCCTCCACTGCCATGCAGGCACCTGCCATGCAGATGAGAGCAGTCGGCCTTCCGGCGTCAGGACTTCCCGGTTACGGCAGCTATGAATCGACATAGCATTTTGTGGAATCCGTACGGTCGAATTGGTATTACTTTTGAATGGAAGTCCTGACGTCGGAAGGCCGACCGCTCTCATCTGCATGGCAGGTGCCTGCATGGCATTGGAGGATGCGTCGGGCTATATCGCATTTAGCTAACAATTCATGATAGTCAGATACCGTCCTCCATGGCGCAGTTTCATAAGCTGCGGGCTAGTTGGCAAGAGCCACTAGCAGTCATGGGTTCGATCCTCCGCAGAGGACCGAAGGATGCGCACCACTGATGAGCCCTAATAAGGCGAAACGGCCGTCTGGTGCTTTTCCGGACAGCTGGTCGACATATCTGAATTGTCGGCTGATTGCGACGAACAAAAATACTCACCAAAATCCTTCCATTCAAAAGTAATACCAATTCGCCCTTACGGATTCCACAAAATGCTATGTCGGTTCATAGCTGCCGTAACCGGGAAGTCCTGACGCCGGAAGGCCGACCGCTGTCATCTGCATGGCAGGTGCCTGCATGGCAGTGGAGGATGCGTCGGGCTATATCGCATTTAGCTAACAATTCATGATAGTCAGATACCGTCCTCCATGGCGCAGTTGCATAAGCTGCGGGCTAGTTGGCAAGAGCCACTAGCAGTCATGGGTTCGATCCTCCGCAGAGGACCGAAGAATGCGCACCACTGATTAGCCCCAATAGGGCGAAACGGCCGTCTGGTGCTTTTCCGGACAGCTGGTCGACATATCTGAATTGTCGGCTGATTGCGACGAACAAAAATACTCACCAAAATCCTTCCATTCAAAGTAAGCACCTAATAATTAGTTGACTACATCGGAATGATGTTAGCTTACCCTTAACCGTTCTATCACTTTTAAAAGAGCTACTTTACGGTCGAGAGTAGGTTGATGAAACAATTATGGGCCACTTGAAACCAAAGGCTTTGCTCGTACGCTTGGCTTGTTTTTATAGAACAAACAAACAGTTTAGCTACGTTCTGATTAGGAAAGACCCTGTTTTTGCATTTGCGAGAATCGTGTTCAAGCTTGCGGACCTGTATCCCTCGGGCGGTAAATTTTTCCAGACTCTGGCTAACTGTTCAGGAAAATGTTGGCTTACACGTTGGCCATGGAAATGCATTTTTCAAAAGCGGCTTTCGGTTTCTTGAGTTGTGGACGGCGTAATAACACCGTTTTCTAGTGTAAGTTAAAGAGTATATTGTAAAGAATCGTGCTGTGTCGCTATATATGAGTCTGAAATTGCCCTCCCGCTCGTATGTTACCAAAATTGGCGCTGTAACTTACAACGTTCCTGATGCTGAGATACAGCTAAATCACGTTTTGCGGTGCGCCTCGCTCAGAAATTGGTTGTGTAATGGTTGATTTGTATTAGGCCACATTACAAACCTGAGAGTGGATCCGACTGCTTGCAACGCGTTAACATGCTTAGTACACAACTCGCCGCAGAGATATGTTGAAGCAGCTTCAAACATCTTTTCTCTTCAGCTAGTCGTTGTCAACAAATTCTTGCAACTTCAAGTTCCATATTTCCCACTCCTTCCAGAGGCCCGACTGTATTGGTATAGTGTAGCCTGCTTTGAATTGCATCAACAGGCAGAAAAGTTCAAATTATTGTATACACTGTAAATCGATTTCAGCTGACTTGCTTTATGTCGAATCATGCATAACATAATTGTCCCGTAATGTAGAAGTAGCCTGGTGAACTGTCTTCTGATCTTGCTCTCAACAGGAGGAGCACGGATGTAGCATTGAAACGCAAATGACCTGTAACGTGAAGTCGCATTAACCCGTACTTGCTCTCAGTGATGTGTTTATGGCATGTTGCTTGGAGCTGAACGAAAAAGAAATAGCAACTGAACAGCTTTTTCAATGCAGGTTAGCAATAGAGGGCAATCCAGGTAGAACGCGTTCGCATTGAGGACAAGAAGTGTTGACTTTTATGTGTACAGATACGCACAGCAATCAAGAAACGTTTTGTAAAATGCAACCTGTACGTTTTTCGAGAAAGGTTGTTCTAACTTCCCTTAATGCTCTCTTGAAAGGATGTAACAACATTAGAGTTTTGTACTATGGTTGAGAAAGCTGATTAAATAATGGACTGCAGATGACTCTACCTGCCTGATTTAATGTAAAAGGCAAATTCAGCAAGTGAATGAAAATTACGATTATTTAGGAGCCATTGTATAATTGTTTTGTTTCATAATCTTCAGAACTTTCATTGCTGTATTTGTTCAATGATGAAGTATTCGAGTCGTGGAAATGTGAGATTATGATATATTCTTCAGGGAGTTGCGATGCACGGAAGCGGAATGTAGAAAACTCATTTTGCAAGCACGGAAACTGGGTAACCGAGCTGGAACCACACTCAACTCAAGCAATCAAGGAGAATTTAAACTTCCATTCAAGCTATATTTTCGCATAGTCTTTCTTCTGATTACTGGGATAAAAGTTACTTATTACCTCACTTTCGAAAACGTTTGAGCAATCACCACAGTAGCTCACATAGCCATTCTCGGGTAAACATTTAGCTGATCACTCGGAATGCACTGAAGCTAATACCTACCTTTTATTACTGAGAATATGTGCGAACGCTCTGTTCAATTGCTACATTTCAATGCATACACACAAAGAGAAGCATGAGAGGAAGTACTGATGGATGTTTACGCAGCGTATGCTGTTTCACAAGGTTTGATGACTGGATTTTATTGCGGTGATAGCATGTAAACCTCCATTTAATAGAGAGTGAACGTTCTACAACTTGGAAGGTAGTAGGGTAAAGCGAGACGGTCCCTAATCTGTTGCGCGTATTACAGTACGATTACCTATAATGCAAAACACATACTCTCTGATAAGATAGATGTGAAGAATAAAACAATGTTGCGTTATATGAACGCCGCATTTCGCGTTTCGAGTGTCAGATTTAGCGTTAAGTTTGGTGTAATGGTCAAACGAACTGGACAAACATCACACATTAAACTTCTCACTACGCGGCAGATATCCGGTGCGAAGAGGCGCGGGAACCGATACAACAAAGCATGCAGAGTTACTCGCATTTGGTTCAGTGAATGCAGATAGCGTAATCGTCCTCAGTGATTACAGAGCCTGCATGCAACCTTTCTCTAGTAGTGATTTTCTAAAAGCCTGGTGAAGAGCATGGAATAAATGATTAAATCGACTCATGCGCCGCATGAGCCGCGTAATAATGATGCTACTTTTACAGTGGCTAAAACATGCATCGGTGAGGGGAGTTTAATACCTTCTATTAATATTGTCTTAACTCTGTTAAATGCTAGACCAAATCTACAGTGATGCATCGTTCCTATATTCTGAGACGGCATCAAATAATATTCAATGTAGAGTCTGTAGTGAAGCCGCCATCTCCCAAACATAACAGATAATTTTGCATTTTACATTTGCCGGTAGTGGAAGAAGAAAACTGGCAAGAAAATATACTGCCACTGTTTTGTTGAAGCCAGAGTTACCACCATAATTTGTCTGACCGGAGAAGCCATTTAGCTCCGTCGACTGCTGTAGATGTGCTAGATAGCATAAGGAAAAGTGTACGCTCACTTAGCGCACACGCTGGTCGTCAAGTTGTTTTTTCGTACGCCGTGGGTGATCTGGTTGTCTAGGT
>OX104068.1:98137275-98348389 GCA_944474145.2 Dicrocoelium dendriticum | reverse complement strand
CAAGTTTTAAGGCAACGCAACGTTTCATGTAAGATGGGTGGTGGAATAGCCTAGAAGACGCTTAGTAAATGATCGTTGAACACGCTCCAATGTCATACGATCACTCATTCTAGAATTACAGTAGGTGATGGAGCCATATTCAAGCAGCGGGCGCGTTTTTATTCTATACATGGTGTTAATGGATTCTTTTAAGTTAAATGTTTTGAACATAAGCCCAATGCTTCGCGGGCTTGAGCTGCGGTGTGTCCTGCGTGTTCGGAAAAGTTAAGGGTGCTCGAGTAGTGGATCCCTAGGTCACGGATAGTGTGACAGTGAGACAATGTTTTACCATCTATAGTTAGCGAACCTGGTATGATGTCACATCTTTAGGATACCACGTGGCATTTATCAGTAGAGAATGTCATCATCCATTTGGAACTCCATGAGTCCAGTGTAAGTAAGTCACGCTGGATTTCGCTAAGCGTATCACTGACCTCAGTTGGATTAAAAGTGTAAACAATTTTGATGTCATCGGCAAACAGGAAAGGTTTGCCGGAGGCAAAGACATCAAAAATATCATTTACGTAAAGTAGAAATAAAAAGGGTCCCAGAACACTACCTTGTATCACACCACTGGTGACAGGCTTTGGCGTGCTTGTTTCGTGCTCGATCTGAACAACCTGGGTTCTATTAGTTAGGTAAGAATCAAACCATGAAAGCAGAGGGTTGTCTATGCCATATGTAGTTAGTTTGGATAAGAGATGGTTATGAGGGACACGATCAAATGCTTTGTGCATATCGAGGTAGATGACTATCGCTGATGAACCGTCATCGAGCGAAATATTCGGGAGACTGAGAAAGTCTATCTGACATGTTATGCAGGATCGCGTGCTTAGGAAGCCGTGTTGTTAGGTGTTGATATGATTTCGCGACATCATGAAGTCGACAGTTTTGGACTTTATGTGACGCTCCATCATTTTAGAGAGGATAGAAGTATGGCTTATTGGGCGGTAGTTGCTCATTTCATGCACAGAGCCTGACTTGTAGCGAGGAATGACTACAGCCGTCTTTCACTGTGATGGCACGGTACCGGTGTTCATGGATAGAGAAAAAAGATTCAAAAGTAGTACAGGGAAGTCAGATCCACCGTATTTTATAAGTGTTGGTGGTAATTTGTCAGGTCCGGCATACCATGATGACTTCGTCGATTTATATCACGAAGTTCAAAATCAACTGTGCAAATCTTGTCATCAGTAAGCAGAGGGATAATGTGCGAGGGAGCCGCAGCAGCGGTGTTAAAAGTAGAACAAAAGTAATTATTGAAATCCCTGCTTATTTTAGCTGGATTGTTAGTTATTTGGTTGCCAGAAATCAGGATGGATGGGGTTTCCGTATTCTTGTTTCTATATTTCATCAGCTTAGTTAGTTCTAGGTTTTTATTCATGCTATTTAGCGCCCGTCTTGCTACGTCCATAAGGCTGATATGCCGAAGTCTGTCAAGTTGGGCAAGGATTTTTCTTGTAGCAATACTAGGGAGAAGTCATTTGTTTTCAAGTAGTAATTTCGGAGTCGTGCAAGTTTGCGTGAAAAATTATCGGGGGTGGACTGCAATTTTATTTTTCTGGAATGACGGCAATAATTCAGTGGTATTAGAGCATCTAGACACATCTCAATGTTCTTGTAGAACTCATCGGCTGCCACTTGTGGATCATTGGTTAGGAAGAAATTTTCCCAGTGCAAGGATCACAGAAGGGCAGAAAGCGATTCCATTTGTAACAAATTGTATGGTCAGTAGAGGACGGCAGGTTTAGTCGGGGTAGGATCAGAAAATGGCTTATCGAAGGTGAGTTGGACCATCTAGTGATCGCTTCCCTGGAAATTGTCTAGAACAACAGCAGAAACGTTGGATTGGCCTATTGTAAGGAATAAATCGAGAGTGTGGTTTCCCCTGGTGGGTGAATGGACATGTTGTGTCCATCCATATACATGTAAAGAAGACATCAGTCTCGAATAGTTAGTAGGTGCGGCGCACGATCTCCAGTCAATATCAGACATATTGAAATCTCCTCCTAATATTTTACATTTAACTGGTAATTCTACTAAGTAGTAAAACAAGCATTCCAATGTTCGTAAGTCATTCGTACTGGGATTCGGGGGGGAGTAAACGCAACCTAAAACCATCGAGGTTCTACCTAGAGTAACATGTGCAATTATGCTGTCAATATCGCAGTCTTGAAGGGAAGCGCACAGCAGTGATGCTTGGAAGTTATTTGATACATAAATGGTGCAACCGCCACCAGGTGCTGAGGTTCGACACGCGAGAAAACTATGATACTGATCAATGTGATAGCAAGACTGCGGAGTTTCGCTTGTGAACCATGTCTCTGTAGCTAGGATAAAGTCAGGTTGAAAGAGAGACACCATGGAGCGAAGAGTGGGCATCTTAATTCGAAGTGAGCGAGCATTGAAGAGAAGCGATTTAGTGGATTGTGACTGGATAGGTAGACACGCTAACTGGTTGAATAAGTTGGGGTAAATATCTGACGATGTGTCATCATAAGTTGAGGTGGAAGGAGTGGGGTAATTTTGAGCTGGAATGGAAATGGATGATGGTGCAGGAATAACTACCGAATTCAAGTCTGAATACTTCTGAGAAAGTTCAGAAAAAGGTTGAAGGCTTGTTGGGGAGGGATGACACTGAGTTTCCTCCCCAGGTCTACAAAAAAGACTGCTCATTCAGACTATCAGGGATATAAGTAGGATTGCCATTGCGGGAAGGGTCAATAGGTAAACATGGTGCACCAAGAATGGATGCAGCAGACGTTTTCGGGTGGACAGAAACATAGGGTCGAGCAAGTAACCTACTGAAGTAAATGTTTGATAAGTAAGGAACTGTTCAAATGGCACTTAGCTTACTAACAAGCGATTCCAACTTGGGCTGGTCGACAGAGGTAAATCTGACTGGTGCTGGGTAGGCCTGTATCCTCTTGGGCACTCTAATAGTATTAAACATCTGAGATTTCACACTAGCCACTTTACCTAAAGTTGTAACGACGTCAATGAGATCAGTCGAGTCAGGAATATTGAAAGCAAGGAGACTGCAAACTAATGGTTTCTTTGGCCTTATTGGGCAGGCGGCAATTTTATTGGGCGATGGGGTTTGAACTGGTTTAACCACGAGAACTGCAGGTGTGGCTGTAAGTTTGTGGGAAATAGGGTGCTCCTGAGTATCAGCCGAGTCAAGATTTTGGGTGGTAGGATCGGAAGAACCCTCGTTCAGTGAAGATGGATTGCTAAATACCGGATTTTTGTCTCCAGCTAGTGTCTCATTTGTTTGATGCGTATCAATTGCTCTAGGTCTTTCGTCGTCAAGGAAAGCAGTCAGGTCTCTGGTCACAATGCTGATCAAGTCTAAATCGACAAGGGAGTTAGTGATCTGTGGCTGCTGTACATAACTGTCCCCGGGATGCGATGTCGCAGGTTGATGGCGACGGTGGTGCTTTGTTTTAAAAATAATAGGCTCCACATTATCCGCTGCACGTAGCGTTGTTAGTGGAGAGTCAAGGGGGCATATTATACTTATGGACTGGTTATGGGTGTCATCGTGTGCAGGTAACCTTAATGTTGGTGTGTCAGTTTGGCAGTTAGGAACGAGACTAGTAACGGTTGTAGATGTGACCCCATTTGAGGGTAACGAGTCGCGTCGAGAGATAAGGTCAGAATCTCCATGCAGGAGTAATCTTTGTAAAGGTGTTCTATCAGCGATTACTCTCAGGGTCTTAAAGATAGCGTTGGCAGCAATTAGATCACGTCTGCTTATAAACTCACTAGCGTTAAAAGCGATATTAAATTTGAATAGGGTTGGACACGAGTAGCGCTGGACTTTCTTTCTGAGTCATATGCAACTGCATTCCGTGCCAACCATGTTAGCAGCTTTAAGTGACATATCTCGCAAGGCTGCAGGCGGAATATTATCCGGGACATTAAAAACAACTGCATTTCTAGAACGATGCATCCTAGAGGCTACTTCTGCTGCGATGGAATCGATAAGACAACCTGCGGGTAACATATGCTCTACTTTGGGACTCAACATCTTTTGCATTAGGGCAGTTATAGGTTCCAGTTCACGGAGGATAGTCAGAGAACTATCTATCGAGAACATTTTCACTTTAAGCTGGGTGACTTCATCTTGGATGTTTTGCAAGTTAATAGGCTGAAACGGCAGAGCAGCTGGGCACAATTTTCCTCCTGCTGAATTATAAGGTCTCGCAGTTTTAGAAGTTGTCGGTGCTTTGTGAGTTTTAACAGTCAATTTACACTTTGGTAATCGACACTTGGTGGCAGATATACTAACAGAACATGAGGCTTTAGTTTCATCATTGCTTACAGATTGGTTATAAGCTGGGAGATTTGTGAGCTTTTTAATGCATTTCTCTCCATTCATTGTACTAGTGGTGGAGCTTCTCGTTTTAACGTTGTTAACGAGCATCTTGTGATTAGCCGCTGGAGTTCAGGGCTTGTGATCTCAGTTAAGGTAAACCGGTTATTAAACTGAACTAAAATGGTTAGTGTCACAAGGTCGATACAAACCAACCAGGTCGGTAATCACAAAGTGCACCAAGGCGTTCTTTGTTAGTCAGTCGTCCTGTGCACACGTCCACTCTGAGTTCATATCTGTGCCGTGCCCCGACGCGTCAATCCGTCGGTTTTGGTGGGCGCACACGTACAGTTCAATCCGACAAAGGGTGCGGCGATTGACCGTTAGGATAGGTCTGCAACGGAAGTTTGACTTGGGTGATAGTCCACGGGTTCGCTATGTCGTTTGGCGAAAGCAGGGAGAAGATGCAAGTGTTTGTAGCCGCTTTACAAAACTACCGATTTGGCTGGAATCGGTTTTGATGTCAGGTCTAGTGGAATTTACTTAAACAGACTTTTCGAGTGGTACGTGCTTTTCGCTGTTTTGAGTATTGTTTGACTCTCGTAGTTACGGACTGTTGTCGCCCGGCTTTCTACCAAACTTGGAGAAGACAACGGAGATTGAGACGTGGCTGATTGCGGTTCAGGTGAAGCGGATTTTTCAGCATTCCGTTGCTCAGAAGCCGCTAAGCTTCTGTGGTGCATAATCGCTTCAAATGAAGTGATCTTAGCGTTTATGCCCTGCTCTGCTTCTGCGGTTAACCAGTCGCACATCGGAGGTAGGATAAGCAAGCACTTAACGAGTGGGATAGTGGAGCACCTAGTACAGAACTAAAGTGCATATTTGGAGCTATTTCATTATCGTACCTGTTGTAGGGGCACTTTTATACATTCCGTATGATACCATTCAAAACAGTGCAAGCAAGCCAGATCGATTTTTACTACCCGATGACATTCTCCTAACCCGCAAATGCCTTTCGATGGGAGTCTTTGGTTTCGCCTTTGTGCCATTCAATTTGGAGACGTTTCCTGACCCAGTGGGTTGGTTAGAGTTCTGTACCTTTACAGCTTTGAGAGCGGCGCACATCGGTCAGTCGAGCGTGGCTCCGCTACAATAGGAAGATGGATGTTGGACAGCGTGTTAAAAGTTCGTAACCTGTGGCTTTAGACTTTCAAGCTACCAGTTGCCTAAGCTGCATGAAACAACTACCGCAGTCCCAATGGAATAAACACTGTCAAGGTCTCGTCCACCCTATAAAATATGCCCACATTTCAAAAGGACATGCTCAATAGTTGTGGTTGGGAAATGGATGCAGCCAAAGCAGAAAAAATGTTGGCTTTCAAGTACTCGCACCTACCCAAAGAAAATGAAGATGGCGGTGCTATACTTCTGCTAGCTGCAGCGATAGTATGCGGACTAACTTGACGGTTGACATCACTGCGGACTGCACATAGTTTACTACCAGTTATCCACACCGAACTACCCGAATGGAGGTCAAATTCCCTAAAAGGATAAGGACTTGGTGATATAATTCTACATGACTTCATATATGGCCAACTTAGCCTTGACAACTTGACGCGTATCAGCCGTCATCCAAAGTTAGAGCACAACGATAAAACTAGAATTACTCGAAGTGAATTGAGTTTCGCCAATGAAGCAAAAGCACTTTGTTATCGACAGTTTTCCTCCGGAATGAGTCATGTTCCATGCACATCCAACCGGGGATCCTGCGGAGCAAGTGTAAACAGGTGAAGAGTGAGTTGGAAGCATTTCTGAAGGGATCCGTAGCAAGTGCCTTCTTTGTACAAGGCGCACCCAAGGCTCAGGACCTGATGAGTGCGAAGCGACCAAACACAACCAGGAGAAATGATGTTACATGCACGAGACGTTGTCCCTGGAAGTCATTATAACGCAATTGATCTTGAGGCTGCGCAGGTCATTTAATTACAAAAGATTTGACCCTAGGGTTTTGAAACTAGTGCTTCAATCCAGACAAAGGTCATAAAGATGATGGGGTGCTGCTGTGCAGGTCACAGTAGTCTTCCTTCCGAGCTGCGGATCAAAGAAGCGTCATCTAAGCAGGCACACGTGTGCAGAAAGTTAATCCAACCTCTTCCCGACTACGGACAGGATAACAGCATTCAGCCACCAAAAGAAACATGTGAACACGTTTCATAAGTTATATACAAACGAAAGTGCACGTATGCAACATTGGGATTCCTGGATCTGACACAAATGAATTCGTTACCCTCCCACCAACAATTGATTTTTGACCGGCCTTTTGTCGGTCGGGACAACAGCACACAAAAATACGCGTCTCCCAACACACTACACATAACAGAGAAATTTGCTTACCTGCACAACAAAGTGCCAGTTCTCCGATGAAAGCATAACAACCTGCTTCTAATTCCTGCATCATATGCTTAATAATACATATGGGTGACTCAAACTTGGAGGCACTAAACAATCGCCGACGCCAAAATTGCGATACATGGTTTAGTTATTCCCCAAAATGTTTGCCATTTCAAATGCAGGGCGCAATTTTACTCTGTCACAATGACATATATTGCGAACCAGTAGAACTTTCGTAAACGCTGTACATAAACTAATTGATGTCGTCTACGGCAAAAGCGTAACAGCATTTGCATTTTGACAGTCGTATCTGGTTACCCAAATGCCCGCTCTATTGATGGAATTACGTCTGATGTTAGCCTTGGGAATGAGCTTGTGACGATGAAACAGCCATTTCATATCAGTCGAATTCAGCTTTCCCTATTTAGAATTTTCAGTGTTTCGAGCCGAGAACTTCAAGCTCGACCTACCGGAGCTTGTTCCAAGCACTTCGCTTTTTAACTATGAAAATATTCTCAAGCGATTTAGTGAGTAGAAGAAACCATCCGCGCTTGAAATAGTCCACACAAACAAAGAGCTTATGATCAAAATTCCAAAAATGAAGATGTTTATGAAGCTAAGTAAATAGGTAAAACTAATTAACCGCAGTTTGTAGTGCGGAGTATCTACAATAACATCTAGGCCCGTTTTCGGACAATCAGACTTGATGACGTGAACACAGAACTTGCTGGAGAAGTTATCTGGACTTGGTACGTTCAAGAGGGGGGGCGTAGGTTCGTATACAAACTGGACGAAAGTATTGTTGACTAAATTTTCTACTATTTCCTCTTAGGTTAGCGTTCGGCCTGCGTTTCCAAATGAGGAAGAATATGTGTTTAGAGTGTCCTAAACTTTGGCGTGCCATTATGAAGTCTGTATGTAGCCGCTGAAGGTGGTGTAAACACTTAAGATGTTAGTTGCCATGTATTACGTTGTCTTCAGTGCTACGAGGTCACGCTTTGGCATATCTTACAAACTTTCAATAACGTATTCTTCGTGGGACCCACATAGGCATTTGGAATCAGTGAGAATATGGTTGAGCACAAAATAACCATCGTCCCACAAAAGCGGCCAAATTGCATCGTACCTCATTTTGAAGCAGATTGAGACTGGAACAAATGAAGTGGCGCGGCACCAGATTACGACAGCCACGTTCCATATGATTGTACTGCAGATCGTGCACTATATACCAATACATGTCGACCTGATTGTTGCGGAAGGGAGCGCGTCTGCACCTGTCCCATTTTGAATGGCAAAGTGATTTTCGATGTCTAACTTCAAACCTCATCAAGGTCACACCAGCGTATCTCGTAGCCTTCCAATATCTTGATTGCCCGTCAAAGCTTAAGATCATTGTACAGAATATAACCTCTGTAATTATTTCCGCTAGGTTGTTAAAGAAGACCAAGAGCAGGCAAAGCTATGTAGAGAAGCTGCGGCACGCCGCACTCCACGCGTATAGAATTAGAAACATTTGTTCTGACTGTAACCTTTTATCGGTTGTGGATAAATTGACTAATCCACACAATATCGGATTTCCGATTCTGTATTGCTCTAGGTTGTGTTTCAGCATAGACTGATACAAGCAATTCACATAGATGGCACTGTTTACCTATTTATTTCGACAGCTCCTTCGGTCTAGTAGTGAGGTATTGGCAGCAGGGCAATAGTAGATGAGAGATGCCATGGAAAACCGCACTACTAAGGTGCCATGATGCCTTGACATTCCTAGTAGGCTATTGAAGCATGCGTGCTTATACCGTCCGTTACCTTTTCGAACACGGGGCAATACGCTGTTACGCAGCAGTTGGCCGCGGTAGTTTGACTTCCCGTCATGAGATTCAGAGTTTCTATTTTACAGAATTTAGTTCTCTGCTGCACAACGCAGAAAGAATGCAGAAAGTGGTTCGGTTAGGTGCATGGATGCTATCCCCACGTGCTTCAGGAGATGGTTATTTGCTCCAGGAGAGCAATAAATGCGCAAGTATTGTTGCACAAATTTGGTCACAGTGATTCTGGCGCTGATTATTCTGGGCGTTGCATTAGTTGGCATATATTTGAGTATCGTACCCGTAGAGCGTCCGTCGCTTTATTTACACTATGTGTTCACTAAGCAACCGTGGTGTCGGGATTCCATAATTCCTTTTACAAAGGCTGTTATCGTGTCTGTAAGAAAGCATGCGCCTCGAACATACTCGATTACCTAGCCTTCCTTGGTGTACGAACTTCTCTACACTAAAGGACCACGCTCAGCATTTGCACTGAGCCACACGTTTTTTATAATTTTTTGTGCAAAGAAATGTTTGGTAATTATGCAGGCCAGACTCCCCAGTACAAGATACTTCCGTGTTATACTACTCGAAAGTTACTTCGATTTGGATGAACGATGGGGGGCTCTCTTTGCCGATGTTTAGTAGCCATTGAGTTGAAGGTTTCAATAACCTATTCTAGACTATTACTGGAGTGCAGTTGGGCACGTATGTCCAAATTAATTATACAACGAATGCGGTCAATACTTATTGGTGCATTATTTCGAAACCTTCATCTGGGGGTAGTTATTGTGGCATTCGTAGGCGAACGGTATTTTCACTTGATAGTTTGGACCTAATGGACTGTGCCTACCAAACCTGAGCTCTTTGCTGGCTATTATTATTATTATTTGCAATTCTGAACCTGACAAAATCGGTTACTTGCTTGTATAATGTGCACTAGAAATTAGTTCTTGCAAATAAAAGTTCACTGTTAATTCTTGGACGCTGGATTTTCTAAAACGTAGACGCTGCGATCAATTTCAACGAGGATACCGATTTATTGCTGATTTGTCACAATACACAAAGCAGATATAGTCCGTGCTTCGTTTTCTGGGTGGAATTTGGCAGTTGTAAATTCTGGACAGAAGGCATACGATGTCGTGTTCATCCATGTCTTTCACCAAATTTCCAGTGAAGGCTAGTTTTGTCACACATAATAGCTCCTTCTTCCATTCACGTTCCCTATTTTCCGGAAGAAATACGAACCAAGTAGTAAGATCTTAATGTCCTAAATCATACATGTTGATGGCCAGTATAGCATATTGACTCTCTGAAGCTTGGTGATGTCTGAGTTTGACAAAATAAGTAAGCCTTTCGTTTCGATGTAAAAGTGGAAGACATTTTCTGTTACCAAAAATTGGTTACTGAAGATGGAAAATTGTGCCGACCACTGAAGTGTTCGCCACTAATTTTACTTTTTGTCTTTGGCTCGTGACCATTAAGCATGAAACACGGCTGAACGGGGCAGGCTGTGTGATGATGGCCGCATTTATTTTGATGTATTTAGTCAGACGTTGGGGTTGTCAGTGATGTAAACCATTTGCAGAAATTCAAAAAATATTAACTTATTTGACTGTTCCCGGTAAAACATCATTCACAAGTAAACGTGTTTCAGATGCCTTTAACCGAATTTCTCTATGCCGCACTATGATTAACTAAAACCAGTGTTCCAAATAGAGCGGTTTTACTATCTCAGACTAAACCATTCCCTTCCAGTTGAGTAAAAATAAAACCCAATTAACTGTTTAGCAATATACCGTTGAGGAATAGTTCATGGCGGATGTAACTACACTGCACTTGCTCATATGCTTCAGCTTCACCAAAGGGGGTAATTAAAGCAGAGAGACTTCGCAAACAACGATCCTCCGTTGGTCTTTAGAATTACTGTCTTATTCGCAATCGCTATTCTCATTCGGAGATTCTTTCCAAGGTATGTCCGAACCTATGCGCACTTAATGGAGTCATTTACAAACCCAAACGGGCTACCGTTAAACGGATGTGCTTCGCAGGCGAAAATCATTTCCACTTAAAGGAGCCCACCTTCACTATATTGCGCCGAATTCGAGTAATGTGTGACCCGTATCCGCGACTCATGTTCAAAGATATGCTATTCTCACCACTGATGGAATTCATCTGGTTGCGGTTGCCAATCAGCCTACCATTTATTCATTGGACTGATTCTGAAACCTTTGTGCACACGTTTCTCAAGACAACTTGAGTACGTTTTGGCTGTCGATCTGGAGGTATAAACTGATATATATTTTACTACTTTTTGGACTGTGGCAGTAGAAGCACCGTAGTTTTGACCGGTGCAGCTATCGATAGCTCGAGGAGTTCTCTGAGGCAACCAATGCGTTTGATGCGTGGCTTTTATGGATGGCGAACTAAATCTAGCTCGGAACTGCGGGCGTTGCAACTGAATTACTGCCAAATGCCAAGCTCCATGACTGTTCTTTGAGTTGAATGAAAGGGAGCAAATACTTAGCAGGCACGGTCGCTGCAGTACTGCTGGATTAACGGACTCGCTTTTCCTGCTTACATAAGGAGATTAAAGTGTCTGATGGAGATACCAGCTTAAACATAATTACTTCGAAATTACAATCATGCTAATCGCTAAGTGCGTAACTGTCTCAGTCATCCTGGAATACTTCTTTAAGTAAACGTAAGCAGAGTAAAGCTAGAATCAATCAGTATCTTGGGGAAAACCAATGGGTGATTGATGCTGTTTTTCCTCCTTAGCTACTTCAACCGAATTTCCAAACACTTAAAGTAAAAGGTCAAATGCGAACTAAACATGCTCCCCCAGCCTTCTGGGCTTAATTAATTTCTTTCAGCATGAGTGTCGTCTGGTATACATTTGAAGCATAAAGTTTATCAACGTCGGTGACCGGACTAAACGTTTGGTCGGTTATTTAAACTAGTCAGGCAAATTACCAACATTTATTATATTTCCGTGATGTGCATTCGTATATTCGACGCTTTTTAACGGCAGCATACGACCGGCGTTGTTACTTCATGGACAATATGATATGAATATTTGCCACTAAGCTTTGTGCATTACAGTATTTTTTATTTTGCTGGACTAATCCACTGGGGTTATAGGACAGCAGACCACAGTCGATTATGCACATTTCTGGGTGGTTCAATTTTAGCAATACATTTGTACATCAAATCTCTATGTTGCTCGGTTTTATATATGTGCAACTGTTTGTTCAAATATGTCTTGTAAACAAAATACGTAAACCTTTGATACCCTAAGGTACCATTAATTGCCGACAACTGAACAGCCCAAACCGCGAGCAATTTATGTTGAATACGAAGCGCATTAGTGCTCTCAGGTTCCTTACATGCAACTGAACGAGCATAAACAACATAAAGATATATTCGTTTTGCCAGATTTCATTACCACCTTGAAGCAGATCTGTTCCCATCATAATTACGTTGTATGATACACGAACTCTGCTTTGCGTAGTGTTTGAAAAATTAATGCTTAACTTAACATTTAGGTCACAGTTAATTGTAGCATAGAAGTATGGTTTGCTGTTAAGATCCTAACAGAAAAAGAAGCACTTCGTTGTGACTGCGCAAAATAACTTTTAATAATCAAGCTTCCAAATGGTTAGTAACCTGTGCGCATCCAGTGATTAAATTGTGTAGTCATCATGCAAATATTTGACACTTTCTTTTAAAGGAAAGTTAGACGATTGGATGAAGCACTTGCGCAAACGTAAGTTATTAGATTTAGATGCCCAATTTGTAACACGTGCAACAGCACGCAGCAGTTCGCGGAGGCTGATGAAACAAATCCGCGGACTGATGCGCTATGCGCATTGCTTACTTATTGACGACCTACTGCAGGAATAAATATTATTATAACCTACCTATTATGTTTTCGCTTCAAAACGTTGTCAGTAAATGATGTCACAAGAAATAAGTGAACTTTATTATTAAGAAATCACTCAAAGTAACGGCCACGAAATTGGTTCTTTTCCAGTAGAGAAGTCGCTTGAAGAGAGTACGTTTCATGCCCATAGGCAAAATTGATTTCAGTCAAGGTACTGGTGTATTCCAGCATGAAAAGTGATGCTCTGATCTGTTGGGTGTATGTAAATTAAATTTGTTCAGGTAACGTAACAGAACAGAAAAAATATTGAAGACCTGCTTAGCTAATTGTATGTCAGCCATCATGATTTTTCCTACGAAACTTGAAAATTCTAAATCGTTTTTAACATCTGTGTTGGAATAGCACACAAGGCTGCATTATACATTAAAACTGTTAAGCTGTCGATTGGACGGAAATTCAAAATAATGAGGATGCAAATGTTCCACAATTCCAAAATGCCTACCTGATAGTTAGTCTCAATATTTGGTACACATATGTAAGATACACTTTTGATACTTGTCCTTTGCTTACTGCTCAATTTAACTGCTTGATAGAATTGATAGTTTTAAGTTATTTACTTTTAAAGTTCACGAAGTTGAACTTGCAACATATAACCTACCATTACTGCTATCATTTATTTGTATTTTTGCTAATTTGGCGTATTTTCACCAGAAGCCTACTTTTCGTTGCTGTAGTCTACAACACAAATGAATACACAGGGATAGAATCATGACAGAAATAAGATAGGTTATGCTTCCAGACTTTTGGACTATACCCAGAACCGACCGAAAAGTCGTGCCTTCAGGGAGATTTGCATGGATTTATTTAATGATCAGCAAACCTATTTAAAACCATGTTGCGCCTTCATTTTGAAATCAAGACTTTAGCCTCATAACTATTGGTGCAGTGGCAAATGTAATGCATATCACACTTTCTACTACTTAACTTCTGTTGTAAAGTACTGGCCAAACCGTAAGTTCAACTTGAATTTTGTCAATATGCATAGTCCCCATTTATGTATATTCAAGCATTACTAATTTAATACCATGCGATTATTACAAAAGCTCAAGTCGACAGTAACTCTGTGGTAATAGTTAAGTAACTGCGGATCCATTATTTCCAGTAGATCCACCTTTATGTTACCACAGTATATTATTTACTGGTGTTACATGGTTTCCTTTACTTTAGATTCGCAAAGAACTACCTTTTTAATTACCACTTTTAAAAAGTTCCAACAAAAAGCAACAAAAACCTGTAAGACGGGATTATCAGGAAAAATTCCACAAGCAACATCACCAAGAAATGTCAAGCGATTGCTGTAGTGCTCAGATGAATATTTTGCTAACATTATGCAATTCTTTCCAAAAGTCGCTTTATTTGGCTGAATGAATCAGTCTCTGTTCCACAAGCGGATGAGGACATTACAATTTACGCGAACTACATCCGCCTGCAGGTGGTTTAAGTCGAAACCTCAAAAGAAATCTGTGCTACATTTTTCTTAGGAAGCCGCATGATGCAAGGCAATTTTTGGAAAATAAGCAAATTCCGGTAATGGGCTGCATTTTTAAGCGAAAGCCGATATCCGAATAGTACAGTAGCTGCCGAAACAAACCGAAACCTGTTCCTTCGGATCGATGATGAATTCCTAACGTACCAAACCGTAGGTATTCCAGCCCATTGCAAGTCTTCAAACGTTTGAAGTGAAGAGTTTTGGCATTAGATTACATATGTTTGAATGCTATGGACGAGGCATCTATTGCGTGAAATTCATGAATTCCAAAACTGGCGACTGTTATCTCCCCTGGTAGATATTTGCGTCGCACTGGAAGTTGTCTTACATCCGAATTAACTTGCAACTTAAGTGGCACAAAATCCGCCCCCCACGGCTCAGTAGCTTAAGCTGATGGCTACTTCGCGTCAGCCTCTAGCGGTCGTTGGTTCGATCCCCAGTAGAGGACCGAAAGATGCGCAACATGACGCGCTTCGCTACGACGAGACACACGTCTAAGTGCTGTTCAGCCTAGGGATTTCGCCTGGAATCTTGTGAGCTGGAGGGATGAATACACTAAACTTACCTGTACATATTCCTACTCATGAGTAATATATGATGCCTTCATAGCCACGTCACCTCTGCTATGTAATGTGACGCTCATTAAGTCGTGTGTAAGTAACACAGATATTTGTCTATCGCTGTACGAAGGAAGCATTTCAAATGCCTTTGTATACATGTCTGTATGTTATGCGAAAACCATGACGATCCAGAGGTATAATATTGTTACCCCTCTGTGGAAGCGCCTTAGTAAGAAGATTGGGCTTGGTTGGGGACACCCACTTGCGACCAAGATTAGTTAAAATATATGAATGAATTAAGTCATCAGTTACAGGATCCCATCAGTGAACTAGTATTAAATGCCAAGATGTTGCATGTTTATTTCTTTTTCCATTGCCCATTCTCAAATTGTTTTTGTGCAATTCTCTACAATGACACCCGTGATGGTAATGTATCTGAGATTTTCTCCTTTGACTGCAGTTCATCTAGTATTGTCAGCTGTGACTCAATTTTAAGAGGTTATAACTAATCGGTAATCGTCGAGCAGTATACCAAAATACATGATGGACCGAAATCTTGCGATCCAAAGTTTTGCTTCATATCCAAGTAATGTGCCTGCACGTCCCTACCATGAATTTACTTTCAAAATCATCCTTCACATATCTCTTTTTGTAACCCGAAACAGACATTGTCGTTGACTTCTCTTTACCGCGGCTAAGATAAAAGCGTAGGATGAGTAGCTAATGTCGACAAATCCGTCGGAGGCATACTGAGAGCCAACACTGCATTTACTCCAGACAGAACATTAAGATATTGAACGTTTCCAAAGTTGAATAGCAAGGCACGTCGTAAATTAAACCACTCTGTACCAGATTGACCCAGATGATTTATACGAGGAACTATTTAACAAAATGTGATATTAAGCTTCTTAGGATTTGCCACGGATAACATTAAGATTTACTTGCAAATCTATAATACACAAAACCATGGTTTGTATGAGAAAGTCGAACAATTTTATCTTATGGCAGTCAACTGGACAAATTCTCATTTATAAAGGCAAACCACTAGCACAATCTTTTCACGCATTGATAAGCAGATAAGTACTATTATTTTATTTTCAATTATGCTACTTTGCCACCAAATAATAGCAGTTAATGAAACAGCAGTGCTGGTTTTATTTATTAATTTGTGATAGCTTAACTTTGCTTTAGAACATACCTGCGGTCTTCTTTTTTGAATGATTAAACTCCAAGCTCATACGTAACGCAGTATACCGTTCCTGTTTCAGAAAATTGTATGGCATATCAGTTTGAACCTTCAGACAGTTATCTTTGACAAAAATAAAACTCTTTACGTGGTCACCGCAATTGTATTATGACGACTGGGCTTTAAGAACGTGGGGTGTTACTTGTCAGACTATTTATAACGCGGAATGAACAACCCTTCTATGCAGCGCTAATTGTTATAGCAAAATATCCGTGCTTTCCGTAAGTTTTAGATTGTCGCCTGTACCGGGAGCCCAGAGAGCAATTCCAGAAGACAGATCGAGTTGCAGGGAAACTTTTATGGGTACAGTAAAAGATTCCCTGTTAGCTAGCTATAAAATAACGACACCGTGGACTCTCTGGCTAGGGGAACGGAACAAGCACAGCACACAGGGCAGTCGCGAGTTGCAACGGAAGCGAGCGCCAAGCAAAAATGGCGATGAGCAAGTAAAGCATTCGAACTCAGCAAGCAGTTTAACAAACCACACCAGTAGCCTAAGTGTACAATGAAAGAATTTTAGTTAGAATTTTACACAGGCAAACCGGGGAATGTCCAGACTGCTACAAAGTGAC
Source organism: Dicrocoelium dendriticum (assembly GCA_944474145.2). Lineage (NCBI taxonomy): Eukaryota > Metazoa > Platyhelminthes > Trematoda > Plagiorchiida > Dicrocoeliidae > Dicrocoelium > Dicrocoelium dendriticum. Next base: position 98,332,020 of record OX104068.1, on the reverse strand, counting down.
TCCTCCTGCTACACATTACAGATTTGCGCCCCCTGATTCACAGCGTGACGGCCTATTTGAAAGGTTTCACAATCAATTAACCTACATGGAACTAGCGTTTGATTTTGGAAAAATTAAGCTCCCCATTCGTCTCATCGTTGACTTGAGTTGTTGGATTATTTTAGTTTAACAATAGAATGATATATAGATATATATAATTTATATTTATATATATAGTTGGCGGCATCTGGTTTCGGATTTGCCTGTCACTGTGGACAGGCACAAGACGCCTGCACCTACAGAGGGACCATGGGTGGCTTGCGCTGCACCACCCACTGCTCCAGCAGCACACCCCATATCCGGTGTAAACCCGAAGGAATAAGACCGGGAGGCATGTGGATGGGAACCACGTTTCATCAACGGAGCCGGCCCACACTCCTTCACAGGCAAACACAAGCATGCTGTATTTGGGAATCAAGCGCACACAAGGAGGTGGCTGGACCGTATTCCGCTCCACACAAAGAGCATGGAACCGCTCTTCGAGCATAACACGGCCACAAGGACTGTGCACCCCGTCCCCACCAGCAACGACCATGTGTCTCCTGGGGCCATTATAGACGAGGTAGTGGGTAATAGACAGGTAGGCACCTTGTCAAAATGCACATCAAGCGTACTCACACCGGGGATAGCAAGCAACAGCCAATCACCTGGAACGACAAGATGAAATAAAACAAATCCAAATCCGGCGTAATAAGTCCTCGCTAAATTGGCATATGAAGGAAGTTGATTAGCAACGAATCCGCGATAAAGAAAAATGTCCACAGGTTACTGAAAATTGCTACGAACGCAACAAAGTTACCGAAGATTAGTTTAAAACTAGTTTAAGATTAGTTTAAACAACGTGGCCTGTTAATAGATTATTCAGGTAGGCAGAAAAATCCAAATAAAGGAGAATGAAATTTAGCCTGCTTAAAACGACCTTGTTTAAGTGTTAGGGGGTTTTGCCCAACTGCGGTGAAGAAGCATACAAAATGCAAAATCAGCCTCAGCCTGATATATATATATATATATATATATATGGCAGATTTGAACGCTCGAGGAATATGCATGCATTCCGTACTTTACGGCGTACTCGTCTATTTGGATCATAAGAATTTGTCAAGCATTAAATCATCGTTTCGTAAACGATCTAATATGTTCCAATAAAAAGGACATCTCCAAAGTAATTGCTGCAGTAATATCGAAACCTTATGATTTGGGGTGAAAGCCGAACTACCAAAAATATGTCGAAATTCTTTAACCATCTAGACTAGGCGGTTTGGTTAAGGTAAGGATTTGTAGTTAAATATTCGGAATATATCCAGGCATCTGCTTTTGGTTTTGGGTGATTCGAAAATATTACAGAAATTTGATAATATATTTTTGGGCTCCGCATTCTTCAAATACAAAAAGTTTGGTCAACACCAATAAGAATATCTAGCTGCTAATTTTGTGTAAAACAAATGTTATCCCTAATTGGCATTCATCTGCTAGTGTACACTCAGGTGACGGCGAGCCAGCTATGATTAGTCCAAAAATTCTAATAGCTAAAGTAGCAAACACGCCATGAGTTCTTAAATGTCATAATTCCTGTCGACAGAAGTCTACTCGCTTATTGTGGATTAACTCCTACATTCGTCCTCATGTTGAATATGCAATTCAGGCCTGGTGTTCGTGGTTAAAACGAGACATCCGCCTATTGGAACAGCCCCAAAGAAGGGCCACAAAGGCAACGTGCGGACTATCCGGTATAAGTTACGAACTGCGTCTTCGTGTACTCGGTGTGTTCTCATTAGAATACCGACGGCTTCCTGGAGATCTTACTCTCACATAACGGATACTAACCAAAAGCGACCATCCATGCACATGACTGTTGACTCTAGCCCCTTATGAAAAAACTGAGGCAACCATCCGAAACTAATGACGCAGATGTCACGTTTGAATTGTAAAAAGTACTTTTTATCACTTAGAATCTGTTCTCACTGGAATGCATTACCAAACTATGTGGTGAACGCACCAAACATGACGACATTCGAAAGACTCTAAGATTTTCATCTTATTGAAAGAACAATACACAACACTTTGTTAAGGTGAATGGTTTAAACACTGATACATTACGTTCCACGTTGGAACATTTTGATTTTAATTTGCTTTTACATATCAATCCTGTGGGCCTTGTAATGTTATGCTTTTTATCCCATCACACACCACTGAACCATTCATGGGCATTAGTTTAATTGCAGATAGACTTTCTTTACCTAACAGTCCTTTCTTCATGAGTTTATGCAGCAATAATAAAGCACATGGAAAATAAACAGACAAACATTTTTCGTGTACCGAAGGGTGAAATACCTGGTGCAATTGCAGAATCATTTGTTTTCTCTGAAGCCAAACATTGAGCACACCGTTCAAACCAAGATTCAATCAGAGCTCATAAAAATGACAACAATATGGCTGCTTCTGCGATGTGATGGGATTGACTGCGTTCTTTAGAGGCTCAGACAAAGGTATTATCAGCAATTGCTTAAATAAATATTTGAAAGAAGACAAAATATTTGCGAGGCACTTAAGCTTCAATTCTGTAAATCGTTTTGCATGGAAAAACGTACGTAATCTTTAAACCCAAATTGCATTGAACAAGGTGCCTAGCGGTCGCGAAGAAACTGTCCTCTTGCGTTATTTGCCTCCAAATCTTTGGATTTATTCTTACAGAGTCCTACGTGCCATCATCCGATTTGGATCTGCGAGCTCTTCCTACCACTGTTCATCTATTGGAGCTATCATTCACGGATCAACAGCAAACTGTGTTCTTGCAACTTCGAAGTCAACCGTATTTGAACCCTATCAGTGGTTTTATCTTTATTCTCGTCCCATAGAAACACTTGTGCTATTATTTTAAAGAGCTTTCTGAAATTCACCTGATCAGCTTACTACCGTTCCTTCAAGTCGTTCTACAAAGCGACAGTCGTCAATCTGATCCGCCCTTGCAACTGCCCCCGTCGTCACTAGACAGTATTTTCCAAGTCCCCTTGCTTTGCCTCAGTCATACGTTGCATCGCTGCCTAACCTCTCCCGTCTGGATCGATAGCATGCACGCCGCCTATCTACCCTAAAGAAAATGTAACTTCTCTGGCCGCGACACTCCTGGACCCGCTGACCTCAAACTAGGGCCAATTGCCACACAACGGTGCGTCAGTAAATCTATCCTCTTTCTACCACTTAAAACAGCACCCCCTAAATGAGAACATGTCTCGTATGTAGAGCAAACGTGAATCACGTGCTAAAGTGGTAAAGCTTGGTCTGGTGTGTACCATATGTTTTAAATCCCATCACACTACCTGCCTTGGGAAGGGGTCGACGAAAGCAAAGACTGCAGAGGCGTTTTGCTTCTGTCAAGTATGCAAGTCTATTCCATTTGTTAGCTGTAAATCTGTGCTACTGAAGAGGTGTGAGATTAACCGAAGCGGTCGAGCAACTGGTGAGCGTCCGAGTTACACCCATGGGAGGAAACGGAACGGCACTTGTACGTGAAAATAACACCCCGAATTCCCTAGTCAGGACGAAGAAGCGAGTCAGGCGTCCCAACATATCCCCAACGACACAGCCTCCAGCAGTATCAGCTCCATTCTCTCTCCCTCCTATAAGTTAAATCAGTGCCGGCAGCGCGCCTGCCTCAAATTCTGTACTCTGTGCTGCACCTGGTAGTCTGTTCGCTACACGCGAGCCTGTAAGCTACAGTCAACCAGCAATAGTGAGCAACCCGGCAACGTACGCATCGGTTGCCGCCAGACAAACACCGGAAAGAGCACCGGTAACCTGTGTGCCCGGACTAGAGCAAACAAAACTGCCGCAGCACGGATGGCACACACCAGGGCCGTTCACATATTCAACAAAAACACGGATACTCAGCCTCCAAATCCGAAACCAGTAGCCACCAGGCGCAACCATGGTGCCCTAAACGTTGTATGCACAATTGTCCCAGAATCCAAATCCAATACAATTAAGGGTAAGTTGACGGACGTTCAAAATAAATGGGATTCCATCTCTACGTCGATTGGTGTCCATGCTAATCCCACGAAATTAAGAAAAATCTCGCGCCACCCAAAGCTGTTGCACTACGACAAACCCCGGTTACTTCGGGTAACACTAAACTCGACGGACAAGACTGAGACCATGCTGCTGTCTGCGAATCATCTCCGCTACGACTGAAGTGGAGTGCGCATAGTAACTGAAATCCCGTGGAAAGAACTTTCATTGGATTCTGCTAACAAATATAGTACAGAAAACGTCAAGATATGAAAACAGTGATTGCTCACGGTGTTCCTGAGCAAATGACTCCTCTTCCGACGATGCTCAGATGCACGACCGCGAGCAATGTCATTACATTCGGGAGACACCTTCTCTCGAAAATTTGGTGGTCACCTCGTTGGTAAGGATCCTCATATCACCAAAATATAAGGAGCACGGTCCCAGGCTGTTAAAACTTGTGTTAAAGTCAGAACTAATTGCACAAAACCTACCAGCGAACTAGATTAAATTCCGTTACATATTGCCAAAAGAAATTCTTCTGAAAGCAGCAGGAACACCAGTAGCTGCTAATGAAACTTCAGTAGACGAACAACTTTTAGTGAAAACGCCGACTGAAGGACCCGACGCGAGGACGGTTGCAAGAATAGCAATCCCATCCGGAGGGGCACAGCAGAGCACGAGCAAACATCGGGATTCGGAGCATCTGATTCCTGCTTATATATCAAATACTTCTCGAGAGTATGCAACCCATCCAAAAAACGATTAGTCTCCAATCCTTTAATGCACGGCGTAAAATCATTTGCTTCAGCCATCCACTATAACATACTCCTGGTCTCAGAGAAGCTCTCATGCATGTACACAAATGCCCAAGCCCTACTCAAGAAATTAGCTGAATTAAGACTTCGACACGCGTCTGCAGCTTAGGACCTTATCGCTGTCACCGAAACTTGGTTGCGCTACGAGAAAACGCATGCTAAAATTGCACTAACGGGCATGCCCGTTGTCCGGATGGACCGAACCACAATGGTAGCCCATTATTTTCGTAACAACATGCAATGCGAACGCTTAAACGAGCCGGAAACTGACGTAACTGACGCCATTTGGTGTAACTTCCGGCTAAGAGTGAACGATCTTGGCCTATTGGTTGCTGTTTACCGCGCACCAGCGTCTACTCCTGAGATGGACTGCAATGTGATGACTGCGTTGAGGCAAGTGATAAACAGGAAGTACAGTCACATCCTAGTCACCGGTGACTTAAACTTGCATGCCCTCAAATACCAGGCAAAACCAGGAGAGCCATTCAAAGCAGAGTTTCAGGAGCTCGTTTCAGACTAGTTTATTTATGGCCACGTCACTACGCCCACCAGCTTCAGGGGAACTGACAGGCCATCCATGTTGGACCGAATATTCACCAACGAAGAATTACTGGTCGAGAGAGTAATAACTGGTACTCTTTTGGGCCGCAGTGATCATGCGACGCTATTGTTTCATTACATGTGCTGAGCGGATTATCCTAAAGAACATGCCGAAAGAATATCGTGTCGTAAGCAACTTTAAAGGTCTGACCGACCTCATTGATGCAACCAGCTGGCCGTTCTTAGCTGAATTAACCCCTGAGGTGGCCTGCGGTGAATCTGTCAACATATTTACCAAGCTCGTAGCAAGGACATCTGAAACCAACCTCTGCTGGCCTAAAATGATGAATTCTTTTGTAAGGAGCAGGACACCTAATTGCATGGTATTAAGGGACTTGGCATGGCACAGCTATATAGCCTCTCCAAACGACCATACCTGGGATATATACATAGTGCAAAGAAACCACTCTCTCAAACTCTTCCAGGAAAAATAAACCAAAGTACCAACAAGGTCTAATGGAAAAGTTTTGCTCCAATCCCAAACTGCTACCCAGATACGTAAGCAATTTGCGCCGTGTTAAGCGCGGTATACCTGCTTTGCACACAGCATGCGGGTTAGCCCAAACGGCACAAGTGGCAGCCAATGTGCTTGGACAACAATTTGGCCGTACCTTCCAAAGGATGCAATCGTCATACATCCTGCCAATGCAGATAACGCCGCCATTAGGGCTTAATCACGTATGGTTCACCTCCGCAGCTGTACTGAAGAGGCTGATGTCTCTGCGCGAATTCAGCTCCACGGATGCGGACGGCATTCGACCGAAGGTGTTGAAAGTTGCTGCCATGAGTTTGGCAGGACCATTAGCATTTTTCTTTCAACGATGTCTGAACGAGATGCACGTCCCCACGATGTGGAAGCACGGTATCATCACGCTTATCTACAAAAGTGTTAGCCGTGCTGAACCAACAAATTATCACCCGATAACACTAGTTCCTGTGATCTCCAAGGTTATGGAGTCCATCTTAGCTGAGGCTGTAATGGGGTACCTGGAGAACAACCAAATTCTCGTTCAGGAACAGCATGGATTTCGCCAAAATCGCTCCTGTAGCACTAATCTGTTGATCGCTCGTGCAAACTGCACGAAATCTGTGGACGCTGGTGTAGGAGTCAACGCGGCCTACATGGATTTCTCAAAGGCATTCGACCGTAAAGACCATCGCATTCTTCTACACAAACTCCAGCAATATGGAATCGGCGATGCTGTTCTGGGCTGGATAGGAGACGTTCTCGTGAAACGTCACCTGAATGTGAGGGTTCGAAGCAATTTATTAAAATCCATCGTCGGCCGTTGGCCGAGTGGTCTGCACGTTTGCTCTGCAATCATGAGGTCACCGGTTCGAATCCGCGTAGGGGTGGGCGTCCTCGCCCTATACTCAGCCCGCGCGCGACTGATGGTGGTTGCGCGGCAACGAAGCGCCGTTATGGATTACAGCTGGCACATTATTATTATTTAGTTATTTTATCAGAATCCATCGAAGTTCAGTGCGGCGTACTTCAAGGCTCGGTACTTACACCCCGCCTGTTCCTGGTCTTCATAAATGATATCTCAAGTGTGCTATCTTCTAACCGTTTGCTATTTGCTGATGACTTGGCGTACTATACCCGCAGTGGAGGATCATACAGTTTCACTGGAGGACCTGGACAAAGCGTACATATGGTCCATAGAGAACATGCTGCGTTTCAACGTCACTAACTGCAAAGTTCTCAGTATACGGCATAAGAGTATGCACTACTGCCGCCTAGGAACAAAAATTCTACAGCGGGCTTCTCCCAATGCGATCTCGGCTTGATAGTTCAAGATGACTTCGGTTGTTCCAAGCAGACTGAAAAAGCAGCTAGGAGAGCGAACCAGTACCTCGGCCTTCTTCGCAGAGCCTTCGGGAAGTTTGACCCCTCGATCTTTCCAAAATTGCTTGGTGCGTACGTGAGGCCGCACGCGGAATACGCTATCTAAGCGTGGCAACCCTGGCTCAAGTACCATCTCACCGCGCTCGATACTGCACAACGTAGGGCAACGAAGAACGTCAGTGGTTTGACCAACCTCCCATAACCACTCAGGCTGAAGACCCTCAAATTACCCAGTGGACGTTATCGGAGTCTAAGGGGCGATCTCGTAATGGTGTACCAGATCCTGAGAAACTGCAACCACCCATGCCATTCCCTTCTAATATCCATTCAATACACCTCTCTAAGGGGTCACTAGTTTAAGTTAGTCACGCAATACAGCCGCCTGGAATGTCGGCGAAACTATTTCTCCCTTCGAGTAGCACAGCCTTGTAATGCCCTAATGGAACATGTAATTAATACGCCCACTCTATCATATTTCAAAAAAGCGCGTGACGATAATCTGTCACATTTACACTACTTGCTCTAGCTCATGACCACAGATGCTGGCACTAATGCACAACCGACAGGGGATAGTTCCAAAACCCCACACGAGAATGAGTCACTCTAAACAACTTGCACGAAATTCGATAAACGCTACTATTATAGAAACTGGATTTCTGTATCCCAGTAAGCGTAGTCCCTGCTATCTTTTTATATTTTTCTCGCCTATGATGTGAACAATAACCACACCCCTGTTGCTTTGTGAGCGTACATCCTCATTTCAAACTCCCTTTATACGACAGTGCAGTTACATCTGTAAGCGCCCGAACTGACGACTCCATTATCCCTTTGCTAGGCTTTTTATCACGCTAAGGACCCTACGGGACATGTCAAGCACCTGTATTTTACCCGTTATAAATCATTGTTCATTGTACTTGGGCAATATGAAAACTTTGCGGCTGGCTCTGTTTAGCTGGAACATGGTACCTGCATTAAATTTTTTGTTATATACTGCTTGAAATAAGTGTGTTTTTTTCCACGTGTGTAGTTTACGTATCTGAATAGAGACAAGTAGGAATCAAACTTGTTAGACAGAGATATCGAACAATGATGGGCTGTTCCCCTATATTGAACCCTTGTTATGCACTTCCCCAACACATGAGTAGTCCCCATTTTGGTGGCAACATTCTATCACAGTCTTAGCAGCAAAGGTGATATTCTTGCGGATTGTAGCAAAGGCTGGTATCCGAAATAGTCATTGCGGACATTAATGCACTGTGCATGTATAACGCTCTTCCTTATGGCCAGTAATTATTTAACGAGAACTGTCGCTAAATAATGTACAACACGCTATAGTGGATCCAGTACTGTGGGAAGTAATTCATATTTTTGTTATATGTGGCTGTGCAACCAAGGCACTTTAATGGAATGGAAAAAACGGTAACAGTTTATTGGCTTCCAATTATGATTGGTCAGCGGCTCTTATATTTGCTTTCCTTGCGTTATAGTGTTGCGTATAGGTTACATGTATACCTGAGTTAGTACACTAGGATTATTTATCAGATAGCAGTTTTCCCTTATTAGACATGATAAATTCCTAATAAACCCACATGTCCGCCAGGGTGGTTATGACAGTGTGCTTAACACATGAGCTACCAAACACAAACTATCAACAAGCTACGGTCGAGGAATCGTTGTGGCATCATTTATATGTGCGTCAAAGTAATTTAAGCCATCATTGAGGATGCCATAGCGGAAACAAAATCAGTATAAATTATCCCGTCGGTTAGAGGAGAACGAATACACAATATGACTGCAGCTCGAGAACTAGCCCAAAGTCTGTAATTTTGACTAAAAATAATTAATTGACATGAAACCACATAACCATAATTCTGTAAGATTGCAATTGGCATTAGCACGCGATCTTGTTTGCATCTAGTAATCGTACGCCTAATCCACCCTTTGCGTTTGTACTCGGGTGCCTTTCTGGACATATTCATGTGGTGGTACAATACCACCGTAGGATGCAAGTGTTTTCCGCTGCATTTTAATCCCCGTAATGCATTTTTGGCTTGTCCCGTTAGAAGTCTTTCTGTGTTAACTAAAATTTAGTATTTGTGTTGTCTCAAGTTCCGTTTGACGAAAACTAGACGGGGTTCAGATTGGTATCCTCTTTGTGTATAATTGTTAGCATCCTTGCTGTATAGGCGTCCTAAGAAAGGGCAACACAGAGGCCACCTGACAAAAGTAGTATAGTATCTCAACAGAGCAGAAAACAGGTTTTCCGCATATTGATCAACTATTATTGCAGTAGTATGTGATAGAAGGGCAGGTTACTGATCCTGATTGGATGGGAAGACTAATGGGAGAAAATGCTTTTCCTCGTATGTAAACAATCACTGCCTGCGCCCGCGGATCTAATTGAAGTAGACTTGTAAACGATGTAATTCCAAAGGATAAATTGGGAATTGTCCATGGTCAATGATTACTGGTATATTGCTGAAAAAGAGCCGAAGCTTGACATATCCCGCCAGATGATCGGATAGGGGTGAGCGAAATAAAGACAAAAATGGTACTAGGAAATAGTAAACAACTGCAAATTGCGCACTTGCTGCCTAAAACCTTCCCGTCCGTGTTATGTACTATACAAGGTTATCACCTGTGGTTTCCGGAGAAAAACAGAGGTGGGTTGGTTTGTTTTAATTTTCCAGCTGTTTGCAAGTGTCGTTTGGATTACCTGGTATGGTGTAGTGTGACCAATGTATTGTTGACACTTGCTTTGAACACGGCTAACTTGGGGGATGGAATAACAGCTCCTGAGAGTTTTACACGTGTGTCAAACAGGCAGCGAGTAGTATTTTCGACACTCAAACCGACGGTGTTGTTCTGCCAAGGTAAGATGATGATCCCTCTGTGGGCTGTTGTGACTTGGCTTCAAAAGGTGTTGGCAGATGTGATGAGTGTTGGTTAATATTTGGTAACTCATGATTAGTTCATCACGCAAACAGCGATAACTTCCACTGAAAGTGCCAAGCAATTTCAGGCGCTGTTCGCATGACAAGTAGCACAACCCCTTAACCTTTTTGGTCCCCTGATGTTATTGAAGCTCCAAGACCGTGAGGTCCCGGTTTAGCCATATTTGCCATGCTTGCGTTGCATATTCAACAAATGTGCGTCCGAAAGCGGAAAGTATTTGGCGGAAAATCGACCGTTCGAATTGCCCGAAAGCTCACTGTAAAAGCCCCCGATTTGGATCCTCTACTTCGATGCTTTTTTGGACTCCTCTTAGCAGCCGAAATCTTCCTGAATCAACACACTGAGGTTCTGTTCTGGAGAACATTTTTGCAGATCCTGGTCCTGCAGCTTATATGTGTGAACCATTAGGTGTTGTAAATGGAGCACACGACATTTAGCCACATTGAAAAATTGCGATTTTTGACCGACCATTCATGAATCTTGTCAAGGTCGAGTTGAAGCTGGACACGCTCTTCTGGAGCTCTGGTCACTCGACTACCTTTGCTGTCTTCGGCGTAGAGTAAACAGTTTATCGCCCTTTAAGTACTAAATTTTTTATAAAGAGCAAAAATGGACGGGGTTTCAATATCGAACCCTGTGGTACACCGCATTCGACGTGAATTACATCTGACAAGGATTCATTTACTCACATTACCAGACGCCTGTGAGAGAGTAAATTGCAAATCCACCCTAGCAGAGTGTCCCCAATGCCACCATCTGGAAGTTTGGCGAGAAGGATAAGATGGTACAACCGGTCGAATGCCTTGAAGAAACCAAGGTAAGCGCCATCAACCATTGCACCAGCGTCCACAGTTTCGGTTCAGGTTTCTCGTGTTAACAATAGGTTGTTTGTGCACGACAGGTTCTGACGGAAGCCTTGTTGCTGCTGAGTAATGTAACCTAAGCCATCCAGATAAGACATGATTGTGTCCAAAACGATAGCCTCCATAACTTTTGAAAGAACTGGCAGTAGACTCACTGGTCGATAAGTAGCTGCTTCGAACCGGATTATCTTGGAGATACTGCATGTATATTCAATACATAGATAACTGGAACACAACGCTGCGAATAACACTTCTGCAAATTAAAATACCAAAGTTGCCACAACATACTGCCAGATGGGGCTAGGCACTGTATAAATTGTAAACTAGGTATCGCAGCCGATCCAACCCTCCATCCTAACGCTTGATCGACGCCCTCATATCAGTTTGAATGTGCTGCTACCGATCTGCTTTTCTGACATCTAGCAGACGCGAATGTTTTTGGAATGTACCTTACCCGTGGATTAATGAAATTGTTCCAGGTATCCTGTCCCGAAAGGATACTACAATTATTACTTAACAAGCTATGAAGTGAACAAAGTGAATTTCACAATCTCAAAATAATGGTGGGGACACTAATAACAGGTGCTTGGTTTTATTCGCTTGGAATACCTCAAAACCAACTTGCAGCGTGCCGCTTGGTAGGCACCTTAGTGAATGACGAGTCAGTTGGCTTTCCTTAATTGCATAGTAACGACCAGTAAGACCACCGTATCAGATGTACGGCAACATCTCGATGTTCGTACAGCATTCAGCAAAGCGTATATCTGTGGTCAGTAGGGCTTATAAAAGGTGCTAGAGTCGGGAAACCTTTCCTCAATTGGGTTTTTTGACATGCCTCAGGCAGGGTGGACTCAATAGTACGTGCTAATAACTCAAATCCCGACAAAAATACCACAAACTTTTTAAAATGGGGTGCCTATGTTCTATCATGAGTACTACCTGACGGAGGTGACATATTGGTTCTTAATATGCACGGCTCTGCTTTTCTTTCTGCGGACCACGTAAACTTCGTACACTTACACCGACAGGGAGCATGTCTGAGACAATATCTTGCATATATCATGACTCTTTAGATTTTGAGTTTACATAAATTTGGAAAAGCACTATTTTAACGTAAAGTGTAATAAGTTATCGTTTCTAGGCTCCCTACCACCAGAACTTCTGCATGGCGCACATACTCCTATGTGTTTATAGTCGACCAGTGTGTGCGACACGCAAGAACTGCCAACCTTTCAGCGCGATTCAACTACTAATTTCCATCGGTCAAATGGTCCGTCTGCGTACGTTAGCACAATGAGCCATGGTTTCAAATGTACAAACTGTGTGTAACGTAAGCAGTTGCTCCACTGCGTTCCGCAGTAGTTAACGCTTGGACAGTTTGTCAGTAAAACGGCTGTATCACTGTTTTACCAATTTGAGGGTAGTATGTTGTTACCAAGTTCTGGACACTGTAATATAATCGTTTTAAAATTGTCGGATGCAAATGGTCAACGTAAGTGACTCAGAAACAAACACACACACGCGGCATTTCTCAGTGTGCAGTACTCTGTTTGTCTTCTTTCCTAACTTAACACAATGAGAGTTATCTACAGCTACTATAAGAGCACTAACCTAATTACTGGGTTTTGGGTTGCCCATCGCAGGAGTAGGCAGCTTGTTATTAGTGGAACAACGCATGTGGACAACTGAACTGGTATTGCGGACATCCAAGAAACTGATATGTGTTGTTGGCTACTGGGTCAAGTGGTTAGCAGCGAAACAAGCGCAAATAGGTCAGTAATACAAGTCTCAGTAAGTGCAAACTCAGGCCTATTTCGAAGAAAGATTACATAACCAAATATATTTGTCCAGAGTGGAATTAAGCAGACCTAGAAAAGCGTGATAAAACAGTGGCACAGGGTAGAAATTCCTTGATCACAACTTCGTCGGGAATTGACAATTTCCAGATTATTGGCAAATATTAACCTCAAAATGGAAATGTTGGAAAAAGTGGCAGCTTGCAAGTCGAAAATTGTGGTGGAGCAATTGGTTAAGGTTGGAATTTTCTATATGAGCAGAAATTAAAATTAATTTCTGTAATGAACGATTGTCGTCGTCAGAAGCTTTGTATTAGTTTTGTTCAGTAAAACATAGAATGTTGTACCCGTATTCTAAAAATCGAAGTGAGATCGAAAGTTTAGAGGTCCGTGGACTTGACCTGCATAGTAGGAGGGAACAAAACGTGTCTGCTGGAGTGAAGGTTTTAGCTCTCTAAGGGACCAAATTTGTGTCTCTGGTTCTCCCAGTTGGACGCTGCGTAGACCATAGTTGGCAAATCAAAAAGAATTCGAGCATAGTTTTTATAGCCGCAGCTACTTCCCGGAACATAACGTCGGTATTTGGATCTACTCTGAGCTTCGTACAAAGCCATTCACCATGCGTAATTACGCCGTTATATGAATAAATCGTATTGTAGAATACATGCAATGACAATATGAAACTCTGGAGCAACGAGTTTAAGCAGTGTGAAAGCAGACCGTAGCTTTAGGGGTTTTGGCCCTTATTCCGAAGCACTGAAAGGAAAGCCAAGAGATCATAGGTCACTAAGGAATGTATGAAAAACAGAGAATGTTAACAAAAAGTTACGTAATTGTGACCGTGGTTGACTCCGTCTATATTAAATCTCGCAAAATACCGCTACAAATGCAAATGAAGTAAGAAACCACAGTCAGAATTAATATACAGTTATATATCTATCACACTCATTACATCTGAAAACGACCTCCTTATTTTTGTTGACCTTCCTGTAAAGTGTCTATTTGCAGTACACTGTATCAGAACGGCAGTGGCAGCAAAACCCAGACGAACTGAAGATCTAATTAGGCACCGCAATTGGAAAATGGTTAAAACCCTCTTACCTGTGCAAGATTACACAAGGATACATACCCAAGAAATTAGTTTCCAAACTTTGGGATAATGGCTACATCAACATCTAAAAAAGCTCGAAGTGACATCATGAGGAACATAATCTCATATTGCTATTGGCGATGATAAGGCACATAATATTGCGCAGCTTTTGCTTAGCTTTATCCCAATGTTGCCTACAGCATTCCAAATACTAAAGCCTGTGAGCCTACGGTGACGAAAAATTCCTGCTACGTGGAAGTCGAAGCAGGTTGGATACGCTCAATGGCTCTCTAAATCTACGGACGCAGCGTACCTTTCACCTCATCTTCCGTGCATCCATGTATCTCTATACTTACGACAGCTTCTAGAACGTATGCGTCAGTCCACATGTTGAGAACTAACCGGTGCTTACCGGCATCAACTGAGCCTCTTCGAAATGGTGTCTTGTATGATTGCCGCACCGGCTAATTTTGTTAACCATCTCTGCCGTGCGGGCATCCCGCATGACTTTCCGCACTGCGAAAGAAATGGAAGTACTGCCGACCAAGGCAAAGTAATTAATCTTGAGTAAAACATGCATAAGTGGTACCATAGTAAGTAGAAATTAATAGTGCGGTTCTTTAACCACGATCAATCAAGAGCATTTCTACCACCGTCTTCAGGGACAAGGATACATGGCATTCACGGATCGTCGCATCAGCTGGAAACTGTACTCGGATGGAGGCCATCTCTGACTACATGACGTGAAGTTTCTCCCGATTTCGAGCTTTGTCGAATGCATGTTAAGCGCAATTCTCTAGCAGATTTTGCTTGATTTTCAGCATGGACTGTTGCGACAGTTGCAGTTTTGTCGCCACAGACTAGTTTCTCAGCGGTCCCTCAATTTTAAGCCGATGAGAAAGTGTCGTGTAATTATCGAATTTTATTAACTAGAAGAAAGAAGATTCGTATTTGGACAAACATTTTTACGGATGCAATAGGAGTCCGCTGAGGGAAATCAACTTCCAAATATAACACTGAAGTAGGTGCGGAATATTAAACTTCAACAGCCACTTGACGTACTGGAATCTGGTGGACCTTTGTTTAGGTATCAACATCAGTTCAAGCGACAGAACCTAGAACATTGGTCAGCTGAAGTAATATACACATGTGCCAGAATTATTGGGTTTTACGTAATGATCCTCAAGTCATTTTCGGTTACCATCTCTCAAGTCGTAGCTGACATTTTCAACAGGTTGCTGTTCGAAGGTATTTGGCGATCGACTGGAAATCTTCGCTGGTGAATCCTATTCCGAAAAGCCGCCGCTCTAACAATACAGACAAAGAAAGATTAATTTTTCCGTCAAGTATTTTTCATAGGTTGCTGAGAAAACAGCAAAAAAATGGATACTTGCAGTTATTACAGCCAAAGGGGTTCTGGCGTTCGAAAGCACGGCTTCACGCAAGACCGCTTATGCATTACAAACTTGCTTGCGACGAGTCGTGAGTGCTTGAAGGCAGTAAGCAAGGGGAAGTCTGTCGACGTGATATTTATCGATTTCACTAAGGCGTTCGAAAAGGTCAGCCAAGAGGTTCTCCTTAGCAAACTCAGGGTGTGCGTTGTCGGTGGCTCACTACAGCTGTTGGCCGCGGCTTTCTTGTTGGACGAAAGTGGAGGGTACAGGTCGACGACCATCTGGCTGAATAGTATCCCTTTAGAAGTGGCGTGCCTCAAGGCAATATGCTGGGGCCCACTCTGTTCCTGATCCACATCAACAATCTATCTCATATTCTACGGTCCCCGTGTGCTTTGTTTCAGACGACATGTAGATTTGGAGAAACAATGACGCTCTCGATGACTGTGGCGTTGTTCATCAAGACCACAATCGCTTATCCACATGGTCCGCAGAAGTTTATCTCTAGGTTAATCCAGCCAAGTCTGTATTCATGAGCCTGGGAAAGGGTGCCAACAACCCCTGACGGTCAACCGCTCTACTCCATAACCTCCGTGCTGGACCTGGGAGTACTCTCGCACTACGCTTTGAGAACCTTGGACAACATGGAAAGCCTATATTGTAACGGATTGCGCATGCTTTGGGCGCACAAACGTAGCTTGGGCCCATGGTATGAAGAGGTTGCCAACCGCTTCTTCTCTTCCATCATTTGACCAATGTCAGAGTACGGTTTCCCGCCTACTTTCCGATTATCCCAGGCGAGGTACAAAATTCGAACGGGTCCAACACGTTGCTAGTAGGATCATCCCGAGTTTACGTGGCCTGGATTATGAGGACCGGTGCCAAAAGCTAGGAGTCTACACCTTGTCCTACCGTGGGGTGCGAGTCGATCTCAGTAGCATCCACCGTATTTTACATTTTGGTGACTTCCAAATGATGATACCAATGCTACACCTATGAGGGCTATGCAGCACACGCGGACACAGATACAAACTTGTCGTTTAGGATGTGAAGCGAGTTCCAACCCACGGTGCTTCGAACGAGGAGTGGTAAATATTTGGTACAGTTTGAGTAAACATGTGGTGGAGGCAACATCTGTGAGCAGTTCAAAAGATTTTTAGCTTTATATTTGGCCACTATTCGATTAAGAGAACGATTGCACACTTACGATGATAGCTCACATTAGTGATTCCTTCAGTACCGTGAGTGAAGTATTTTACATGTTACATGCGAACGAGAACGATATTCACGGCGGGCACATTTTGTAGCGATTTTCACCAACTTTCGAAAGAGTCGTACAGAATTCATTTATACTTGCCCTCTAATACAGTATACAGTATTCACTACATACATATATATATATATATATATTACAGAGATAGTATTGAAAGCAACGTTGCAGGACTCAAATGCTTTACTACTCAATCCACAACCTTGCCGCAGGGTAATGTTGGTTGTCACTGTGGAAATTACTGTCTGTGTATTCTGCACTAAATTGACTCAGGTGCACTGCAAATAAGTGACCCTACGACTGAAAGAATTCAATATGACATCAGTGATTATGCAAAAAACATGCGTTGCTAGACGCCGTTCAACCACAAGCAAAAGCAACTGAATGTTAAGTTTTGCACTCCCCATTTCCGGAAATTCCAAACACGCACCAAGCGAAACAATGGAACGCCGCCTTTTCCTCGGATATATTAGTAAATATTTGTATTTAGACAGATATTTGACGTAATAAACAGGCTCCACCCACGCACACTAAATCGTTGCGTATTTCGACGGATAGAAGCATGCCACACACCAACACACGCATCTTGTTATCCAATGTATCGAGTGATACAACATCGGTGATACCCACCCTTCGATTGGACAAGAAAACGGTAAGCGCTCAGAAGACAAATCCCCCTATGCTACCGTTAGCGCTAGACATAATCATAGCGCGACCTCAGTAGCCTCACCTAGAAAAGTTACAAAACGGGTAAAGGACCAGGTGCCACCTGCAGTGACGTCACCAATGCCTTCGTTAAAAGTGCTCCCCTCATCATCTAAGATAAGAAGAAAGTACGGTGCCTTGGCAAGTATACGCACCAAATATCCTGAGTCCAATGCAAATCCGTAAGGAGTAAGCAGCTGGATGGCCTAAAGTAATGGAATTTCCTTCTTGGTAGAAACAGAGTTCAAACCTGTACAACTTATTTAATGCGCACCACTAGACATCGAACCTGGTTCCGTTACGCGGAATCCCGACTAATTCGAGTAACCTTGGGAACAATAGATAATGTTGAGATTGTGCTTTTGTCGGCTTGCCCCTTGTAGATTGAAAACAGTGGGATCCGTATATTTCTGGATGTTCCATGGAGCGAACTCCAGCGGGACAACAACAATTCAAACAACCACTACGTAGAGAGTAGCAAAAGACGTATTCTAGTTCATGGCATGCCCGAGCTACCGACTTCTAGCAACGAAGAACCCCAAGCTCATGACCGGTGGGCAACGTATTACATCCGTGAAAGTCTAGGTGCAAGCGACGTCATAATTCTCATGAGTCTACGGGTAGCTTTGCCGTTCAACTACAGTGGCAATGGCCCGAAGTTAATGAAACTAATGATGTGGTCACGACAGAGAACGGTGAACATAATCCCTAGTTGGCAACTACTACGCAACAAATGTCCGTCAGAACTACGACTGGAGACATCAGCTAGACAGCAGCATCCACACGTTGTTCCCGCGAAAATAACGCCACCCACCATTCAATACAATCAATACAGCGATTCAGAAACTTATGCGCCAAGACCTGTAGCTATCGGGAAAGGTACCGGTGGACTACATACAGCAGGTACAAGTGAGAACTAAACCAAATCGCATTCATATCGAGAATTGGCAATTCATCCGGAAAAGACATTAGATGTCAGCCTCACATTGGTCGGCGCAAATCCACATGCTTCATGTGCCCTAGTCAATAGCTTTTGACATCCGAGAAGCTTTCCTGTATGCAAGCGACTGCTCAAGGCTCACTGAGTAAACATCCTAAGGTGCAGTTGAGTCTAGGATCAAAAGCCTGCAACCTCAGCGCTACACCTGAGACACGGTTACGTCCAGATATAAATGACATGGAGATCGCATTGTCAGACATGTCCACTGTTCGGCACGACCGACCCAGAAAAGGTAGAGAGGTAGCTCTCTACTTCCTCAGTGACCTCCAATGTGAGCCCAAAGAGGATCCGGTCAGCAAGGTAGAGTAATCCCATTGCTGCTGTCTAAGCATAAAAGACGACGACATTTGCTTAGTAGCGGTCATTTACCGCCCTCCTTCCTCCACGACTGCGATGGACTTCCATCTGGCATCCGCTCTTAGGCGCGTGATAAACACAACATAGTCTTATTTCCATTAATGGCGAATTCAACGTTCACTCTCTGGAATCCCAAACAGCTCCCGGAGAATAGTCTTGGGCCTAAAGTCTATGGTCTCCATTCTCCGTTTTAATGGCCACATCAACACTCTGACCTTATTCCCAAAAAAATAACAAGCCTCCAATACTAGATCAGATATTTACCAATGAAGAACTGATGGTTGAGGGGTTGATCGCTGACGTCCCCCTTGGTTGCAACGAATAGTTAATCCTGCTTTTCGAATATATTTACTACGCAGAATAGCCCGTGCAATTTGCCAAAGCAACAAAAACTTTAAATGCTACGACATGTTAGCTGAACTAGTTGAAACAGATAAATGGAACTTTCTGGCAGATAACGCACCAGCTGGTGCACGGGGACAAGTCGTCATCCAGTTTACTTCTTCGGTTCCCGAAACATCACCGAATGAGACCCACCACTTGATTAACGAGGTCTCCTTACTGCAAAGCAGAACGCGCATGTGTATAGCAGTGCTAAACTCTGTTTGGCATTACTACAAATTGTCTCCAAGCACCAAGATCTGGTTTGCCTATGCGACCCAAAGTACCCAGCTTGTTCGCTAAGACAGAATGCAGTAGCAGCAGAGGTTGACAACGCGTATAGCCACAATCAACAGTCTTCCTAATGTAAAACGAGGAATTCCTCTTCTTCACACAGCGGCCGAACCTAAGAGGTTACCGAAGGAGGCGGCAGATTTCGTACGCCTACAATATGCTTCAACATTACCGCGCAATAATTGGCCACATAACCCTATGACAATGCGTGTTTCCCCACAAAACTCACACACATATCTTTTATGGCAGAATCTATATGATAAGAGTTGTTGATTATACATAACAAAGCTCTCTCGGAGTTCATAATCTACCACCGAAGTCGCTAGTGACCGTAGGAGAGCGTTTAGCTGAAATTTTCGCCCGATCCGCCCAACACTGTTTTGACGAAATGTACGTGCCCGACATGTGGAAACAACAGATGATTATTCTTATTCACAATGAAAGTATTCGTTACAATCCAGCCACAAACATTTACTCTTGGCGATGGCCTGCTTTGCTCAAGAACCGTGCAGTAAATCAATAAGCCAAGATTGCATGAAAGTCCTGGCGGAATAGGAAGCAAATGATAAAATAACAACAGAGTTAATTTGATGGGAACCGTTGTCTTTGGCATGGTAATTAAATAATAATTGTGCTTAAGTAAAGCTGGAGGACACCGCTCGTATATGCGCATCGTAAACACTCAAGGATTATTTAATTTTCTAAGCACAGATATCGGATATACCAAATTTGGTCAGTACTAATTAAGAAAGGTTTGACGGATATGCCTGGTATTTTTTACGTCTATTGTGAATAAGAATCAGCCGGTGAACAATCGCAGGTGATTCTGGAAATTGAGCCTAAATATATTGTGATATGATGGAGGCATTTGCCCCCGCCCAGTATTTATCCACTTTAATCTCGTGTGTACGTTGCAGACAATCGACGTCGCCGATTTCTATGTCCAGGATATTTACGATGGAATCTTAAAAATATACTATGTCCGGTTTGATAAAAGACGTAGGGATAGAATCCGTGGTACTGGGAGAATGCGACCACCATTTTGCCGCAAGAGTGACAACCACATAAGCTATAAACTTATAACATTTACAGCGGGTGTCGTGAGTTATTTCGCAGGATTGCGGATGTGATATTGTTTCCTTTTGCATAAAAGTTCAGCAGCAATTAAGTGAAGTGCTATCTGGAGGAGGGCAAACTCTGGCTTTACAAGCCGCAGATGACAGAAACCCCAGGTGGCTGAATTCCTTAGACAAATAGTCATGAAACAATCCTCTCCGGCTCCCACAGCCAATTATAAGAAGTTGGGATTTTCTGCGTCACGCGCAGTATACACAATTATCGAAGGAAATTAGGACGGCTTCATTCCAAACTGCCGTCGCTGATGTATTTTCGTGATGACAGGATTGTCGACGTATACATGCTAGTTACAAAGTCGAAGGATAATAGCGGCCGCAGGATGTCTACTTGCCCAACTAAAACTGAGATGGAATACACAACATACCTCTCCAACTGTGTTTTACGCAATATCAGTATACCAATGGATAAGGATGTAAGGCCAAACCCAAAATCATCCATTGAGGTGTGCATGGACACTATTAAGGTATCCGTTGGCAAGCGCATTCACATGTGGACATAGACACTGACCAATCTAATTACATGTTTCTACGTTTTCCGATGAAGCACAGTGATGGAAGGTATAAATATGGCGAGGAATTAAAAACGTCCGTACAAGATCCAGTCGTTGATCCGGTTTCAGGACGCTTTAGTAACCTCCTCCATTTATCCGCGTATTTTCTCTATAGATGAGAAACTAAATGTTCTTTTCCAGTTGAAAAACCACCAAGCAATGTCAATCGTTTTTAAGGTTGCATCAATTGAGTTAAAAGGCTTTCACAGTTAAGTGTGAATGTCAATAACTTCCAAATTTTGCTTTCCATCCACCACAGTATTCGCAACCAAAGGTTTGACTAGATTAATAGCAAAACCTAGTAGATGTAAAGCTTCGTGAAGATGATGTATGTGGTTCTACAAAGCCGATCCATTTCCCCCCAAAAATGCTAATGTCGTCGGCATAAGTTAGGGAGTTGGCAGGACCTACTAGGGAAAACCAAGGTGTGTCTGTTACTCCGTGGAGCGCTTCATCTAATGTCATAATCGAAAGCAGGGGAAAAGCCGGTCGTCTTGCTATACGTTCTGTTCTAGTTGAAGAGAAATTCCGTTAAATGTTGAGATAGCGGATGAATAATATGATCACAGTTGCTCTAGCAGGAATTGTAATACACCCAATGCGGTAGCGACTCGTAGCAATTAGTGATGAGAAAATAAATCAAATCCCTTCGAGAAACGCACTGCCGTTAAAGAGAGGGGAATATAAGATGAAGGTGAATAGTGGAGATCAGCATGAAAAATGGCCGGGCCTCGAAACATCCGAGCTTATGTAAGTTGGATTGTAACCGGTGGTGTGGAAATGTCGGAACCCCACGATCAAATATTGTACTTGCAGTAGGCGTGTAAACCAACGCGAGAGTGCTTGGGCGGAATTGTTCCGGAAAGGTTGCTTGTGAGATGTTTGTCACAAACGTGCTTCTGACAGCATTCTTATACGAGGGAAATGGAGTGCATTTAAGTAAACAATTACTGAACGCAGTAATAAAAGTTGATCCATTTTCGCTGCGTTCTTTTGCGTAATGTGCTCAATTCCCGGTGTGCTGCCTTATATGTTTCTAAGAAACATATACATCTCAACTTTAGTAATTTGTTTTATTAGCTGCATGTAAGAACTGAGAACGGTTCAAGAAAACTCTCCTTGATTATTGGCGACTGAGAAAACACACTGGTCCAAAACGCCGTAAAATATTTAATTAGATTATCTTCTTGTGTTGAATGTTACGTGCCAGTGTCCATCGAGGACAGGTATAGTGGCTTCTTTACCCTCCACATGGTAAAGCCGCTTAATGTATTCATATAGTATTCGCCGACACTGCCGATTATTTCTTAGTTTTGCAGCCGTTTCTGACGCATAGTTTTTTCAATTTACGTGGGAAGACTGCGGCACAAATAATGTTTCATAATGCAATATATGCGCCTCTCGTACCTTGGTGAAGGTCTCCAATAAATCACGAAGAGGTGAATGTTGAATCTTTTCCATAGGTTCACACATTGCGATTACACTTCTTAGTTTCCAAAAGCAAGCATTACGCTTTACCGTCATTATCAAGCGACAAACAGCGTGTTTGATTACTTAAGGGCGTATAGATTTAATTCTGTAACCAAAAGACTTTTCAAAGGCCAGAGAAGTTGTGCAAAAATTTATTACTTGCGTTACTTCCACAGTAGGAGAGGAGAAAAGAGCACGTAGCTGTGTCCCACAGATATTCCTGAGCACAACGCTTAAGGCTGTTATCTTAAATGAGGGTTGAACAACTGGGTTCTGTGCTGTCTTGATAGCAAGTATACCTTTCCGTCCCCCACATTTACAGTTTACCAGAAGGCGGTTGGTGAATCATTAACTTAGCAACGGAGGACAGATTTTTATCGATACCATAAATTGCCTTAGAAACGGTCCTATTTCTTTGTTTTGACTCGAAAACACGGGCTCGGCGCTTTTCTCTCTTATAAGCTAAGTTCAATTTGTTATCCAGTAATGTTTTCGTCAAGAAGTTTAATCCAGGATTAAACTTACGAATGAGTCGATCAATATTTACTTCGCAAGCCTCCAAGCTTCGTTACCTCGTTATCTTCAATTTGTGCAATGTATTCAACAATCCAATTCCAGGAGATTTACTAGTGATAACGATAGCTTCACACTAAGACATCTGCGGTGGTTACACCGCATTCGATCCTACTCGATTTTGAGAGATCCTAACCACACATGCCACTACTTGCTAGTGCTCAGTCACAACAGCAATTTTAGTGGCAACCGTCTCAAGCTGACAACGCCGTTGGAATTACTTTTCCCTAGACGGATACCCTAACGGAATTTGTCATATGGGCTGCTATGCTGACAGGGTTCAAAACTGAGCTGATCGTGCACTGATTTTATTGCATCGTCTCGGATGACTTTGTGACATACACATATGTCTGTGAGCGATTTTACTAGCAATTTTTATAATTTCTTTACATCTTCTGTATGCACAATAATAGCAGAAACTATTTCACCTACACCTCGTTTGCCGTTATTATTTATGAATTTATCCTGGGTTTACAGATTATGCTACGTCTACCTCAACGAGTTTAACGGTGCAAACCCTATTTTGCTAAGAAATTTTCTTTAGTGTGATGGTTAAACCTGACCTTCAAACCTTCAAACGTTAAACATGTTTTTCATCCGTATCTAACCGCTGTTCTATCTCAGAGTATTCGCTTTACGTTACAATGTGTCCGCAGTGTCCTCAAGGCAACTGTCAGAGGGTAGTTTTGAATATGCGGCCTACTCAACCAATAGTAGAAATACTTCAGACAATGGTAGGTGTAGCCGGTGAACAAGACGGCGCAGCTGCTGAAGATATGTATGAAATGGCATGAGCCTAGTGGTCTAAATTCGCAACCGCACTAAACAAATGCAGTAAGCAGTGGCCGTTAAATACCAGGTCCTTGGGGATAACAGATAGCAAAATACTGATCAATAGACTTAAGAAGCACTGACTAATAATGAAGAAAAGTATGTCTATTATCTTGTTGAAGCACAATAGGTAGATCCCCAGGGAGCAGTTAGAAAAGTTCCGACACTACTTAGAATGCAATATACCGCGCATGGCAACGGATCCAATGTTCATCATGAGCTGCCGATCCTCAGTAGCTTTCCATCGAAATACATCAAAATGTTGCTGCATTTGCTTGAGAAATCAACTGTTGGTGCTTTGCAGCTTTAATCGATCCTGTTGTTGAGATCTGATATCTATAGGGCAGGTAAGAGCACGTGCGTAGATGTAGTATCCATGCTCCACAAAGTTATCAAACCCCTCCTCACACCAAGACAGACCTAGTACATGTAATCCAGAGCAAAGCAGATTAACATGTCTATGGATAGTGCCTCAAACGGGAAATCACTGACGTGATGTACTTCGTGCCAATGCAGAAGGAAAGGAGCATCATTACTCTGCGCGCAACTCGTATCCTGTGCCAAATTCATGTTGCCATCAATGTGTACACTTAGAGGAAATCCATATAATTCATACGAAGGTGGATACCCGACAGCAACGGTAAATTTCCGCATGTGTATTGACCGGAATACTTATTTACTCATCGTATGTGTGCTCGAGCGCAAGTATCCTCAAGCACACAGTACAAGTCAAGTGTTACCAAGGTATGCTCTTGAGAAATACGGTAGCAGGGATATCTTCCGCCTCTCAGCTCAGCAATGGTCGACCATAGGAACTCATGCACGTCACAGGTTTTGACAAGCCGAAGAACAAATCCACAATAAAGCCTGATGAACGCGGACGGGTCGACCTAGACTGATCGGGCAGTAGCTTATTTGTGGGATGTTAAAACATAGGTGCGTCCGTCTATGTGCAGATGCAGCTGCAAATTTTACGTGACAGCAATCTAACTGGCTAAAGATAGGCGATGTATTGCAGCAATCAATCCAACAACAACGTATTGGTCACCTCAAATATCCCATAGCAGGCAACAAGAAGGTGTACCAAACCAATTGCATGAATGCAACTACAATCCAGGGTGCAACCAACGAAAACATCTCAGCATGAAGCTATCGTTATCACTGGTAAATCTCTTGTAATTGTACTTTTGCATACATGGCACAAATTGAAGCGAACCAGGTAACGAACCTTGGAGGCGTGCGAAGTAAATATTGATCGACTTATTTGTTAGTTTAATCCTGGACTGAAAGTTTTGGTGAAAACGTTACTGTATAACAAATAAAAGTCATGTTGTAAGAGAGAAAAGGGCCGTGCCCGTCTGTTCGAGCCAACGTTATGCCGCCTGGAGGGTGCCGGATGACAGTATTTGGATATAGTGTAAACTGTATTGTAAAGCGTTATTCATGGAAGATGGCTTTCGATCACACTTTGACGTTTGTAAACGCCCATTGGTGGTAAACATAGAAAACAGTTTTCGTTAAGTAGTATATTTTAGTCTGTAGGGTTTCTCGGTATAGTGGTATTCGTCAGCACTTCAGCAGAAATCAGTAAAGTGGAGGGCTACGTTCCTTCTGTTGCATTTTGAGATGCTATTCGCAAAAATTTCTGTCATCTGTGCAGCGGAGTATAGATATACGGTTAATTTCTTTTGAACCACAATCGTCTTATTATTCGTTTGCAATCCGGGCCGTTGGTGAGTTCACACATTTGCTTGCGTTTACCGATGATGTGAGAATCATTCGGGCAAACTGGGAATATTCAACCTATTTGCTACCCGAGACCTCAGCACAAAGCGTAGTTTCTCGCGTTCTCTCAATTTGTGTATGTATGTGCGTTCATTAGGTCCTTGGCCCCTACTGTTCCGGACAAAATTTACTTGGAGTGACCTAAAAGCTTGCGTGCACCACACCCAAAAGTCTAATCATGGAGTCAATGCTTGCAGTGTTTATTGGCGTGTTTTATCCCGGTCAAGAACGAGTGTTTGACTGTCAGTTGATCTATCGGCTTAGGCCATCCATTACATAGTTTAACACTTGCATTCTTGCTGGCTCAAACCGTCATTATTTCTTTTAAGCTAACCGTCTGTCCGCTACTCCAGCGATAATCGTCACCGAATTCAGAAAGCGAGAAATTGTGGTTTGTGTATTTATTTAACTAATGGATTGTAATAAGCACCGCCGATTTAGGACCAAGCTTTGATTGAAACAATTTCGGATCCTTTCCTAAGCAAATCCCGACGATAGCGTTTGATCGTGTCAGTTAGCTTTACTACTAATCAGTTTGCTCCAATTAAGCAAAGTATCCAAGTTTTGCTGATTTCAAATGATATATCGGATTCACCCATAATGTAGCCAATCAGCATTTAACATCTCACTGTCACCGCAGCGTACGAAATCGATCAGATAATATGTAAAAATGCTTGATATTATATACTTTTCACATGAAATTACAGCTGTATGCGTGCAAGCTAATTTGCTGACTCGGGTTGGTTTTCACCGTCCAGTAATTAGGTTGGCGGCTAGACGGTGTCTTTATTGGTGCGGTTATATCAGTCCAGCCTGGACATTGTAAATTGGTTACAAGTGTTAGGTATAAACTGGGCACATTTCACTGTGCGACTTAGTGGCTTCTACTCATCAGCTCTACATTACTTCGTTGAACAGCATAATTCAGCTGGCTAGATAAGATCTAACCTCTCATCCTCGACCCCCAAGCACTAACTGTGCACGGTATAGTAACACTTTGCTATTACTATGTCCTCAATGCTCATGTTTTCAGACATTTCCATAATAATGAACCAGAAATTACATCAGGATTAACACGATAATTTGTAAGCAAATTCGTTAACAAAATATCTTTAAGAAACAGAAACCATTTTAGACAAATAATGATTGCAAATAACTTCAAAAATTAGGGCGTTGCTTGCGGTGTAAAAGTCCTCGTGTTAAGTAATGTGCCGCCAGGAATTTCAAAACGTACTGATAATAAGCTATAATGTCGCGGTTGAGTTTAACATAAACCTAAGATATCTTTTGCGCAACTCTTCATGCACATAATGTGCGGCTTTCTACTTTTATAATCCACGGTTTCCTCCTTGTTTTACTCCAACGTCCTCCTCCACCTATTGTGGTTGACACGATACATTATTCACTAATTGTACCCGCAGGAAAAATTTGCTTCACCCTGAGGTGCATTTCAAATCAAAGCACGATATCTTTTACTTAACACAATAGTCAGATGGGCCTAGAGTATTGTGGAAGAAGCTATTGCACCATGGATGAAGTAGGCCTTGTCGATCCAAGGAGATATCAGTTAGTCTCACATACACATACTAATAGCCTCAGCTTCAAGGCTGACGGACATTGTGTTTATCAAACTGAACACGTTAAGGAAATTGCTCGTACTGAGTGCATACAATCCACCTGAAAACAATTACATCTGCCCTAATGAGCTCAAGTTCGGAAAACCACGTTGTTTGAGCCATTATGTCAATTATTCTAAACTTGCTTGCATGAACAAATGGTGTTAGTCGTATAAAAACCTAGTACTCCTTCTGAAGTTTAAAATAGCGGTTACTCAAAATCCGCAAACTCTCTTCCAGTGCTCCTCCATCCTTTGCTTTCAAAGGTGTTGGTGGCAGTCACCAATGAAGCATCAGTCTGCCGTTCAGAACGTAGCATCCTCGTAGCACCGGTGCAGCATGGCTTCCGCCAACACACTATTTTGCATAACCTAACTGCCAATTGCGTGCCGCAGTTAGACTGAAGCGTTCGACAAAAGGACTGGACCTTATGTCGTTTACCTCAGCTTCAAAGTCTTCGACCGCATAGGTCACCGTCTTCTGCCGCATAGCCTGGAACTTTCCGAATTTCGCCACACCATTTTTGGGTGCTTTAAGAATGTTCTGTATGTTCTGGAAAGTCAGGTTTTATTTTAATGTGCCGATTTTAAATTCACCCCTCCGATTCGTGTGATGCAGCGTTGGTTAATTATCAGCTCTAGGGTCGCGTCTGTTTGTTGTGCTCGTTAACTAACACACGCTACTTTTAATCTCTAATCTCCTGTTTTTGCTCTTGATGTATATATGTAGAGGGTCATCGCCAAACAAGGAGATCAAGATGCACATCTACCATAATTAGAGAGTGAGCATGGCTGGTCTTTTCAGAAGCTGGTTTAGCTTTATTTGTCCAGGTTTATTGTGGTCCACCTTCCTCACCAACCAAACAACATATACACACTTGGAGACAATATCCTACCAGTAGTCACCGGAAAGTGGATCTTTAAGTATTAATCAGGGATGATTCGGTCTACTTTGAATATGGAGTGAAAGCATCAACCAGGCGCTGATACATACGTGTAACATCAAGTGGAAGCTGCAATCTAGGCACCTCAACCGTTGTACAACCTAGAATTCACAGCGCTCAGGACTCCACAGCATACGGCCACCAAATACTTCAAATAATTGTGCAGCCTACCACGTCGACTTAGACTGACGTCCCCTAAGTTTGTACAGTGGTCAGTATCGTCGCCTACATAACGAAATAATAATTGCCCCAAAGGTACTGAGGAACCCAAACACGTCTGCCGCCACCTATTACAAAGTAGTCCCAACGTGAAAATAAGGGTCCACTACTTCAAGGTAGCCATTCAATAAACCCTGCTAGAAGGTCTACAAAACCTATGCTCTCTTTGTGTTTGCAAGACATAGTACACCCTCGCTAAATACTGTGTTTCAATTCCTAACTTAGATATGTTGGGTGAACGTACTGTAGTTGCTCTAGCAAATATACATCTGGAAACATAGCTTGTGGACATCCGGAGAGAGGATAACGTAGCTTAAACTGTGCAATAACCAGCACAGCCCAACACAACGGAGCTTAGCTTTACTTCGACTGGCTCTGTGTGAACACCGTCGGTAATAAAGTATAGCGTGCTTTTTATCATCACTAGGTTTTCTGTTTCCAAGTTATTCTTCTCTCACCGGCTTTTCTACAGCATTTGTCTAGCACGCACATTTGCCCTGTAATATACCACCGCTCCATGGTTCCATCTATTTTAGTAGCACCGTACCGGGTAACACGTGAAAACGCAAACTAAAATGCGTCTACAAAAGTAGGTTGTCCTTTTGTTTTACTTCTAATTATTTATGTCAACTGATCTTTCTTAATTTTGTCCTTACCCAACCTCTTCTTCCTGCTTTTGGTTACAAAGCAATCTACGTCCACATAGATTCCTTAGATGGTCACCGAACACAAAATACCAGATATCGTTTGAGTTTTACATGTATCATTTTCATCATTTTGTAATATATATGACTTTGCACTCACACCACGTAATGCCACAGTTTTCTTTGGCGGACTTCGCTGCTCTCCTTTTCTTTCCTTTTGTCTTCTCTTTCCTGAAGGCAGAAGATATCAACAAAAGCTTACCAAGGATCCTACTTGACCTATTGGTCTGTCACTGAATTAAACTACAAGGATAAAATTGGATTATATCAGGCCCTTAACACTCATTCCTTTCCTGGTCTACTTACACTTGTCAATTGGACCTGGATGCCCTTATTCTGAGGATTGGATCAGCCATGACCTGCATGCAAAAATACATACAAAACACAAGTTGCCTGAATCAAATTATAACTACGTACCTGTGGTCCCGCTTGTCAAGCGTACCATCACTCGTTTATGGCTTGTCAGCAATCTCAGGCTGCTTAACCGACAACGAAAATATGCTTTTCCCGGGGGTACCAACAGTTTAGCGACAGTGCTCCAGGACGTGGCGGGTTTTCGCCTAGCAAGCGTTCTCCCTAGTAAATGCCACTGATGTCTGTTTAACAGCCCTGCGACGAGGCGGATATGACTCGCCTCTAACTAAAGTCACTGCACCATGGTTACCCAACCAACCACAGTCCCAACATGGACGTCACCCATCCCTCTCACATTATTTACGTGCTCATTGGCAATTGCAGTGGCACACATTCAAACGCGTACAACAGCTAGACACATGCATTCTCACATAAATGTATGAAATCACAGACCCAAAATTTATTTCTAACTTGCACCATCTTTTAACCTTCCCCATATTTAGTTGTTCTTTTGACGTGATCATGCCTACATAGGCGTTTCTCGCATTGCACGAGAATAAATCAGTTATTTGTTTGTTTATTTAATATTTGGGTTGTCGAGAGATGTGGACCTGTTTGTGGGGACATAAGCAGTCTGTCACGTATTGCATTCATGCATTAGCAAATAAAAGATGAAGAATCCCGCATCATCGCTTAGACGATATTTGAACAGCAAGGTCGAGAGAGATTATGATATACTGAGTTCGTGTGTACGCAAAACAGGGGTCAACGGTGATATCGTAGAAAGCAAAGCGACGACAATATATACGTGAAATCATAGAAAGAATAGACGAAATTATTGGCAGGTTTATAAGTGCCAGTGTAACGAAAGTATCAAGAAGATTTAACGGTGACGCTTGTTTAACTACCAGCGTTAAGTCAGGTGCAGTAAATGGATTACTTAACAAGCACATCCCTACGCATGTATTTTGCTATAACTGTACGCTAGGCGTAAACATGGAAGAGGAAAAATGACAACGAATTTTTGAAATACGGTTGAAGATGTTGGAAGAAGAATCGGTTGGCTTCACCGTGCTGCCTGACATGTTCCCCTGAGAGACACATGGGAAGCATATACGAGTAATAAAAGGACGAATGGTAAAAGCGAACGAAGATGGATAGATGCAGTCAGCCTTCTCTTCTCAGCTCACAATTTTTGCTAAGGCTGCAAGTTAGGCGTTACGGAGTAAGAAGAATATGAAGGAATGGAGACAAAAATGATGATCTCAATCTCACTTCGTAATTTCTTTGCGGTCCACACTTGTTGGTGAGTATTTGAGTTATGCTTTTCATGGTAAAAAGGAAAGTGGGTCGGGTGAAATAGAGTGAAGCGAGTTCTTGCAGCGTTATATCTTTTTCTCCAATACATCTCTTGAGGAGGGCTTGAAAAAGTGAATCCTATATACGTAGCACATCACATGTATATTTGTTCCTAATATTCTAACGTCTCGGCCACCAAATCAAATAACATTTGTTCATTGCAATTTAGTTGCAACGTTGTTTTTATGTACTGCAATGTTACGCACTTTGGAACTGCTCTTTAAACAGCGGTTGTGAGTTGCACGTTCTTATTTTGATAGGCAGGATGTTCCAGATTTAAGTGGATTCGTTTAGGAAAAATTTTCATCGGACAAGCGTTTTCCTTTTCAACACCAGTAGTTTGTTCTTAGTATTTCTAATTGCTTTTCTGAAGAGAATGATGATATTTGGCGTGAAAATGTGCTTATACATCAGAACAAAAAGAAATGTTAATCCTACCTTCATGAGTCTTAGCCAAAATGGCTGCAGTTGTGGCAAGTTAAAATATTTTTAGTAGTAAATTTTGAATTAGACTATGGATCGAGCATGTTCGGCGTTTTCGTGAAGTCCAACATGGTTTCATTCAAGTTTGTGTAACAATTAACGAAACGAAATGCAGCCGGATAAGGTGACTCAGAATCGCAACTCGTCTTGTAGGGTGAATCATTCCGTTGACAGCAGCTCTGTCTGTTTGTTCCAACAAGCTAGCCCGAAGCGCCTCCAGTTTTCGGCTAAGGTTTCCTACTCGTTCGTTGCAAACTCACCGGCACGAAGTCCAGCTTTTCGCAGCAGCCCAGCTGCACCAGACGCGAATAGTTCACCTGTGTTGTATTCTACAGGCACAGACGTCCCAGTGTGTGAAGGCCTGTGTACTGAAAACACTTGGAAATTACAGGGAAAAAGGGCAGATAAAAGAAAGGATTTCAGCGACTGCAAATTAACCTCGGGCCAGACTACGTGAAGCTTGTCCTGCATTGTCAACTTTGGCCGACTAGAGGTGTTTTAACCTTTCGATGTTCCACGAGCCTGAGCCCAGTGACCTAAAGCTTCAGATACGATATGATTAAGACGTAGACACTTTACGGAGCCTAATTGACAAACACCTTGACTTGGGGGAGGAGGGTTGAAAGTGAAGCGAACTGACCATAATGGAAAGAAGGATGATCAACAAGACCGACCAGTGAGAATCGTCTTGTTGGACGAAGTCAGTCCAAGGCTTACCTTTACCCGAATAGATTGGCTGAAAAGTAAAACTTTTCATGTTCGTCCAGACTCAGATCCGGTGAATCCAAGTAACTGAAGAGACGACATGGCGAAGGGGAAATGAATCTTCGTTTCAAAAACTTTCTGGTCGTTTCCAAGATTCCACGAAACAAAGGGAACAGGTTGCTCATACTTCAGGCAAGTATTCCCTTCAAAAAAACTGTTTTGTTGCGCAAGTTAAGGTGGCTTGTTTACGTCCTACGCATGGCACCTGAGCGTCTACGGCGTCGCGCTCTATTCGCTCGTCAACTACCTGGCTGGAAGCGACCGCGTGGCAGTCAGCTTTCCACTTGGCGGCAGCACATGAAATCGCTGACATCATGTCCAGCCGCTGTTGGGCCCGTACGTCTTCCAGGATGGGGACCCAGAGATGAGGAATGCCAACGGCTTAGCACCCTTGAAGATGTGGCCCACAACCTGAATCGGTGGAAGAATTGTGTATAGTATTGTATTGATTCGCACGTTTAATACCACAAACATTGAAAATGACAAACAAAGAGAAAACTTGGCGTGTGAAAAACAAACTAAAAAGATTTTGTTCTACCTTTTGTCAAAATGACCCATTCTTCCTGCGGCATATTAGCTGAAGTGTGTTGCTCACCTTCAACTACCATGCCACGATGATTATGACCCAGTGACTTCCCCTTATCTGCTAATCTCCATGAGTTTGTTGACTCTATGTCTAGTTGCTAGGCTGGTGCGATTATAGCACATACTTCAAGCACACCCGGTGGTCCATGCCGCGGCCTGCTTGTAGCCTTAGGCAACCTTCGAAGTCTTATAAACAAGCGCGTGAAATCGGTCTTTTTGTTGCATCTGATCTGCCAGAGAGAATATGACTAGCAGTGACGTGGCTGAATCCTGAGATGATAGCTCAGGAAATCAAACTCAGTGGCTTCTGAAGCTTCCGCTCTTATATACTATCGACTAAAAGCGGTGGCGTCTTGCTCTATATCAGGTCCTTTCTGGGTGGGAGAGCTGTGAGCTAATATACAGGCGATGATGGACTGTGTAAGCAGCTGTGGTGTGCGATCCACCTCAGACGCGGAGAGCTGTTTGTGGCTGCATTTTATCGCTGTCCTCTGAGCCGTTGTTTCGATTGGCTGTCGCATCTCCGAACTCACATGAGTTGTCCCCATTTTCAACTCATGGGTGATTTCAAGTGTCTTTGGAGGCGCTAGCCTCAAGTTGCACTTATGCCAGGACATTTCTAGTTCAAAACAAATTTCGTGGGCTCAGTACTTGAAAGTGGAACAGCGCAACATCTATACCAGCCAAATCGAATAACGTCGTGCTCAACTGCGTCCTGCCTGGTTATGGTGTCAAGGAGTTATGAACAACATGTGTATGCTGTTCAAGATTTATTGTCCTTAGTAGCAAGTGAGCACTTAGTGCTCATATTTCATTTACATCTATCTTTACCGTAATCCCGTCAGCTGGAGCTCACTTACAACTACTGGATAACTAACTTCAACAGTCTAATTCAAGCGGCGAGCTAAATAGCTTAATCTCTTGCGCAAGATGCATTTGTGGAAAACAGTTGGACTGTTAGTAGAGAAAGATTGGCGTTACAGTCTTATTAGATTTTACCATTGCGGTGTCGAAAAGTTGAACCAGTCAAGCCGTATTAGTTTGACAAGGGGTATGGTAAAATGGCTCGGCGACGGTGCAAATTGTGAAACAAATTCCTTCTCTTCAGCTCATCAAATTACTACAAGGTGTATAAGAGATTGTGAAGTAATTGTAATAGTGCACAAATGTGCAAGCGCCGGCATTTCGAATATTCGCTCGCAATCGACGCAAATACGGGTTCGGAAAGAATATTTGCTTACGTGGAGCGGCGCCTCGAGACAACGGGTGATCTGCCAGTGCTAGTGGGCTCGAACAGACAACCCATAACCTCTAGTCCTGAGAATGCTTCCGCCTTGACGACGCCGTTAGCTTCCGTGTTTACAAATGACCACGTGTCGGGAGCGAGTCCGACGAGTACCGCGCCCACCGAAGTCGGTAGTCTGGTTTGCGGTGTTACATAGGTACACCAACTACGTGCCAACCTTGATGGCACCAGAGCTGCTTATCCTGACGGACTCCAGCCCTGAATTCTCAAGTTCCCACAGGCCAGTATTTCACCCGCTGTGACTGACTTGCTTAACAGATCACTATTCGAAGTTTCATTGCCAAGCGAATGGAAATGTTCAGTGGTTAAGCCGATTTCTAAAGGCGGAGAATCCAGCAATGTGGACAACTATAGGCCAATTTGTTTAACATATTTTGACCGTGGTTGTCGAGAAGATCGTGGGTTAGGGTCTACTACAGCAGCTCCACTCAAAAGATCTACTGACGCCTGCGCAGCACGGTTTTTGCTAGATGGCTTATTCATTACCAACATACTGGTGATCACGCATGAATGGTTGTCTGCAGTAAATCATAGAAAGTTTGTCGACGTGATTTACATCTATTTAAGTAATGCCTTTGACAAGATAAACTAGCACCCCAGACTACTGCAGCTTACCTCAGCCCGAACTCGAGCGCTTTTCCATGTAATGTGCGGAAGTCCGCTGACCGCTAAACCCAACAAAGTCGATAATTTTGCGCCTTGGGAAGAGTGGTGATGTCCGAATTTACAACAATGGCGGCCAACTGATTTTCCCACACCTTCCGTGAAGGACGTAGATGTACTCCCCCCACCGTGCTTTGAAGTCTGTTGTCAGCACCAACAGAGTATATGTTAGCGGACTTTGCATGCTTTTGGCGATCAAACGCAGCCTCTGTACTTGGTCTGAAGACGTCGCCACTCGTTTCATCTCTATCAAGATAAGGCCAATATTGCAATGGGGCTCAATTACCTATTGTCCATTCACCCGATGCCAAGCACGGAAGATTGAATCGGTCCAACACGTTGCTACCGAGCTCATTCGTTGTTTTTGGGAATCATCTTACAAAGCCCGGTACGAGAAACTCGGACTCTACACGTTGTCTTATGGTCAGGTGCCAGTCGACCCTATTATGACCTACCGTATATTGGATCTAGCTGAATTCCGCAGGTTGCGGCTGCTGAGTCATTTGAGAACTCCATATAACACACACGGACACCGGTACAAAGTTATGGTGCCGAGTGTAAAAGCATCACCCCACCCCATCTGGTTCGTCAGAAAGTCTTAAACATTGGAAACAATCTGTCAGAAAATGTCGTAGAGGCAATATCTGTACAAACTTATAACAAGTGAATGGATTGGCATTCAGCCGTTTTCAATTCATGGCACGATTGCAAACTAGTAATGATATCTTGCATTTGTGAAGTTTGTGAAACTGTAATCCAGATGTTCAAAGCTGCTACATAAGAAAGTATCGAACGATTCGACTATCACTGAGTGAAGACTTTGTTTATGAGATCTCTTCTATATCGCTATAGAATTGCACACTTTTATATTCTACTTACTTCCACATACATTATTCAGTATTCAAAATGGACTGCGCTTGGAAACCAAAGACGATGACTAGAGAGGTAAGTGGACACAAGCGACTCATGTTGATTAAAATTGTGGTTGTCGGTGGTTAGTTAAATTTAAGCAGCATAAAATGGGCTGATGCATATGCATGCTATTGGAGAAAGAACTGGAGGAAGCGTCTGCCGTAAAGAAAGGCGAGTGTGTATAAGGTTGTTTTTACATTGGTTCAAACTACGTGGAAATTCAATGACTGTGAAACAATGATCGGTATCCTAAGTGCGCGGAAGTGAATTTGGAGAGAAGTTACGCTGGAGCGATGGCTCGAAACTATGTCATGGTCGGTCAGTAGGAAGGATTACCTAAAGAGTTGTGAGAAATGCAGCAAAGTGACTGCGTTTTGTGGTGGCTGGTGTATTGTACCTTGGTGATATCGAGTCCTAACTAGCCATTGCTCTTTGTGCACAATATTTTCGAATGCCACAGGCCTTAGCAATGTAATTTTAAAAAAGTTACGGCAAAAGAGGCGCTGTGCTATCCTACATGCAGGATGAACGTGGTGTATAAAAAACAAATATGATTCGTAAAGTTATACAGAGTAAACAAACTTTTATTCTCTCCTATGCGAGAGATGCTCATTTTCGCATGAATAGAAAAGTGCATAAATTGACAAATCTCTACACATATAGAGAAGCATAATTGAATATTAGATGAGACAGTGACGTTTGGAAATAGAACAAACCCATAATAATTGGTTGAGTGAATCGGAATGATGTTAGCTGCCGCTTAACCGTACTCCCACATATAAAACAGCGACATTACAAGCGAGAGTATGTTGGTGAAACAATTATTGGCCACTTGAAACCAAATCACCTGCTCGTACTCCTGGTGTGTTGGTATAGAACAAACAAACCGTTTAGCTACGTTCTGTTCCGACAAGAACATGTTTAAGCGTTTGCGAGAATCGTGTTCAAACCTGCAGTCCCGTATACCGCGGGCGGTAAATTTTTCCAGAATTTGGCTAACTGTTCAGGAAAATGTTAACTTACACGTTGGCCATAGAATCGCATTAGTAAAACGCGACTTTTGGTTTTGTGATTTGTAGACAGCTGATTATCTTAACACGCCATTGCGTATTGCAAAGCAGGACGATGAGTCACTAGCTGATTCCGAAATTTCACTCCTTCTCATATGTTACAAAAACCGACTTTTAACCGACAACTTTACTGTTTCTCACGTTCAGCTAAATCACGTTTTGCGATGCGCCTCGCTCAGAAATCGGTCGTGTTATGGTTGATTAAGATACGGCAAAATTACGAACCTGCAGAGTGGATACGACTTCTTGCAACTAGCCAAGATGCATAGTAAACAACTCACCGCAGCAATTTGTTGAAGCGGCTTTAAACATCTTTTCCCTTCAGCTAGTCGTTGTTAACTAATTCTGGCAATTTTAACTCCATATTTTCCACTTGTTTCTGGTAACTAACTGTATTGATAGTGTAGTCTGTTTGGAATTGCATCAACAGTCAGAATTGTTCGTATTAATTGAATGCACTGTACATCGATTTAAGCTGACTTGTTTTATGTCCAATTTTTCAGCTCTCTCTTAAAGTTGGTCAACTACCTCTCGGCTGGAAGACCGGCATAGTTATGCCGAAATAAATGGGTGGAAACCGCCAGGACCCTGTGAAATATCATCCAACTTACTTGAGGTCAGTCACCTGCAATATCATAGAAAAGCTCATTAACTGTGCCATCCATCGACACGGCGAGTGTCTGAAATTCACTGCGTCCACTCAACATCGATTCCGAAGGGGAGGTTTCTGCTACACTAACCTGCTAGTCGTAAGTGAGCAGTACGATAACTCACTGGACGCTGGAAAGCGTTTAGATGTGGTCTTCATGGAGTTCAGCTAAGCTTGCTACAAGGTTCATCATCAACAACTACTCTCCAAGCTCTGGGGAATCGGCATAACAAGGAACATTCTACTATGGATCAGTGACTATTTGTAACACAAGAGTAAGGAAGTCACGTAAACGATACCCTCTCATGTCCAGTGCTCATAGGCATTGGAGTGGAGTACCACAAGGCTCCGTCCTCGGACCGGAATTGTTCAAGTTCCATATTAATGACCTACAAACTGCGCTACAAACGGACTCTCTGAACTATGCGGACGATCTAAATCTACGGTCGTAAGAGTCCAGCCTAGAAAATGCCGACTGATTACAGGAAACGCTTGATCAACTACACGCAGATTCATTCAAGTAGGGTTTGCTCTTCAACAGTGATAAGACCTTTGTCCTTCCCATCGCTGCTGCTGAACCACTGGGCATTTAACACATTGGATAGTAAATTATTCAATGTCGCAATGGGGAAAAGGACCTGGGCATGTTGTATCCTCCCATCTCAACACCACCAATTACACAATAAAGAAGGCTGCAGCGGCAAACAGGATGTATGACGTCATAAAATGATCATTTTCCAAAATGACGCCGCAGCTATTTAGACTTATCTTCACCGCCCACATCCTTCCAATCTTTGGATTCGGACATACGGCCATAGCCCAACCATCGAGAGTTCAGCGACGAGACCCGAAATTTGTCCTTAGGCCACGCAAACTCCCCTAGCCCGCCCGACTACAGAGAATGAAACCTTTTCACTTACACTATCGCTGCTGTCGCGGTGATCTCATTTATACTGTGCTATTCTATTCTATTCTACGAAGAGGAATGGGAAAGGAGCTGAGGCCGTTTTTTCAGTTTGGACATGGCAGTTCGACTCGAGATCACAGATGGAAGCTATTTAAACCGAGGAGGCTCAAAGTCAGTTCAGAGTTGGCTCTATCTACTCGAGTATATAATGACTGGAACCGACTGCCGGATCCGATTGGCAATGCGTAGTCAGTTTCGGCATTCAAACCTTTGCTAGACACCTACCTAATAAGTAATTCAGGATCTTGCCGAACTGATACTACATCCTGAGATATGTCACAGCTAACACGACTGCAATCATGAAAGTTCGGGAAGTGAAAGATTTGTCACGGGACCTCCAATCGGCACTCTACCACTCAAAAACTGGATGAACACAAAATCACATCCTCAGGAAGAGCATCAGGCTGCGACAAATGTGGCGCACTCTTGACATATACACATTTAGGAAGTGGCATCATCACTTATGTATACACAGGGGCACCTTTACAGTTTGACATTAGCTGTGGCAGCTACAGTCTGCTTATTTGATATTCCGAGATCTCCACAACCTGCCATCGAAAAAAGCGAATATATCTTCAGAGCCCCGACTTCTAGTGATGCTTGCTGATGCGGAAAATTTCAATCCCACTGACGTGATGCTGAGCCGTCGTTAGCGCTAAAGACGGATGAGGATTTAATCCCTTATTTTCACCCCGCTAACAAGTTTGAATGATGCTACAGACATGTAAAACAAGTACGGGTAATATCTACAATTACATTTATCCACACCGTCACAAACAGAATAAAGCGCGTGCGAAGTTA
Source organism: Dicrocoelium dendriticum (assembly GCA_944474145.2). NCBI lineage: Eukaryota > Metazoa > Platyhelminthes > Trematoda > Plagiorchiida > Dicrocoeliidae > Dicrocoelium > Dicrocoelium dendriticum. Next base: position 98,292,862 of record OX104068.1, on the reverse strand, counting down.
GTAACTTCAGTTAACCCAGACAACCAGGTCCCCTTCGTACATTTGGCCACCCGTTATTTATTACATCTACAGCAGTCAACCGACCTAAATGGCTTCTCCGGTCAGAAACTACTTAAGCTAACATTGGCTCCAGCAAAATGGTGGTACAATTCGTGCTTGCTAGTTTGCTGCTTCAAACGTCGACGCCACGGAAACTCCACCGGCACAGATAATCCCTTTCGCAATTCAGCCAGTAAGCTACACTCTTCCTACACACCCAAACCCAAGAATTTCAGTGAGACAAATGCAGAAAGGAATAATTGGTTGCACATGTGTACCGCGTGCAGATGCGTATCCCTGCAAACTTGGTTGTGATACAAGGAAATAAAACACACAACGCTTTGCCACTTATCCAAACACGAGGATACTTTGGCTGCCTTATGTTTTACGCTAACAGTTAGTGCGTCATCCTTGCACGCAAATAGCACAAGTGCATCAACGCAACGGACAACAATGATCCATCATATATCCTCTGGACTTGTAATCTATTATATCTTTCCCAGAATAAAACAGCGCCGGTATTGTAGTTTATTAATTAATACTGCATAAATGGTTGCAAACCACAAGTTCCGCAACAGCAAGTCCGTGCATTTAGCGATTGCAATTCTTTGGTCAACATTTATGTATCAAAATCCACAACCCATCATTTAACTGTGAGTAGAAGGATTTTTGTGAGCATTTTTGTTCGTCGAATTCAGCCGACAATTCAGGTATATCAACTACCTACCCGGTATGCACCAGACGGCGGTTTCGCCCTATTGCGGCTCGTCAGTGGTGGGCATGCTTTGGTCCTCTACGGAGGATCGAGCCCACTACTGCTAGTTGCCTGTGCCAACCAACCGGCAGCTTATGCAACTGCGCCATGGCGCAGTTCAAAGGGTCTTGCCACTAAGCGATCTACCCATTTTTGTCTTCTTCTCGCAAGGACTAATCCACCTCAATTTTACCGCGGAGACTGTGTTGCAGATGTTGACGTCTCTACGCAAACACAGCTCGCTGAGTGTCGACACCATTCGTCCAGAAGCACTGGAAGCCGCAGTAAGCCAACTGGCAAGAACTTGTCTCAGTTTTTCCAGCGCTGCTTACACCAGATCCAAGTTCCCGCCATGTGGAATTTGAAATAATAAGCCTGATTCACAAAGGTGAAAGCAGAACTGATCCCTCCAACTACCGCCCAGTATCCCTTCCTCCTATACTCTCCAAAGTCATGGAATACATAGTTGTCATTACACTGGTGTGTTTTCTGGGAAACTGCAACATCAGCACGCCTGAGCAGCAAACTTTCCGTCGACAGCGGTCGTGTACAACGAATTTACTAATTGCACGCAGTAGTTGGACCGAGGCAGCTGACGCTGGAGTAGGTGTTGATGTGATCTACCTGGATTGTTCCAAGGCGTTCGATCGGCTAGACCATCATTCGTATTATCCAAGCTGCAGCATTACGGGATCGGCGTCCCACTTTTAAGCTGAATCGCCAACTTTTTACTTCAACGGCAATTAGTGGTCAGAGTTCGGAGCTCTTCATCCTACCCCATCCAAGTTGTGTGTGGTGTATAGCAAGGCTCGGTTCTAGGTCCGCGTTTGTTTTCAATGCGTATTAAAACCTTGCACAGAAAATCTCTTCAAACTTTCTAATGTTTGCTGAGGATATCAAGATCTGGCGCAGGATCCAGACGAGCGCCGACCAACGTGTGTTTCAAAGTGACCTGGATACAGTGTATTAATGGACGACCAAAAAGTATTAAATTTCAACGTCAGTAAATGCAAGGTGCTTTCCATCCACCATCAGGGCAGCTACTCATACCGACTCGGAACGAATATACCACAACAAACAATTCTTGAACTTCAGTTGGGTGTCCTGTTTCAGGAAGACTTGGGTTGCTGCAGGCAATCCGAAAAGGGCTCAAACACCGGGAACCAACACGTAGGGCTGTTGCGACGGGCGTTTTGACAAATAAACAGCTCCATATTTCGACCAATGCTCAGTGCGTATGTACGCCCGCATGTCGAATACGCAATCTAAGCCTGGCATCCATGGCTGAAACACGACCTTAATTCACTGGCGCATCCACAACGTCGGGCATCTAAGCAAGTAATTGGAATGCGAAACCTTTCATACCAGGAGAGGCTGCAACGATTGGGGATGTTCAGTGGAATTTATCGCAGAATGCAAGGCGATCTGATTATGGCATCCTCGATTCTGCAAGATCCACATCATGTGTGCCGGCCTTTATTGCAACTCAGCAGCAATACAAACCTGAGTGGCCACTCATTAAAACTCGTAGAACAATACAGTCGTCTGGAGTGCCGCAGAAATGTAGTTTCCAATCGTGTATGTCATTCGTGGATTGTTCTCTCTGTGTCGGTCCTCTCAGTATCGACAATAAGAGTATTTAAAAGACAGTTGGATGTTACACTCATCCATTTGCACTTTGTTGCCTAACAATACTTCTCTATCCTACAACTGGAGTTTGCCATGTAGTAGTTCGACGCTAACTGTGGGTGCTGTGAATCTAATAGGATCGCAGGACTACAGCAGAGCAAACAATGTCCTTATTTTCATATTTTAAGTGTTAGCTATTTTACTATCCTCATCCTCATTATAGTTTTGTTGATATCCTCAAAACTATCCAACGGGACTTGTAAAGCAACGTTTCTTAACCCGTATAAATTCATTGCTCATTGTAAATTGTTCCCTGTGCTTTCTGAGTTATGGAGTCTAACATCGTTGACGCACCCAGGCAGTACCTAGAAAATCACAAAATGACAACACTAGGGCAACATGGCTTCGGACAAAGGAGCATATGTACTACGAACTTGTTAACTGCACCCAACAGCTGGACTGAATCAGTCTATAGTGGGGCAGGAGTTGATGTCATTTACTTGGATTCCTCAAAAGCGTTTGATCGCTTAGACAACGGAATTCTCCTCCACAAACTTCAGCTCTATGGCATTGGTGCCCCACTGCTGCGTTGGATAGTCAAGTTCGTGCAAGAACTTCGGTAGGAAATGAGAATACAAGAATCCCTGTCCGACACAATCGAGGTGGAGTGAGACCTACCACAACACTCAGTGTTCTTGCCCCGTCTGTTTTTGATTTTCATAAACCATCTGGCTAGGGAAATTACTTCCGATTTCCTAATGTTCGCGGATGATAGCAAGTTAGGGCAAGCGATCAAACTCCCAAACGACCACGGAAAGCTCCAGCGAGTCTTCAATACAATTTCAACCTGGTCAGTTTTGAATGCCACTTCGTTCAATGTGAAAAATGTCACTCTGTTCAGTTACGCTATATTTATGACTACGCGTATGGGCTTGTGTCAAATGTATTGCAAACAACTTCCCAAGCACGCGACCTTGGTGTGCTCATTCAAAGTGAACTTAACCTTTCAAAACTGTCGAAGGCGGTTGCGCAGAGAGCAAACCAGCACCTCGGCTTGCTGCGGAGAGCATTCGGAAGATTCGACTCATCCATCTTCCTCATGATACACAATTCTTATGTGCGCCCTCCCTTTGAATACGCCATCGAACATTGGCAACCTTGGTTGAAGCGCGACTTAGAAGTACTAGAGTAACCCCAACGTAGGATTACGAAGAACGTTAAGGGCTTAGGAAACCTGTCCTAACATCAAGGACTGAAGTCACTAGAAGCTTTCAGTGGCCGACGAAGACTGCGCAGCGATATCAATACCAAATATTGAGTGACCCTAACCACGTGTACTGTCACTTGCTGATACTCAACCATAACACCAATCTCAAAGGGAACCTTCTGAAATTGTGTGCACAGTTTATCCGCCTGAAATGCCGCCGAAATTATTCTTCTCTTCGGGTTTGCCAACAATGAAGCTATCACCCAAACTTCGTTGTTTCATCCGCCATTCGGATATTTTCAAAAAATGATTGGATCGTGCCCTTTGACCACAGCATTTTGTTGCCTAAGCTGTGCAAATTTGGAGCTATATTAATCATACCTTTAAAATGGATTGGCATGTTGCGTAAACCTGAGGATGCGGGACAGTAGTGGGTATACTTGATTTTTCATTTCAATGTAATACATCAACTATACTTATCCCCATATCGCCACTTCGCTCAAATTCGACGACCACATAAGTATTATTATTCAGCAGCGTATCTGCTAGATAATTGCTCAAATAGACAACACACCTATTGTTTGATAATTGTAGTTTTACTTCCACCAAACATATCTTGTCCGCATTTCGAGTTCCGGATATACAGATCATGTTGCACAATCATCGACGCGCACAAGTTCATTGGAAATAAGCAAATTCCAGGCCAGTAGAAAACATCGATTTTGCCCCTTTCTAAAACATGGCTTTAAATAAACTTTGACGATCAGCGGTCAATCATTCACACCCCTTATTAGCCAGGATATTGCAAAAACTGGTCAAGAATGGTGTGATCAGATTCATCAATTCGAGTGAGCTGGTCGACAGGTCAAAGCTTGCTATATATATACATATATAAATATATCTATCTATCCGTATAGATATATAAAGACAGCAGATCTGAAATTCACAAATGCAAGCAGGAAGAATCCAAGGCGTTGACTGGATCATCTCAATGCTATTTCAAATTGTTCCGCGCACGCAAGTGCAACTTACACATTCCATCCGAGTTCGCTTCCTTGTGAACTATTTTACAACTCTTTTTCCGCAAGTCGTTTTCTAGCGTACGCAGATATCCTCCGCTAAAACATTGCATTCCAAACATTTGGAGTAAATGCGGTTCTCGGAAAATGACTGGTATTCGAATTTGCAGCATTGCCCAGCGACGCTATGCGATCTTCCACTGTCTTGATATTGTGGCACATTTTGACGTTGTCTGTAAAATGTGGAGACAAACCTGGTGCAATGACACATAATTGCGTTGCACACAAGCTAGACTTCAGTTGCTTCGGCCATGTTGCTGCGGGCCAACAAATTCAACTGATATTGAATGAGAATTTTGCGAATACAACCCAAAACTTGGTCATTGGTTATATAGCCTATGAGATTTCAAAGGATAATTTTTCGGCTTAATCAGTCAAACGCTTATGAGGATCCCAGGTAGAAGAAGATGAAGCCAATTTAATATTAATAATAACAATACTAATGCGGATACTTCTCAGGATGCGGTAAAATGTGCCCATATTAGACGCGTAGTATATTTGACAGAAGATGTCATGCTCATGCATAATGGATAAACGGTTGGATTATTCAACTTGCCTTTGACGTTTCAAAGGCAGATATAAACTCACAGGATTCATTCCTCGCAATGTGCAGTTTTTGTTTATAAATATAAATATATTTATATGTATACATTATAACCATGCGGTTCTTTTCCGCGTGAGTCACTGTGGCTGCTTAACACTGTAGCACTCATTCTCTTCTGTCTACTACGTATTTTTTGGGACTGAAATCAATGGATTTCCACGGTTGTCATATAACTTGGGTTCCGGTGAACCAAATGGCAGTGCTGCTACATTGAGGAGATCTGTCGGAGACAGTCGATCGAACAGTGTATGTAATACGCATGAACCTCTTGTGGTTTTCTCCATTGTTTCCTTGGAGTTGGCAGTGGTGGTGATTACATCGAATGCGATATGATCGCTGCATTAGGCAAGCTTGAACATGAGGTTTTAATGTTGTTGCAAACTAAGGCACTCTGAGTTGGTCAGCCTTCATCCCACGCACCGCAAACGGCGACCAGTACATTGAGATTCACGGGAAAGGCATGCCCGCCGTTAGAAATAACTCTCTGCATAAATGCAAACATAGCCTCGCTTAAGCAATGATAATAATAGGTACGACCCACTTTTCCCTCCTGCGGCGACCGAACCTGGTTCACAGATCTACTATTGATACTACTCATTCCAGGGGCGGCACAATACTTCCTGTCCGAACTCGTCAGTCCGTGTCCCCGTTATTCCTGACAGACATAACGACCCTGTCTGATCATAGAATCTCATCCTAGAATAACGGTATTAGGTTGCGCCGAAATTTTGCGCACTCTTGCATTCACAATTTCTGGTGTGGCGTTGTCACCTATGTCAATTAGCGGTAATATTTTCAGGTTGCAATTAACTGTCACACCTGCAATCGCTTAATTCAATATTCTGAATCCACCTCAACCTGCCATTGGAAAACTCGAACCAAGCTACGGAGCAAGTTTTCCTTGTATATACGACGATAGGGAAATTTCAATCTCTCTGAGGCGACATTGAGCCGTCTCTCACTGGTGAGAGCCAGGAAGTCTTTATCCCTAATTTTCACCACTCTAACTCAGTTACTTCATCCCACAGACATGTGAAACAAATACGGGTAATAACTAATAGTGCATTTATCCAAAACGTTGCATGCGGGATGAAAACGCGCGACAAGTTGGTCGCCTCCCAAGACCTACAAAACCGTACCACCCACTGCGTAGGGAAAAACAACTGGAAGACCAGCGTGTGCGCCAACTGGTTGTACGTTTGACCTCAAACTATCTTTCACATCGACAGCAGCCAAATAACCTAAATGGCTTCTCTGGTCTGACAAATTATTGTGTTAACCCTGTCTCCAATAAAACTGTGGTACAATGTTGTGCTTGCCATTTTGCGACTTCAAATTTCGACGCCACGTAATCTCCAACGGCAATGATAATCCCTTTCGAAATTCAGCCAGGAAGCTACATTCTTCCTATGCATGAAAACCCAAGAATTTCAGTGCGGTAAATGACAAAAGTAATAATTCGTTGCTCATGTGTACAGTGTGGCGATGCGTATCCCTGCAAATATGGTTTTGACACAAGGAAATAAAACACACAACGCTTTACCACTTATCCAGATACGAGGATACCTTGGCTGCCTCATGTTTTACGCTAACACTTAGTGCGTTATCCTTGCACGTAAATAGCACAAGTGCATCAACTCAACGAATTACAACGTTCCATCAAATGTCCTCTGGACTTGTAATCTAATATATTTTTCCCGGAATAAAACAGCGCCGGTGCTGTAGTTCATTAATTAATGCTGCATAACTGGTTGTAAATCACAAGTTTAGCGAAAGCAAGTCCGTGCGGTAATCAATTGCACTTCTTACTTCAAAACTTATTTATCAAACTGCAACAACCCAACTTGCTTGCCCGGTTGGTCTTGTGCTTTCATCGAAATTTTGAGAAAATCGCGGGCAATGCAGACACTGATTGAAGTAATTATTCATCTTTTAAAGGAGTACTAGTGGAGTTGAATGGTATAGGTAGAAATTCGTCGCATATTGACTCACTCAGACAGACGTCACACTCCCGGAAAAGCACCGTACGCGCGTTTCATTCTTTCGGGCATCGTCAGCAGTGGGCATTCCATGGGACTCTGATAGGGCTCGAACCACGTAAGTGGACTGTTGCCATTCCGTGGTTGAGATCACTGAGCTGCCGGGGACGTTTACGACCACCGTGAATTAGTTACTAGATGTGATATATCCCCGCAAAGGACAGGGTAGCCCCCTCTTCAACCGACGAGCTTAACTAATTTAAGCCGCCATTGAACTTATGGAAATATAAGCAGTCTGTTCTGAATATAGATTACAGAGGAGTAGCAGGAGGAGTTAAATAGTATTAACAGAAATTCGCCGCATCTTTCTGAGTGAGTCTGCATGTGAAGAACTTTTAACTATTACCTTCAACTCTCCTTACTACTCCTCTTTAATCTGTGTGCAGTCCAAACTGCTTATACTTCCATTAGTTAATTGACTGTTGCTTGATATCCCAGGTGTGGCTGCGCTTGATGTGCATGTTGACAAGGTGCCTACCTGTATAATACGCACCACCCCGTTCATATAGGCTCCAGGAGACAGTTGATCGTTGCTGAAGGGGATTGGGTTCAAGGTTCTTGTGGCCATGCTAGGCTCGAAGAGTGGTTCCATACACTCAGTGTGGAGCGAGCTAAGGTCCAGCCACCGCTTTGTGTGTGCATGATTCCCCAAATACAGCGTCTTAGTGTTTACCTGTGAAGGAGTGTGAGCCGGCTCCGTTGATGAAACTTGACTCTTATCCACATGCCTCCTGGTCCTATTCCTTCGGGCTTACACTGGATATGGGGTGTGTGGTTGGAGCTGTGGGTGATGCAGCGCAAGCAAAACATGGTGCCTCTGTAGCCGCAGGCGTCCTGTGGCTGACCACAGTGACATGTGAATCAGAACCCGGATGACGCCAACCATATATGCCATGCTTGGACCTGTCGACCAGCTCCCTCGAATTGATGAATCTGATCACACCATTCTTGACCAGCTTATGTAATATCCTGGCTAATTAGTAGTGTGAAGGATTGAACGCTATTCGTCAAAGTTTATACAGAGCCACGATTTAGAGGGGAAACAATAAGCGATGTTTTCTACTGGCCTGGTATTTGCTTGTTTCCAATGAGCATGTGCGCGTCGATGATTGTGCAACATTATCTGTATATCCGGAACTCGAAATGCGGAAAAGATATGGGTGGTGGAAGTAAAACTACAATTATCAAACAATAGGTGTGTTGTATATCTGAGCAGTTACTTAGCAGATACGCTGCTGAATAATAGTTGTGTATGTGGGCATCGAATTTGTACGAGGTAGCGACATGTGAACAGTTAGAATTGATGTGTTTAAATATGAAATGTGAAAAGAAAACTACTTACGTTCGTCCCGCATCCTCAGGTTTGCGCAACGTGCTCTTATGGTTTGGAGAGACAAATATTACATATCCAAATTTGCGCAGTTTAAGCAAAGAAGTGATAACGTTAAGCGCAAGATCCAATCGTTATTTTTAAATATCCAAATTGTGGGATGAAACAACGAAGTTTGGGCGAGAGTTACAGCGTTGGAAAACCCGACGAGAAGAATACTTTCGCCGGCATTCCTGGCGGTTAACCTATGCACAAAATTTCAGAAGGTTATCCTTGTGTTTGGTGTTTTGGTTGAGTTTCAGCAAGTGACAGTATATATGGTTAGGGTCACTCCATACTTGGTATTGATATCGCCGCACAGCCTTCGGTGCGGCCACTGAAACCTCCTAGTGACTTCAGCCTTTGATGTTAGGACAGGTTTCGTAGGAACTTGACGTTCTTTGTAATCCTACGCTGGGGTTTCTCTCGTACTTCTATGTCGCCATTCAACCGAGGTTGGATGACGTATTTAACATTAGGGCGCACATAATATTGTGCATCATGAAGAAGATGGATGAGTCGAATCTTCCGAATACTCTCCGCAGCAAGCCGAGATGCCGGATTGCTCACTTCGCAGCCGCCTCTGACTGTCTTTTAAACTTAAGTTCACTTTGAATAAGCAAACAAATGCAGCATTCTCAGGAAATTGTTTGCAATATATATGACGCAAGCCTAAACGCTTAGTCATGTAAATGGCGCAACTGAACAGCGTGACATTTTCCCACATTAAACGGTAGGTCATTCACAACTGACCAGGTTGAAATTGTGTTGAAGTCTCGTTGGAGCTTTTCGTGGTAGTTCGGTTGTTTGACCGCTCGCCGTAACTTGATATCATCCGCGAACATTAGCAAATCGGAAGTAATTCCCATGGCCAGATGGCTTATAAAAATCAAAAACAGACAGGGCGCGAGGTCTGATTTTTTTGGTACGTCCCGCTCCACCTCGATTGTGTCGGACAGGGATTCTCGTAGTCTCACTTCCAACCAATGTTCATGCAGAAAGTTGACTATAAAACGCAGCAGTGGGTCAACAACGCCTTAGAGCTGAAATTTATGGAGGAGAATTCGGTTATCTAGCGATCAAATGCTTTTGCTAAGTACAAGTAAATGACACCAACTCCTGCTCCAATATCGACTGCTTCAATTCAGCTGTTGCGTGCAATTAACAAGTTCGTAGGGAATGTGCATCTTTGTGGAAAGCCATGTTGCTCTAATGCTATCACGTTGTGATGTTATACATACTTCATGAGTGCATCAGTGATGTTATAATCCACAAACTTAGAAAGCACACGGAACAATAAACAATGAATTTATACGGGTTAAGAAACGTTGCTGTACAAGTCCTGTTGGGTAGTTTGTGAGGATATCAACAAAACAATAATGAGGATAAGGATAGTCAAATAGCTAACACTTAAAATATGAAAACAAGGACATTGTTTGCTCCACTTTAGTCCTGCGATCCTCTTAGATTCACAGCACTCATATTTAACGTCAAATAATTCCACGGTAAACTCCAGTTGTAGGAAGGATAAGTATTGTTAGGCGACAAAGTGCAAATGGATAAGTGTAACATCCAACTTTCTTTTAAATACTCTTATTGTCGATACTGAGAGAACCGACACAGAGAGAACAATCCACGAATGACATACACGATTGGAAACTACATTTCTGCGACACTCCAGACGACTGTATTGTTCTACGAGTTTTAATGAGTGGCCACTCAGGTTTGTATTGCTGATGAGTTGCAATAAAGGCCGGCACACATAATGTGGATCTCGAGGAGTCGAGTATGCCATAATCAGGTCGCCTTGCATTCTGCGATAAATTCCACTGAACATCCCCAATTGTTGCAGCCTCTCCTGGTATGAAAGGTTTCGCATTCCAATTACTTGCTTAGATGCCCGATGTTGTGGATGCGCCAGTGAATTAAAGTCGTGTTTCAGCCATGGATGCCAGGCTTAGATTGCGCATTCGACATGGGGGCGTACATACGCACTGAGCATTGATCGAAATATGGAGCTGTTTATTTGTCAAAACGCCCGTCGCAACAGCCCTACGTGTTGGTTCCCGGTGTTTGAGCTCTTTTCGGATTGCCTGCAGCAAACCAAATCATCTTGAGCCAAGTCACGTTTAAGAGATGATGATTGTGGTATATTGGTTCCGCGTCCGCATGAGTAGCTGCCCTGATGGTGAATGGAAAGCACCTTACATTTACTGACGTTGAAATTTAATACTTTGTTGTCGTCCATAAATACACTGTATCTAGGTCACTCTGAAGCACACGTTGGTAGGCGTTCACGTGGATCTTGCGCCAGATCTTGATATCCTCGGCAAACATTATGGGGTTTGAAGAGATTTCCTGTGCAAGGTTATTAATATACGCCAAAAACACACGCGGACCTACTACCCAGCCATGCTATACACCACAAGCAAATTGTATGGGTTCGATACAAGCTCCGAACTCTGACCACTAATTGCCGTTGAAGTAGAAATTTGGCGATTCAGCTTAAAAGAGGGACGCCGACCCCGTAATGCTGCAGCTCGGGTAATACGAACGATGGTCTAGCCGATCGAACGCCTTGGAACAATCCAGGTAGATCACATCAACACCTACTCCAGCGTCAGCTGCCTCGGTCCAACTACTGCACGCAATTCGAACTTTGTTGCTCATGACCGCTGTCGACGGAAAGTTTGCTGCTCAGGCGTGCTGATGTTGCAGTTTTTCAGATAGCACACCAATGCATTGGCAAATATGTATTCCATGACTTTGGAGAATATAGAAGGGAGGAATACTAAACAGCAGTTTAAAGGATCAGTTCTTCTTCCACCTTTGTGAATCGGGGTTATTAATCCTAGCTTCCACATAACGGAAACTTGATTCTGCTTTAAGCAGCGCCAGAAAAACTGAGCTAAATTTCTTGCCAGTTGGCTTGCTGCTGCTTCCAGTGCCTCTGGAGGAATGGTGCCGACACCCGGCGAGCAGTGTTTGCGTAGAGACGTCAGCTTTTGCGAGATTTTCCTAGCGAGAACACAAAGATTGGTAGATTGCTTGGTTGCAAGATCCTCTGAAACGTGGGGGCATATTGCATCCGAAGCGCGTTTGCTGTTTCCACAGCCGTTCTTTTAGAGCAGTTAGCCGTCCTGTGTGTAGGAATTACTTGCTTCAGTTTTCGTGGGTTATTGACGTGCTTGTACGGCAGTTTGTGGTTAGCACTGAAGGTTTTGCGATGTTCTGCTGATCGGCGGCTTTGTCTTCTCTTAAAAGTTGAATGCAGTGTTTATGTTGAGCTACGTAGTTGTCCTCAAAATGTTTGTGCTGGAGCTTCTCTGTACACTCGCGATTCTGCGTTGCATACTGTAATCCATTTTCGAGCTCTGCTCCTAAGGTAAGAAACTGATTTACACTTATGGTAAATGTTTATGTCTTAAACTTCTGAAATCAGCTGAAGTTGTTTGTTGACGAGCTCGCACTAGGTGACTTTCGAGGGTTCTTCTTCGAGGAACCAGCAAGTTGTAGCGCTGATGAGCTTCGCTGATCGATCGTAGCTTGTGATTGTTCGCATACTCTGATCCTTCTCATTCAGATACACTGCATGGCAGACGAAGTTGAAACTGATCACGGCGTGATCACAGCGACACAACGGGCAGGCTAAAACCAAAAAAATCAATCATATGCTCCTCGTTGATAAGCACACGGTCTAAAACAGCTGGCGTGTTGCCTGCTCGGAACCGAGTGTGCTAGGTGGTGTGATTGTAACGAGGAACAGTAGTCACTCGACCTTGTAGATCGGCTTTGAATTGTTCCCTGATCGTAACTTTATAGGACGGTAAATGTTTGGGTCATTTCGGCTACCTCACTTATGAATAGGAATGATTACCCAACGATTCCATATTGTTGGATTACGGTTCTCCTCCATACAGCGCTGATAGAATGTAGTCAGAGGTTTCGCCAGATAACTGGCTGCTGCTTATAAAGCCTTCAGTTGGATGTTGTCAACACCAGAATAGCTGTGGATACGAAGGGACAACAGTTTCTTTGACACACATGTTGCAGTAAAAGTAATATTGGTTAATGCTGATGGTGGGACAATCGAAACATGGATAGCCGTTGGGCCTGTTACTCAATGGAACGTTTGTGAGTAATGGAACTGTAAGAGATCAGCTGCTTCCGTTGCTGATCGCGTGCATTCTTCAGTCGTGATCATTGTTGGAATTCCGCGTTGCACTGTTACGAAAACCATCATCACGCCTGTACAAATGTTTTCGGTTTGTGCAGAATCTCTCCATTAACTCCTGCTGATGCGTCAACTTGCTCACGCGCATCAAACTGACACAAAACTTTCGCCATGCCACATAGGCAGTTCAGGTTTTCAAATTCGGAGATTCCTTGTGAGCTCTCCATCCTAAGTCCCTCAAGGACATGCATTTGCATGTTCTGCTCCTCAGAAATGACTTTCTTCTCCTTTGACGATGGAAGGATTTCTACTCAGAGGTGTGCGTTATCAGTGTGATGAATGCCTTTGGAAAAGTGTCCCAGGAGATTTCTGGGGGCTTCCCGTAAAGAAGGTCCAATATACCTCCTTAACAAGCGCGGAGAGCACGATGTAGCGCATGACCGTATATACTTTCTTGTTCTCTTGATCAGGATATCCCGCATAACATTCATGCTTAAAAAGCAGAGTCACATGATCACTGCGACCCAGTGATGTGCTTGTAATTATTCCGTCGACCAGGAATTATTCGCTGGTGAGCACAAGAGCAAGTACTGACAGCTTGTTAGCTGTTCGAAATCTAGTGGGAGTGGTCACGTGCTTGCACAGGCGGTAGCTGGAAACTACTTCTTGTAATCTTGCTATGAACTGCATACTATCTGTCGCCGATATTTGCAGATCTTGCACATCAAAGTCGCTTGCGATGAGAATGTGACCGTATGTCTTGCTCAAAGCAATCTGAAGAACGTCGTTTACTTTGGAGTCCATTTCACGTGTAGAGGTTGCGCCACGGTAAATCACAACTATATGCAATGTATGTTTGTTCTGTTACCTTAGCCGGCATTGAAGCGAATCTAGAGCACGGATCTCTGAGCTCTTAGTAACTTCCCATCGGAGGTTAGTCTTGTAATCCTGAATCATGCCAACACCACTTCCAGCTCCGTCATTTCGAAGCAGTGATATACCAGATAAATTGACCTCAGGATCTGCAAATCTGTAGAATCAGTAAAATCTACAACTGTAGGTAAGGATCGAAACAGTTTTGGCGTGCGTCCAAAGTTGAATCGTTGCGTTAACGGCACTCTCTACCGTTCGATTTCAGAGCGCCATTCCTGCTCAATTACTGGAGGAGAACAAGAACTCGAGGACATTTGTTAACTGCAACTTTCTTTGTTCCAATTTACCTCATGTTTATTACCTTTTGTAAAGGCTTCGTGATGTGTAACAGAACTTCCTTATCAACCACTGGAGTGCTTCCGTGCTCGCACGTTACAAAATTGGCGACCCTGCCAAGTCACAAGTACCAGAAATCCAGCATCATTAGTCTAATGAAGATCATGCCGAAAACGATCGAAATTGCTGATGACGAAATGCAATTGATGTTGTAGACCCCACGACCAAACTTTCCACTTCACTGGATGTTTTGTCCCATACTTTGGAATAAGTATCAACAGGCTGGAATTCGTCAGTTTGCGCGCATACAATCCATCCTCCAGAACGCTACACTCCAGAGATGAAGTATTTCAGATGGGAGAGACAAGTCCAGGTTTACCTCCGTCATTTTCTAGTCAACCAACATGAGGCGTACTCGCCAGCCGGCTGTCAGGTGATGCTTTGGATATCCTTGCTGATAACACATGTTCTGGAAAATGAATTCATGACTGAGACGTTCTCTGCCTTGCGCCGCCTACTGGACCCTCCTGCTTTACCTGCTCTCTTACGCAGATAATTCCACTCGCGATACCAGTGGCCCGGAGAGAGCATTGGGACGTATGTGTGCGAACTCCGAAAGATGGCCGACATCGCATACGAGCGAGAGTCATCAAGCGAGCGTGATAAACGCCATTTGCTGAAACTTAGCCACAACACGCAGCTCAGGGGTAACTGCTTAAAGTTGAAGGAACAATATAGCCGTCTAGAGTGTCGACGGCATTAGTTTTCCCTTCGAGTTTGCAAACCATGGAACGCACTCTCAGACTCAGTAGTATCCTCTCCTACCCTGGATGTTTTCAAAAAACGATTAGATGTTGCCCTCAGCTCCCAACATTTTGTTACCTAAGCTCCTCTGTTGTGGATTACGCTAAGCATGTTTTCAACAGGACTAATGTATCAAATGGACCTAAGTGAGCGACTATATTTTATTTTCTCACTCCTTACCTCAACTATCACTGCGCCCCAGTGTCTTTCTGAATGTTTACGCGCGCTATTTCTTTTTCATTTCACACTAATGTTAATTATCAAAGTATTCATCTCGGCAGACGTTCGATAGATGACCCACACATATTTTAATTGCATCATATTCACCGCTACCATCCTACGGGACATGTCAAGCACTTGCTTTTATCTCGTGATAAATCATTGTTCATTGTTCATTGTTCATTGACTACTGGAGCAACTTATAGAAGGAATCCAAGCGCCCTCCATTAAGCGTGAATTCCTTCTTCACTCCAGAGCATTTGGATGCAGCTATACGGACTGGCGACCAAGTGGAGCAAGTCGACAGAAAGATGGCTACGCCGAATTCCGAGTTCTTCGCGTTGATGAGAAAATTACGTCCCAGATGTGCGCCAACGAAACAGTTTACGGGGCATCCTGACTATCATCATAGATATATCGGCCCATGGCGAACAACGCAATCGGGTTTTCGGTGGCCCCGCCGACAAATACCGAATCGCGAACTATCCTGATACAATGACGGACGCCCAGGTGAGCGGCAACGGTTGAATTCACACTTTATACCAGCCATTGTTTGTGCATCGACCACAGAATCAACGTATGCAATATAATTACAGATCGCAGGTGTTCGGTTAATACGTCTCATCGACACAGGTGCATGTAAGAGCTTAATCAGATCTAACTTGACTAACCAGCTAGCAGAACGCATATGCGCCTCTTGTCGCTGCCGACCAACTGCCGCTAATGGAGAATTGTTGTCCGTTCGAGGATCCCTAATCGCAAAAGTTGACGTCGCGAAACAGTGCTTCACCCAGGAGTTTATGGTTGCCGACAAAATGTCGTTACCTGCTTTTGTTGGGATGGATCATTTGCACCGGTTGAAGTGTCGATTGGATCTGCACAGACGTCATCTAATCACTGATAACTGTACAGTATTGTTGGAACCCGGTGAAAGTGGTGCTTTGGAGGCTTTTGCAACCCATGAGGAAACCTTAAACAGTGAGAAATACATTAATGCCTTTATTCGCTCACTCGACCGAGTCACGGATGAGGAGACACTGAAGCGGCTCAAAGACATGTTGCGCAACCAATCAGACGCATTGGCATGGCGAAGTACCGAATTGGGTCGAACCAATCTCGTGAACTACGGTATTGACACCTGGAATGCAATCCCGATTAAAATGCCTGCAAGTCGCATACAATTACATTGGCAGACTAAATTACAAAAGCTCAAAGATGCTGGAAAATAAGGTAATACGGCCCTCTACTTCACCATGGGCAGCTCCGCTTGATCTAGTGAAGAAGAAGGGTGGTGGTTTTTGCCTGTGCGTCGAATATAGACGATTATATTTGATTACTCGGAAAGGCGCTTCTCCCCTACCCAGGATCGATGATCTCTTTGACCCACTGGTAGGATCAGTTTATTTCAGTACGCTAAGTTTGGATTCCGGCTAATTGCAAGTAGAAGTGGAAGAAAGCGACAGAGCTAAAACGGCGTTTGTAATACCATCAGGTTTTTATGAGTTCCGGACCCTGTCTTTTGGCTTCTCTAATGCCACTGCGACTTTTCAAAGCCTGATGCAAAAGGTGTTACACGAATTGATACACCATACATGTCTCGTTTACCTGAATGATGTCATTGTACACGGAAAACAAAAGGTGAGCACTTATACAACTTAGCGGAGGTGCTAACGCGCCTAGAAAATGTGAGTCTCACACTCCATCCAACAAAGTGCCATTTAATACAGACAGAGGTAACGTATCTTCGGCACATCATTTCGGGGATGGAGATTCAAACTGACCTTCGTAAGACGGAGAAAGTGAGATTATGGCCAACACCTGCCAACGTTTATGAACTACGCAGTTTTTCAGGGTTAGCCTCATACTATCGACCATTGGTGAAAGGGTTCTCAGAGATCGCAGCGCCTTTGAATAATTGGTTACAGAAAGGTCAATACTTCGAATGGACCGTCGTGTCGAAATTCCTTCTATCGGTTACGAGAATTCATCTGTTACGCTCCGGTACCAGTTTTCCCCGAACTGTCACCAAATGTCGGGGATTTTATTCTAGACACGGACGCCAGCGACCAGGCGATTGGAGTTGTCTTGTCGCAGAAAGGACAGGACGGAATAGTAATAGTGGTGTTTTACAGCAATGGAAGTCTCAGTGAAATAGAACGGAAATGGCGCACATTCAGGAAGGAAATGTTAACCTAAGTACTTTTTATAAAACAAAACCGACACTACCTGTTAGGAGAAAGTTTCTGGTACGAACAGATCATCAATCACTTTGCTGATTACAGAATTTCAGAGAGCTTGAGGGACAGATCTCCAGATGGCAGGAACAACTGAATAAGTATGATTTTGAGTGCCGACACCGACCTGGTGTAAAGCATGCCAACGCGGACGCTCTCTTTAGACTTCTTACTCGTGCTCATGGAGACCGCCCGTCTTGTATTACACAACACCTAGCTCTAATTAACCTTCAGAATTCGGAGTACGGTGGTTGGCAGGAGGCACAGGCGGCGGACCCAGACGTATCACCGATCTATGAAAAACGACCACTAGGGAGCGACAAACCTACCGCAAAGGAAACGGAAGGACAAAGTTACGCAGCGCGATACTTATGAGCGATGTGGGACAAGCTCACCATCGAGGAAGGTGTGTTAGTGTTTGATTTGGCTTAAACTATGTCAGGAGAATCGTAGTTCCGCGATCATTAGTTTCCGAATTGTTATCTGAACTGTTATCTGAACCGGGGCAGCTACACTCTGAAAGGAGCTCATGTTTCGAGAGTTTGTTGTTGCGGGAACTTTGTCTTGTGTTCGGTGTAGACAAAACGTGAACAACGGCTTACCACCTGTTAGGTAACGGACAAGCTGAGCGTACAAATCGGTCTTTGAAATCGCTACTGAAGGCCTATGTGGATCAAAAAATAAGTGAGTGGGACGCTATGTTACCAGAATGCTTGCCGGCGTATCGGAGCACAGTGCGCGTTTCTATTGGTCCCGACTTCTAGTGATGCTTGCTGATGCGGAAAATTTCAATCCCAATGACGTGATGCTGAACCGTCGTTAGCGCTAAAGACGGATGAGGATTTAATCCCTTATTTTCCCCCCGCTAACAAGTTTGTATGATGCTGCAGACATGTAAAACAAGTAAGGGTAATATCTAAAATTACATTTATTCACACCGTCACAAACAGAATAAAAGCGTGTGCGAAGTTAGTAGCTTCAGTTGACCCAGACAACCAGGTCCCCTTCGTACATTTGGCCACCCGTTATTTACTACATCTACAGCAGTCAACCGACCTAAATGGCTTCTCCGGTCAGAAACTACTTGAGCTAACATTGGCTCCAGCAAACCTGTGGTACAATTCGTGCTTGCTAGTTTGCTGCATCAAACGTCGACGCCACGGAAACTCCGCTGGCACAGATAATCACATTCGCAATTCAGCCAGTAAGCTACACTCTTCCTACAAACCCAAACCCAAGAATTTCAGTGAGACAAATGCCGAAAGGAATAATTGGTTGCTCATGTGTACCGCGTGGAGATGCGTATCCCTGCAAACTTGGTTGTAATACAAGGAAATAAAACACACAACTCTTTGACACTTATCCAAACACGAGGATACCTTGGCTGCCTTATGTTTTACGCTAACACTTAGTGCGTTATACTTGCACGTAAATAGCACAATTGCATCGACGCAACGGACAACAATGATCCATCATATATCCTCTGGACTTGTAATCTAATATATCTTTCCCAGAATAAAACAGCGCCGGTGCTGTAGTTTGTAAATTAATACTGCATAAATGGTTGCAAACCACAAGTTCCGCAACAGCAAGTCCGTGCAGTTAGCAACTGCAACTCTTTGGTCAAAATTTATGTATCAATATCTACAACCCATCATTTACCTGTGAGTAGAAGGATTTTTGTGAGTATTTTTGTTCGTCGAATTCAGCCGACAATTCAGGTATATCAACTACCTAACCGGTATGCACAAGACGGCGGTTTCGCCCTATTGCGGCTCGTCAGTGGTGGGCATACTTTGGTCCGCTACGGAGGATCGAGCCCACTACTGCTAGTTTCCTGTGCTAATCAACCGGCAGCTTATGCAACTGCGCCATGGTGCAGTTCAAAGGGTCTTGCCACCAAGCGATCTACCCATTTTTGTCTTCTTCTCGCAAGGACTAATCCAACTCAATTTTACCGCAGAGACTGTGTTGCAGATGTTGACGTTTCTACGCAAACACAGCTCGCTGAGTGTCGACACCATTCGTCCAGAAGCACTGGAAGAAGCAGCAAGCTAACTGGCAAGAACTTGTGTCAGATTTTCCGGCGCTGCTCACACCAGATCCAAGTTCCCGCCATGTGGAATTTGAAATAATAAGCCTGATTCACAATGGTGAAAGCAGAACTGATCCCTCCAACTACCGCCCAGTATCCCTTCCTCCTATACTCTCCAAAGTCATGGAATACATAGTTGTCATTACACTGGTGTGTTATCTGGAAAACTGCAACATCAGCACGCCTGCGCAGCAAACGTTCCGTCGACAGCGGTCGTGTACAACCAAATTAATAATTGCACGCATTAGTTGGACCGAGGCAGCTGACGCTGGAGTAGGTGTTGATGTGAACTACCTGGATTGTCCCAAGGCGTTCGATCGGATAGACTATCGTTCGTATTATCCAAGCTGCAGCATTACGGGATCGGCGTCCCTCTTTTAAGCTGAATCGCCAACTTTCTACTTCAACGGCAATTAGTGGTCAGAGTTCGGAGCTCTTCAACCTACCCCATCCAAGTTGTGTGTGGTATATAGCAAGGCTCGGTTCTAGATCCTCGTTTGTTTTCAATGCGTCTTAAACCTTGCACAGAAATTCTCCGCAAACTTTCTAATGTTTGCAGAGGATATCAACATCTGGCGCAAGATCCAGGCGACCGCTGACCAACATGTGTTTCAAAGCGACATGGATACAGTGTATTAATGGACGACCAAAAAGTATTAAATTGCAACGTCAGTAAATGCAAGGTGCTTTCCATCCACCATCAGGGCAGCTACTCGTGCCGATCAGAAGGATTATACCACAACAAACAATTCTTGAACTTCAGTTGGGTGTCCTGGTTCAGGAAGACTTGGGTTGCTGCAGGCAATCCGAAAAGAGCTCAAACACCGGGAACCAACACGTAGGGCTGTTGCGACGGGCGTTTTGACAAATAAACAGCTCCATACTTTGATCAATGCTCAGTGCGTATGTACGCCCCCACGTCGAATGCGCAATCTAAGCCTGGCATCCATGGCTGAAACACGAACTTAATTCACTGGCGAATCCACAACATCGGGCATCTAAGCAAGTAATTGGAATGCGAAATCTTTCATACCAGGAGAGGCTGCAACAATTGGGGATGTTCAGTGGAATTCATCGCAGAATGCAAAGCGACCTGATTATGGCATCCTCGATTCTGCAAGATCCACATAATGTGTGCCGGCCTTTATTGCAACTCAGCAGAAATACAAACCTGAGTGGCCACTCATTAAAACTCGTAGAACAATACAGTCGTCTGGAGTGTCGCAGAAATGTAGTTTCCAATCGTGTATGTCATTCGTGGATTGTTCTCTCTGTGTCGGTTCTCTCAGTATCGACAATAAGAGTATTTAAAAGAAAGTTGGATGTTACACTCATCCATTTGCACTTTGTCGCCTAACAACACTTGTCCATCCTACAACTGTATTATGCCATGTAGTCATTCGACGCTAACTGTGGGTGCTGTGAATCTAAGAGGATCGCAGGACTACAGTGGAGCAAACAATGTCCTTATTTTCATATTTTAAGTGTTAGCTATTTTCCTATCCTCATCCTCATTATAGTTTTGTTGCTATCCTCAAAACTATCTAACGGGACTCGTAAAGCAACGTTTCTTAACCCGTATAAATTCATGGCACATTGTAAATTGTTCCCTGTGCTTTCTAAGTTATGGAGTCAAACATCTTTGACGCACCCAGGCAGTACCTAGAAAATCACAAAATGGTAACACTAGAGCAACATGGCTTCGGACAAAGGAGCATATGCACTACGAACTTGTTAACTGCACCCAACAGCTGGACTGAATCAGTCTATAGTGGGGCAGGAGTTGATGTCATTTACTTGGATTCCTCAAAAGCGTTTGATCGCTTAGACAACGGAATTCTCCTCCACAAGCTTCAGCTCTATGGCATTGGTGCCCCACTGCTGCGTTGGATAGTCAAGTTCGTGCAAGAACTTCGGTAGGAAATGAGAATACAAGAATCCCTGTCCGGCACAATCGAGGTGGAGTAAGACATACCACAACACTCAGTGTTCTTGCCCCGTCTGTTTTTGATTTTCATAAACCATCTGGCTAGGGAAATTACTTCCGATTTCCTAATGTTCGCGGATGATAGCGAGCTAGGGCAAGCGATCAAACTCCCAAACGACCACGGAAATCTCCAGCGCGTCTTCAATACAATTTCAAACTGGTCAGTTTTGAATGCCACTTCGTTCAATGTGAAAAAGTGTCACTCTGTTCAGTTACGCTATATTTATGACTACGCGTATGGGCTTGTGTCCAATGTATTGCAAACAACTTCCCAAGCACGCGACCTTGGTGTGCTCATTCAAAGTGACCTTAACCTTTCAAAACTGTCGAAGGCGGTTGCGCAGAGAGCAAACCAGCACCTCGGCTTGCTGCGGAGTGCATTCGGCAGATTCGACTCATCCATCTTCCTCATGATACACAATTCTTATGTGCGCCCTCCCTTTGAATACGCCATCGAACATTGTCAACCTTGGTTGAAGCGCGACTTAGAAGTACTAGAGTAACCCCAACGTAGGATTACGAAGAACGTTAAGGGCTTAGGAAACCTGTCCTAACATCAAGGGCTGAAGTCACTAGAAGCTTTCAGTGGCCGAAGACTGCGTAGCGATATCAATACCAACTATTGAGTGACCCTAACCACGTGTACTGTCACTTGCTAATACTCAACCATAACACCAATATCAAAGGGAACCTTCTGAAATTGTGTGCACAGTTTATCCGCCTGAAATGCCGCCGAAATTATTCTTCTCTTCGGGTTTGCCAACCTTGAAGCTATCACCCAAACTTCGTTGTTTCATCCGCCATTCGGATATTTTCAAAAAATGATTGGATCGTGCCCTTTGACCACAGCATTTTGTTGCCTAAGCTGTGCAAATTTGGAGCTATATTAATCATACCTTTAAAATGGATTAGCATGTTGCGTAAACCTGAGGATGCGGGACAGTAGTGGGTAAACTTGATTTTTTATTTCACATGTAATACATCAAATATACTTATCCCCATATCGCCACTTCGTTCAAATTCAATGCCCACATACACTATTATTATTCAGCAGCGTATCTGCTAGATAAATGCTCAAATAAACAACACACCTATTGTTTGATAATTGTAGTTTTACTTCCACCAAACATATCTTGTCCGCATTTCGAGTTCCGGATACACAAATCATGTTTCACAATCATCGACGCGCACAAGTTCATTGGAAATAAGCAAATTCCAGGCCAGTGGAAAACATCGCTTTTTGCCCCCTTCTAAAACATGGCTTTGAATAAACTTTGACGATTAGCGGTCAATCATTTACACCCCTTATTAGCCAGGATATTACAAAAGTGGTCAAGAATGGTGTGATCAGATTCATCAATTCGAGGGAGCTGGTCGACTGGTCCAAACTTGCTATATATAAACATATATATCTCTGTATATATATAAAGACAGCAGATCTAAAATTCACAAATGCATGCAGGAAGAATCCAAGGCGTTGACTGGATCATCTCAATGTAATTTCAAATTGTTCCGCGCACGCAAGTGCAACTTACACATTCCATCCGAGTTCGCTTTCTTGTGAACTATTTTACAACTCTATTTCCGCAAGTCGTTTTTTAGCGTTCGCAGATATCTTCCACTGAAACATTGCATTCCAAACATTTGGAGTAAATGCGGTTCTCGGAAAATGACTGGTATTCGACTTTTGCAGCATTGCCCAGCGACGCTTCGCGATCTTCCACTGTCTTGATATTGTGGCACATTTTGACGTTGTCTAAAAAAGGTAGGGACATACCTAATGCGATGACAAATAATTGCTGTGCACACAAGCTAGACTTCAGTTGCTTCGGCCATGCTGCTGCGGGCCAACAAATTCAACTGATATTGAATGAGATTTTACGAATACAACCCAAAACGTGGTGACTGGTTACATACCCTATGAGCTTTCAAAGGATAATTTTTCGGCTTAATCAGTCAAACGCTTATGAGGATCCCAGGTAGAAGAAGATGAAGCCAATTTAATATTAATAATAACAATACTAATGCGGATACTTCTCAGGATGCGGTAAAATGTGCCCATATTAGACGCGTAATATATTTTACAGAAGATGTCATGTTCATGCATAATGGATAAACGGTTGGCTTATTCAACTTGCCTTTGACGTTTCAAAGGCAGGCATATACTCACAGGATTCATTCCTCGCAATGTGCAGTTTTTGTTTATAAATATAACTATATTTATATGTATACATTATAACCATGCGGTTCTTTTCCGCGTGAGTCGCTGTGGCTGCTTAACACAGTAGCACTCATTCTCCTCTGCCTACTACGTATTTTTTGGGACTGAAATCAATGGATTTTCACGGTTGTCATATAACTTGGGTTCCGGTGAACCAAATGGCAGTGCTGCTACATTGAGGAGATCTGTCGGAGACAGTCGATCGAACAGTGTATGTACTACGCATGAACCTCTTGTGGTTTTCTCCATTGTTTCCTTGGAGGTGGCAGTGGTGGTGATTACATCGAATGCGATATGATCCCTACATTAGGCAAGCTTGAACATGAGGTGTTAATGTTGTCGTAAACTAAGGCATTCTGAGTTGGTCAGCCTTCATCCCAAGCACCGCAAACGGTGACCAGTACATTGAGATTCACGAGAAAGGCATGCCCGCCTTTAGAAACAACTCTCTGCATAAATGCAAACATTGCCTCGCTTAAGCAATGATAATAATAGGTACGACCCACTTTTCACTCATGCGGCTACCGAACCTGGTTCACAGATCTACTATGGATACTACTCATTCCAGGGGCGGCACAATACCTCCTGTCCGAACTCGTCAGTCCGTGTCCCCGTTATTCCTGACAGACATAACGACCCTGTCTGACCATAGAATCTCATCCTAGAATAACGGTATTAGGTTGCGCCGAAATTTTGCGCACGCTTGCATTAACAATTTCTGATGTGGCGTTGTCACCTATGTCAATTAGCGGTAATATTTTCAAGTTGCAATTAACTGTCACACCTGAAATCGCTTAATTCAATATTCTGAATCAACCACAACCTGCCATTGGAAAACTCGAACATAGCTACGAAGCAAGTTTTACTTGTATACACGACGATACGGAAATTTTAACCCCTTTGAGGTGATATTGAGCCGTCTCTCACTGGTGAGAGCCAGGAAGTCCTTATCCCTAATTTTCAATCCTCTAACTCAGTTACTTAATTCCACAGACATGTGAAACAAATACGGATAATAACTAGTAGGGCATTTATCCAAAACGTTGCATGCGGGATGAAAACGCGCGCCAAGTTGGTCACCTCCGCAGACCTACAAAACCGAACCACCCACTGCGTAGGGAAAAACAGCTGGAAGACCAGCGTGTGCGCCAACTGGTTGTACGTTTGACCTCAAACTATCTTTCACATCAACAGCAGCCAAATAACCTAAATGGCTTCTCTGGTCAGACAAATTATTGTGTTAACCCTGGCTCCAATAAAACTGTGGTACAATGTTGTGCTTGCCTTTTTGCGACTTCAAATTTCGACGCCACGTAATCTCCAACGGCAATGATAATCCCTTTCGAAATTCAGCCAGGAAGCTACATTCTTCCTATGCATGAAAACCCAAGAATTTCAGTGGGGTTAATGAAAAAAGTAATAATTCGTTGCTTATGTGTACCGTGTGGCGATGCGTATCCCTGCAAATATGGTTTTGACACAAGGAAATAAAACACACAACGCTTTACCACTTATCCAGATACGAGGATACCTTGGCTGCCTTATGTTTTACGCTAACGCTTAGTGCGTTATCCTTGCACGTAAATAACACAAGTGCATCAACTCAACGGATTACAACGATCCATCATATGTCCTCTGGACTTGTAACCTAATAGATATTTCCCAGGATAAACCAGCGCCGGTGCTGTAGTTCATTAATTAATACTGCATAACTGGTTGTAAATCACAAGGTTCGCAAAAGCAACTCCGTCGGTAATCAATTGCACTTCTTACTTCAAAACTTATTTATCAAACTGCAACAACCCAACTTGCTTGCCCGGTTGGTCTTGTGCTTTCATCGAAATTTTGAGAAAATCGCGGGCAATGCAGACACTGATTGAAGTAATTATTCATCTTTTAGAGGAGTAGTAGTGGAGTTGAATGGTATAGGTAGAAATTCGTCGCATATCGACTCACTCAGACAGACGTCACACTCCCGGAAAAGCACCGTACGCGCGTTGCATTCTTTCGGGAATCATCAGTGGGCATTCCGTGGGACTCTGGTAGGGCTCGAACCCCGCAACTGGACTGTTGCCATTCCGTGGATGAGATCACTGCGCTGCCGGGGAAGTTTACGACCATCTTGAATTAGTTACTAGATGTGATATAGCCCCGCTCAATATCCACTGACTTACACGTTACTACTGTGCAGATTACAGGGTAGCCCCCTCTTCAAGCGACGAGCTTACCTAATTTAAGCCGCCATTGAACTTATGGAAATATAAGCAGTCTGTTTTGAACACAGATTACAGAGGAGTAGCAGGGGAGTTAAATAGTATCAACAGAAATTCGCCACATCTTTCTGAGTGAGTCTACATGTGAAGAACTTTTATCTATTACCTTCAACTCTCCTTACTACTCCTCTTTAATCTGTGTGCAGTCCAAACTGCTTATACTTCCATTAGTTAATTGGCGGCTTAAGTTAGGTAAGCTCGTCGCTTGGTGAGGGGACTACCCTGTCCTCTGCACGGCAGTAACGTGTAAGTTAGTGGATAGTGAGCTGGGCTATATCACATCTAGTAACTAATTCATAATGGTCGTAACCGTCCCCGTAGCTCAGTGGTCTAAACCACGAATTGGCAGCAGTCCAGTTGCGGCGTTCGAGCCCTACCAGGTCCGACGAAACGCGCATGGCTTGTTTCCTTCAGGTATAGCTGGTTCCTCTGTGCTGGGGTTAGCCTTGATCCGATATTCCAGCTGCGAGACGATAGGATTATCTCGTAAGTGTTCCTTCTTCAGAGAGTCGTTAAAACAGAAGGTGGCGGACTTTGAAACATTGATGAACTTAAGCAAAAAGCGCATCACACCCCGTCCAAAATTTAATGTCCACCTACCCTGCCCTAGCAGTCCCTGCTGGGCCGGTTACGTCAACTGTGAAAGATTAAGAAGTAAACTCAGAAGTCGGGAAGTGACAGTAAAATGAGCTAAACAATTAGATAACCAAGATATTTGATTCCTTAGATAAACAACTGCAAAGTGAATGTGAGTCAGTTAGGAAAATGGCAAGGTTTGGTGTTGCCAACCATGAGTATCGAGCTAGCGCGCAAAACCCTTAACCTTTGTTTCCAGAACTACAGTATCTGAAAGCGAATGCCAGCGATCTATAACTCGGCGCGACAGACGACTTACCGTCCTAATCCTATCAGACCGGGGTTTGTGCAGTTTCAGTGGGTGACCGCGGAGATTAGGTACCATAGCGAGACCAAATAGCCATGATAAGTCTAGGCCGATCGTGCCGTCAAACTAAGATGACTGAGAGTCAGGTACCCTCTTATCCTTCGGTAGTGCATGGAGTACGCGCTTAAACGAAGCAAGCGTTCAGCATACGTCTGTCCCCGTAGACCCTGCACTAACCGAGTGCCCACTCGTAACACCCTCTCCAAGTCCATTTTTTCTCGGATCAAACATGGTGCACAAGCCTGCACACAATATTTCATGTGGGATCGGACGGATTCCGAGGATAGCTTCACAAACAAATTGGCCCTTAGGATTCCAGAAGAGCCACGGAAAAACCACACCCTACAAAACCTTTTGACAAACAGCCTTCTTCCAATTGTCGCCAGAGTGAAATACAGATGAGTGTACGACCCTAAAGCAACTAGCAGCGTGATAACAGTGGTTTCACCGCCGTCCACAACAAATCTGGTGGAAGGACTACCAGCTCCGTTTTGAAGAACAGAGCACTTATAAATACTTATAGACATTAAACATAATTTGGACAATTCCCAGAACCTAGCCAAGGCACCCTGAATTACCTCAGGACGCCCGTGATATCCACAATATTCCAGGGCTTAAGGTCGTCAGCAAACATAAGTAATGACGCTCCTAACTCCACCGGCAAGTCGTTTACATAAATCGCGACCAACAATGACCCCAATACCGAGCCTTGCAAGACGCCACTTGCCTGAGCGAAAAGCTACGCCCCACAGGTAGCATCATTCTTTCCCTTCAAGAAAAGCACACAAACAGAGAAGGGCGCGACCAGATATACAGTTAAGACCTTAAGTTTAGTGACAGTAGAATATAAGCAACAGCGTCAACTCCTTCAAACGTTCACGAAAAGCACGTCTACAGTTTGGCCACTATCTGCCGCTTCGGCACAAACTTCACGATCTACAAGAAGATTAATATGACACGAAACTTCCTTGTGGAATCCATGGAGCCATGATACTGGGATGAGATTCCATGTTGAGACCAGGTCGTTCTGTTTGTCAGGAACAACTGAGACACTGACGGACGGGTTTCGGACAGGAAGTATCGTGCAGCCCATGAAATTAGCAGCGGCGCTATAAGGTCTGTGTTCCTGGTTATGACGCCTCAGGATTAAAAGGTGGGTCGTACCTAATGTTATCATTGATTGAGTGAAGCAATGTATACCTTTATGCAGAGAGCTTTGTCTAACGGCGTGGCATGCCTTTCCCGTGAATCTCAATGAACTGGCGGCCGTTGGCGGTGCAAGGGATGAAGACTGACAAATACAGAATGCATTATTTTGTGACGACAGCACAACCGCATGTTCAACCTTGACTAATGTGGGGATAATATTGCATTCGATGTCATCACCACCAATGCCGCCACCACGGCAATAATATGTTTATGCGCAGTGCTAGAACTATTCGAACGACTGTCTCCGACAGATCTCCTTAATGTAGGAGCACTGAGATTTGGTTCTTCGGAACCCAGCAGTATGTTATATCCTAACCGTGAAAACGTATTGTGGTCAGTTGAATAAAAAGGCCTAATCCGCCGAGGAGAATGAGGGCTACTGTACTTTGCAGCTAGAATGACTAATGAGGAACGGCTCCTCATGGTTATAGAGCATAGTCAATTCTCATTGTAAGATCTCGTTCCCAGGTGAGTGCAGCCAATTTGCAATGAACGAAGATTAACTTCAATAACAACATCTATACCAGGTTATGAATTAGTTTTCAAATTGACAGATGATTGCACAAGGAATTAATAGGCCATGTGCGGTCAGATGAAGCAATACGACCGCGATGCACAAAAGATAACTGCGCCGTGATTATTCGACGTCCTCCAGCCAGCTTTAAATGCAAACTAATAAACAGCATGTAGAAGGCGAGCGCTTGATAGGACGCAAAGGATAAGCTCATTGATGATGAGAAAATCAAAGTGAAAGTTGACGGAAAATAAGAAGATCTGCGTGTTTCTTTACTCTCTAATGGATTACCTTAAACCTAGAAGCGTGTATCCCTAAGGCTTATTTGGGGGGTGGTTACTGATCACATTATTTCATTGGCGCTTATTCGTCTAACGTTCGAAACGGAATATATCATGTAATTCAAATGAGATAGATTATCATCAACTCGTCTTCGAAAAGTGTTCCTGGTACGACAGGAAACATGTGAGTTGGAGCAGCTTTATGTGCTTTAGACACGTAGAGGTAGAATATAATATGTGAGCATTCGTTTCGAGTGTATTGCATGGCCAGGTTGTCCTATTAGCATTTGTGTTTGTCAAAGCAGACGCTGCTTCTCGCCGCTGTGCCATTCTATGCCCTCTAGCGATACATGCCCCGATTGAAATTGGTCGCTTAACTTTGTGGTGCCTTGGGCACATCAAGGTCTGGTTTGTGCTATGAACAAATGATTGTAGGGCATATAACACATGAAGCCTCACGCAGGCGTTTCACATTTGCGGAAGGTGCGAATGCGGGCATTTTAGGAACTGTCTTCGGCGGAGAACGACGCGCCAACTGGCTAGATACCATTCTAATTTCGCTTGTTGCGATCAAGCAAGTCCTTCATGCATTACTACAACGATTTCGCTCCCTTGTAATGCACGCTGTGACTCATAATAAACGAGTCGATATTCTTGAGTACGTCGTTGGTGTATGTCCAAATCTAGATATTTCATTGCGTTCAGCTCTTGGCTTATTAGATGACGACATGGGTCCGCTGCTGTTACCATCCTGTTGTACCGTAAATATATTAAGCGTATTAACAGCCCGTTGGCTCTTGTGATCCCTGACACATGCATTGGGACTAACATTGTTGAAGTAAAGGAGTGTACTTTATACCGGTACCGATCCATGGAGAACATGGCACAACATTTCAGTTGGGTTTAAATTGGTCCTGTGGATCCCACATTCAGCTGATGTAAGATGGTGGAGTTGCTTCTGCAACCCAATATTTGGTCCCAAACTGTAGATGTAAGATGCATTTGTCCAGGCGGTCGAACGCATGGAAATACATGTGGACGAGGATAACTCACAACATAACACATACAAACTTACTCGTTCCTACCACCCAAAAATGTGCATAACACTGGAACCAAGGTAAATTGGCAGAAGTTCTGTATAGCTACGCACAATTGCTACAATTGGATTAGTAATTAGATATTCCGTGTTTCTACATTGCGGGAACGAGCAACATTCTACACCTGATTGAAAGTATTAGCCAAAGGATCGTTGGTGTTCTAGGCTTTACTAGTTTCCTACTGATATTTTCCGCGCGGCATACGTAACGGAGGAGCAGCGTCGAGTGTTAGCTATGTCCAAGCGTTGAATTTATGCCTACACCTTGGTACGCACAAATTCCAAATCACACGTCTCTTTACGCGAACTGAATCCCATGGCGTAGGTTACATGGTTATGTATGCGTAAATCGGTGATCATTGCTCGAAAGTTCGTCTTGTATTATTCGCCGAGGGAAGCTAGGATTTCGATGGCATATAATTGTGATTCTCATTCTAGAAAAGTTCGACCCTAAGACTGCATCAATACACGTTTCATTTTTGAAGCGGTGTTGAGAATTGTTTTTAATACGGCCAATAAATGTAGTTAATCAGTTGTTACAAACAGGCATCGCCACATGTCGAACGCAGACAACGCCGAGTTGAAATATAAGGCGCTTCTGCATCCATTATAATGTCTATATTGTTGGATTGATCTTTTCTTAGGAGATGGACTAACGACACTTCTAACAGTAGAAAGGCAACTAGGGTTTCATCTAGGTTCACTTCCTCCGATGATGTCCGAAGTGTTTTGTACATCATGAGCGGAAATTATTGCATTACATTGTAATCTTTCCCTTTGGTTAACATGTAAATGCATGCCTCGCAGGCTCGAAAATATTTTTGGATTCCGGCCTAATTTCTTCCAAAGTATGAACTGACATATTCCGAAACTTCGTGCATTCTCTTATTTTCAGTTGAGCAAATGGAGCGAGACCTGAAAAATTTCCGGGATGTTGTGAAGCGTCCTCAGCATCAGCGGATACTTGTTAACCAACAACTTATTATTTAATGATCACGTTCTCTCTTTCAATCTCTAACCATACAACGGGGTGCGCTTTTTAACAAGTTTTGCATCGTCGCCTCATTGAGCCATTGATTCTCATTGAGCCTCATTCAAGAGCCATGGGCAAATTAACACTAATATGTATACTACTAGTCAGATATAAAATGAAAATGGCGTTTTTGACTAGTCGCATGAGACAAGCGGACTTAGTGTTAGGAAATCAACGCTAACAATTACAAGTGAAATTCGGAGTAATATTGGGTTTTATGCGATGCACGCCATGATTCAGTTGAACCGTCACGCAGGTTTCCCACAGCTGCGCTGCGCAGTGATTGTTAGCACATTGTGTATTTCGCGGTTTCGTTTGCCAATTGTAACGGACTACAGAACTTAATACTAATAGAATAGCGGAATCTTACAGCGTCTTTTGTAATCCACTGTTGTAGGCGTAAGCAGGATGTCTGATAGAATATCGTTCCATATCCGGTATACTCGGAAGGCAAATACATTTGGGTAGAAATCAAAGCTACTCTAGTAAGAGACAAATTTGCGTC
Source organism: Dicrocoelium dendriticum (assembly GCA_944474145.2). Lineage (NCBI taxonomy): Eukaryota > Metazoa > Platyhelminthes > Trematoda > Plagiorchiida > Dicrocoeliidae > Dicrocoelium > Dicrocoelium dendriticum. The sequence goes on along the minus strand of OX104068.1, from coordinate 98,261,345 downwards.
TTGGCATCTCTGTCCACTAATTTGGCTGAATTGCCACAGATCACGAAGGGCGTGATAGTAACTTGCCAATTAAGGTTATGGAAATGCCGACATTCACCGCTGTACTATACACAGGCTCTCCTCTCGTGGTGGTATTGTGGCGATGCCTGTCCCGAAAGTATCTGGTCGCTCTACATTGTGGAGTCTAGGGCGCATCAACAGCGTGTTTGTGCTTCAGGCGTAAGGCTTAGATAAAATATGCTACAAGAGGTCACATGCACGCGTTCGGCGTTGAATGAGAGACAGCAGATTTGAAATTCACAAGTGCATACAGAAAGAACTCAAGGTGCTGACTGGATCATCTGAATGCTATTTCGGCGTGTTCCGCGCAAGCTAATACAACTAACACATTCACACTAAGATTGCTTTCTTGTGACCTACCTTGCAACTCCTGTTTCGCAAGTCGGTTTCGTGCGTAAGCAAATGGCCTCCGCTACAAACATTGCTTCCTGAACATACGGACTGGATGCTTTTCTCGGAAAATGACTGGAATTTGATGTTTGTGTCATTGCCCAACGACGCTGTGCGATCTCCAGCTGTCTTGATATTGTGTCACATTTTGTCGTTGTCTGTAAAATGTGGGGGTAGCCTAGTGGAATGACACATGCTTGCGGTGCAAAAAACATAGACTTCAGTTGGCTCAGAAAAGCTTCCTCGGGCCAGCAAATTCAATTGTCAATAAATGAGATATTTACATATGCAACCCAAACTTGGTCATCTTTTAATAGCCTAGTGTTTAGTCAGTGAAACGCTTTTGAGAATTCCAGTTAGAGAAGGTGAAGCCAATTTCATATTAATAATAATAACAATGTACATAATTCTCAGGATGCGAGAAAATGTGCCCATATAATCGGCATATCCTATTTTACAAATGTTATCCTGTTCATGCATGATGGATAGACGGTTACATTACTCCACTTGTCTTTGCAGTTTCAAAAACATGTATGTACTCACCTCTTTGTTGCATCGAAATGTGTACTTGTTAGATGTTATACAAATATGTATATATATTATTACAAGTATATATATATATATATATATATATATATATATATATATATATATATATATATATATATATATATATATATATATATTTAGAGCCGTGCTGAAGCTGATGTTGCATTCCTGATGCGTCTTCACTGCAGTTGGGCTAAACCCACGTACACTTATACTAGGTCTTTTTAAGCTCTCTAAATTTCATTCCACTTTGTTTGATTTGATCTGCCTACCTGAATGATCTTCCATCCACTGGCCACCTTGATTAACCAGATTGCCTTTAGCTTCGGTAACTTTGTTGCGTTTGTAGCAGTTTTACGTAATGTGTCATCGCATTCCACATGTCGAGGGTTCTTTATTAATCAACTTACTTCATATGGTAATTTAGCGAAGTGCTGTGCCACCGTATTTGTATGCATTATTCGATTTATATCATTTTATCTTATCGCTTCAAATGATTGACTGTTGCTTGATATCCCAGGTGTGGTTGCGATTGATGTGCATGATGACAAGGTGCCTACCTGTCTATTACCCCCTACCTCGTTCATATAGGCTCCAGGAGACAGTTGGTCTTTGCTGGTGGGGACGGGGTGCAAGGTCCTTGTGGCCGTGCTAGGCTCGAAGAGTGGTTCCATACACTCAGTGTGGAGCGGGCTACGGTCCAGCCACCGCTTTGTGTGTGCATGATTCCCCAAATACAGCGTCTTAGTGTTTACCTGTGAAGGAGTGTGAGCCGGCTCCGTTGATGAAACTTGACTCTTATCCACATGCCTCCTGGTCCTATTCCTTCGTGCTTACACTGGATATGTGATGTGTGGTTGGAGTTGTGGATGTTGCAGCGCAAGCGAAACATGGTGTCTCTGTAGGCGCATGCGTCCTGTGGCTGACTACAATGACATACAAATCCGAATCCGGATGACGCCAACCATATATATCATGCTTGGACCTGTCGACCAGCTCCCTCGAATTGATGAATCTGATCACACCATTCTTGACTAGTTTATGTAATATCCTGGCTAATAAGGAGTGTGAAGGGTTGAAGGCTAATCGTCAAAGTTTATACAGAGCCATGATATAGAAGGGGGCAAAAGCGATGTTTTCTACTGGCCTGGAATTTGCTTATTTCCAAAGAACTTGTGCGCGTCGATGATTGTGCAACATGATCTGTATATCCGGAACTCCAAATGCGGACAACGTATGGGTGGCGAAAGTAAAACTACAATTATCAAACAATAGTTTTGTTGTATATTCGAGCAGTTACTTAGCAGATACGCTGCTGAATAATAGTTGTGTATGTGGGCATCGAATTTGTACGTGGTAGCGACATGTGAACAGTTAGAATTGATGTATTTAAATATGAAATGTGAAAAGAAAACTACTTACGTTCGTCCCGCATCCTCAGGTTTGCGCAACGTGCTCTTCTGGTTTGGAGAGACAAATATTACATATCCAAATTTGCGCAGTTTAAGCAACGAAGTGGTAACGTCAAGCGCAAGATCCAATCGTTATTTTTAAATATCCAAATTGTGGGATGAAACAACGAAGTTTGGGCGAGAGTTACAGCGTTGGAAAACCCGACGAGAAGAATACTTTCGCCGGCATTCCTGGCGGTTAACCTATGCACAAAATTTCAGAAGGTTATCCTTGTGTTTGGTGTTTTGGTTGAGTTTCAGCAAGTGACAGTATATATGGTTAGGGTCACTCCATACTTGGTATTGATATCGCCGCACAGCCTTCGGTGCGGCCACTGAAACCTCCTAGTGACTTCAGCCTTTGATGTTAGGACAGGTTTCGTAGGAACTTGACGTTCTTTGTAATCCTACGCTGGGGTTTCTCTCGTACTTCTATGTCGCCATTCAACCGAGGTTGGATGACGTATTTAACATTAGGGCGCACATAATATTGTGCATCATGAAGAAGATGGATGAGTCGAATCTTCCGAATACTCTCCGCAGCAAGCCGAGATGCCGGATTGCTCACTTCGCAGCCGCCTCTGACTGTCTTTTAAACTTAAGTTCACTTTGAATAAGCAAACAAATGCAGCATTCTCAGGAAATTGTTTGCAATATATATGACGCAAGCCTAAACGCTTAGTCATGTAAATGGCGCAACTGAACAGCGTGACATTTTCCCACATTAAACGGTAGGTCATTCACAACTGACCAGGTTGAAATTGTGTTGAAGTCTCGTTGGAGCTTTTCGTGGTAGTTCGGTTGTTTGACCGCTCGCCGTAACTTGATATCATCCGCAAACATTAGCAAATCGGAAGTAATTCCCATGGCCAGATGGCTTATAAAAATCAAAAACAGACAGGGCGCGAGGTCTGATTTTTTTGGTACGTCCCGCTCCACCTCGATTGTGTCGGACAGGGATTCTCGTAGTCTCACTTCCAACCAATGTTCATGCAGGAAGTTGACTATAAAACGCAGCAGTGGGTCAACAACGCCTTAGAGCTGAAATTTATGGAGGAGAATTCGGTTATCTAGCGATCAAATGCTTTTGCTAAGTACAAGTAAATGACACCAACTCCTGCTCCAATATCGACTGCTTCAATTCAGCTGTTGCGTGCAATTAACAAGTTCGTAGGGAATGTGCATCTTTGTGGAAAGCCATGTTGCTCTAATGCTATCACGTTGTGATGTTATACATACTTCATGAGTGCATCAGTGATGTTATAATCCACAACCTTAGAAAGCACAGGGAACAATTGACAATGGGCCATGAATTTATACGGGTTAAGAAACGTTGCTTTACAAGTCCCGTTGGAAAGTTTTGAGGATATCAACAAAACTATAATGAGGATGAGGATGGTAAAATAGCTAACACTTAAAATATGAAAATAAGGACATTGTTTGCTCCACTGTAGTCCTGCGATCCTCTTAGATTCACAGCACTCATATTTAACGTCAAATAATTCCACGGTAAACTCCAGTTGGAGGATAGAGAAGTATTGTTAGGCAACAAAGTGTGAGTGGATGAGTGTAACATCCAACTTTTTTTAAAATACTCTTATTGTCGATACTGAGAGAACTGACACAGAGAGAACAATCCATGAAGGACATACAAGATTAGAAACTACATTTCTGCGACACTCCAGACGACTGTATTGTTCTACGAGTTTTAATGAGTGGCCACTCAGGTTTGTATTGCTGATGAGTTGCAATAAAGGCCGGCACACATAATGTGGATCTCGAGGAGTCGAGTATGCCATAATCAGGTCGCCTTGCATTCTGCGATAAATTCCACTGAACATCCCCAATTGTTGCAGCCTCTCCTGGTATGAAAGGTTTCGCATTCCAATTACTTGCTTAGATGCCCGACGTTGTGGATGCGCCAGTGAATTAAGTTCGGGTTTCAGCCATGGATGCCAGGCTTAGATTGCGCATTCGACATGGGGGCGTACATACGCACTGAGCATTGATCGAAATATGGAGCTGTTTATTTGTCAAAACGCCCGTCGCAACAGCCCTACGTGTTGGTTCCCGGTGTTTGAGCTCTTTTCGGATTGCCTGCAGCAAACCAAATCATCTTGAGCCAAGTCACGTTTAAGAGATGATGATTGTGGTATATTGGTTCCGCGTCCGCATGAGTAGTTGCCCTGATGGTGGATGGAAAGCACCTTGCATTTACTGACGTTGAAATTTAATACTTTGTTGTCGTCCATAAATACACTGTATTTAGGTCATTCTGAAGCACACGTTGGTAGGCGTTCACGTGGATCTTGCGCCAGATCTTGATATTCTCGGCAAACATTATGGGGTTTGAAGAGATTTCCTGTGCAAGGTTATTAATATACGCCAAAAACACACGCGGACCTAATACCCAGCCATGCTATACACCACAAGCAAATTGTATGGGTTCGATACAAGCTCCGAACTCTGACCACTAATTGCCGTTGAAGTAGAAATTTGGCGATTCAGCTTAAAAGAGGGACGCCGATCCCGTAATGCTGCGGCTTGGATAATACGAACGATGGTCTAGCCGATCGAACGCCTTGGAACAATCCAAGTAGATCACATCAACACCTACTCCAGCGTCAGCTGCCTCGGTCCAACTACTGCGCGCAATTCAAACTTTGTTGTACATGACCGCTGTCGACGGAGAGTTTGCTTTTCAGGCGTGCTGATGTTGCAGTTTTTCAGATAGCACACCAATGCATTGGCAAATATATATTCCATGATTTTGGAGATTATAGAAGGGAGGAATACTAAACAGCAGTTTGAAGGATCAGTTCTTCTTCCACCTTTGTGAATCGGGGTTATTAATCCTAGCTTCCACATAACGGAAACTTGATTCTGGTTTAAGCAGCGCCAGAAAAACTGAGCTAAATTTCTTGCCAGTTGGCTTGCTGCTGCTTCCAGTGCCTCTGGAGGAATGGTGCCGACACCCGGCGAGCAGTGTTTGCGTAGAGACGTCAGCTTTTGCGAGATTTTCCTAGCGAGAACACAAAGATTGGTAGATTGCTTGGTTGCAAGATCCTCTGAAACGTGGGGGCATATTGCATCCGAAGCGCGTTTGCTGTTTCCACAGCCGTTCTTTTAGAGCAGTTAGCCGTCCTGTGTGTAGGAATTACTTGCTTCAGTTTTCGTGGGTTATTGACGTGCTTGTACGGCAGTTTGTGGTTAGCACTGAAGGTTTTGCGATGTTCTGCTGATCGGCGGCTTTGTCTTCTCTTAAAAGTTGAATGCAGTGTTTATGTTGAGCTACGTAGTTGTCCTCAAAATGTTTGTGCTGGAGCTTCTCTGTACACTCGCGATGCTGCGTTGCGTACTGTAATCCATTTTCGAGCTCTGCTCCTAAGGTAAGGAACTGATTTACACTTATGGTAAATGTTTATCTCCTAAGCTTCTGAACTTAGCGGAATTTGTTTGTTGACGAGCTCGCACCAGGCGTCTTCCGAGGGTTCTTCTTCTAGGAACGACCAAGTTGTAGCGCTGACGATCTTGGCTGATCGATCGTAGCTTGTGGTGGTTCGCATACTCTGATCGTTCTCATTCAGATACACTGCATGGCAGACGAAGTTGAAACTGATCACGGCGTGATCACAGCGACGCAACGGGCAGGCTAAAACCAAAAAAATCAATCATATGCTCCTCGTTGATAAGCACACGGTCTAAAACAGCTGGCGTGTTGCCTGCTCGGAACCGAGTGTGCTAGGTGGTGTGATTGTAACGAGGAACAGTAGTTACTCGACCTTGTAGATCGGCTTTGAATTGTTCCCCGATCGTAACTTTATAGGACGGTAAATGTTTGGGTCATTTCGGCTACCTCACTTATGAATAGGAATGATTACCCAACGATTCCATATTGTTGGATTACGGTTCTCCTCCATACAGCGCTGATAGAATGTAGTCAGAGGTTTCGCCAGATAACTGGCTGCTGCTTATAAAGCCTTCAGTTGGATGTTGTCAACACCAGAATAGCTGTGGATACGAAGGGACAACAGTTTCTTTGACACACATGTTGCAGTAAAAGTAATATTGGTTAATGCTGATGGTGGGACAATCGAAACATGGATAGCCGTTGGGCCTGTTACTCAATGGAACGTTTGTGAGTAATGGAACTGTAAGAGATCAGCTGCTTCCGTTGCTGATCGCGTGCATTCTTCAGTCGTGATCATTGTTGGAATTCCGCGTTGCACTGTTACGAAAACCATCATCACGCCTGTACAAATGTTTTCGGTTTGTGCAGAATCTCTCCATTAACTCCTGCTGATGCGTCAACTTGCTCACGCGCATCAAACTGACACAAAACTTTCGCTATGCCACATAGGCAGTTCAGGTTTTCAAATTCGGAGATTCCTTGTGAGCTCTCCATCCTAAGTCCCTCAAGAACATGCATTAGCGTGTTCTGCTCCTCAGAAATGACTTTCTTCTCCTTTGACGATGGAAGGATTTCTACTCAGAGGTGTGCGTTATCAGTGTGATGAATGCCTTTGGAAAAGTGTCCCAGGAGATTTCTGGGGGCTTCCCGTAAAGAAGGTCCAATATACCTCCTTAACAAGCGCGGAGAGCACGATGTAGCGCATGACCGTATATACTTTCTTGTTCTCTTGATCAGGATATCCCGCATAACATTCATGCTTAAACAGCAGAGTCACATGATCACTGCGACCCAGTGATGTGCTTGTAATTATTCCGTCGACCAGGAATTATTCGCTGGTGAGCACAAGAGCAAGTACTGACAGCTTGTTAGCTGTTCGAAATCTAGTGGGAGTGGTCACGTGCTTGCACAGGCGGTAGCTGGAAATTACTTCTTGTAATCTTGCTATGAACTGCATACTATCTGTCGCCGATATTTGCAGATCTTGCACATCAAAGTCGCTTGCGATGAGAATGTGACCGTATGTCTTGCTCAAAGCAATCTGAAGAACGTCGTTTAGTTTGGAGTCCATTTCACGTGTAGAGGTTGCGCCACGGTAAATCACAACTATATGCAATGTATGTTTGTTCTGTTACCTTAGCCGGCATTGAAGCGAATCTGAGGCACGGATCTCTGAGCTCTTAGTAACTTCCCATCGGAGGTTAGTCTTGTAATCCTGAATCATGCCAACACCACTTCCAGTTCTGTCATTCCGAAGCAGTGATATACCAGATAAATTGATCTCAGAATCTGCAAATCTGTAGAATCAGTAAAATCTACAACTGTAGGTAAGGATCGAAACAGTTTTGGCGTGCGTCCAAAGTTGAATCGTTGCGTTAACGGCACTCTCTACCGTTTGATTTCAGAGCGTCATTCCTGCTCAATTACTGGAGGAGAACAAGAACTCGAGGACATTCGATAACTGCAAATTTCTTTGTTCTAATTTACCTCATGTTTATTACCTTTTGTAGAGGCTTCGTGATGTGTAACAGAAGTTCGTTCTCAAGCCTTGGAGTGCTTCCGTGCTCGCACGTTACAAAATTGGCGACCCTGCCAAGTCACAAGTACCAGAAATCCAGCATCATTAGTCTAATGAAGATCATGCCGAAAACGATCGAAATTGCTGATGACGAAATGCAATTGATGTTGTAGACCCCACGACCAAACTTTCCACTTCACTGGATGTTTTGTCCCATACTTTGGAATAAGTATCAACAGGCTGGAATTTGTCAGTTTGCGCGCATACAAGCCATCCTCCAGAACGCTACACTCCAGAGATGAAGTATTTCAGATGGGAGAGACAAGTCCAGGTTTACCTCCGTCATTTTCTAGTCAACCAACATGAGGCGTACTCGCCAGCCGGCTGTCAGGTGATGCTTTGGATATCCTTGCTGATAACACATGTTTTGGAAAATGAATTCATGACTGAGACGTTCTCTGCCTTGCGCCGCCTACTGGACCCTCCTGCTTTACCTGCTCTCTTACGCAGATAATTCCACTCGCGATACCAGTGGCCCGGAGAGAGCATTGGGACGTATGTGTGCGAACTCCGAAAGATGGCCGACATCGCATACGAGCGAGAGTGATCAAGCCATCGTGATAAACGACTACTGGAGCAACTTATAGAAGGAATCCAAGCGCCCTCCATTAAGCGTGAATTCCTTCTTCACTCCAGAGCATTTGGATTCAGCTATACGGACTGGCAAAAAACTGAAGCTAGTCGACAGAAAGATGGCTACGCCGACTTCCGGGTGCTTCACGTTGATGAAAAATGACTCCGCAGACGTGCACCAACTAAATGGTTTACCGGGCATCCTGAATATCATCAAAGATATATCGGCTCATGGCGACCAACGAAATCGGGTTTCCAGTGGCCCCGCCGACAAATACCGAACCGCGGACTATCTTGCTACAATCGGCTTTTTAGTACCATCAGGTTTTTATGAGTTCCGGACCCTGCGTTTTGGTCTCTCTAACGCCCCTTCGACATTTCAACTCCTGATGCACAAAGTGTTACACGAATTGATACCCCGTAATTGTCTCGTTTACCTGGATGAAATCCTTGTACACGGAATACAAAAGGTGAGCACTTACACAAATTGGCGGAGGTGCTAAAACGCCTAGAAAATGTGGGCCTCAAACTCCATCCAACGAAGTACCATTTAATACAGACAGAGGTTATGTAGCTTAGGCGCATCATTTCGGGGATGGAGATTCAAACTGACGTTCGTAAGACGGAGAAAGTGAGATTATGGCCAACACCTGCCAACGTTTATGAACTACGCAATATTTTAGGGTTAGCCTCATATTATCGACCATTGGTGAAAGGGTGGATTACACGTTGTGTGATTGGATTTCGACACGCAACCTCAATTTAATGGAGTGTGATTCACATTGAAATGAACCTTAGTCACCGCGATCACTGGGACCGTATTCAAAGTAGATGGAAATTGGGTATTGCCCACCCGAAAACACTGCACAGCCACGACGCGTTTCGATGAAATTCCATCTCATCAGGTGGAGACAGCAGGATTTGAACCCACGACAATTGGAATAGCAGCCCACACTATACCCCTTCGGCTACCGGGTCACGATGGGCAACGCTTTTTGTCACAACGGTAAATGACTAACTGGAGTGTCAAGTTTGGATTACACGTTGTGTGATTGGATTGCGACACGCAACGTCAAAAAGCTTTGCCCATCGTGACCCGGTATCCAAAAAGGTAGTAGTGTGGGCTGCTATTCAAATGGTCGTGGGTTTAAATCCTGCTGTCTCCACCTGATGAGATGAAATTTCATCGAAACGCGTCGTGGCTGTGCAGTGTATTCGGGTGGGCAATATCCAATTTCCATCTACTTTGAATACGGTCCCAGTTATCGCAGTGACTAAGGTTCATTTCAATGTGAATCACTGTCCATTAAATTGCGGTTGCGTGTTGCAATCCAATCACACAACGTGTAATCCAAACTTGACCCTCCAATCAGTAAGATTGGTGTTTTACTGCAATGGGAGCCTCAATGAAGAAGAACGGAAACGCTGCACATTCAGGAAGGAAAATGTTAACCTAAGTATTCTTTATAAAACAAGCCGACACTACCTATTAGGAGAAAGTTTCTAGTGCGAACAGATCATCAATCACTTTGCTGATTACAGAATTTCACAGAGCCCGAGGGACAGATCTCCAGATGGCAGGAACAACTAAAGAAGTATGATTTTGAGCGCCAACACCGACCTGGTGTAAAGCATGCCAACGCGGATGCTCTCTCCAGACTTCTTACTTGTGCGCATGGAGACCGCCCGTGTTGTATTACACAACACTTAGCTCTAGTTAATCTTCAGAATTCGGAGTACGGTGGTTGGCAGGAGGCATAGGCGGCAGACCCAGACGTATCACCGATCCATGAAAAACGACCACTAGGGAGCGACAAACCTACCGTAAAGGAAATGGAAGGACAAAGTTACGCATCGCGATACTTATGGGCGATGTGGGACAAGCTCACCATAAAGGAAGGTGTGTTAGTGTTTGCTTTGGCCCACACAATGTCCGAAGAATCGTAGTTCCGGGATCATTAGTTTCCGAAGTGTTATCTGAACTGTAAGTACAGCCGGGTCATGCTAAAATCTACAAACTAGAAGCGGCAGCAGCTCAACGGTTTTAGTGGCCACATTAACGGAGGGACGTCGCTAACAGGAGAGGACTATGTCAGCCTATGAATGTAGGCCACCCGAAAGAGATAGTGGGAGTAGATCTTGTTGGTCCCCTACCAGAAACATCACGTGGGCATCTGTACCTCTTGGTCATGGTCGACTATTTCACTAAGTGGTGCGAAGCAGTTCCGATCGCACAAGCCGATACAGTCAACGTAACAATGACGATGGTGAATCACTGGGTGTGTCACTTGGGAGCACCGGGGCAGCTACACTCTGAAAGGGGCTCATATTTCGAGAGTTTGTTGGTGCAGGAACTTTGTCTTGTGTTCATTGTAGACAAAATGTGAACGACGGCTTACCACCTGTTAGGTAACGGACAAGCTGAGCGTACAAATCGGTCACTGAAATTGCTACTTAAGGCCTTTTTGGATCAAACTGTAAGTGAGTGGGACGCTATGTTACCAAATTGTTTGCTGGTCTATCGGAGCACAGTGCATGCTTCTACTGGTCGAACACCATTTGTTATGTGGACCGGAAGAGAAGTCCGATTACCGTCTGACATTCGACTGCCCAGTCCGCAAAAGCCACATTCATCGGTGACAGATTATGTTAGCAAACTCCTTGATTCGCTTCATCAAACACATCAAGCGGCACGTGTTCAGCTTGGGAAAGTCCATCGACAACAGGAATACTATTACGACAAGAAAGATTTCGGCGCTCCTTTGAAGGCTGGCGACCGAGTTTACTTGCACCAGATACCAACGGCAGGAGTCCCGGTTAAGCTACACCACGAGTGGACAGGGCCGCACATAATACAGCGGGTGATATCGGATGTGACATGTGTTATCAAAGGTCCCAACAACCCTGCCAGTCAACCCATGATAGTACATTTCAATCGACTTAAGCCATTCCGGAGTAAAACCGACCAATCTGTCGGGGTGGGGGAACGAAACGCCTGGGGAAGTAGCCGTTGAACTGAAGGTGCCGGCTCAAGGCGGCTATGGTGTGGCAACGGGGACGCTGCCTGATTTGAGGGGGTGTAGTGTAGAGAAGGATCGAAACGGTGTTGGCGCGGGTACAAAGTTGAATCGCTGCATTAGCGTCACTCTCTCCCATTTGCCATTCAGAGCGCCTTTCCTGCTCAATTACCGGAGGAGAACAAGAACACGACGACATTGGTTAACTGTAACTTTCTTTTTTCCAATTTACCCCATGTTTCTTATCTTTTGTAGAGGTACGTGTTGTGTAATACAACTTTGTTCTCAACCCTTGAACTTCTTCCCTGCATGCACCTTACATAACCAGGTCTCCGTAATCATAAGGAGATCTCGCGGTTGTGACGCCTTGCGTTCTCTAATTTCGGTCCACTTAATAAGAATAACTTGGTGTTAGCATCCAAATATGCTAGTGTTTTTGATGTTAGCAGTGTGTAGGTGGACAACAAATTCGTGTTAATTTTAGGAAGAATTATCATCGGACAATATTTTTCGTTTTCAACACTGGGAGTTTGTTCTTGGTATTTCTAATTGCTTTTCTGAAAAGAACATTTATATTTGGCGCAATAACGTGCTTATAGATCCAAACGAATAGAAATGTTAATCATAACTTCATGAGTCTTGGCCAAAAGCACTGCATTTTGACAAGTTACAGAGTTCAGAGTAGTTACGTTTGCATTGGTTAGATGGCCTGTGCTTTCAAAGGATAATTTGTTGGTTTAAGCTGTCAAACGCTTATGAGGATTCCCAGTAGACGAAGGTAATACAAATTAAACAGTAATAATAATAATGTGTATACTTTAGCATGCGTGAAAATGTGCCCATATTAGCCGCATACCGTTTTTTACAGAAGATGTCATGCTCATGCATGATGGATAAACGTTTGCATTATTCCACTTGGCTTTGCCGTTTCAAGGGCCTGTATGTACTCACATGTGTGTTTCATCGCAATGTGCACTTGTTGTATATATATATATCTATTATTAAATATTTATATTTATATATTTATATATATAGCATTCCTGGACCCGAGTATCAGCTCCCTCAAATTGATGAATTTCATCACACCATTCTTGAGCAATTTGTGTAATATCCTGGCTAATGAAGGGCGTGAAGGATTGACCGCTAATCCTAAAAGTTTTATTTCGAGCCACTCATTAGACGGGGAATAATGAGCAATGGTTTCTACTGGCCTGGAATGTTACTTGTATCCAAAGATCATGTGCTCATCGATGATGGTACAACATGACCTGTTTATCAGGAACTCGAAATGAGCATAAGACACGGGCCACAACATAGAATGAGATATTTTTTTCTGGCGTAGAGTAGCAAGAGTACTAGATGATGGTGTAAATTCCGGGCGAAATAAAAGCCTGAAACACATTTCTCGCTCGATTTTCCCACTATGGTAGTGAGTACACACAGTCAACACTCACATTTTGGGGCGCAGTGGAGTCTGATTAAGTGCCGCATCACTGTTATAAAATACACAACCACAGTGCATCGATCGTGCACACGTGGCGCAATCTCGTCAATGCCAGATGAAGGCGAGGGGATGAAGAACATATGACACCTACTTTGCACATTCTTTCCTTCAGTTTCTTTTAGCTAAACTACTTGCTTTTGCTATCATTTACCGTGAAGACTGAAAAGTAGGCATAAGAATGATAAAGGTTGGCGGGACATTTTCATTTTGCATACAGGTTTTTAAAATGGCGGGTTTACATATTGTAACAGACTGTACCGACATTGGTAATGGCATATCAATTAGAAGTTAACTATTACACGTGTACTTCTCATAATTGGGTTACCTACCTCCGGATGGCTTTCCAGCTGTGTTAAGAAGATTATTGCTTGTTAGATTCCTCCGTGCATTGGAATTTTCGGTGGAAAAGGCAATAGCATAAAGTCTCCTTTCCGATTCTAGATTCTTCGACCATGGTCGGTTGTGTTATCCCTGTTTAACTATGGAGATCTTACTATCGATTTGTGCACCACAATTGGCCGTCTTGTTGGTCTAGTACTTTTCATACTGCCAACACAATCACCTTGCAGTGCCTGTTACAAAGTTGTCGGAAGTTAAGCAAATACACTCACAAGTGTTATGTTTCCCATTAAATACATATAATAGTATTATCCTCGGTTTTACGAGGCATGCCCTTTTGGGTGTGATCAAAATATTACAATTGTTTCGTATGTGGTAACAGCATATTCCACATGTCAAACAGAAATAAATACGTACTTTTCATACTGCCGACACAATCAACTTGCAGTGCCTGCTACAAAGTTGATGAGTCAACGACTCTGTTTAACATTCGCTATCAATGTTTACATATTTTATGCAGAACACGGAAGATCATGGGGCATTAGCAGATAGAGTTAACCGTGTCTGTGAACGTTTCAACTTAGCAGTTTGACGTATGACCAGTTTAAGTGTCGCACGTTTCTCCGTGTTTTGCAATCTCCAAGCAACTCGGATATCCACACTTCGCTCCTCGCTGCGTTGTGTCATGATCCCGGTTGGACATCGAAGTCTCTCTAAGGCGAATACATACGGTTACTCAAATCGAAACCCTACACCGTCATGATTGACAAGAGTCGCCGGTAATGTTCATGTTGGGAAAAGACAAGAAATTCCAACTGAAATCATCCGATAAACAGAGTTCCGGACAATCCATCTGCATCATGTTGCTTAAGTCGTGTATGGTACTGTGCACGTTTTGCCCATTCTCAAGCGTCATATATGTGATAAGTGCCATAGATGCGGCAACAGGGAAGCTTTTACAATCATTCTTGACCAAAGAACATGAAGCGGTCACCGAGGTAAGAACCGCCAAATGCCTAAAGCAGGAACTCTGACAGTTATTGTCGCTTTTCACAGTAATTCTAGAGCACGCCGCAGTTTATTTATTTTTCTCAACAAAGGGATCCCGAACCGGCTGCAGTTCGAGACGGCCTCAAACTTGAGAATCATTTCCAAGAACACCTGGAAGCGCGTAAATAGGCCGAAGAGGATAGAATCCGGAAAGTTCACCCCGAAAGCATTCGGATGGATGTTGATGTTGGTAAGAGACATGGAATACACTATGGCTTCTCAGGAAGCGGACATACCGAAACCAGTGTTTGGGCAGAGCGAAAATATATCTATATCCTTGGACATGGCTCGATGGCATAGCTGCAACTGTTTGAGGTTCCAAGTAGTCAGAAATGCAATTGAATCAGAACCGATCCACTCCATGCATCAATGACAACTGAAGATATGAGGAGACTCCTGAAGCAGTAATTTGCCTCATTGTTGAAAGATGGTCTTTGTCACTGCACGAAGTTCAAAGCGAAGTTGTGGCTACGTGAAGGAACCAACGCAGTCTTCAGGGCTAACTGACCGGTACCGCGCACAGCCATGGCGCGGTAAAACAGGAACACACTCGAATGCAGTGCGCCAGTGTTACCACACTAGTAAACTTCTTTCTGTTCATGAGCTACGCCAATTTTGCTTTGAGATTGGCGAACGGTACATTGCGTGTATGCGTCGAATTTCCAAGTGGCCTATGCGCCGCACTGGACGACTACCAGTTACCTCTCTTGATAACAGAAGACATCTTTGCTCAGGGGCTTTAAGTGCTTCACCAAGCTCGAATTATCCGATGCCCATATCCAGATCGATGTTGATGAGGGATTGAGGGAATGGCCGAACATTAACAATTATCGAGGCTGGTAAAAATACAACGGCTTCCTTTTGGAAGTAAAATTAGCACCAGACATTTTCCAGTAGTTGATGTACACCATGCTCGCGTGAGTCTCGCGAAATGCCGCGTACCAGCATGATATCATTTTAATGCCCCGGATGCCGGAAGAAAGAGTTAGGCGCCTCGCTGCATTGCTCTTATTCATCTACTTAAATGGCTTCCAAAGCCGTGAAGACAAACGTACGATTATTGCGCCAACCACCAAGATCCACGGCTTCATTTCCGCAAAAGACAGTCGTCGCTGTAATCCAGTAACTTCTTAGCTGTTCAGCAATTTCCTACGCGTGCGGACCTACAATCCCTGCGTTAATTCTGTGGCGTGAAATGTCAGTACAGCGCTTTTCTTCCGGAAATACATCGCCTGGGTGTTCCGCTGAACAGGATGCTGTGCAAAGACCAAACATGCAACTGAACATCAGAATGCCAGACTGCGTTCGAGCGGGTCAATTCGCTGCTGGCTTCAGACCTACTTCTGACTCACTTTGACCCGTCCAGAGAAATGGTTCTCGCTAGAGACGCCTCAAGTCTCTGGATATTTGCCGTATTTGCACATTTGTTCCCAGAGGGATCTCAGAAGGCGATCGCACATGTCACCAGGACGCTGACGAGTGCCGAATGAAAAGACTGTCAGGTAGAGAAGGAGGCAATGGCCATTGCGTTTGCCGTTGTTATATTCCGTATTGTGGCCGCTTCAAGCTGCTAACGTATCACATGCCGTTAATGGCTATCTTCAGATAAAAGCGAGCGTCCATGCCAACACAAACAATTGACTCTACGATTAGATCCCAATTTCCTAGAATATCATTCTGTGATCCAGTAATAAACAACGGCTTTTATGAGCTAAGCGATTACCCTGTAGCGCTTCATTGATTCCCATTAGTAAGAATGTAATCACACGGTCATAGTCACAGTTGAAATCGAACCTGATACCAACATCCTGATATGCCAGGCTTGACAAACGTTGCTTGTTACCCCAGAAGCTATGGAAGTCGAAAGGCTTCGAAATTTAATCATAATGATGGCAGCACGCTTCCACGGAACTGATTGGCCACGTTCGTCTCCAATTGCCGAAATACAGCGGCTTTATCAGTGGATATTTGCTCTTCATTGTGAACGTTTGCGTCATGTTTCCAGAGAGAGTAGTCACTCAGCAGATATTTGCAAGCAAGATTGTTGCAGCAGTACCATTAAGGACATTTAGGGCTCAAACGAATGAAAGCGCTCCACTGAAGTTACGTGTATGAGTCATTTATGGACTGATAGCTGGAACAGCTATCCAGAAGTCATAGTAACTGCGCTACAACTTCAAAGACACCAACGAAGTCCGAACTACAACCTTAGCTAAAACCAACAAAGCTTACAGCCGTGTTCATGGGGGAATTACAAGCCCAAACAACAGCCGCAGCATTCTCATTATGGTCGGCACTTGCTGCAAATGGCCTCATGATCAGCAAGACAACCAGCTCAACAGTCTAAATTTTGGGACACGTCTTTAGCAGGTTCGACTGCTCTGAAATATTGGTGACGGAAAACGGAACATAGTTTATCTCGGCTTCTTTCACGACTTTTGCCGACGCTGTGCCATCAAACACTTGCGGTCATCACCATTCCATACACAGTAGAATGGCCAAGAAGAGAGATTTTTGGATACGTGCAAGTACGCTATTCTTAAATCAAGAAGGGAGGAAGATGTGGAGGAAATGATGATGGCCTCTTTCGCCTTATGAACCGACCCACTACGAATTCCCAAACTCCGGATGTATTGTCATCAGGTAAGCCACTGAGGAGCAGAAAGCTACGCGCACCCTTTGGTGCACTTCGATTGTTATCTGATGTCACATTGGTGAAAGGAACCTCAAGATAGAACATAATTTCACAAACTGACCGGTACCGCACACAGCCATGGCGCGTTTAAACAGGAACACACTCGAATGCAGTGCGCCAGTGTTATCACACTAGTGAACTTCTGTTCCTGAGCTACGCCAATCTTTGTTTTGAGATTGGCGAACGGTAAAGTGAGTGTATGCGTCGAATTTCCAAGTGGCCTATACGCCGCACTGGACGACTACCAGTTACCTCTCTTGATAACAGAAGATATCTTTGCTCACTGGCTTTAAGTGTTTCCCAAGCTCGACTTGTCCAATGCCCATATCCAAATCGATGTTGATGAGGGTTTGAGGGAATTGTTGAACGTCATCAATTATCGCTGCCGTTACCCATACAATGGCTTCCTTTTGGAAGTAACATTAGCACCAGACATTTTCCAGTAGTTGATGTACACCATGCTCGCGGGAGTCTCGCAAGATGCAGTGTACCAGCATGATATCATTTTAATGAACGGAAGCCGGAAGGAAGAGTCAGGTGCCTTGCTGAATTGCTCTTATGCATCTAGTCACATGGCTTCCGAAACCGTGAAGATAAACGTATGATTATTGTGCCAACCACTAAGATCCAAGGCTTTATTTCCGCAAAAGACAGTCGACGCCGTGATCCAGAATACCTCCAAGCTGTTCAGAAATTTCCTCCGCGTGCGGACCTGCAATCCCTACGTTAATTCTTTGGCGTGCAAATTCAGTACAGCGCTCTTCTTCCAGAAATAAGCCTCCTGGGTTTTCCGCTGAACAGGATGCTGTGTAAAGATCAAACAATCAACTGAACTTCAGAATGGCATACTGCATTTGAGCGGATCAATTCACTGCTGGCTTCAGACCTATTTCTGACTCACTTTGACCCGTCCAGAGAAATCGTCCTTGCTACAGACGCCTCTATTTTCGGGATAGTTGCCGTATTTGCACAAATGTTCCCAGGGGATCTGAGAAGGCGATCGCACATGTCACTAGGAGGCTGAAGAGGGCCAAACAAAAAGACAGCCATGTTGAGTAGGAGGCACTGCTCATTGCGTTTGCCGTTATTAAATTCCAATGGATGCCGTATCGTCGCCGCTTCAAGCTGCTGACATATCACATACCGTTAATGGCTATCTTCGGACCAAAGCAATCGTCCCTGCCTACACAACCAACTGACTCCAAGATGGACTCTCAATTTCTTAGACTACAATTTGAGATCCGGTAATAAACGACGGCTTTTATGAGCCAAGCGGTTAGCCTGTAGCGCCTCATTAATTTCCATCAGCAAGAAGATAATGACACGGTCATAGTCACAGTTGAAATCGAACCTGATACTAACGTTTTGATATGCGAGGCTTGACATACCTTGCTAGTTACGCCAGAAGCTATGAAAGTCGAAACTATTGGAGACCCAGTCTTAAGGAAGGCAGCACACTTCTACGGAACTGCTTGTTTGCTTCCGTCTTCCTTTGCTGAAATACAACAGCTTTATCAGTGGAGATACTCGCCCTTCATTGTGAACGTTTGCATCATGTTTTCGGAGAGTGTAGTCACTCAGCAGCTATTGCATACAAGAATGTTGTGGCAATACAATTCTGGACATTTAGGGCTCAACAGAATGAAAGTGCTCCACCGAAGTTACGTGTGTGAGTCATTTATGGACTGATAGATGGAACAGCTATGCGGTACCACTTCAAAGACACCAACGAAGTCCGAACTACAACCTTAGCTAAAACCAACAAAGCATTGAGCCGTGTTCATGAGGAATCTGCAAGCCCAAACAACAGCCGCAACATCCTCATTGTAGTCGGCACTTGCAGCAAATAGCCTCATTATCAGCACGACAAGAAGCACAACAGTCTAAATTTTGGGACACGTCTTAAGCAGGTTCGGCTGCTCTGAAATATTGGTGACGGAAAACGGAACATAGTTTATCTCGGCTTCATTCACGACTTTTGCCGACGCTGTGCCATCAAACACTTGCGGTCATCACCATTCCATACACAGTAGAATGGCCAAGAAGAGAGATTTTTGGATACGTGCAAGTACGCTATTCTTAAATCAAGAAGGGAGGAAGATGTGGAGGAAATGATGATGGCCTCTTTCGCCCTATGAACCGACCCACTACGAATTCCCAAACTCCGGATGTATTGTCATCAGGTAAGCCACTGAGGAGCAGAAAGCTACGCGCACCCTTTGGTGCACTTCGATTGTTATCTGATGTCACATTGGTGAAAGGAACCTCAAGATAGAACATAATTTCAATATGCGACATGATGCGAGGCAAAAGTCGTTTAAACTGAGACAGTCAGTACTTGCATATGATTACTGGGAACAGCTCATACAATGGATCCCTGGCACGATCGAATACAGGCGCGGGAATGTCATTTGCGACGTACTGGTTCGGTACGCTATGCAAACCAGTCACTATGAACACTTTGTCAGGTGGCAGCATCAGAAGCTACTGGGCTCTCATTTGACCGGTTGACATACAGTTTTAACTTGCCTAAAATGCCCGTAGAAGAATACTTCAGCAGAGCACATAATTCCATTGCGGAGCACCACAGCCAAGCTTCTGTACCGAAAGGCATAGGACGCCATCCAGATGGCTTCAACTCAGACCCATACTATGGTCATACTTCGCGGCAGTCGTCTCAGGATTTGTGGCAAGCGGGAATAGGTAAATTCACCAGGAAGCACACATTAGTTCTGCAAACAATCGATTAAATTTTTGCCTTGAGTTCGAATATTCTAGAACCGTCCATGTTTGTTCAACTAATGGTCAAGAACAAGTTCTTCCCAACATTTGATAGTTGCAACTGAAAAATTCTACGCAGTGTGACGCACCCGCAGTTTCGTCACGGTCCCCTAATTCAACTAGCGCACGATGCGTTTTAACCCACATAGGATAACATTAATGCCCTTGCAATGGGACTGCTAATGCGGACAAAAATAATGCTTTATCCATCGGGCATGAGCATGACATGTTAAATAAAATATGATCCGCTTCAAATATGGGATACTTTTCGCACACGATGAGAAGTAAACATAGTGATAATATCATTAGTTGCTTTATCTCCGTCCACTTGGAATCCTCAAAAGCGTTCGACTGCTTTAACTAACAAATTATCCTTTGGAAGCATTTATACTCCTTAACCAGTGATCAAGTTTTAGGTTGCATAAACAAATTTCGCATACAACCTCACTTAGACGTGAACGTCCTCAGCAACAATTCTATACCAAATGAAGTATAGCATTTGTGCACCGAAAGTATTCGTACTTGCTCCAGGTTTATCCTTAAATGTTACAGACGACGTTGAAAGCTGGCACAGTATACAGACAGCCGAAGATGACAGAGCATCGCAGGGGATGTGGCAAGCGTTAAAAACCAGTCATTTTCCGAGAACCGCATCCGGTCCAACGGTTCAGAATGCAATGTTTTGAGCGGAGGCCATTTGCGTACGCTCGAGGCCAACTTGCGGAACAGGAATTGCAACCTAGTTCACAAGAAAATGATCTCGGAGTGGATGTGCAGGTTGAACTTGTGCTGTCTGCGATTGAAATGTTGCGATGTGTGCTTACTGACAACGGCTTAACGCGCCCTAAGCTCCACCGTAAAAATGGATCATCAGCACACCGCTTCAATTATGTAATGTATATTTATGCAGTCTCTGGGTCGCACGTTTCTGGAAAGTGACATAAAATTACACGCCATCAAAAACCTAGCTTCCCTCGACGAACAATGCAAGACGAAATTTCGAGAAATGATGACTAAATTACCCGTACATAAACACGTTATTTGTGCCATGCGACTCAGTTCGGGTGATGAAGAGTACGTTCCGGACTTAAGGTTTACCTATGAAAAAATGGGTACAAAACTTGGCCATAACTGCTCTTTTGTTACGTAGGCTGCGCGGAAAATACCAGTGTAGAACCGGTGCAACGTAGAACAGCAGCCATCCTTTAGCAAACTCTTTCAATGGTATGTAGAATGTTACTTGTTCCCACATTGTGGAAACATGGAATATTTGATTACTAAGCCAACTGTAGCTATTGCGCAGAACCATAGAACGTTTGCCATTTTACCTTAATTCCGATGCTATCCAGATTTATGGGTTTTGTCAACGCGGAATCTTGTAGGTGTCGTTTCCTGCGTTACCATCGTCCACATGTATTTCCAATGCGTTGGATCGCCTGGACAGATTTTTCGAACATGTAGAGTCGGTGACTCGATACTTGGTTGCATGTAAGCAACACCACCAGGTAACATCAGCAACATTTTAAACCCAACTAATTGTGTGGTTGTGTGGTGTTTCCCATGGATAGGTACTGGTATAAGATACAGTCCTCCACTTTAACGGTGATAATCCCAGTGCATGTGCCAAGAATCACAAGAGTCAGCAGTCTGTCCATAAGCATGAAAACTACACGGTATAACAGGAGAGAAACAACAGTGGATCCACGTCGTCATCCAAGAAGCCACTAGTTGAACGCAATGAAATATATAGATTTGGACATACGCCAACATCGTACTCACGAATACCGACTCGTGTAATATGAATCACAGCGTGAATCACAGCGATACTGGTATGGATCCTGGCTACTCGGCACGTTGTGCTCTGCCGAAGACGGCTCGTCGAATGCCGGCATTCGAACATTTCGCAAATGCGAAACCCCTAATTGAGGCTGCATGTGCTATTTGCCCTACAGGCCTTGAGCCCATAACACAAACATGAAGTTGATGAGCACTAGGCTCCAAAATGTAAAGCGACCAATTTCAATCGTTTGCCTTTATCGCTAGTGCATTAATCAAAGCTATAGGACATAGTATGGCACAGCGGCGAATAGCAGCGTCTGCTGAATGATAGCACAATTATGTAACTTACGCTAGCGGTGCTATCACCTATGTCAAATGTCGGTAGTATTTTTGTGTTGAAATTAGATGTCACGGATACAATCTCTTAATCCAATATTATTACTCCATCTCATGCTGCCATTGGAAAACTCGAACAACCCTTCGGACAAGAGTCCTGTTTATACACGAAGATACGGAAATTTCAATCCCTCTGAGGCAATATTGCACCGTCCATCACTCAGAAGTGCCTAGAATTCTTGATCCCTAATTTTCACCATTCTAACTCCGTTGTTTAATGTCACAGACATGTGAAACTAATGCGGGTAATATCTAAAAGTGCATTTATCCACAGCGTCACAAACAGGATGAAAGTGTGTGCGAAGTTGGTCACTTTAGTTGACCTAGACCGCCAGATCACCCACAGCGTACGGAAAAACAAGCTGAAGACCTGCGTGTGCGCTAAGTGAGCGTACACTTGGCCTTATGCTATCTATCACATCTGCTGCAGACAACCGACCTAAATGGCTTCTCCAGTCAGACAAATTTTGTGGTAACTCTGGATTCAGCAAAACAGTGGCAGTATATTGTCCTTGCCAGTTTTCTTCTTTAACTACTGTAAAATGTACAATGTAAAATTATCTGTTATGTTTGTGAGATGCCGGAATCACTGCAAACGCTATGTTGAAGATCATTTGATGCCGTCTCAGAATAGAGGAGCAATGCATCACTCTAGATTTGTTCTAGCATTTAGCAGAGTTAAGACAAGATTATCCATTGTCATTAAACTTCCCTCACCAATTCATGTTTTAGCAAGTGTAAAAGTGGCATCATTATTACGCGGCTCAGGCGACATATGAGTCGACGTAATTATTTATGCCATGCTCCTCACAAGGTTTTTAGGTAATCACCATGAGAGTAAAATAATTTGAGCATTTCCTGAATAGGTTATTAAATACATGTTGCAGAGTTTTCAACTAAAAAGCTGGGCCAGGAAACCTAAACATTTACGAAACGGAAAGGTAAGATTTCGGATTTTTTTTTAGCATGCACAGCAGTTTTATAGTATTACTATACGCTATAGATTTGCGAGTAAGTACATGAATGAAATATACAATGGAAATGTGAATAAAGTCTGGGGAGCAGAATCGGTTAGTCTCTCGTTGCAATCCAATATGTTTGTATGCAGGACATAATGAAATTGTGGCCCGGCAAATTAAGCAAATGGAGAAAGTGAATTAAAGTGGATATATTTAGTCCGTGATTCCTCTCCATTCTCAACTTTATATATTCCTCTGAGACCTAGCTGTGTAAACGTGCGAAAAATATGGACAAAAGGTTTGAATTGTTCTCGCCACAAACGTATCGGCGTTCACGTAAGGTACACTTTGTTGAGCAAACATGTAAAGACGGTCGGGGGAACGAAGAGTGAAGAAAATTCTGTCAAAGTTTCCTCTTCCTTTATATTAATCCTCTTTACGTAGGTCTGGCCAAGTTAATAGACTGTGCATAGGACATTTGTTGCTTATTTTTAAGCAGCACAATCGTCTCTCAGTCCACTACTCGAAGTACTAATTTGCATTAGTTTACTCGAGAAATTCTCCAAACGTATTGTATTACCAGATGTAGAGCATCTGCCATTTTTGAATTCTGGTTGCAAATCATAGGTATTTATTTCGACAGGTTGTTGGTTCAACTTTCCGTATATACTTTTAGGTGGAAGCATCTTCCAAAATGTTTCTCGTTTTGACATATACTTACTTGATGTACACATGGGTACGGGGATTTCGCTATAGATACTTGAGGTTCATCACAGCCAGCCTCCAAGTCAGATAGTCGTCTACATGCCTGGGAAAGCGCTAGTCTGCGGGTCCTGCCTGTTGGGCATCATCGGTAGTACGCATCCATGGGATCCATCAGTCACATTTGTATCGTACGTAGCTACTGGTAATGGACGTCGGATGTTTCGTGGCCACTCCTATCCTCTGCAACGTTCGCAACCTGCATGGCGGTGAAGGATAAGACGCGCTATATCACAGTTTGCTTGCAAATCATGACGGTCCTTAACTGTCCCCCGTGGCCCCGTGACATAATCTGCTGACTGTCGGTGCAAGCCGCTCTTGGTCATGGGTTCGAATCCCGATGGATCCGATGGATGCGTACTACTCATGATGCCCATCAGGTTGCAAATACAGACTTGTGCTTTTCCAGGCATGTGGACGACTATCTGATTTGGAAGCTGTCTGTGACCAACCTAAGTTGTTTAATTCATTATTACTAGTAATATTTGGTGAGAACCCGCATTAATAGACTAAATAGGATGTGATTCTAAAGTTCTTGCACCTTAAGCATTATGGTTTTAAATGCAGCATCCCTCAACGTTATGAGTAGTTTAGTTTAAACTAGGGTTTGAAAAGATTTTTAGCGAGTGAGGACTGCACGTCCTCTAGGCAACCTCGGTGGCATATCTTGTCGTTTGTATATTAGTCATCTAGAATTCAAGCATAAATCGAAGGCAGACTAAAAATATTATGCCCTGTTTTCATGAATCTTGTAGGTATTGATATAGGTTTTGCAATTCTTCTTAAACTCGCCGTTATGAATTGTATATGCTGGTCAATAATCTGAGTGCTAGAGTAAAAGATGCAGATGATTCTATTAATTGTAATTTGATAAAGAACGCTGTGAAGAACTCAATAGTTCCCTGCTAAATTTGATCAATCTTTTGTCAAGATCATTTATTTTCGCAACATCGAACCTGTCTCAGTTACTCCTGAGAGGCATAACGACCCTGTCTCAATACAGGATCTCATCCCAGAATAAGGGATTTAGTCCATGCCAAAATTTGGCTCTTATTTGCATTAATAGATTTTCTAGTGGTGCTAGCACCCATGTTAAATGTCGGTAGTATTTTTGTGTTGAAATTAGATGTCACAGATACAATCTCTTAATCCAATATTATTACTCCACCACATGCTGACATTGGAAAACTCGAACAACCCTTCGGACAAGAGTCCTGTTTATACACGAAGATACGGAAATTTCAATCCCTCTGAGGCAATATTGCACCGTCCATCACTCAGAAGTGCCAAGAATTCTTGATCCCTAATTTTCACCATTCTAACTCAGTTGTTTAATGTCACAGACATGTGAAACTAATGCGGGTAATATCTAAAAGTGCATTTATCCACAGCGTCACAAACAGGATGAAAGTGTGTGCGAAGTTGGTCACTTTAGTTGACCTAGACCGCCAGATCACCCACAGCGTACGGAAAAACAAGTTGAAGACCTGCGTGTGCGCTAAGTGAGCGTACACTTGGCCTTATGCTATCTATCACATCTGCTGCAGACAACCGACCTAAATGGCTTCTCCAGTCAGACAAATTTTGTGGTAACTCTGGATTCAGCAAAACAGTGGCAGTATATTGTCCTTGCCAGTTTTCTTCTTTAACTACTGTAAAATGTACAATGTAAAATTATCTGTTATGTTTGTGAGATGCCGGAATCACTGCAAACGCTATGTTGAAGATCATTTGATGCCGTCTCAGAATAGAGGAGCAATGCATCACTCTAGATTTGTTCTAGCATTTAGCAGAGTTAAGACAAGATTATCCATTGTCATTAAACTTCCCTCACCAATTCATGTTTTAGCAAGTGTAAAAGTGGCATCATTATTACGCGGCTCAGGCGACATATGAGTCGATGTAATTATTTATGCCATGCTCCTCACAAGGTTTTTAGGTAATCACCATGAGAGTAAAATAATTTGAGCATTTCCTGAATAGGTTATTAAATACATGTTGCAGAGTTTTCAACTAAAAAGCTGGGCCAGGAAACCTAAACATTTACGAAACGGAAAGGTAAGATTTCGGATTTTTTTTTAGCATGCACAGCAGTTTTATAGTATTACTATACGCTATAGATTTGCGAGTAAGTACATGAATGAAATATACAATGGAAATGTGAATAAAGTCTGGGGAGCAGAATCGGTTAGTCTCTCGTTGCAATCCAATATGTTTGTATGCAGGACATAATGAAATTGTGGCCCGGCAAATTAAGCAAATGGAGAAAGTGAATTAAAGTGGATATATTTAGTCCGTGATTCCTTTCCATTCTCAACTTTATATATTCCTCTGAGACCTAGCTGTGTAAACGTGCGAAAAATATGGACAAAAGGTTTGAATTGTTCTCGCCACAAACGTATCGGCGTTCACGTAAGGTACACTTTGTTGAGCAAACATGTAAAGACGGTCGGGGGAACGAAGAGTGAAGAAAATTCTGTCAAAGTTTCCTCTTCCTTTATATTAATCCTCTTTACGTAGGTCTGGCCAAGTTAATAGACTGTGCATAGGACATTTGTTGCTTATTTTTAAGCAGCACAATCGTCTCTCAGTCCACTACTCGAAGTACTAATTTGCATTAGTTTACTCGAGAAATTCTCCAAACGTATTGTATTACCAGATGTAGAGCATCTGCCATTTTTGAATTCTGGTTGCAAATCATAGGTATTTATTTCGACAGGTTGTTGGTTCAACTTTCCGTATATACTTTTAGGTGGAAGCATCTTCCAAAATTTTTTCTCGTTTTGACGTACACTTAATTGATGTACACATGGGTACGGGTATTTCGCTATGGATAATTGAGGTTCATCGCAGCCAGCCTCCAAGTCAGGTAGTCGTCTACATGCCCGGGAAAGCACTAGTCTGCGAGTTCTGCCTGTTGGGCATCATCGGTAATACGCATCCATCGGATCCATCCGACACAGCTGTATCGTACGTAGCTACTGGTAATGGACGTCGGATGTTTCGTGGCCAATCCTGTCCTCTGCAACGTTCGCAACCTGCATGGCGGTGAAGGATAAGACGCGCTATATCACAGTTAGCTTGTAAATCATGACGGTCCTTAACTGTCCCCCGTGGCCCCGTGGCATAAGCTGCTGACTGTCGGTGCAAGCCGCTCTTGGTCATGGGTTCGAATCCCGATGGATCCGATGGATGCGCACTACTCATGATGCCCAACAGGCTGCAAATACAGACTTGTGCTTTTCCAGGCATGTGGACGACTATCTGATTTGGAAGCTGTCTGTGACCAACCTAAGTTGTTTAATTCATTATTATTAGTAATATTTGGTGAGAACCCGCATTAATAGACTAAACAGGAATGTGATTCTAAAGTTCTTGCACCTTAAGCATTATGGTTTTAAATGCAGCATCCCTCAACGTTATGAGTAGTTTAGTTTAAACTAGGGTTTGAAAAGATTTGTAGCGAGTGAGGACTGCACGTCCTCTAGGCAACCTCGGTGGCATATCTTGTCGTTTGTATATTAGTCATCTAGAATTCAAGCATAAATCGAAGGCAGACTAAAATTATTATGCCCTGTTTTCATGAATCTTGTAGGTATTGATATAGGTTTTGCAATTCTTCTTAAACTCGCCGTTATGAATTGTATATGCTGGTCAATAATCTGAGTGCTAGAGTAAAAGATGCAGATGATTCTATTAATTGTAATTTGATAAAGAACGCTGTGAAGAACTCAATAGTTCCCTGCTAAATTTGATCAATCTTTTGTCAAGATCATTTATTTTCGCAACATCGAACGTGTCTCAGTTACTCCTGAGAGGCATAACGACCCTGTCTCAATACAGGATCTCATCCCAGAATAAGGGATTTAGTCCATGCCAAAATTTGGCTCTTATTTGCATTAATAGATTTTCTAGTGGTGCTAGCACCCATGTTAAATGTCGGTAGTATTTTTGTGTTGAAATTAGATGTCACAGATACAATCTCTTAATCCAATATTATTACTCCACCTCATGCTGACATTGGAAAACTCGAACAACCCTTCGGACAAGAGTCCTGTTTATACACGAAGATACGGAAATTTCAAACCATCTGAGGCAACATTATACCGTCCATCACTCAGGAGTGCCAGAAAGACTTGATCCCTAATTTTCACCATTCTAACTCAGTTGTTTAATGCCACAGACATGTGAAACTAATGCGGGTAATATCGAAAATTGCATTTATCCACACCATCACAAACAGGGGGAAAGTGTGCTCGAAGTTGGTCACTTTAGTTGACCTAGACAACCAGATCACCCATGGCGTAATGAAAAACAAGTTGAAGACCAGCGTGTGCGCTAAGTGGGTCTACACTTGGCCTTATGGTGTCTATCACACCTACAGCAGTCAACCCACCTAAACGGCTTCTCCCGTCAGACAAATTATTGTGGTAACTATGGTTTCAGCAAAACAGTGGCAGTATATTGTCCTTGCCAGTTTTCTTCTTCAGCTACTGGCAAATGAAAAATGCAAAATTATCTGTCATATTTGAGAGATGACGGCATCACTATAAACTCTACGATGAATATTATTTGATGCGGTCTCAGAATATAGGAGCGATGTATCACTAGATTGTTTCTAGCGTTCAGCAGAGTTAAGATTACCTTAACCAGTGGCATTAAATTCCCTCACCTATTCATGTTTTAGCCAGTGTAAAAGTAGTGTCAATGTTGTACGTCTCACGCAACATATGAGTGGATTTAATTATTTATGCCATGCTCTTCACCAGGTTTTTGGATAATCACCATGAGAGTAAAAGATTTTTAGCATTTCCTGAAGAAGTGGTTAAATACTTGTTGCAGAATTTTTCAACTAAAGGTCTGGGTCAGGAAATCTAAACCATTTACGAAATGGAAAGGGAAGATTTTTGGATTGTTTTAGCATGCACAACAGTTTTCTAGTATTATGTACGCTATAGTTTTGAGAGTAAGTACATGAATGAAATATACGATGGAAATGTGAATAAAGTCTTGGGAGCAGAATCGGTTAGTCTCTCGTTGCAATCCAGTATGTTTGTATGAAGGACATAAAGAAATTACGACGCGTCAAATTAAGCAAATGTGGAAAGTGAATTAGAGTGGATATATTTATCCGTGATTTCTTTCCATTCTCAAATATATATATGCGTCTGAGACCTAGTTGCGTAAACGTGGGCAAATTGTGGACAAAATGGTTGAATTGGTCTCGGCACAAACGTATCGGCGTTCATGTATGGTACACTTTGTTGAGTAAAGATGTAAAGACGGTCGGGGGACGAGGGGTGTAGAGAATTCTGTCAAGATTTCCTATTTCTTTTTATTAAATCTCTTTATGTAGATCTGGCCAAGTTAATAGACTGTGCGTAGGATATTTGTTGCTTATTTATAGGTAACTCCATCATCTCTCAGTCCGCCACTCGAAGCACTAATTTGCATTGGTTTACTCTAGAAAATGTTCAAATGTATTGTATTCCAAATGTAGAACATCTGCCTTTTTTGTATCCTGGTTGCAAATCACTGGTGTTTATTTCAACAGATTGTTGTTTCAACTTTCCGTATATACCTTTAGGTGGAAGCATCTTCCAAACTTTGTTCTTGTTTTGACTTATACTTATTTGATGTACTCATGAGTATGGGGGATTTCGCTATGGATACTTGAGGTTCAACACAACCAGCTTCCAAATCAGATAGTCGTCTACATGCCCGGGAAAGCACTAGTCTGCAATTTCAGCTTGTCGGACATCATCAGTAGTGGACAGCCATCGGATCCATCCGACACAGCTGTATCGTGCGTAGCTGCTGTTAGTGGATGTCGGATATTTCGGGGCCAACCTTGTCGTCTGCAACGTTCGTAACCTGCATGGCGGTGAACGATAAGACGCGCTATATCACAGTTAGCTTGTAAATCATGACGGTCCTTAACTGTCCCCCGTGGCCCCGTGGCATAAGTCGCTGACTGGCGGTACAAGCTGCTCTTGGTCATGGGTTCAAATCCTGATGGATCTGATGGATGTGAACTACTCATGATGTCCAACAGGCTGAAACTGTAGACTAGTGCTTTTCCGGGCATGCGGACCACTATCTGATTTGGAAGGTAGCTTTGATGAACCGAATGTATTTAATTCATTATTACCTAGTTACATTATTTCAATAGTACTAGTAATATTTGGTGAGAATACATGTTAATAGGCTAAATAGGAATGTGACTCTAAATTTCTTGCACCTTAAGCATTGTGGTTTTAAATGCAGCATCCCTCAACGTTACAAGTAGTTTAGTTTAGGCGTGGGTTTGAAAAGATCTTTAGGGGGTAAGCGCTGCGCATTCTCTAGGCAGCCGCGGCCGCATATCTTGCCGCTTGTGTATTATTCATCTAGAAAGCAAGCATAACCAGAAGCCAGACTCAAAACAGTTGAGGCCTGATTTCATGAATCTTGTAGTTTTTGATAATGGTTTTGCAATTCTTCTTAAAGTCGTCGTTATGAATTGTATATGCTGGTCAATAATCTGAGTGCTAGAGTAACCGACGCACATAAATCAAGGAAGTATAATATGATAAGGAACGCTTTGATCAACTCAGTAGTTCACTGCTATATTTGACCAATTGTTTGTCAAAATCCTTTATCCTCGCAACAACGCACGTGTATATCTGTCATGACGTAAAAATTCGTTGCCTATCCACCTTGCGGATAAATATATAAGTGGTTCTAGCTTCCACACACATCATCAGTAACAGACATACAGAATTTATGCATAATTCATCGGAATCCTGTTTCCATTGACTAGGAACCATGCGTTTTATGCTGTGTACGCTCATTAATTTCTTGTGATTGCGCTAGATTGGTAATTTAGAGGCATATTCTATGCGCAGTGGAAACTTGTTTCACACGCTCCTGGATTGATGGTTTTGCTTCCATTTCGCATCCGGGTACTAGAGCAAGCGCTTCTATGACTGCTTTTGATAACCAGTGAGATTTTTTGTTGGACATTGACCTACCTC
The DNA here is from genome assembly GCA_944474145.2 of Dicrocoelium dendriticum. NCBI lineage: Eukaryota > Metazoa > Platyhelminthes > Trematoda > Plagiorchiida > Dicrocoeliidae > Dicrocoelium > Dicrocoelium dendriticum. The sequence goes on along the minus strand of OX104068.1, from coordinate 98,230,535 downwards.
CTCGTTTGTGATTGGTTGTTTTGCAGCGCTGAAACATATAAAAGAAGTTCTGAGTACAGAACACAGAAACCTTGCTAACTACCAAAGGCTTCTAGATAACAAAATAACATGCGAACTGCATACATGCTATTGTTTGTCTTATGCAGCCTTCAAGGCACCCGGTGCGACCAACGCAAGAAAACCACAAATTTTGACCCTGAAATTTGACAAGCTGTGTTTCCGTTAAACTTGATAGTATTAAAATTATTGTACAGTGTCCGAATTTGTTTGGGTATCATACATTTGTTATGCCCTAAAAGGACGGGTCAAAGCACTCAACAATCCTTCTTTCGCCGTGAGTAAATTGACAATCTATATCAGCCTAGCATTTGAAATGTACACAAATTCAATTGCAGTCTGACACTAATTACTGATATGACCAATTATTTGTTATGGCCATAGGCAAAAACAATAAGAAATCGCTATTGATGAGTAATCTTATGTAAGTTAGTCGGTGCTCAGCTGCGATTCGGAGCTATCTGGACATCTTCATTCAATTAGTGTGTTGTTGGTAATGGATTAGCAATAGAATTACTATGTTTTACTATTCTGACAATATTCTCATCAATGCTAAAATATCCTACATTACAAAGATATGCCCTAAAATCGGCCGTTATTTTGGTTGTTGTTGATGAGGATGTTGACTATGCTAGACAACTTCACTGCTAATTACCCGTTAAGCGGAATTTGTGGATCAAACAAAATGCCACAGAAACGACGCATGTGCCTCTGCGAATAAAGTGTTTACCAGTAATGTTGAACGTTCGTCTAATTTGTTACAAGTGGTAGTAATCTTTATATTCATAAGATTTTATTCTAACCAGAGTACCATATTAATTTATCTAACCCTTTGCCCACAAACCAATCCTATCCGCAGGTTTGCTTGAACTATACTCTAGTAAGTTACACGCATTAATGGATTTATTAAGCCATTTATATACCCAAACCAAATCTTTAAGTTGTCGTAAGAAAAGGGAAAGCATACGTAGAGCAAAATGCAAGACGACACTTATGACTATTGCTCGTGCTTTTCATTTATTTGAAGCAAGTCTGCAAATTTATGCACTGATTTCTTTTGCACCTTTAAAAACCAGAACCAAAAGTGTGTGAACTTAGAAAAGTTGTTTATGCATACCTCTGCAGCAATGGCTTGTAACGGTTATAAAAGCAACTGCTTAACATGTTGCAATGGACTGTTAGGTTGAAATTTACGAGATAAAATCAATGCAGGTAAAAGGCGCCCGAGCTACGTCTCACGTAAAGGGTTCCATTAGCGCAGGATTGAGTATTACTGCCCGGAGTTTGAGAGGATTTTGACACCGTCCACTGTTTTTTCTGCATTAATAACGTCATCAGAGAGTCAGGGGCCATGGTATGTAAGGTAATCACATGGCATCTATTGAATACTGGCCACCAGTTCAAGCTAGATGATTTATTCACTGTCCTCATGCGCAACCAAAGGCCACATAAATTCAAGTTACTTGAAGCCATTGTAATTGATGGCGAGCAGCTGCCTATCTGCGTACTAAGCAGTTGACAGCAATGCGGGGTCTACGGTGGTAGTGACGCAGTAATATTTTGTCAACACTTGACTAGCAACTGACAGCATCCGACGTTAACTGTTTGCAAATTGTTAGTTTCCTTGTAGGTGACTTATAAGAAGCCACTAAATGACTGTGTCTTTTCAGATATTTCTGTTTGCTGTAAATGTGTCAGAGGATTATCAAGACGTTTTTGAATGGTGCTTAGGTGGCTGCATTAAACACACACGCTGCGACGAAGTTATAGAGCTGTGACACTCGGAGAGAAAAAGTATTTCGTCTACGGTTCGGTCGGAAGTACTGGGTGGCTAACTTGTACGGATAGCCCCAAACATATATATAATTTGGCAGAAACTCCAAGAAGGTGACAAGTATAGTTGGGATTTTTGGTCCAGTACACCAAAATGAAATAACCCCATAAAAGCCGATGACGTCCGTTGTACACTCCTAGAAGTTTTCGCATGAGTAGGAATTTAGGACATACCATTGAAGTTCTTTGTTGTCCCGAAATGTGGGTTATCGAGCGCGATGAGATACTGCTTTTATCAGCGTTGCCACACTTAACTAGCTTAGTATGTATGCAGTTCCGGGTACGCTCCAAGCATTGTTGGAATAACTGAGGGGGTCAAACTTCCCGTACGCTCTGTGAAGGAGACCAAAGTGCAGAGTTGACAATTTTGTTACCTTTATAATCAGTCCCAACAACCAAGGTTGTATTGCACCATACGCCCAGAATACACTTATTGAAAGCCCACGTATACTTTTGTTTGTAACGCAATACTCAAAGATTTGGAACAAACTTCCAAGTGCCATCAGAATATGCTAGACCGTTTGCAAATTTAAGCTTGCGATTAGTAATCATTTAACCGTTCAAAATGTGAATTATATATTTTGGGGACAACACACTCCCTAGAGAAGGCATTCGAAAATATTATCCTTGGTGCCTGAGTAAATTTCATCAACACGTACACATAACATTTCGGACAACAGCCCCTTTCATTACATTGTTTCTCGGCCCAAACATTTGTCATGTGATTGTGAAGAATCCTGATTCAATGGTAGGAAAAAATAGCAGAATGATTCTGCTTACGCTGTGTTACATAGTTTGCAATTGCGTTCATGTTTATTTCTGAAAACAAATAAATGCCATGTCATGGCTATGTTGTACGATTATTCGAGCTGTTTCCTTCAGGGAACAACGTTTCGCATCATCGAGGAATATACAATTTCTTTATTTAAGTTTGCATTTGGCGGCGTGGACGTGAAGCAAATCCCAGATGGATCATGTGCATGCAGTATCTAGGTCTCCATACAGAGCTGTATGATTCAGCACTCTAGTGATAGCACGCCCTTTTATTAGATCATCGGCAATTAGTTAAAAGCTGGAAGCCATCACCTTGTGAGATAATTTATGAAGATCAGGAAAGGGCGGAGACAGAGTACCGAACCCTGAGGCTCGCCGCACTGAATCTCGATTGAGTCAGATTTGATGTCGCGCACCCTCATATTCAGATAATGTTGAACAAGAAAGTAACCTATCCAACGCAGGTAGGGCTCTTTGCTGTCATAATTATGATGCCTGTAAACTAGAAAGTGATGGTCTGTACGAGAAATCCATTTAAGTGCCATATACTCAAATAACAGAATCCACAGATTTAGCCAGCGTGGACGAGCTATCAACAGGATAATAGTAATGAACCTATTTTGGCAAACTCTGTGCTGCTCTGGAGTGAAAATTTTGTTAATTCCTACGTCCCCATGAGTGTCTCAGCAAAAATTGAATTCATGATTTCGTAGATCAAATTAAATGCTGTTATCCCGTAATAATTCCCTGGTTGTGCACGACTAGTACTTTTATATATATTTTGTTAAGTATTTGGTGCCTTTACATCGTAGGAACCTGCATATGTTTAAAGCGTCACTGAATAACATTGTTTGGCGGTTTAGTTAAAATAATGGCAGCCACTTTCAGCACCTTTCAACAGATGATCTCTGCACCAGCAGACAGGTACTTTTGCAAAGAATTCAGCCGATTTATTAGATCCGTGATGGCAAAGGACATATGGTTGAATTCTTTTAGCGGCGTGATCTGCGTAGACAAGATGGAAGGTGACGATACCTTTATAAGGGTACGACCAAATTATTTGCCAATTACGTAGACAACCTTGGAGCTGCGCGCGCCGGTCCAAATGCTATGTGCCCAGCAAGAATTCCGTGCTTCACTCTACGGAATTTGTTCACGTGTTTGTAACGCAGCTTGGGGTTAAAGCAAACTCTCACCAGGTAGTCCTGTTAGTACTTCTTTTTATCCTTTCGGACCAATTGGACGCAGTGGTTCCTTTGAATTATGTAAACATCCTAGTTTACCTTGCTCGGGATGGCTATTGTGGGCAAACCACGACCAGTCACCCAATGCCATGCCTTTACGACTTAGGATAGAATGCTCGGTTTTAAAGTGGGGATGTTGATTTTTGTTTCGCTTGCTACAAGCTTGTAGAATCCGATCAAAAAATCACTTTTCAGAGGAAAGTAGTCTTTTAGGCAGGGCGATTAGCGAAATACTTTCGTCAAAGTTAGAAGTGGTAGCAAGTAATCTTGTATGGTTGGCGACATCCGGCTTCGCATTTGCCTGCCACTGTTGCCAGCAACAGGACGCCTGCTCCTACAGAGGAACCATGGGTAGCTTGCGCTACACCACCCACAGCTCCAACCAAACACACCCCATATCCAGTGTAAACCCGAAGGAATAAGACCGGGAGGCGTGTGGATGGGAGCCAGGTTTCATGAAAGGAGCAGACCCAAACTCCTGCACAGGCAAAACTAGCATGCTGTAGTTGGGGAATCAACTGCACACAAGACGGTGGCTGGACCGTCGCCGGCTACACACTGAGTGCATGGAACCGTTCTTCGAACATAGCCCGGCCACATGGACTGTGCAACCCGTACCCTCCAGCAACGACCAACTGTCTCCTGGAGCCAGTATGAACCAAGTAGTGAGTAATAGACAGGTAGGCACCTTGTGAACATGCACATCAATCGCAGCCACACCTGGGATATCAAGCAACAGCCAATCATTTGAAATGAGAAGATGTACTAAAATAAATCAAATAATGCAGACTCTTACGGTGTCATAACTTTTCGCTAAATTAGCATATGGAATAAGTTTGTTAGCAACGAATTCGCGATAAGTAAGAAACGTCCACAAGTTACTTAAAACTGCTTCAAACGCAACAAAGTTACCGAAGATAAGCGCAATTAACATATGCAACATGGCCAGGTAAGCACAACAAACCAAATAAAGTGAAATGAAATTTATCCAGCTTAAAAAGACCTAGTTTAAGTGTAAGTTGCTTTAGCCCATCTGCAGTGAAGAAGCACCAAGAATGCAAAATCAGCCTCAACAAAGGGCACAAATAACCTATTTACAACTTTTGGATCATATGTGCATTTGTGGAGCATTTACAAATCCAATTAAGCATCTGATGATAAGGGCGTTATGATTTGTCTACCCTTGGACTGCTTAATGATTACAAAGACATGATAGCAATGATCTATACGTTCATGATGACTTCGTAGATATCCTCTTCTAGTAGTTCATCTAAAGTGTGCTAGCTCAGGCGAAAAGATTCCAGTACGAATGCGACATAGTTTTCATAAGTAGCCTTAAAGCAACCACCGTTGAGTGAATTCGCCGGATGGTGGAAAAACATTTTGTGGAAGTATCAAAGTTTAGCTAGACGTCCGCCCGTAGCTTATTGCACATCGTTCGTTCCTGGAGATTATTTGAATCAGTATTTGCCAACTCACATCAGTGGATAGCTGTTCGTTCAGGTGAATAATATTTTGAGCTTTAGTGGAACAATAAGTATATTCAAGCTATGCTCACAAAATACATGATGCGTTTAAAATTAGGACACAGCTAAAGTCATTAAAATTTTTAACCGATACTATTACACAAAGCTGTTTAACAAAAAGGAGCGGGTTTTTGCAAGAAACCTTGATTCCAACAAGTTACACGTTCTGTAATCGAGAGGGATCCCAAGGGAAGAGGACACAACTAATTTTCCAGACGTAATCATACGCACAAAGTTCGTTACCATGCTGGTTCAAAATATCGAAATTATGATCGCTATCACCGTACCAGGAACCATTGGAATCATTGGTAAAACACTATGGAATATTTGTATTTGCTTAAACAAGGTCGCACGTGCGTATTAATGCTGACTAACCAACTTCCTTTGTACTAAACAGCATTGATGTTAGGACAATCTCAGTTGAACAACATCGTTGATGTGGCAGGTTTTCTAGTTTACGCTGCCAAGCTAAAAGGGGAAACTACAAGCAGTGACAACAGAAAGGTGAGGACAGCTGCAGCTGCGAGTTTGCCAGTGTCTAACTCATTGATTTTACTAGAGGGATAAGATATTTTTTCCAATTAAAAAGACGGTATATCTTGAACGATGCAGTATTGAAGCGCTCCTAAATATGAACATAAATTACGCTGTTTGAGATATGTTAGAATCCCACACGATCGTGATAATACTCATGGGTATTAAATCTATCCAGATATGAAAGACGGTAGGCAAAACTTTTGCATGATATATGAATAAAAGCAGTGTGATTTTGACAACAAAAGTCGTTTGTGAAAACGAAAGTTTAGCTGTTTTAATTTACAACTGCAATGTATTTTGTAGGTATCCACAAAATTATTCAAACAGGTACATGGTATTAACAATATGCAAATACTTTTTACACCACTGCTTGTTTGACTGTGGGTAGGTTTCTTTCACTAAGATATTGCTGTTGAAATTGGCCATTGTAGAAGTGGATAGTCGCAGTGACCATGAAATTTGCCTATGCTAGCGCAAGTCTATTTGCCCGTTGCCGTTGAAACCAACATGGTACGATAATTTTAATCAACTGTGTCCCAGTTTTAACGCGGATTTGAAATTTGCCCAGTATATTGTAGCATCAATAAAACATATTTATGTGTGACGTTTATCACTGATAACGTATAGCAAATCGCCTATTCTTTTTACTTGACAAGCGGTAACCGCGTTTTGCGAAAGTAAGTTGACATGAATATTTCACTTGAATAATTGTATTTTCGTGTAAATGGATATGTGTTCCAGAATTTTATGCATGAGTATGACAAATATTCCTTAGGTTAATGTAAATCACTTTTCTTGCTTTAGTCATAGGCAGTTGTGTCTCATAGTATTTCCACCTGAGAAGAATTTGTAAAAATTCTGGAAATTATAGAATTTAAAAATTAAGTAGCCTAATTTATTAGCTACATGACATTTTTAAATGCATTTCTCTGGGCTACAGTGTAAGCGCATCAAATATGTAGGAACAAACTGTCAGCCAGCTGGATAGTTTTATCAATCCACTCGTGTTTGCAAGTGAAGATATTGTAAGAGGCAGAATGCTTACCTTCAAACACCGTGACATTATTTATAGTCCTGGTTGGATTCCTGAGGTCAGGTGAATCAATTTAATCTGCGTAAAATATTTTGGTGTCAAAATTCTTATGTTCGGTAGAAATGGCAGTTTTCCTAGACTTAGCAATTAAAGTCACAAAACGTCGGAACACAAAATGATTCTAACGAAAGTTGGCTATCAAAAGATAACTGTAATTACGATGATACTATTTGAGTGATATACATGTTGACATAATATTTAGCCTGTGTTTATGTTCAAGCGTTATCAATTTTAGATGTAAACTTGCTGAAGCCAATTCTGGTATAGCAGCCAATTTCTGTTGTTAATGACATGCTGGGAGCCCATGACTAATTAATGTTTCCTGCACTAATGTTTTGAAGTCGACAGTGAAGCCAAAAATGAAGTAACGTTGGCAAGGGGGTCCAAAGGTAGGACTTATGTTATCAACTCTTAGTAACGCTATCATTCAGTCGCCTCGAATTATGACGTCTTGTAGCTAATGTTTGATATGTAATTATCCATAAATAATATTATTTTTTATGATTACGCCAATATATATGAAGCAAGGATTTTGTTACATTTTTATTATATGATCTCGTTTAAACATATAGTCCATCCTATTTGAGTTGCCTAAAGAATAGTCGCCATAAATTTTGGCTGCGGCCCAATCTGATAAGCCATGGTTAGGATTTGTATAGACTGGATAAAACAGGCGCAAGTTGTGCTCTGAAATGAATGTTGTATGTGGATACAACTCTTGTGTGATATCTTGGAAACGGTTTCTTAACTAGCTAACAAATTCATTTGAACGGTTAGACTTTACCTGCCTCGAAACCCTAATCACTTAGTACGGAGCGCATTAGATTCAAACATGTAAATTCATATAAACTGCTTTGCACTCAAACTTCGTTTACATATACTAAAGATGGCTTCAAGAGATACTAAGAAACGAAACGCATTTACTGGTTAAATGAGCGATACCGTTTTTAGTTCTCTAAGTATCCAAATATACAAAGCTAAAGGCTCAACTGTTACCGCAAGCTTTTCATGTCTACAGATTTCATGCAACCGTTTAATTAAGGCCTGTAAACTTGACATCAGAAACAACAAATACCCCACCTGTCGTATTCGTTACTATCGGGGAAATTCACCACCCAAATCGCAGTATTACTAATATAGTTTAATGCTTTACAGTTGAATATTTGAAATCACTGGGTAACGGAAAGTTTTAGGAAACATAAGTATTAGGTTGACATCTCACAGCACAAGCGAAAATTCCTGCAGCTCACAGAAATTATTTGTGCAGTTAGGTGCTGCGAAGGTCTGAAGGAGTCACTGTGCGGGACTTGTGTCATAAACAAATGTAGTCTCAGTTAAGTAAATGTTCCCATGTACAGCCAACTGTCGGATTGCGCGGTTAATTATACTAAGCAAGTGGTTGTAAAATTCAGTTACTTGCAAAATTTAACAAATGAACGAGTACGTAGTGGAAAACAGGGGAATGAAATATATTGGTTGTTTGCATCAAATACTGTACACATCGATAGACACTGATGAGTTCGGCAACATATATTGTAGCACAAATGTAACAAAGCAGAACGAAGGATCACACAGTAGCGCGCAAGCCTAACTTCGACATATCTCAAGTCAAATGTTTAATAACTAATGGTGATCAAGCTTGTTCGTTTAAATATATATTAAGCACTCCAAGATACCAAGTAGGTCCCCAATGTAAAAATAATTCATATATTTCTTTATTTAGTCATTTAATTGTTTAAGACGGTCGACCCCTTCAGATGTTCATATGTAATGCAGCATTAAATGTTTAAGCTGAAACTGAGACAGTGGTGTGTATTGAGTTTAGGTGCTGCTAACGGATACCTGCGAATGTCTGCTACACAATCTTCTGTATCTGTTCAGAATCACGGAATTATCATGCATATCAGTTTTAACTCCGTTGCCACAAAATATATTCGCTGTCGTCCATACATTCTGGGATTCAAATGATTAAAAAGAGGTTGATAGTCATGTAACCACAGACTTATTCACAAAGTAAAAATGCAAGTCAAAGCTTGAGGCCGCTGCTACAGCTAATCTAGACCTTGCTGCGACACCTTGTATTTGTCGCAGCAAAGCAAATAGCGTCTTCAGTTTCAAAGTGAACAGGAGTTACCGAGTACAATATCCATAATTATAGTTGAAAAAAAAACGTTTAGCAGCGTATCCAGTACCACTTTTATAACGAATAAAGTCGGCCAAAGAAAATTTAACGGATTATTAGATAGATTTAGATTTCCACTTTTTGATCCCTACGTTAGATAGGTTTTTCAGTCCATTGCAACTTCCATGCTTTCGTACTCCATGTAAACACAATTTGAAGCATTATGCCGGTTGATTTCGTGAAATAATGTGTCTGCGGAAATAACCAATTATACACATGTAATATACATATATATATAAATATAAGCTAATGTGCAACATGGCAATGCTATATAAAACGTGTTTTACCGAATTTGTCGGGGTTACAAGCAATGTATTTAAGTAGACTGCAATCAAGATGTCCTCGTCAGATTAGGAAAATCAAACCGCCACACAGCACGTTGTTTTTCTTTGTTGCAGATAAGTTATTAGTGAGTAAAGGACGCCGTGTGATCCCAAGTGAGTCTATTAATACAAAATTGGAAAATTGTCAAAAAGTACATGTAGGGATTACGCCTCATTAAATTAACTTTTTATGTCGTTCTGCTAACAAACTACTCCGTTGCAGAAAGTGGAATTTTAAAATTTTATATAACCTAGACAACTTTGCCTTGTTGCTTATATAACTGTGCAACACAGAGTGCAACCTTTTGAATTAAGTCGTTACCTAAATACACATTGTATGCTAGAAATGTTATAATGGAGGTATTCAAATAAATAGGCCAAATAGAAAGTGCTACTCAAGATATAGTTTTTTATTTGATGAGATAAATATATAGAAAATAATTCTTGTCAAGGAAACAATATCCAGTTATTACTTTGCCATCAATTGTCACACAAATTAAAGTTAATACCTAGAATGATTGAAATATATTTGGGTTAACAAATGAGATATTTTTATGATAGTCATACTACAGTGTAAAGTATCAGCCTCAGAAATCTATTTTGTTTAGTACAGAACTGCGAATATAAGACAATACTAGTGAACAATAACGTTCCTGATGATATTATGAAACACCGACTTTGGTGCAAGCAACATGCCCAATTAGAATTAGCGTTAACATATTAGCTATTTCTCAAATACAAATTACTTATGCAACCTAAAGATTCTAGTGCTCTATATTTCAGAAAACATCAGTAAGTATTTAATTGCCATGGATCGCACTTCATTTTATCGCTGCTTTTATTTCCTTTGAGCATTGCAATTAGGTGTAGGTATCAGATTCTGACCACTTCCAGTGAACAAATTAATTAGCCCAAATATTTCGTATTTTTCTAGACGTCGGATCCAGTATACATGCTTGGAATACGCGAAATATTCCGTGTTTACCGCATTATGTACTAATGTGCAAGCAGTAGCGGCATTCACTTCATTATTAAGCATAATTTTATGCATAATAGTGAAAATCACATTTTGCGTGGCATTGGCCATTAAGTTGATTCAGTCAAAAGTAATGAATTGACAAGAGTTATGCACATGGCAATTTCTTTTTATTAAGCAGATAGCCATTTTATTAGGTAGCCGCTTTAATATCTCAAGTGAAACCAGTTAACGGTTATCGATACTTTTGGAAACACAGTGTCGCGGCACCGTTGAAATATTAGGGATTCTTTCTCTTTATGCTAAATACCATAAAAACCTGCGTTGTCAGATATTTTACCACAAGTATACTTCTTCTATCTGCAAACTAAGAGAACTTGGTTAATTAATCTTTATCGTGCAGATTATGACACATTGGATAAAGGTACGCTAAACTTTTTACCCAGGAAATTATGCTACATTCATTTTACCGGAAAGGAAATCTTTTCTTTGAATGTAATCCTCCGTACAAAAGTCTGATACCGCTTATTTCCCTTTTTGCTTCACAGTTTTCATTCTTACTAATGAGAATAATAAGATCATTTACGTGCAGTTAAATTAGCTAGTAAAATTGTACCCTAGTGATAAAGCTCTGTAAACAACTTTTAGTACAGTTACTAGAGTATTAAATAAACCTACGGTTTTGGAACGAAAAATGTTCCCTTGACCCAACGATTTTCAGTTATCTTTGCGGACAGGCGGATGTGACACTTTGTTTACTAGATCGCTTTTTGAATCCATTTGATACACCGGAAAAGTGCATTCAGAGTGGCAACCATCAACACTCCTGCCCACTCCTGCGTACTTTCTGCGAAAATCATCGAGACATTGGCATTATTTTTTTTGCCATAAAACATCTCACGGGTATCATTCTCCGACTACATACTGGTCACCGTGAGGAGCAAATAACTGAAAGCCTTGGTGCTAGCCCTATCTAATACATAATTACTATTCGCCAAGTTTTATGGCAGGGACACACATACAGACGAGGGACTAGGGTAGCCTTTCCTGATTTGAATCCGCCTTCGAAGCTGTTGATCGATACATTTGTGACACTGCCTACCCATGAAGCGAGTGTCAGGTAAACTGCTTGCCATTCCTTTGTCCCTATACCGTAACCACCGAGGCCACGTAAGGGTCTTTTGCCTTCTTCACTGCAAGTGGGATTCGCCAGGATTGTCCTATAATTCAGTTCCTTTTCTACTTTGTGCATGAAATGATCGTTCTAAGTATTGCATGTTGGCCACCAGAATCGATGGATGGCTGCACTTACTTGATAGCTGCGTCACCATTGCTGGTCACATCACTGAGGTAATTACTTCGCGTAGCAGCAAGGCCACTGTGGTTACCCATATACTAAACCATCCATAGTGACGGAGAGACATCAGCTTCTCAGTGAAGGGCAGGACGTATAACGCTCCTATAATGCCGGAGTTACTATATGAATTAGCCATTTGGTCCATTCGCGTTGAAGATATGGAACGCTTAGCTATGTGACTAGTTTGCATTGCGAAGTGTTACTCTGGTTTGATAAAACCACCGGATGATCTATACTGAGTTCCGCCAGTTTGTTTTTGTTAAGAATCCTCTTGGTGCGGCACTTGAATGCTTGCTAAATCTTAGTATTTTGCTTTGGTTAGGCCTTGTTTTCAAGATGGCCGTTGATCTGCTCCCTCGGTGTGCATAACACGCTGTGGCCGCACTAAGGTGGACGAAACCTCGTGGTGGCCAGTCCATGCCGTAACATAGATGTGTGAAGAAGTTGACAGAGATGATTGGTCAGGGTGGCGCATGCCCTCTTCGGTTGGAGACAGCGTCAGACTTGGCGCAGTCATGCAGTCAATGAAGGTCCTGCATTCAGGTTCACTCAGTTGGTTGGTAACTTTTGTTTCCTTCCGATTAGTCTAATGCAATTCCTTCTTACCTTCAGCTTCCAACAGTCTAGTTCGACCCAACGCCACTATTCTACCGTTGTTAGTTATTGTCAGTCTTACTCTGTGAGTCGGGACAGGTTGACTCACCAACCTGCGGTGCACGTATCATGGCTGTTCAACAAAGCAACTACACCTTTTCCCGAATAATCGTAATGGAACTCACACTTCTTGCTGCATGTAGACCTAAGCGTGTGTCAGGTAGCACCGCGTACATTTGAAAAATACTCTTTTCCAATAGAAGGCAAAATAAAGTCGCTTCACACGTGCTCTGTTCTTGCTTCATTACCTTTGGAAATCGATCATGTCGGTTTACCGCCGTCACCAATGTTTCAATGTCTTAAGTCATCTGCTTGAAACAGTAAAGTCATGGGCTTGCTTCTGACAAGAAACGACGGACGCGCTATTGGTGCCTCCGTGTAGGGGGAATAATCTTTCTAGCAGTTTCTAGGAGTTTTGTTGTATTAAGGCCTAGGATAACTACAAAGACGATGCTCGAAATAGTTAAAGGCTTTAACAGTGTTACATGGGATGGCCAATGAAGATCCTTGGCAAAAGTACACAGCATGCAGAACAACATAACTCTCAAAGCGCTTTTTTTTCTGTAGACGCTTTCTTCCCAATGTAATCAAAGGACGTTTATTTGGTAGGACTTTACATGATTAAACTTTCAACTATTATTTGCTTGGTAGCTATTGGCTGCTACTATTGCATACTAAAATAGACAAAGTAAAATACAAGGGATAAATTGATTTTCCATAACATCTGTACGAAAATTTCCCGATGATTTTACCTGTAACTTTGTTCCTAATGCAAAGAGACTGGAATTTGAGCCACAGGAACTAGCTCATGGATTCGCTGTCATGCGGAAAATATTCAATTCAGCTACGAAACGATGGCACAATTTCGGTAATTGGACCGCTGTAAAATTTGGGCTAGTAACTTGATCGCTTTTTTAGTTATTTGACTGTAGGGATGAAATTGTATTGTCGGCGCTATGTCCCGAAGCTTCTTGGCATGGAACCAATTTGGATGCCGCGTTCAATCCTAATCTATAGCTTCTCTATTACAAGGATACACATGGTGTTCGTTGTGCATTATAGCAGAGTATAGCAGCTGCAGACATCACGCCATACGGTTTGAGCAATTATAATTAAGAAGCGAAGCGCATTTTTATGTGGGTATAAGAAAATTGTCAATAAATAACAAGTGTATAATAACATTACAGTGATACTGCCATGAGAAGTTATGATCAAATGCTAAAAGTCTAAAATTTTCTAGCGTATTCATGCACTAGCAATCGAACTACACTTTTACAATTAAGGTGTTACGAAAGCACAACTATTGAGTATTTCTTAGCGAGGACATCAATGAAGAGCTCATGAATACTGCAATAAAAATATGCAATATTTTTCTGCCTTGGAAACCACAATATGTAGTAGCAGCTTTCGTAAAGAGAAACAGTCACCTTCGTCAATTCCCATAAATTATTTGCAACGAGAAGGACACGTTGACCTAACCTTAAGCTGCAAATAATTCACTCCAACTCAAGATGAACAATCCAATTTTGCAGCACTTAAAACGATAGCATTTTTGGGTAACGTGTGAAAAATAATGTTTTATTTTTGCAGTTGCCATGGAAGTGCAGGCCGGTGAGTAATTTGATACTGGCCCACAAGGTAACTTCCTCTCAAAACCTTGAGCACAAATTCGTCCTAAATCTAAAACAAATAAATGTTTATTACACAATAAGATAACAGGAATTCACCTCACATTCATTAGCTTATCCGTAAACAATTTAATTCAGCTAAGTGGTTACATAGACAGGTTGGTATTTATGGCGTACTGCACGAACTACAGATCATTACTCCTTCAAAAATTAGCTTCTCAACGTTCTAAAAATCATGATATTAAACGCGAAGCTGCAATCTTATATTAATGTTTTATACTCTAATTTAATTTTAAGGTACACACATGAGTGCGCTATGCAAAATGCAAGCAAGTGCTTGTCACAGTGTTGCATTGTTGACAAGTTAAGAATTGAACCTTCAGAAGACCACATAAGAGTTGAAAAGACAGGCTTTTGCAAACAGTACATCGAATTGGACAAGGTCGCGCAGTTAGATAACGCGGTTTTGTCCAGATTACGGGAATTTTCTTGGTTTATTTGCAGCAAACATTTCTTTTATGATTTTGTCATTTAGTAATTAAACTTAAACCATTATCTTAGTAAAATCCTAATTAGATCATTTAAGTCAGAACTACGCAAAGCCTTCATCTTATATGTAGACGAACCTTAGCTTTTCCGTAAGGTTGGGGTTTATGACTGATTATGGATAAAATACAAATTTGTAAAACGTACACTGCTGCCAAACTTCAAACACAGAAGGATCAATTTGGAATCAGAATTCAAATGATACCTTACTTTACAAGTTTTTCACACCTTTATATAATAATGCCGAATCTTACTGAATACTTTGTCGTGACTGCACATATTTGATTATATGCCACAGTTTGCGAACATTACGAAATGAACAAGGTTTGCACATGTTAGACGTCGGAGCGAATAAATCATAATTTTACATATCCTACCTAATCTATATCATTAGACAAATGAACCTTTTGAACAGCATCGTTTTTCTGCGCCGGCTTTTTGTCTTGCTAAAGGTATTCTAACCTTGATTTTTACTCTGTAATTGTGATGAGCACTTTCACTTACTCTCAAATGTTCTCATGCTAAACGTCAAGCGAGAAACATATTTTGTTTCCTATTGCTTGGAAGCTTCTAAATTTGAAAAATCATCGAACAACTCCTTAAGTTTATTAAAACAGGAAAGAGCTGAATCTTGTTACCTGGAACAGTGGCTACTTCAATTAGTCGAACACGGTGACCCTTTGTCAATTCCATTGCTAACTAAGCGATGTCAATTTCAAGAAGATTTAATCATGTGCTTAATATGGCAAGACGTCGTGGTGACAATAATTTAGGCTTCATTTATTGATATGAAGGTGAACGAAAATTGAATTACTTTGGAAGTCTAGAAACTAAGGTGCACCAAACGGTTTCATGATATCTGGACATACGATTATACAAAGAGACCAAAACATATCAGGTCATTTAACTGAAGGTGAAATGACCTTCGTTTTCCTCATCTTAATGCTGTCAGTATTTGACTTCGAAAGTCATATTGATGCATTCTTAAATAAACGAAATAGTTTGAAAAGAATCATCCGTAAAGTTTTACCAGTGAAACTGAATTACCAGTTTTGCTCAAAATGTGTATTAATTTCAAAGCTTAATGTTTCGCAGCACAGAACAATATTCCGGAAAAATTGAGCAAACTAACGAAGTAAACTTTCTAAGCCATTTAACTTGCTAATTTTCATCGGAAGATGTATAACTGGGGGTTGCCCAAATTTGTATCGCCATGAGCTACGTGGGATATATTACGTGGTTGGTAAAGTAATGCTTTTTTTGTAAAATTACAGTGAACGTAACTGTAAATTCCTCTTGTAAGTAAAAACGCAGTATGTATATATCTTACACATTTGTCCCACTATGCATATATACCATATATCTTCACATACGTGCGTGATCATTTGTTTTAGCTAAACTATACGGTGATGATAGTAAGTTGATTGATTTCTGATGAAATTTCGAAGTAATGCTTTAATGCGTCATTTTTACCCAGAACTGTAATATGCATTCATCTAGAAGTAAGGATCATAGTGGCGGGGTTTAAATTGCTGCGAAAATTGATTCTGTTGAATCAATAGAGCAATACAACTCTAATTCACTAGCAGGAGCCAAAACAGAATGCAGCGCAAATCTGTCAATATGTATTATGGTGAATATTGATTGTACTCGGTCAAACGAAGCGAAGAGAATCACAGAGGTGTTAAACAACACAATAATGTGTATTGACAAATAAACGAGAAATGGAGCTGGGTAGAAGACATCCAACGTTGAATGATGGGCATGGGCAGGAATTTCCG
The DNA here is from genome assembly GCA_944474145.2 of Dicrocoelium dendriticum. Taxonomy (NCBI): domain Eukaryota; kingdom Metazoa; phylum Platyhelminthes; class Trematoda; order Plagiorchiida; family Dicrocoeliidae; genus Dicrocoelium; species Dicrocoelium dendriticum. Next base: position 98,214,024 of record OX104068.1, on the reverse strand, counting down.
GGGAATTACATCGCATAACCTAGTTCCAATTTAACCATATATATCCTCCTTGTCCACACAGATGGACCGTCATGCTTACGGTTTGGCGTGTTTTGTAAATCGCATAGGCATAATGTGAGTATGCAAATAATTGCCAAAATAAACGTAGATAAGTTACCGAAAGTATTAGGTATAACAACCACCACCGCTATTTGCACAAACGTTTTGACCGTTTAATAAAATGGTAATCTCTTTCATAGCCAAAGACCGATGGAGCCAACTGTGTGACCGTTTTTATCTCGCCGCACTACACATAGACACATTTCAGATGGACACATTTCAGACGACGTCCGGTCAGCAAAACTAGTTTGCATCTAGATTTAGGAGTGTAGTATTTCATAATTAAAATTCCGAAGTCAGTTTTCGCTTTTTGTGGGGGGTTGTGAAATTGAATAAAATGCATTCACAGTATGTGCTAAGCGTGCTCTAGATTAAAATGTCCTAGTGTCTAGCTCGGAAGTACAGGTTCATATACTACAGTCACTCGTGACGCTGCAACGGTCGATCCAGCGGAAATTTTAGGTTATCCGCTTTACGCGGGCTTATCGAAGGCAAATGGTTTGTGATGAAATATAGTTTAATTGTTTGTAAGGCCTTCTTTGAAAAAATAAAAATGTGCCATGGGCTTATAGTTATTCATTGTTAAAAGTTATACAAATCTTAGGAATACCAGTTGGATTATTAAAGAAAATTTTATTCTATGGGTACCATGCTTGCTAAGCATACCAACAGAGATTGACAGGCTTTTTTGTTTCAAGCCAATTTGGCGGTTGATGGTAAGTTGAAACGATCAATTTGAAGTGTAAATTTAAGGCGTTTTGTAATAGATGTCAATTTATCCTTTAATTTTACCAATAGTATGGAAACGAGCTTTTGGAAATAAGTTTTCAATATGTCAAGGCTGTGCCAAAGGAAATTACATTGTCGCTTAACTAAAAATAGAGAACAGTGAAGAATTATATTGAAGCGTACATAGAGCCGTAGAATTTAACATCGCAAACATCAAACACTTGCGGAAATCTGACTCATTATGCAAATGTAGGAACGTTTTTAAGTAGAAGCAATGGAGGTAGTAACAACCAGTTTACACTATTCAGAGCTTGCAATATTAATGGCCAGGTAACAATAGGAAAAATTTGCCATTAAACAAATCAGCTGCCCACCTAACTTTAGGTATCATTAATATTTCTTATTGTCGTAATATGTTGACATATAACTAATGCTCAAAGGACTTAAAATCTAGTAGACAGAGTGTGAACTATGCATAAAATAAAAATTGTTTTAGTTTCCCTCTTCGGTGGCAAATATCAACCTGTGTTTGGTAAGTCCTGCTGAATCAAAATGATTTGAATGACCAGACTTGCATATACAATGAGCAATTCCAAACAATATTCACTGTATATATGTAGTAACAACTCAATAAAACAAAGCATTACTTCTCTTCGAACCTTGTAATTTTTACTTCCCCTATGATCCTAAGTTATATATTGTTTTGACACATATATTACACGGAATATTTACTCGGACAGCAAAATAATAAAGTTCTACACACCATTGTCCTAACCTACTTGTCTGTTGGTAAGTTTGAAGGAAATTAACAGGTCCCGGGGTAACTGCAGAGCAAAAGAATAATGTTCGATTTTCCTAACGATGATCTTAGCTGAAAGAAAAAATCCAATTCGCGAGGGGAGAATTATTCCTTCAAAGAATAATTGCGATGTACGGTTGAATATGTAAGCAAATCTATGTTCCAATGACTATCATAGAGAAACTAAAATATGACCTTGGACGTCATCCCCTCTATCTTAGGGCCTGACGACGGAAAGTTTTAGGGTTAGCCGAAACACTGTGCCGGCGAAGATATTTCCAAAATGCAGTTGGGTACTCACGACTATACAATCATTCAGAAACGGAACGTAACTGTTAACTTCAGCAAGCTGTGTGGAAAACTTTAGGAACTAAGTAAGAATCGCCACCACGTGAGGTGGCTTTGTACTTTTTAACAAACGGAAAATTCTCAGTGATTCATCAAGAATGCCAGTTCGAGGCAAACAACTGCTTTCAGTGATTCATCTACAGGCCGGTAAAATCATATTAGGTTAAATTACAAAGGAATACATAGTGATTGGTTTTATCTGAACTGACTCGGTCAATGGTTAGACAGCGAATAGTTCGCCGCTGTCTCATGCGCACAGATCGATTGTGGGTTAGGTAATCACAATGCCTGAACCGTTGTCAGCGTGACGGCTAGGCTGATGGCTGTTTGGCCACGGCAGGTATAGAGATTGAACAGACCATTTCTGCGCACATCGGGGGTTGGAATAGGCGGATCGCAATGGCCTCTGCAGTGGCGAGCATCCTTAACCGCGTACCTTCCGATTTGCTGATTAGGACCTGATAAATCACAGTAAAAGCATTCGGGATGTTAATCTGGTGATTTGAACAGATGAGACAAAATACCGTTTGTAGGCACTCCGGTGCCCTCGTTCAGCATGCATTTATGGCTACGTTCCTTAATGCGACGTGATAGTTGACGAGCCGTCCGAGCAAAATTTGTTGCCCCACAAGTGCACTCAAATCGGTAGATAACATAAGAAGATGTCAGCTTCGGCAGTCTGTTCTTGTTGCACGCAGGAATTAGCTGATTCCTGGCGAAAATTCATCGGAACTCTGCAGTGGGAAAGCAGTATCTTATCGCTTGGTTCAGTTTTCTTAATACAAGCTCACTAACTGTTTCACCTTTAAAACCAAGTCCGATGAAGAGAGCCCTTTGCTCGACTACGTCCTTAACGACCGGTGTTATTTCGGGCTGCATGTTGCGCTGAATGGATTTTTCTGGATACCCATTTCCACGCAAAGTGTTCTGGATGGATTTCATCTCGTCAACCAGAGCGTTTTCTGAGCATATCTTTCTCGTCCTTGCGGTGAGACAGTGTATTAAGTTACACTTGTATTTAAGCGGCACAAAACTACTGAACTTTGTGTACTGACCTGTCCACGTCTCATTTCTTTTGGTCTTCCTTAATAAAGAACCATCTGTTCGTCTACTAAGGTGTAAATCCAGAAATGAGAGTTGACCGTCCTGTTTATATTCGTAGATGAACTTAATCGCCGGGTGCGCACCATTAAACTTTGCCAATATATCCTCCAGAGAGATACCTTTATGGGTCATACAAAGATGTCATCGATATAACGATAGTAATGGTAGAAACGAACTATAATTGGCCCCAGTGATTCAGTTTCCAGTTTGGCAAGAAAAATATCTGCCAGCACCGCTCCGAGTGGGGACCCCATTGCTACCCGATTATTCTGCCGACAACATATGCCGTCGAAAAGAAACTGGACATTGTAGGTGCATCTCAGAAGTAATTGTTTCAGGCTTGGTAAGCGTATAACTAAAAGAGTACTGTTATCGTGCACAGAGTGGCATAGATATTCTATTGTCTCTAGTAGCGGGACATTCGTGAATAAAAAAGCTACATCAAGTGAGAACATATTGTTCTCCTTCAGGTTCACATTTATAACGTGCTCTACGAAAGTAAAACTATCCCGTACACTACGTTGCACAATTGGTTTTCTTATTAGATCCATAATTCTGTCAACCACTAGGCTGTTGGATGAAATGCGGAGTTTGTCATGGACGATATTGGGCATTGAGGTACACTTTCTTTGTGAAATTTTGGCAGTCCAAACATTCGCGTGATAGATACTCCAACTGTCCTCAAACTGTAAAACCGACTACTCGTCAACTGTCACGTCGCATTAAGGAAGGTAGCCCTAAATGCGTGTTGAACGGGGCACCGGGGTGCCTACAAACGGTGGTTTGTCTCATCTCTTGGAATCTGGTCACCAGATTAACATCCAGAATGCTTTTAATGCGATTTATAAGGTTCCAATGAGCAAATCGGAAGGTACGCGGTTAAGGATGCTCGCCACTGCAGAGGCCATCGCGATCCGCATAATCAACCCCCGATGTGCGCGCAGAAATGGTTTGTTCTATCTCTATACTTGCCACGGCAAACAGCCATCAGCCTAGCCGTCACTCTGACATCGGCTCTGTCATTGAGATTACGTAACCTTCCATCGATCTGTGCGCATGGGACAGCAGCGAACTATTCGCTGTCTAACCATTGACCGAGTCAGTTCAGATCGAACCAAGCACTATGTATCCCATTGTAATATAACCTAATATGATTTTACCGGCCTGTAGATGAATCACTGAAAACAGTTGTTTGCCTCAGGCTGATGTTCCTGTTGAATCACTGGGAATATTCCATTTGTTTCATACCAATACCTTTCGGACAGTTATTAGCTAAGTGTAGTAGGTATATTTCACCCAAATTTATGCAAATTGCCAGGAAAGATAATTATGAAATTGCAATCGTTTTATTTACCGTAGTCGGCTATTTCTTTTTCACTGAATTATAAAACTATGAAAAACGTACTTGACCCATATGACCAAGAATTTAATAAGTCATTTTTGCTGCTATATAGTTAACATCAACTTCCCTACTAAATATGAAATATTGTTGGCAAAATACTGATTCATTTGTACTCTGCAGATTGGTTCGCTGCAAGTACCGGTATGGTTCCGCTTGTGCAATTTTTATCCATGTTTTATTTGGCATCACATAGTACCGGCATAGCAGCAAAAAGTCATGGTTTTCAACACATAAAATTATTAGGCATCTGTATACGTTGGGTGATTATCAGGTATTACGTAGAAAACGCAGCAAACCACCCGACCTCTACAAAGCTATTTCCGGTCGCGAATAGATTGCGCAACGTATGTCGAAGAAAGGAGTAGGTAGCCCCTGGCAGAGGATAATCAAAATGAGGATTATCAGCGTTATACTAAGTAATACGATAAACTAGTACATGAACTAAGTGGAATAAATTAATCTATCACGGGATTTTTAAGGCATTTCATTTTGCAAATGGTAAGGGTGATAACCCCAACTTATCGCATGGAGCTTGTTTCTGTCACAGAGTAGCAATTGAATTTGGTTCATTGGTTCATCGGTGTGTAGAGAGTTGGAGGAAAGACCCTTGTCAGCTCCGTCTTTTCCTATCCAGTGCAGCTTTTCCGCAACTGGCTGCGAAGCGGTATTCCTCTGGGGATCGTCACCGTTGCAGTAGGAGCAGCATAGCCCTGCGATAGTCATCAGATGGCAGTCAAGCAGCCTTTCGAAACATTCTTCTGTCGCTGCATCACAAATTATCTCCGGTAGGCAGTTCCAGTCATTCACTACACGAATTGATACGGCAGCCTCTGAACGGACGTGAAGTATTCGGCTCATGTACAACTTCCCATTGTGGCCTCGTGTGGAACAGTCCAATTTGAGCCGAAAGTGCTTTTGTGCCTCATTTTTAATTTCTCATCGAAAGATCCTCCTGATGTGGGTAAGATCTCAACGGCGCTGACGATAATCCATTGGCAATATGTTTAGTTTTCTGAGTCGAAGGGACTATGCAAAACCACGAAGCTCCATGACCGGTTTCAAGTCATGCCTCTGAACTCTTTCTAAAAAGTGGCGTTCAGAGAGGATACGTATCTGCAAACCCATACTGCAATATTTGGCAGGTATGTGATGTAAAAAAGGTCTGGAAGTTGCCGGAGTGATACGGGAGATCTACCTCCGTAGAGCACCCAGCAGATAACGTTTTGAGTTAGAAGTAAACAAATGCGCTTACTTCTGACTCAAATGGGGATTAGTTATGAATTGAAAAAAGAGATAACGTTTTGTTGAAACTCATTGGAACATTTCACATTGCGTTTTTATCTAAGTCAAAAACAATCATTTACATATTTTTCAAAAGACATTATCTAACTCATAGTTTCAGCAACATCCCATCCTACTCAGACTTGCTTATTATTCAGTGAATCTCTACTGATGAAGTGGCAATCTTGTTTTGTAAAAGGCAGCGAAAATGTCACTTCATTGCACAGCATCTTTTTTAATAACGCTTGTCACTCAGCCCAAATTTACCTCACTTTACTATACACATGCCATTCTTTGACTAGGTACCATCGATTTAAATCTTGTTTTTTTTTCTATTCTGAACTCTTCACCATCCTAGACCACGGATTGAACTGAGCAAAACCTAATATATTTACAGCAGCCAAATTAGCACACTATCTAAATTATCTACTTGACGTAGACTTCAGATATTACTAGAGCAACGATTTTAAACAAACACATCGGTGCTGATTTTTCTAAAATACAGAGTTCGAAGGAATACATAAAAGTATGTTGTGCACGTTTTCCTAAAATTGTTTTTTTGCGCTTATCACTCACATCAGTCACCGTGGGCTAGTGGGTATCTTTTTAAACTCGAGGCTGAGTTGAGTCTATAGTTTACGTTCATCCGTACTTTGCCCCAAAAATTAAAATTTCAAGCCATATGCTTTAACCGTTGATTTACAATTGTTAATGTTAATTGGAATTACGATATTGACATGTAAACAAGTTACCAACGATATACCTAAACTGTTTTGGATCACAAGTTACGTAGACAGGGAATTTTATACTTTACTTCTCAACCAGCGCAGACGATCAGCAATATAAGCTTATTCCCAACTACTGCTGATGCTATCGTCGCAACCCTAAAACATGTAAATATACAAATGCATGTTAATAGATACTACTAGGAAGCTTGTCAGTAGCGTGTAAGTTTACCGTATCTGTTCTGTGAATTGACGATTCTGATGGTGCCTGTGGCGCTGAATCAGGTGGGGGTTACGGTTTCACGTTCCTAGGGTCTTTGAGCAATGGTGAATGCCGCTGCGGCTACATCGAAGTCTCTTCCTCTGGGCTCTTGGCTAGCGTGTACATCAAAGCCTTTCTGACTTAGGAACAGTGCACTAAAGACTTATGCTATCGACATGGAATTATCAGCAAAAATGTCTATTCATTTTGTATACTTGGACGTCGATTCCCAACTACAACTTCGCTTACTCCATCAGAACTGGAGCTACCTATTTCTTCGTTAGGCAATCTTTATCTTCTAATTAATCAGGGCCAACGAATCACGTTGCACAGCCCAACGTCTTTGCAACGTTTGCATCCATGAATTAGTCTCTTGCATTTCTGTTGTCGTAAGGTATTGCTAAAGTGTTCCTTTACTCAGTGTGCGTCAGCCCTCGTCATTCAGCAATACGGAAGTAATTTAGCATGCAGCATGGAATAGCACCTTAGCTTAGGAGCTTCTGATATCTACGTGGCGTTTAATCACCATTACATAAACTGACATTGGCTATCTAATCCGAGCGACATTTCACATCATTTCAATATATTTAGGGTATGTACGCTAAAATCACCCTTCTCTGTTTCTACCTTACGTCCCCACTATATTTGATATGCTTTTACACATTTATGATCCCGGACTTTCGCCACATCATGAACGATTTCGTTTCTGACCAGTGCATCAGTCATTATGTTAACTACATACTTTATTGTACCCACAGCGCATTACATCCAAAGCAACGTCGCCGTTGCGAAACGGTCGCTTGTATTGTCTTGATCATGCCAGATTTGGTGTGTCCTGAAGTAGTTTAGAAGAAATTATTTATTTCTTTAAATGCATATTCTTTTCGCTGGCATCGGATATCCAGTCCCATTAAACGCATCCCGATACGTTTTCAAGCATAGCTGCTATCTTCTAATTAACCAAGAGCGCTGAACAAAATTGCTGGTCAGCGCCCCAGTAATCGTTTTCATCCATGACCAATTATGCTTTCATTTATTAATTTGTTTTGCTTTTCGGTTAAGGGTGTTGGAGATTTAGCTCAAGATTAACTTTAATAAGCGTACTTAGCAATCATCTGCTAGCAACCTGGGAACATATAATTACGAACCACGGCGCAGCGCCTCAGCTGCGTGCCTTCTGGTGTCTATGTGTCTGTGTGTCCATCAAAAGGCAATTCATTTCGCTATCATCGTTCATTAGAACAATGGTTTATTACGGGTAAAAAAAGCCTTGCTTAACAAGTCCCGTGGGATGAAAATTATTGCGGAAAGTGAATTGCATGATATGGTACAAAGCATTGTGATGGAATCACCATAGACTTATGTAGAATAACGGAGATTTTGGCGTATTAAGCATATCCATCCATAAATCCATTGGTTAGGAGTTTGGCAAGAAACGTTTGATTGCGTTTTGTAGCCAATGGCTAGCAAGTCCGAAAATGAAATGTTAATGTAACAATTCATCATCAACTCGTTTATTTACTATCGTCAGATTGGGAGTAAAGATGACGCATTTATTGTGGGCTTTCCAAGGCTGGCACATGCGGAGGGAAAAGAATCTTTTGCGGCACTCAAGCCGGCTATACTGAATGGTAATTTTCAGGGGTATTTCTCTTAGTTTGGCGTTGTGGTTCAATTCCAGCAGCGGACGGCAAATGTGTTTTAAGTTCTTCCGGATTTGGTAAACCATTATGAGATACTCAGCAAAAGCCTATTTCGACTGCTGCACATTCTTAGATATTTCAATCTAAGCTGATAGGGCAGATAAAAGAGGCCACCTACGTTCTTTTTGCCCTTCGTTGAGGAGTCTCTAGACCAAAGAGATCCTGTTTCTGCTGCGGCTGCTACGCCTGAATAGCATATTCCACGTGCGGTCGCACGTAGGCTTTAAGCATTTGGGGAAATATTGAAGGTTCAAATCGACCGAAGGCTCTGCGAAGAAGGTCGAAGTGTTGCTTGCCGGTTTTCGTCGCCTTCTCTATTGGTTTGAACACCCGAGATCTTCCTGTACCAATACACCCAGGTCAGGCTCCTGTGAGACCTTCTCCAAGTTGTGGTCTCCAAGCTTGTAAGCGTTCACCGGCTGGTGAAGCAGTGGTAGCCCCTTGCACGTAGCTATGTTCAATTGGAGCATGTTCCTCTTTGACCATTCATAAATGCAATCCACGTCATGTTGGAGCAGATCGTGTTCTGGCTTGTTACTAATCGCCGGCCATATTTTGACGTCATCGGCGAAAATCAGGAAATTGAGGAAGATAACTTTTGTCATCCAGTTCTAAGTAGATCCCTTGTGTAACGCCAGCTATAGCTGGAGTGGCACAATTATTCTGTACCCAGATATAAGTATACGAAATTATTACACTTAACATGCACGGATATGTTCGCATATCGCAACGTTACGTGACGCTGGATATGTTGATACATTTGTCTCTAATTTTTTCGCGCACCAGCCTCATCTTTGAGTTCGATGCCAAGACTGAATGACATTTGTCCATGTGTAAAATCTGAGACCATCTTCATTCCTAATTTATTTCAAAATACCCCTAAACCATTGCCATACGACGACACCTATTGTACCTATCTGCTCATATCTTCACAGGAGCGCCTCGCCTTGTCGAGGATAAAACATTTATTTATTTATCTTCAGCCTGTAGTATATAACGAACGGTTACACGGTTACCCATGGTGACTACACCGCACGGAAAGCTGTAACAAAACTTGGAAGCAGGAACTTTTGCCGGAAGAATGTGGTGTCATTTGCGACAAATGCCACATATCCCAAATGTGCTAACATTTAATGGGAACCCACTAGGCAACTGTACAGCATTAAGAGAACTCGGAGCACGCTGCTCAACCTCACGTAACTCTAAAGAACAAGTGATCTACAGTACTGCAATTGCTACTTCATTAATCGGTCACATCGGTAGAACGATGTCCTTGGAAGATTGTAAAGCCACACTTTACAAGCTCTGTGCACGTCCCATTTTAGAATACTGATCCACAATCTTATGCAATGCAAACAAATTAGACAGACGTGCAGTGGAATAAGACCAGCGTCCTTTTATGTAACAGTTATCGCCCGCTGCTCAATAAATTACCGTAAAAGTGCAAATGGTTTCAGCGGAATCATTAACGGGTATGCCGCGAAATGGTAATTTTGCATTTTTTCATATCCAGTAATCTCCAACGCAGATAACCACGGAAATTAGGAAATTCCTGTACCAACATTTTGCCGATATAAAATATGTCGAGCGCACCCAAAGTAAAGGGGCTTTGTCCCTGAATGATTTCAGGTGCAGTTACACAGAGTGACCTCTACTTGCTGCTTCCAAGCGGTGAGTGATAATCTCTCAAGCAACTAGTAATCATAGGTATCCCCTGCTCACTAAACTATATATTCTAACGAGCGTGAAATAGAAATATACGAGGTAGCATTGTCCTATGCAAATATGCGTTCGCATGGTACCAACTAACATGAAGAATAAGATCCTCGGAACCCGTCCCTGTACTTCCCAAAATTAACACGCCGTTAGATCAGTCTTACGAACAGGGGCCAGACCAAGTTTAGTTAGACAACATACCGCAAAACACGGTAGGTACCGCGCCCAATCTAAAGCAACCTAGGAATACTAAAGAGCCTGTATGACGCGATATCACAACATTGTATTTCCACTTCCCTCTAAATAGGTATCGTGCTCCTACTCCCAATTGCTAGCAACTTAACAACACTTAGTAACCTTGTGTGAGGCAGGGTATTAACATTTCATTTATTGATTCACTTTATTGCTTCTCGTATAAGGAACCTCCGTTATTCTGCCTCACATATGTATGCATGTTTCTCACTAGGCTCCCAAAACGTATCGTGCTCCTGATCGTTCTCGGTAACAACCTAACACTCCTTACCCACTTTCCGTAACACAGAGCATGGTGGTTTTCCTGGCAATATACACCGATCCGTTCAACTTCACGCGCATACAGGTTATTACGCACTACATCTTTTTCAAACGTATGCTGCCGGTTCTTATACCTAGGCCAAGCGATCCACTGCTTCCTACCCCGCAACATTTTTAAATCAAGTGGGGATGAGCCACTACAAGTTAATCCCAGCACCGAACACGCCTACGTGCAACTAACTACTGTATTGCCTTCTCACTCACACTTCCTACAATTTCTGCAGACGGCGAAGTAGCTATCAATGGCTTCACTGCCTCATACCTTGAGCTAGTGGACTCTAATTTTTCTTCCACAATGAGGCTTCTAAATGCAAGATCCCTAAATAATAAAATGCACATCCCAAGTCCACTGTCCTTCGTCGAGTGAAATGTGCATATTGATGAAGTTGGTAGTGGAAGTACGCACTGTAAATCAGCTTCGCTGATTTCGTTGACAGGAATAGCACCAGCAACTTGTTCTTCCACCAAGCAGTTTGCCGCGTGCGAAAAAACATTTAAGTTATGTGCGTATTAATCAACACACGAAGTGTACTCTATGCCAAGGTACACGCAATCTACATAACACCGCTATATCCGTTGCATCAGGCTTGTGCGATGTATAATATGCGGTTAGTGAACATCTAGACTGTCGTCCCATGAGGTAGTACCAGAGAAGATATCGGGATATCAGAGGAATACGACCAGATTAATATGAGGTGATTGTCCTCACGTATGAAAAGGATTATCCACGCCAGATGAACATGCAAACTCTAGAGTAGTCCATATCTGTCGCTCGGGTGCATTAAGCGGGACAACATGATTGCATTGGTACCCTGTTAAAAATGGGAGCAGTATCAGAGAATTGCACAATATCCCGGAGAGCACTATAATTTTATCATAGACTATAAAGCTCTACTTGTAATCACATTTGCGTGGTTATTTTGGTCTGTATGCAAGCAGCACAGAACAGTTTGACAGTTCACGGTTTCATCTACCTGGCCAATAATTGGCCGCTGTAAGGTTTCGTTCATTTACTTTGTCCCTCTGTTCATGACGGAAAAGACGGGCGTTGCAGTAACGCGCAGTAATTCCGTTCGCATTTCAACGCGGATGTGCGATCCACAGTCGCGACCGGCGTGGCTTGGAAGGCCAAGGCAGTCAGGGGGTGCGGCCGGGTTGAAAAGCCTAGCAAGTCAGCGCACTTATTCCGTTCGCATTTCAACGTGGGTTGTGATCAAGGATTGCGACCAGCCTGGCATGCGAAGTCACTGAATCTTGCCTCGGCCTCAGGTCGCATAGATGTCTGTGTGTTGGTACTTTTACCATAATCCGAGTTTAGCGGAAATCCTTGATAACATGCGTACGCGTTAGTAAGTCATATTATGGAAACCATAATTACCCACTGAAATGGTCAAGCGTACATATGATTGGGAGCACCAAAAGAGTATGACATGAATAATTCCAGTGTCTGATACGGGTAGTCAGCGTAGCATACACGTCGATTTTTCGCGCTTCCCGATAACGCTAAATGCAATGCTATGAGTGTCCGGACAGTCATGGTATGGGGAAGCATAGCTCTATTAAGCGAGTGTTTTAACGGTTTATAATGGTATGCTTTTGTGTACAATAGGCCAACGAAACAATGGTAACTAATGAGGATGCGGAAACAGGAAGGAATAGGGATAGGTTGGAACACGTTGACTTAAGGGTCCAACCGCAGCAAAACAACTGCATTGCGATGGTTTAAGCTGTTGTACACTGCACCCAATGAGTTCTGATGCCATAATGTGTGAACACATGCACAAGCTCAACTTCATATATTATTTTCCTCATTGCAGCAGCAGTTGCTGTTACAAAATACTCGAACCAATGAAGTTTCAGCTCAACAAACCAAGCCATGATTGTAGGTACATAGTAAATGACCGAAATTTTACAGTGGCCAACTACAAATAGAAGGCTCTTACTATGTTGACAATATGTGGGTTCCAATACTACAGGATTGGACATTTGAGTCAGATCATCGTGAAAAATCTGTTTTAAAATGCGGAGTTTCATTGCGAAAGGAGAACACATGACGTTATCAGATGCACGAGGTAGCCTTTACGCAGATAATATACTGCATGTAACAGCAGGTGTCACTGAGAGAAGCCGAATGTCAACGTGTCGCAACTGAGACCACTTTTGGTCTTAGGTGAGAAAGAGTTTACTTTAGTGAAACGGTTTATCACACTCGCATAAGTGCACAGTTGTGATGTCCATCATCTTGAACATTTATAGACTAAGTTAATGAAATCACATACTCTCAACATGTTTTGTGCTAACCACAGACAGGGAAGATAACCACACAAATGTGGTTACACGTAGAGCTTTATAGTCTATGATAACATTATAGTGCTCTCCGGGATATTGTGCAATACTCTAATATTGCGCCCATTTTTCAACAGGGTACCGATGCAATCAGGTTGTTCCGCTTCATGCACCTGAGCGACAGATATGGACTTCTCTAGAGTTTGCATGTTCATCTGGCGTGGATAATCCGTTTCATACATGAGGACAATCACCTCATATTAATCTAGCCGTATTTCTCTGATATCCCGATATCTTCTCTGGTACTACGTCATGGGACGACAGTCCAGATGTTCACTAACCGTATAGGATAAATCACACAAGCCTGATAAAATGGATAAAGCAGTTTTACGTAGGTTACGTGTATCTGCGCAGCACACTGCGGTTGATTTTTCGTGGTTAGCTGAATAACTGGAACTTGGTACAACTTCACAGTATTCACTTCTGTGTTTTGGCTTCCATAATTCTCAACCTAGTTCTCATCGATTAGTACATACGGTTTATTTTCTCTACTGTGTTCTGCAAGGAAGTAATAATTTGGGACAAACACACCCACTGCCTTAGTCTTTTGGCACATAGATTTTTCATACCATCGTTGGTAATTAACGTATTTGTGGTGATTTCTCGCCATTGCGTTCTGCACATATGTGGTCATTTGGGGAAAACTACGTTCGCTGCCCTCGGTACTCGTCTATTCCGGTTATTTAGACTTTTTCCAACCACTGCTTACACGTTTGCCAACTGCGTTAAGTCGCACCTTCTGTTCTTTCATGTAAGCACCTATTCTACCACACTATTGCAACTTGCTGTTTTCAATCGAAGGTTTGGCTTACTGTTGTTATAACTACACAACGGTGGTCTGTTTACTCCTTTTTGCATTGTCATTCACTACTTTCGGACGTCATTGTTCCATTTATTGCTGGTATCTCTTGGCGCGGACAGCGGTTTTGCTGGTGAACATCATACTCCGGCTTAATCGGTTATTACGGATCTTTACTCCGTATGATTCTATGGTTGGCATGCCATCCGTCTCCGCTCGTTAGGTAGCTGGGCGATGCACTGTTCACGAACTGTACTGCTAACCATTACTACTACGGTGTCATGAGAAGAATAACCGCATGTTTATCTCGCATTGGTATTGTACTTCTTCCCAAACACTTCCATGTAGTAATGTTGTGCGACTGATATTTTGTTAACAAACTCGGACATCAACCAAAAACCTAGTTCATCACTGCCTACTTACATGCACTGACAAACAATCGCCCAGTTAAAAGATGACCAACATCGGTCACCAGCATTTGAATGGCACAGTTGCCATGTGTACTAACGAACACGGCTTCGGCATCTAAACATTGGCCTGATAATCTCAAGCACTTCCGGCTCTAACCGACAGTTTCTACTGAACCACTTTAATGCTTCGTCTTCTAGTAGTTCGCGGTTATGCATTTTTTTGAACCTGGTTATTCTGAACGAAGTTCCCGTCGTACCAATATTTAAATAATGTGTGTGATCCAATAGTCTTCTTAGTTTGTCTTCTATAGGATTTCGAGCGAACCCTTTCCAGGTGGCACTGATACTTTATCAGTGTTTTCTCTCCGGAAGTATCTGCTTTCGACTTTCGAACACTGTAGTATTACCCGGAGATTCTCTCGAACCGCTTGAAATAGTACACAGTCACCAGGACGGAGCACGCCGACCCCAACAGCAACGATCAACTGCCTACTGGAGCCAATATGGACGAGGTAGTGGGTAATAGACAGGTAGGAATCCTGTCAACCTTCACATCTGGCACATCCACACCGGGGAGCTCAAGCAACATCTACTTCTGAAATGCAAGATTATTCATCAGGATGGCAAACGTACCACAAACGACGTATTATTGGCCTGGATTAGTAACTTGTATGGGAACGCACTCATGCTGCATCTATTCCGCGTACAATAGTGTCTTCTCCGGAACCGGAAAAACCGCTATTTTGAGCAATCCACAGAATTGGTATCGATCAACTTTGACTTAGATTCCCAACACATCATTCTTATCCCTGTTATATACCATCATCCAATAGAACCGCTGGAGACGCTTACTACTTATAACTTTCTACTCATATGTTTGTCAGTAGTGTGAATTCTATATGATAGAATGCTTACACACATCTGCCATTTTCTTCGACAAACAACAGCAAGATTTTGTGGAGACAGTGATATCCTTAACTACAACATTGCTGTACTCTATACTATCCTAGGAATACGATTTCTCTCTAATTAATGCAGATACATAGAACCACTGCCAAATTGTCAAATCCATTGTCATTTGCCAGTTTACAATTTTTACACCCTTTGAATAAAGCTGAGCCTAAATGAATTGCAGTTAAATTGTCAATTTTTCGCGCACATTCAAAACATCTATAGAGTGAAGATGAATAGGTTTTAAATGTGAACGGTTGGTCTTACATACCATGTAGCTCATTCTCGGCACAATGCACAAATCGATGTTTCGTTAAACTAAGAGATTAATGGACGCTGAAAAGGACTGCGTTCGATGAATGACGGCAACGGCAGTGTTGGACGTTACCTATTGGGTATACTGTTTTGCTATGTGCAATTGGAAGTAACTTGCTTGACGTGTTTGATGTACTTAATTTCATGACTATTGATTTCCGTTCTTAAAAATCGCTAGCAACATGTGAAAAACTAATCAAGTTGATCGGCCTTATTCCATGGTCATTTGAGCAAACATTATCCTGTTTGTTTAATGAGCAATTTACTAAAATAACCGCTTAGACGGTACTGCTTTTTCTTCTTGAATCGAAACCACAGACTCAACTGTCCTCAATAGAATGTACTAGTTATAATGCGCAACTCGATTGATACCCCCAGCAGGTCTGCTAAGCAACTGAACGTCTAGCTTAAAGTCGTTTACTCCATACATAATGAAATTTATCAGTCACGAGCATGGGTGCAATTACCTTTGGTTAACGGTAAAAAAAGTAGATTAAATCTATTACACCGAGTGATAAAGGTTAGTTTGACCTGTCCAACTTTACAGCATTTGAGTTCAGTTTTTGACTACTGAGTTAGTCCGCACAATTTCACTCTTCGAAACTGGATTGCTTAACTTGTCTGTAAAAATAATGTTGAAGATGTACGCATATACAAAAGAATAACACGTTCTAGTCGAAGGATGTACATTAGCGAAGTACTACAATACTTTACCAAACACAGAACCTGATGTCATAAAGAACAAGCGACAGAATTATCATTCACAAGTAACCCACCGCAGTAAAGGCTATTTGCGTAGATAGTTTTTTTAATCTCCAGCATATTGTATACAGCCAAGTAACCTTGGGGTTCTTTTTTGCAAAACGTTGCACCAGTGTGACACCGGCTATCTTTTGTAAAAAATGTCGTCTTGCTAGACTGAATGGTAATGCCTCCGTACCGTCCATTCAATGGAGTCATGTAAGGTTATATTGACTCAGCTGAAAAAGTTGAAATAATTAGTTCATATGACAGGCATGAATTTGGATTACATCAGAAGTATTCCTGACACAGTTCAAACAAAATCGCATGTTTCTCATTTCTGGAGTAGGCAGTTCATCTTATTAGTCAGTGTATATTGAATAAATCAGGGGCTCCGTTTCAAACAAAATACCTTTTATGCTAAACTGTTATGCACAAATGGTATAAACTGCTATATCCACTGAGAATTTTACAATTATTGACGTTGCTATGTGCAAGATATAGTTACCCATCGTGTATACGCATGCAGAATGGAAATGTCGGCTATTTTCAGTCCTCTCAAGGGTTTAGCATTAATGTTGTGTACAAGTGCTTAGCAATGTCGCGATACAAGCAGATTTATTATAAAAGCTTAATATTACCTGTAATCTTAGCATGCATGTCGTTTTAACCGAAAAATAGCGAGTTACCAAAAGCTATATACATTTAAAGTAGCTGGCCATACATGCGTCTTTCGCAACTGTTAAATGAGAATTCTTTCAGCAGATTGGCATGAATTTAATCTACGCAATTCGCAATGCGCAAATAAATGGCTTTTGTCTCATCAACCATATAACTCTTAGGTTGTTACTGTTCTAAAATTATTTAGTAGATGCGTTTCAGTCCATTCAAGCCTTTTAGCGTAAAAATGTAGAACACTGGCATTTCGATAGCTAGCTTGATTACGTTCGTATATATTGGAGCAAAATTCAAATAATGATCCCTGTACAATGCATCCCTTCTATCACACCACCACAATCTCTGCAGTGTATTAAAATATTCCCTTACGATTCGAACAAATCCTTGAAATGTAGAGTTTAAAAAACCGAACAAGCGTGAGTTTTCAACCAGTTTCACTTATCGTACCGTTCTAACGCCAGTAGAGAAATATGAATGAGACGATTTTATTGTTGGTTTTCAGTAGACGTGAGGAAATTTTCTTATATTTATTTTTTATACCTTTTTATTTTTGCAGTAATATTTTACAATGTCCCCTGTACATAACCCGATATATTGTTTAATGAGTTCTTCAAATTACTTATTCATTTCATTTACCTTCGTTCATCCTTTGTCTGAATGACAGCTGAACTTATACATCAACAGTGAATAAAAAGCGTTCAATAGGCTATTGCTCTGGTACATGTATGATCAGCCAACTGGTGTGTAGTACGGTAGAACTAAACATTCATATTCACTTTCAAACTCTCGTCAATTATATTTTTATTATTCCAGCAGAAGCTGTATTACAGGTACTAGTAATAAGGCGCTCGTTTCTAATAAGCACTGGGAATTTGGTTATAAGGTTGCTGTAGATCGTCGCATTTTGCTCTCAATCACACATCATCGTAGATTTCTGGGAAAGCACCAGGCAGCTGGTTCGATTTTCTTGGTCTGGAAAGTGTTGCATGTTCCTCGGAATCTTGCAGCAAGCCGGCCCTATGATTTTCGCATCCAATACCTTGTGCCACTGTGCCCCAAGTGACGGCGGCCGTGCTGCTTGACTGACAGTTTACTACGACATAGCAGAGCTCAGTCTCCACTGCTATAATTTCTGCAGTATGGTTTCAAGAATGTTGAGTTTTCATCATCAAGAAACAGAAGAGGAAACGTGGGGCAACTCGTGGTCGAGACAACACACGGGATATATATGGTTCACTGCCTATGGAAATTAGAAGGAACATTCCAAAGACTCGATTAAAAGTTCAGCTACTCTGCTGTTATTGTTTTGAAATTTTGATTAATGATTGATAGTTTGCAACATAACATTTTGCATAGTGCGGTTCGAAAAGGTAGCACTACCATATATCCTGTGTAAAACCAAAGAACTTACACCATGAGGCGTGTAGATGTGAGCCATATTTTAACAACTGAGGTTAGTAAGACAACGAGGACAGTACTTCCCAATAGCGACAAACCGTTGCCTGGAGCCAGTATAGATGATTTGGTGAGTGATAGACACTTAGACACCATGTTATCCTTTCGCATCAGGCGCAGCCACATCGGGAAACTCATACAACATCCGACACCTGAATGCACGAAAATCAACACGCAGGCCTGCGCACGGTCCAATTGCAACAACGATTCTTCACACGTATTATATCAACCGCCTTATTGACCTGGGTTAGTAAATGGATTCAGAAGCAGCGAAACATACAATGCGCTACACTGATGACAACTACATCTTTAACTTACTAGCCTTCTCTGAGATGTTTGCGAAACGTGGCGACATTGGAGGCCTGCCTAACCTGCTTGGCTCAGGCACCAGCGACCGTGTATTCTTTAGCACAATGCGTTGGACTTCCATAGGCTTTCGACAATCAACGCCTGTCGCTGCTTCAGGCTACGTTAACGTTTCGTTTGCTGTAGCGATTTCCTTATTGATCGGGCAACTGCCCTCTTGGTATGCTGCGGCCATCGTGGGTAGTCAAATGTCATCGCCTCCTAATACCTGAATTCAGCCTTAGTTCTTGATAAACACAAGTTACTCATTTCCCGGTAAAGTAACTTCGGTCTTCGCAAGTACAGCTTCCCTGCATACCGTTGAACATAAAACAGCTGTTTCTGTATCAGAGTCTCAGTCATGCGGCGTGCATGCCATAGTCAACTTAGATGTTTCAGCTTAAGTATGCAGTTCACTGCTACATGCCACTGCGTCGGAGCACCTCCGTCTTTGCAATTCCGGCAATGCCGCCGAGGTGCATAGTACCGTGCTGACACTGATTATGGAAGCGTTGGAAAAAAAAGGATCCTTTCGATCCAACGTCCAGTTTTTGCCTGACGTATACAAGAACGCACTGCACCATAGATTAGTGTTCCAACAGCTTCGTCCCGACAGTGAGCGGGCATTTGTTCCACACATGACATTCTAGCCAGCCAAATGCAGCAGGCCCCTTCGGATTAACTTCGAAAAAGTCATTGCCAATAAGAGTTTGCGGTACGTCCACGGATTCCAATTATGGCGAAGACTGTAAAAGACAAAGAAAGCATTTGTGTTTATAGTGCGCTCGAATTTGTCAGCTGGTGAAGCAAGCGTCGAAGTCATGCGCAGCAACTCATTTGCGCTGTGCGCAAACAGCGCACAATCCTCGATAAACAAAAACCTAAATAAGGTTCTCTCACACACCGTATTTCTCGCCTTGAAAACATGAGGTTTTAGTAATCCACCATCAATAGGTTAACACACTAGCAGCTTTGAAATCGCAAGGCATCATGGTACGAAATCAATGTTAGACCAGGGGCTAGGAAGCATCCTTGCACCGCACCAGAGACAACATTATAGTCATCCGAGTTTCGTGCACTCAGCTGCCCCCTTCCTCGCATACCACTGTGCAGGCACTTAATTAAACGTATTCGTACTACCAACCTTACCCAACACCAGCCAGAATGCCTCGCTCTTCCCGGTATTAAATGCTTTGGTGTGCTCACCAAACAGAAGATTTAATAGTTGGTGTGTCTCTGCATTGTTCTTCCAAATGAGAATTTGCCAATACCATATCTATGTTGCTGCGATCCCACCAGGAAAGACTGCTCTTTCTCCAGGTTCAGTTTAAGTACCTGAGTGCCTAGCGATTAAGCAGTATTAGTGTCATTAACTTCCCCGCAATACTCCGCAAGTTCACGCCACGGCAACTCGTGGATCCAAGCTTGCACCCTTTGATGTATACCGTCGTAGCATGAGAGCATCCTTCAACAAGCGGCACAAATATACATATATGTGTATCTATATATGGTAACTTTAAACCCAAGAAATTGCTGAGATAATCCACGCACTAGGTATTTCTGATTTCGGTATTCCAGTTTTGCTTGGGTTAGCATAACCAGGAATGGCTCATTTTCAGTCCGTCTCATTGTAATTAGCAGCTGTCGCGGTTAGCTGTGCTAACTGGTTTCCTACCAGCATGGCCAACGCATTACACTTTCGGTCGTGGCCGCAAGGGTACTACTCGTTAGGTTAGGCTCTGGATCGTAAAAAGTGTAGTCGGTGAGCAATTATTTATTAAACTTCAAAACAGCCATCTCTAAACCCGCACCAAGTAGACGTCCAACTTTTAAATTAGACCTCACGTAACGTAATTATTGAGTAGGATCCAATTAGCATACAATTTTTTGGTTGATCTTAAAACTTACCCCAGTGTTTCATTCGTAACTCTTAATGAAATCATAAATAAAAACACTTTTCTTACTCAGATGCTAGCCAGAATTGAAAAACAATCAAATGTGTTGCCTGTCTCTTGCTTGAAGTGTAACAATTAGATGTGTTGCAGCTATTGCGAAGATGTCTATCATTCGTAAACTGAGATGCGTTACATGACTAAATGGTTATACAAGGTTTTATTCGCACCGATATTCGTGACCTAATTCGATCCGAAGAACCTTAGCGTTTTGTGAGCTACGGCAATTGATGGACAAGTGATGATTTGGCTAAGTGGAATGGTGGCCCTTAGTTCAAATTTGTCCTTGCTTGAGGCCTCTGAGCTACCTGGTAGTGGTCCGAAAGACGATAGACAGTTTCTGCTGGATACACTTGTCAGCATGGCTTGAAATGGATTACAGTGTTCTTTGCGTTGTGAATGTCTTCGTCCCTTCCTCTACCTCTTACTCTCCCTCCAAACGCTTTCTCACTTCCTCTCTATAATATATCAGCTTCTTTGCGGTGCAAAAGCCGATTACTTTTCTCCGGAACGATGCCCATCCGTTACTGATGACTGAGCTGGTGTACCTCGGTTGCGTATTTTTTCTATTTTTATGGCGGCACAATAGCTGAGGCGTATTCCAACTCTAGCTGAAGTGTGTAATGACAATGATTATGATGATAAACCACACTTGCTATTCCATATTGCTGGGAAGCAGTAACGTACGCTTTCTGTTCCGCTAGATTACAAAGGATTGTAGTGCAATGTATGTTGCTGGCCTGCATTAAGCGAATTTCACTTGCAAAGGCCCTAATAAGCAGTACAGACGATTTTCATCTTTTCAGGCTTCAAGATTATTGGCGACTACATTTAAAACTGGTGTCGCCACTTTGGTATTATTGCCATTGTGAGGGCCAAAGCTTACTTGTTTTCAAACAAGTGTCGCCCTAGAACATCATGTTTTTAGAAAAATACCTGCAGTTTTATTTGGATTTGTATGAGTTTTGTATTCCTATTGAGTGCTTGAACTGCGGCGTTCTAATCCCAATTTACTTTTGAGATCATATGTTGCTTGACCTTGAAGTTAATAGATAGTCCTCCCGCGCATTCTACGTTCTGCATTCTATAGTTTGCTCCACACAGTTTCGAACTTACGGATGTTAAACAAACATGTTGGCTTGTTTTCCTCTCCCAATTTCGCCACTAATACATATGTGTACTATTGGTGTTTAGCAATTTTTAGGTCTTCGTGGAAGAATTCGATGCGGTCCAAGCCAAAGAAAATGCATAGCAGTAGCCTAAATCCTACAAAATACTCAATTTACTCTAACAATTTTACATTTAAATGTTAAACATTGTTTATCTGCACCTAATATTTCTCAAAGTTCCGGAAAACACATGAGCTCGTTCGATATCTTCGAAATCATATGTAACGTAATTCATGTTAAAGAAGAATTCGGCTCATGTGGTACACCAGATTGGAATAAAAAGTTAATAACCGTAAGCCATTAGTAGTTTGGACATTCGCAGAGATTTTATGATTCAGAAAGACAAAATTGTTGGATATGCAGCAGCACCATTGGTTCAAGTGAAAGCCTCTACGAGAAATGAGTTATGGTTTAAATAACTGATCTAGGCCACTGATGTGCTTACACCGTTTACCAATGATATATAGAATCGAAAAGTGGATTACGTCTTGCTAGTCAATCTTCATTTGGCGTCCTTTGGCAAAGTGTATTTTGCATACACATTTTAACCTCTTTAAGCAGGTTCTGCTCCCGTTCATATGTAAACTTTGTCGACATACTTGATTGGCATACGTATGTAGTGGCGCAGGAGTAATGCGTTTAAAAATAACCCATTGCTCTGACACTCAGCATACGCACATGCAGTAATACAGTTTTGTCAAAATGGCTATATATGTTTCAAATTATGTAACAACCTGCGTTGTCCTTGGTCAGCAGACGGGGTAGTAACATGAGGTTGTTTAACTTACACCGAGATAAGTAGCAAATCATTAAGCTGGATTCATCAGCAACCTACTAATACATGAATACTGTGGCTGCTTATGTTAATTATGCGGCAGCCTCTGTCTCGACCCTTATCGTAGTCAGAAGGCAACAGTTTTGTGTTCGCTAATAATTATAAGCCCTTTATGCTTTTATATGTATGAGACCGATGGATTTCTCAAACTTGTTTCATGTTTGAATTTTAGCATGAAAATTGTTCGTAGAACTAATACCGTAGTAATAAGATTATGTTTAATCTAGAGTCTCAATGTTAGGCGCTAATTGGAATATATTTGGTTGGACTACTTTGCCTGAGTTTTTCTTTCTGATGCAAATAGAGGTCTCTACTTCATAAGCCAATAATGAACCTTCCGCCAAATTGCGGTGTAATTATCACATTAGTATTTTTAGTAAATATAATACCAATTGTTGGCTAGCACCATGGAATATTGTCAGGTTTTTGAAGACAAGGCACTCATTTAAATATGTGCCTTCACCACGCGAACTAGATACACACAATTCTGTTACAGTGGGACTTAAGAAAACTGATTATAGCATAAAAATTGATCCCGCGAATGCACATGGAAGAACACAACAAGCTAATTTCGCTATTTTCAAGACGCAATCGCTAAGCTCTATGCATTAATATGAACATATAAGCCTTATTTGTTACAGAACTTTAAGCAAACTAAAAAGTACAGTGGGTAAAAAAAGTATAACAGTGAATTTTTAGGTTGCAATAAAAATATATAACGCAAAAGTTACTTTAATATTTTTTAATAGCACGTTCTATAGAATCAAGTAAGTGCCGCTGTGTTAGGTGTATTCCGTTTCGGTCTAACTTTCCTGAATTTCTATGCAGATCAACTTAAACATACATGTTTCACACTTCGCAGAAACTTTGTGTATACCCAGTCAAACCAACATGTAGAATATCAAGCTAGATTTGGAGTCTTGCAACCAAACAATTCAATCAAAATGCAGATAGACCAAAACGACACTGCACTTTCCAATAACTACTATTTGTACTTATCGGTTTAACTTTTGCTTGGGTTCATTTTTATGTTTTGACTGCCCTTACAATTTACCCAACTCATTAGATGCAACAGTAAAACGCATTTCCGATATATTTAAAGTTACTGTAATTGACTAGTTCATAGTGCAGCATACACTAAATTTGACTGAACCAGTGTAACAAACACACCGTAACACAAATAAATCAGGATGGCTCATTTACATGCTAATTTTATTAGCAGTAGTCACAAATGCACCAAAAACTTAGGTTTTATGTAAATCGTTAATTTGATCGAAATAATTGGTACGAAAACCTATTGGTCTTCTTTTCTTGCCTTAAAATACAAAGATAAAAACATTCAATGCGTCCATTTTCTAACGGAATATCAACCTGATCGCTCAAAATACATTCTTGCAGTGTATAATCACATCTGATCTTCTAGGTCCTCCCATCAGCAGCTAGAGTTTGATTGGTAAAGAGTACAGGTACATGTTTAGACTTGCAACTATTTATAAAAAGTAGTATAATTTGACCATAGATTTCTGGCGGCCACTCTGGGCCAGCTAGCTTTCACACAATCGGTCGGGCAATAAAATTCGCTAAGTTTATATGGAGTGTCCCATGTTTATATTTCACGTACCTGTACGGAAGATTGACCATAACCACCGGACGCATTGTTTGGATCTTATGACTTGCAGGCTGAGAATATAACAGTTTGCCACCAATAGGTGTGCGATAGGTAGCATTATTATTTAGTTCAAACGCTGCACTGTCTCTGAACGCTTACTTGTTTATAATGCTCAAGAGAACCTGAATATTGTTTTTAAATTGTCTCTACCAAAGCGATCTCGGTGGTTATAGACACAGATGGTATTAACTAGGGCTTGCATATTGACACATCAGCTGCTATGTAAATGCACATTAAACAAGCTTTGGTGCTTGTAGAAACCACGGAAAATACTTGCATTCAACAAAACAAAAATACTTATTTAGTAACATAAATCAAATTGGGCTAATTATTAAGTAAAGAATCGATTTCCGATTAATTCTTCCGATTTGGACTTGTACATTGTAAAAATAAGCGCATGGTTTTTAATATCAGACGGGTTTGAAAATAGCAAGTTTGGTCGATGGCAATTTGTATATGCAAGTGACGTTAGACGACTGTAGTTCTGATGTCATAGTTATAACATCCTAAACGAATTATTGCTAGCAGGTAACACGAGTGCAATTGAAAGGAAGCCATATTGAGGGTGACTACTCTGGTGTAGTCGTGTAAGAAATTAAACAATCTTCTTTTTACTATTATTCTACGATTTTAGAAACGACACATTGTAGTAAATCAAGTGACAGCTTATGCTGCGATTCGTAAAACACGCTATTAGTGTTGTTACGTAGTTCTTACACTGAGTCAGGAAGCGGTCATAACTTATCGGAAGTCTGAAGAGTTTTAGTTACAACAGGGGCATTTTTACCAAGGAAGAGTATGAGGAAATGCTACCTTGTCTCGGACAAGTTGATGGTTTTACGGATGCAATGGCGCTGCGCTAGTCTTTCAGATTCATTGCAATATTACGGTATAACCACCGCATTCCTCTTAGCATGTGGGTAAGATGGTTAAGTTTTAGTCAAAAATTAGGAGGCAAAACTATAGTTATCTGTCCTGCATATACTCTGAATGTCGGGGTCCATAAACCGTCGTCTTACGTCTAATCTCTTTTTTGAAATTATAGTGTTTCCTCTCATAATTAGCAAGATCAAACGGTGTAGTAGTAGGACTTATAAGTGCATGGACTTCACTGGTGATTTTGACTGTTTCACTTAAACTAAGCTGCAAAATGGTCGCACGTACATGTAGTAGAGTGGCAATATCTTTGCTCCTAAGATGTTTGCCTGAAGCATGGTTGGGAAGCTTGTGTCTGAAACTGCGATTCTTGGTACCAACCCATATACAGAAGACAAGACTGTTGAAAAAAATATATGCAAAGCTACGGTTGAAATCAGTTAATTATGATATGTCAAAGTTCCCATTTCGGAGAGGATAATTAAATGAATCCCTATCAACTAGATCAGATGTCACTAACCTACAACCTGTGAAGTCATTTCATCCGGCCCTCGAAAGACACTCGATTTTTCACACGCAACTAATTCACGCGCCTATCCTATACTTGTGTCTAAGGACTTCGCACTAATGCACTTCAAGTAATTGCATTATCACCGCGGCATCACAGCTATGTTTAGCCCTTCATGTCGCATATCAGCTTCCACAGTTTGAGCGATACACAGCGGGTAGTTTACCGAAAGGGACCGATCACACTGCAGTGCATCGTTTCGCACAGTGAGCTTGATGGCGTTTCGCATTCTCTAACCCTGAACAATCGTTTGACCCCATTCAGCTACTTGCATGTTAGTGTGCATGTAAGCCAGGAAGTGACTGGCTGTTGTTTGACATCCCCAGTGCGGCTGCGCTTGATGTGCATGTTGACAAGGTGTCCACCTGTCTATTACCCACTACCTCTTCTATACTGCCTCTAGGAGATAGTTGGTCGGTGCAGGAGGGGACGGGATGCACGGCCCTTGTGGTCGTTCTAGGCTCGAAGAGTTGTTCCATGCACCCAGTGTTTAGCGGCCCACGGTCCAGCCACCTCCTTTTGTGTGCTTGATTCCACACATAAAGTGTGCTTGTGTTTGCCTGTGAAAGTGTGGGCCGGCTCCGTTGATGAAACGTGGCTCACATCCACATGCCTACCGGTCTTATTCTTTCGGGTTTACACTGGATATGGGGTGTGTGGTTGGAGCTGTGGGTGGTGCAGCGCAAGCTAGCCATGGTCCCTCTGTAGGCGCAGGGGTCCTGTGACTTGCCCCAGTGACAGGCTAATCCGAAATCGGATGCCGCCTACCAATCCACGAATTCGTATCTTTTACGCGTATACGCCGTAGCGTTCAAGAGGCGGTGCGTGAAGTTACTTCATATGACATGCGTAAGCCACATTGTGGGATAGTAAACCACAAGATAGCCTCTTGTGAAGGTGAGCATGCCATATTCTGGTGATAACTTTCGACCCTATGAAGTCTATGAGAAGTGGAACAATGTAAATACAAGTTCAAGTTCAAGTTCGAGTAGGACTGGATCGGTAGGAGAATCCCGTGAGTGTTCCATCCTGAGTGGGTCGTGGAGCCAAAAATTGATGAAGGGCACAGAGTTTTTGGTGGATCTAAAACGGAACACCCGTATCGCATCCTATCCAACCAGTTAATGCCCACGTTTCCTGCCCTAGCAGTCCCTGCTGTGGTAGTCAGGTGAAGTAAGCATAGGAGAGTAAGAGAACTCGAAAGTATAGAACAAGACGTTCACTTGAAATAAGAAAAGTATGCTGTGGAATGAAGAAAAATCGAAAAAAGAACATCGAAATATGTAGATGCGATTTTGTCAGGAAAAGGGAAAGGTTTCGTGTTGCGTCAATTTGACGTTAAAACCTCTTAACCGTAGACTCCCTGATGACACTTTCCGGAAGTAATTCCAACGCTCGAAGACTCGCCGTGGCAGTCGCCTTTCCGCCCTAATCCGATCCCACCGCATTTTGTCCAGCGTCAAGGAATGACCGCGTAGAACAGAAATCAGGCAGGACTGAATAGCCAAGAAACATCTGGACCAACATTCTTAGTTAAAATACGGTAAGTTAGGATTAGGTGTCTTCTAAGCCTTCGGTAGTGCATTGAATGAATTACCAAACTAAGTAGACACTGGGAGTACGTCCGTCCTCGTAGTCCCTCAACTAACTTCGTACCCACCCATAAACTTCTCTAGCTCCAAATTGAAGCGGACGAGGCAGCGCTGACAAGCGTGGATGCAGTATTCTAGATAAGGATGCTACAGCAATTCGCTTAATGTTGAGACCATGAAGTGTGCAAAGTGCTCGTGACAAATCATTTGGGTGGAAAAGTTGTCTTTGTTCGATTTCCGTATCTCTGCAAAACGTCCCATTGCCACCGCCACGGAACAACAATTAAAAAACCATGCCCCAAGTTACTCTTTTTAGCCGGCCATATTTAGTATTTTGCGACAGCCCTTGTTTGATGTTTACAGTGAATAAAATAATCGTTATGCAGACACGATTGGTGAGCCGTAACTTCAAAATTAGTCGCCAGTTCTCTACTTTGCATGTGTTTTAATAGGATGCTGATTCCGTTTCCAAGTCAGTGTTTGTTACATTTTCAGCTTACGTAAACTGCACCGCTTCTTATGAATAATAGAAGAGGAACGTGGAAGCAGAACGTCCCGTTTACAAGGACGGATGAAGCGTGAAGTATTTCTCCGTATCGACAAATTACTTGAAACGCAGCTGTCATGTGCAGCGAAGATATGACACTTTTGCAAGAGTACACTTTACGACGTCAATATGAAACAAAACATCTTTTAGCATACTCCAACTATTCAGGAAGCAAGGCTCAGAGAGAGTTCAACCCTTAAAAGCAGTACTGCAATACAAGGAAATCACTTCACGGGAATGTTTACTGGAAATATAGCTGCCACTCGTACGAGTTACAAAATAGCTCATAAGATGCCTGAATGAGGAAAACCGTTTACTGATGCTAACTTAACCAAAGAGAGTACACTGGAAGTAGTGAATGACTTGTGTCCTGAAAACGCTGATTCTTTCTCCACTATGAGCATTCCGGCAAGTTTTGCTGTTCGAAGAATAAAACTTGCAGAGAACTTAGTGCTACAGATACCCTAGAAAGCTAAAGAATTTTGTGGATTTCTGTGGTGTTGTATGAGTCTACTGATCGGTCGAGTACATCACAACTTCTCGTGTTCATTCATGGTCTCATTTTGTGTTTTTAAATATCGGAGGAGTTTGTGTCAGTCTGCAGTATGCAAGGAAGTACAACCGGAAAGTAGATTTTCGCAGTGCATAAAAGGTTGCAAGATTATAACCTCCTATAGTATCGGCTTCGAGGTGTAACAGTTGGTGGAGGGAAAAACATGTCTAGAATGCAGAAGTCTGGTAGTGCAGATCAGGACTCACTTGGAAAATTTGGTAATTCCGGCCGCTCTGTTCATTCACGGCACCCTACATCATCAAGCAATTAGATGTTTCTTGTGTAATCAAGACGCCCATATTTGCTGTCAACTCCATTCGGGGATGGGCTCTCAACCACCATCAGTTCCAGTGTTTTCTGGTGACACTAATACAGACTTTTGCGATTTATCTTACCAAATTCATGGGTTCGTTGGTGTGTAGAGTGCAGGAGGGTAGACCCTTGTCAACTACGTCGATTCCGCTTCAGTGCAGGTTTGCCGCAACTGGCTGGGAGGCGGTGTTCCTCTGGGGATCGTCGATGTTGCAGTAGTAGTAGCAGAGCTCTGCGGTAGTCATCAGATGATAGTCAAGCATCCGTTTGAAACTGTCCTCTGTCGATGCATCAGAAATAATCTACGGTAGACTGTTCCAGTCACTCACTACACGAATAGATACGGCAGCATCTGGACGGACGTGAAGTATTCGGCTCTTGTACAAGTTTCATTTCTGGCATCGCGTCGAACCATTCACGTTGAGCAGAAACTGGTTCGGTAACTTACACCTAATTTCTCCATTTAGGATCTGTCTGGTATAAATAAGATCATCACGGTGCAGACGATAATCCATTGGGAATATGTTCAGCTTTCTGGGTCGAAGTGGCTAGGCAAAACTACGAAGCTCCATGATGGATTTCGAGTCACGCCTCTGAACTCTTTCTAGCAAGTCGCATTTTGATTTGAAGAGAGGATAGGTAGCTGTTAGCCCATACTCAAATATCGGGTGGATATGTGACGCGAACAGAGTTCTGAAAATTGCCGGAGTGATACGGGAGAACAACCTCGGTAGAGCACCTAGCATCCTGTTTGCGGCCCCGACCTTTCACAGGGTGTCGGGAAGTTTTGAGGTCATATGACAATATCACCCTCAGATTTTTATGGTGCATAACATCCTTAAGAAGATATCCACCAATGTGGCAAACAATGAATGAATCCTAGTTATCAGTCGGAAGAAGAGCACATTTGTCGTAGTTAACGGGTAGTTGCCACTTGACGGACCAATCGGTTAACTGGTCCAGAGCCGTTTGGTGTCTGTCCGCGTCTTCAAACTAGCTACTTCTGACCATAGCTTTAGATTCTTCTGAATAAATTAAGCCGGCAGCTTGAAGACTTGCAGATAGGTAATTAATGTAGATATTGAAGAATTCCGGCCCAAAGACAAAGCATTGTTGGATTCCGCTAGTCGAAGTCAGAGCCAGACAGCGTCTGGTTCACCTTAATCTGAAGAGACTGAGCTCTCAAGAAGTCCGCTGTCCATGCAAGGACGTTTCCCGTGACGCCAATTCCCTGGAGTTTGAGCAGAAGTCGTTTGTTTAGGCCCCGATAAAGTCAATGTCGCTAACGTCTAGGTGTCTCCTATCGTTTGCAGCTTTGACCCATGCTTTTCTGGCAACAAGCAGTTTAGAGACGCGGAATCTGTGCTGAGCGTGGGAGATGGCGCACAGGCATTCGCAGTGGGTTTGAAGGCCGCGCTTGAAGATCCGTTCCATGAAATTGCAGATAAAGGACGTCAGGCGAATCGGCCCATAGTTTGTAGGATCGTGCCGGTCCTCACCTTTGTAATTAGGAATTACAATCCCTACTTTCCAATAAGATGATGGGCACCTGCCTGCAAGAGAACGTTGGAAAACGTGATGTATCGTTTCAACAATGTATTCTGCTACCATCTTGAGGAAAAACGGGCGAAGTCCATCTGAGCCCGGTGCGGAGTTAAAGTTCAGTTCAAGAAGGAGTCTCTTGACTATCACGAGGTTGATTTCGACTTGCTCGAGAGGAGGAGCATTATTTAGCAGAACCTCACTGGGTAGGGATGATTCCACGGAGTAGATCGAAGAGTACTGCGAGGCTAGTACTTGAGCGGTCTTGTAACCTTCCTAGAGCGTTGTCATCTTCGTGGCAGGATAGAGCAGGGATACCACTGCCAGCCTCGGTGTTTCGCTACAAGTACGAGAACAGCTTCTTCGGGCGGGTTCGTGATTGCATGACTAGGCTGTGTTCGTACTGTTCTCTTTCCTGGAGCTTTCTCAGAGGACAAATATTTCTGATCACTTCGTACTTTGAGTAATTTGATTTTCCCTCAGTTGACTTGAAGATATCTTACAGCTTTTGTCGCCTGTTCATCAGGGATCTCGCCTTTCGGTCGATCCAGGGGATGGTTTGGGCATAGGCCTGCCCTTGGTCCTAGGATGTACATTTTCCATGACCGACTGCAATTCGATGGCTTAGTTGCGGTAAAATTCAATTATGTCTTTGTAAGCTCTGAAAGGATATAGCTTCGTTTCTGAAAGAACAAATTAGAATGGACCCACAGATGTCAAATTCTACCTGCCTGTCAAAGTTGGCATTTATGGTCGATATCACTTCCCACATAAACAAGCTGAATTTGAACATGCAGGGAAAGTACAGCCTCACATGAGCTCTGTACAGAATCATCGAGCGATTTCCGCGAAATTTGTCACTCTTTTAAAACAAAACTGGACGAACCACATCTTTCTCATTTTAACTGTTTCTAGGTGTTTTGCGCTACCATTGCCAAATATGCCTTACTTGAGTTTCCGAGGGTAACAATTCGTGAACTGGAAAAGCATTTTTGGAGATTTTCAGATCTTGACAGAATTGAGGATGCATTTCTTCTGTTCCGTTGTCCGAGTGGTTGCATTCTTGATGATGCTTCAGCTGAACTACATTTAGAGCTAATTAATTTGCAGGCAAGTGACTTCTAAACAGAAGTAAAGGGAAGGACAACTTGTCAGCTTTTATCGCTCCCTGTGTGCTATTGAATTATCGGAAGTGAAAGAGGTTTGCAGGTGATGTGGCATCAATATTTGGAAAAACTTTTGTCTGTGAGCAAATATTTTTAAAAAATGAAGTAAGTGGAATCAACTCGTCGGAGGACATTAACAGAAGAACATTTGAATGCAATTTTTGTGATCAGTCGCAGCCATTCCAAAACAAACATTGCTGCTAATTTGAAAGAGAGATTCCGATTTCAAGGATCTCACTAAGTTTCTTCGCAGCTTTTCCAACTTAAGATTTATACGCCAAAGTGTAGAAACCTACTTTCGTTTGCCGTCGCCACTGTTAATATGGTTTTTAATTGATAAATACTTGCCACGGAATGTGCGACTTAGTTTGCAGTAGTTTCGTTAAGTATCTACGTTTTGTCCTTTGAGTACTGTGCCAAATCCAATTCGGCCCGCGGCTGTTATTTTTTTTTGCAATCCGGCTCGTATAGAAAAATATGACGAACCATGAACTAGATGAAGGTTGTTAATGAGCATCAACGCTGCATTTAATGGCTTGGGTGATTCTGTGACAATGTGACATTGTATTCATGTTGTGAACACACTTAGCTAGGAAGTCATCAATAAATACGTATTGGAAGAGATTTCATCGACGTTAGATTATCCAAGTTAGTAACCATTCTGGTGGGCTATTTAATATGGCTGGTCAAGCCATTAAATAGGACACAGAAGATTATTACCCATAGTCGTGCAAGGATCTTAGCTGTAGGCAATGAACAGTTAGCACTTGATAGATTGAACTCTCTGGGCGGGGCTTTGGACATTTACATGGCAGCATCTATTGCAGCAATTAACGGTTGGGTTTCATAATGGTCGAATCTATGCGGTCGATGGATAAAAGCCATTGGAATCTCAATGCGATCGTCAACAATAAATTATTGATTGTTTGCAATACAATATGCATGTGATATGGTTATTTCTTTTTCCAACTTCACCCTACGTGGAGAGGTTCTCCTTCACATAGTCTTAGCGTGCATTTCTAGTAAATAATCATTGATAATCATTGATGACGAAAGGGATCTCCTAAACATCAAGTTTATATATTAGAATATCCACAGCCAGACGACTAAAATAGCACACATTTTTCAGGTATGGTAAACAATGCAGAAATACCGGTTTAATTTGGCGGATTTTCGTCCCTAAGTAATTGCTTTCTCCATGGATCGATATGCTAGGACAGATGCGCAATTTGTCAGGGTGACATTTTCACTAGTCTGGCTTGTTTATACTTTTCCCATACACGGGTATATTGATCCGTACAAGCACTGGATGGCGGTTTTACCGATGCTAACGAGGCAGGTGTAATGCACTAGGATTACAATAACAAATACTAGCGCGTATCTAATCTTGACTATTTGGTTGCTCACCGACAGAAAATCGGAGCCGGGACCAAACGTGGGAGAATAGATGTAAAGGTGGCTTTCACACTTCGTACTGCAGTTTTGGCAGAGAATTGCATGTATTTATGACAGAGAAGTTGCCGGATATTTGTGAGAGTGTCTGTTCAAACAAAGGCGAGTTGCTGGAAACACACCCAACAAGCAAGAGGGTTGTGCACGTGAATATCAGCGGGGATCTTACAGACATCCGCAATGAAAGTGGGAGCATGAAGCGAGAAAAAATACCCCTCCTGAGAGCTATGTCATCCTCAGCCTGTGAATCGAATACCATGACCGAAATTTTGTTAATATGAGCTGAAAAAGGAAGAATAAATCACAGGAGGCGGAAGCGCCAAAACACTACAATTTACTATAATTCGTCTCTACCTCAACCACATATACTAGCCAGATTGCCTTACAAACTATATAGAGCAGATATTCACTTGTGTATAAATGACATTTAAATGAAGTGAAATTAATGTAGCTTCTTATGATATTATGTAGTACAGGCGCCATGCAATCAGACGTAGTAACTTATATTTGCTTTACATTTTACCGTGACAAAATGTATCATCAAAAACACGCTATATAGAACGTGCCTTTCAGGAGTTCTGGAAATAGGTGAAGTTATGAAGCGACTTGATATGTGCGCAATAAAATAACAAATAAAATATAAAATACTTAAAATACCTACTCAACAGTACTACAAATAGTAGCTCCACTTAGTTTCAAATGCCATGGATCGGGAGTCCATTTAGAAGAAGTAATGGTCTTCAGAGGCTAGCCTCTGTCATTTGCTAAGGTAGGAACCTGCGTGGCAGTGGAAAATAGGTCGTGCTATATACCCTAGTTGTCTTGCAACTTGAGTAGCCCAGCCGAACACACCATGGCTCAGTGGCTTAAGCTGCTGGCTAGTATGCATGTGCCTCTACTGGTCATGTGTTCGATCCCCAGTAGATGACCGAGACAATTCGCACCACTGACCAGTCCCAATAAGGCGAAACGCGTCTGGAGTTTTTCTTGACTAGGTTGTGCTACGTAGCTAGTGAGCAGCTGGGACGAATACATTACATTTTTCAAAAGTCTTCCCACTCCAAAGTAAAGTAAAATACCTAAGCTTTTAAAAAATAGTCCTAGTATAGATCTTACGTGCTTGATAAAATAAGCTCTTTCAAATTTTAGGCTTTTGCACGAGCTAAAAAACATAGTTGGTGTTGTATTGTTCTGATATGTATTTCTCAGTAGCTTGTAGAAGTATATAAAGCGGTTATTTAAGAATTATTACTGGCTGCTGTATTTACGCCTTTGCTTGTTAAGGAACCCTTAAGCATGGTATGTTTCTGCGGTGGGACCATTATCCATAAAAGTAAAATCATTGCAAAGTAATTAGTGCTCAACCTCATAACACAAAGCTTATATTTGTGTTCACCTTTAAACAAGTCTAACTACATACTCTAGCAACCGCCTAGCAGTTCTTGAAAGATAATCCGTTCGTTACATGTGATGTAAACCTTGTGATGCAACATATGCTGCAATGTATACATTGCCAATTCTAGCGTGAAGTTCTTGCAAATCTTACAAATTCGAAAATAGTCTTTAACAAAATTTATTTTGCGTTAAATCCTTCTACTTCAAGTTGCAAAGAAAGCTGCAGGTATGTAAATTTTTGGCTTTATTTACTCGACTGCACCGTGAAATACATAGTGTCCTAAATACACGTAGCTAAAATAAAAGCGATTTGCATTATCCTGCAGCGCCTATTATAACGGTGCATGAAAAAGATTAAGGTCAAAAGCCTTCAAAATATGGTAGTAGTCCAACATCAATAAAGCGTTTTTTGATTAAAATATAACGGAAATTTTCTAACGCTAATCCCAGTTGTTTCGATGTTCCTATGTAAACTGCGTTCACTTTTCTTTAATATTTAAATGTTCCGTAGTAACTAATGTCACCTGCTTTAGGATCCAGTTCAGAGCCTGTACTGAAAACAAAGGAAAACGTTTATTTGATTAGATCTGTCTGGATGAATCAGAAATCGCATTAGTATTCTTTAGGAGGCAGGATAAACAGTAACATTAAACGGAGAGTAGTGTGCTGTATTTGACTAACAAATACAAGTAGCCGAAACAGTTAGCGTTTTAGTATCTATGATGTTTCCAAAAAGATCAGCCTTCTTTGGTAATACCTGGAAAACATCTGAATTTACAGCGTGTGTTAAACGGAAGCTAGAAAACCGTGTGACTTTTGTATGTAACCAAAGTACCTGCCCTGCGTTTCAATGGCGTGGCCTGATTTTCGATGATGTTTGGTAAAACTCATTGAAGCGACGTGGAAATGCTAAAACTATTAGTGTTGTCTCAGGGGAATAAGCGTGTGCATGGCGTGTTAAAGCAGTGACGATCTCTTAAACACCTTGTATTTGTCTTGTTTCTTCGAGCTTAGTACTCGGACCTAATTTGCTGGCACAAATCTCATCATACTTACGTGTGTTTGTATTCACTCGATCCAACTTCACGAGCTGTATTAATTGCATTCAGTCTGCTTCAGCTGGCTTGTGTTGATCATCTTCTAGCTGCACATCGCTGGTTTTGCAACGGACCGATATAAACATACGTTTGAAATAATCTAAGTCCAGAGCCATATAGCAAACGTCGTCGTCTCAAACCGAAGCCAAGTATATTGAAGTAGCCATAAACACAACTGCCGAAGGCTGTCTGAAGTAGATACTGGATTTATCTGCTTTGATTATATCTCAAAGCATGTACGAAGAAAATGACCTAACCGCTTACACCTGCCCCAGAGCATTGTGAAACGTAGCGTTTGTCATAACTTAAAGCGCAGCCAATTCCTTGCAGAGGAGAAAGAAATGTGACCCCACATGCGCGACCACTGACTTGAAAGGCCATAAGCAAGGCAGTGTTTTGTAACAAATAAACAGAAACTGACAAATGAAGCCGGACTGAAAGTGGCTTGTGGATTTCTTTCATGGCAGCAAATGCACAATGAGGAATCCGGTGATTATTTGTCTCACCAAGATTTATTTTTAATTGTACTAAGGTCAATATAAACTAGTTGAAACTGCACTTTGGTCGACCAGGTTCTTTGTGGATCCGAGTGATATGTATGGTTGTTCCACTGGTAATTATTATATGTGAACTATTGCAGAAACATAGAAGACTGATGGCAATGTTTGAAATGAGGAGGAACAACGAAATCGTTCATTAGCAGAGAGCTTGACATTGAGCAAGCCCCAGTCCTTTGCATTACGCTCCGCTACAATAGGAAGGATGGATGTTCAGCAGCGCGTTAAAACTTCGGTGCCTGTGGCTTTAGATCTCCAAAATACTAGTTGCCTAAAGTGCATGAAACAACTACCGCATTCCCAATGGAATAAACACAGTCAAGGTGTCATCCACCCTACAAAATATGTCTACATTGCAAAAGGACGTGATCAATAGTTGTGATGGAAAATGAATCCAGCCAAAATAGCAAAAATGTTGGCTTTCAAGTACTCCCACCTACCCAAAAGCAAATGAAGATGGCGGTGCTATACTTATGCTGGCTCCGGTGATAGTATGCGGATTAACTGGACGGTTGACATCACTGCGGACTGCATATAGTTTACTACCAGTTATCAACACCGACGTACCAGAATCGACGTCAAATTCCCTAGAAGAATAAGGACACGGTGATATAATTCTGCATGACTTTATATATGGCCAACTTAGTGCTGCCAACTTGACACGTATCAGCCGTCTTCCAAACATAGAGCACAACAATAAAACTAGAATTATTCGAAGTGCATTGAGTTTCGCCAACGAAGTAAAAGCACTTTGTTATCGAGAGCTTTCCTCTGGAATCAGGCATGTTTCATCCACATCCAACCGGAGATCCTGCGGAGCAAGTTGAAACAGGTGAAAAGTGAGTTGGAAGCGTTTCTGAAGGGATCCGTAGCAAGTGCCTTCTTTGCACAAGGCATACCCAAGACTCAGGACATGATGAGTGCGAGGCGACTAAACCTAATCAGGAGAAATGATGCCACATGCACCAGACCTTGTCTTTGGAAGTCATCGTAACGCAATGGATCTTGAGGCTACGCAGGTCATTTAACTACAAAACATGTGACCCTAGGGTTGTGAAAGTGGTGCTTCAATCCAGACAAATGTCAAAAAGGTGATGGGGTGCTGCTCTGCTGGTCACAGTAGTCTTCCTTCTGATCTGCGAATCAAAGAATCGCCACCTAAGCAGTCACAAGTATGCTGAAAGTTAATCCAACCTCTTCCCGACTACGGACAGGATAACAGCATTCAGCCACCAAAAGAAACATGTGAACACCTTTCATAGGTTATATACAAAAGGAGGTGCATGTATGCACCATTGAGATTCCTGGATCTGACACAAATGAATTCGTTACCCTCCCACCAACAATCGACTTTGACTAGGCTTTCGTCTTTCGGGACAACAACACACAAATTACACTTCTCCGAACACACTACACATAGGAGAAAAATTTGCTTATTTGCACACCAAAGTGCCAGTTCTCCGCAGAAAGCTTAACAACCTGCTGCTGAGTCATGCATTACACGCATAAGAACACATATTCGTGATTAAAACTTGGGTGCATTCGGCAAATGCCGACGCCAAAATTGCGATACATGGTATAGTTATCCCCAAAAATGGTTGCCACTGCAAATGCTGGGGGCAATTTTACTCTGTCACAATGACATATATTGCGAACCAGTGGAACTTTCGTAAACGCTGTTCATAAACTAACTTTGATGTGGTCTGAGGCAAAAACGTAACGGTATTTGCATTTTGACAGTCGTATCTGGTCCCCAAACGCCAGCCCTAATGATGGAATTCCGTCTGACCTTAGCCTTGTGAATGAGCTTGTGACGACGAAATTGCCATTTCATATTAGACGAATTCAGCTTTCACTATTTGGACTTGTCCGTATTTCGAGCCGAGAACTTCACACTCGACCTACAACAGCTTTTTCCAAGCACTTCGCTCTTTAACCATGGCAAGATTCTCAAGCGATTTAATGAGTGGAATAGACCATGCGCGCTTGTTATAGTCTACATAAACAAAGAACTCATGATTAAAAATCCAAAAACGAAGATATTTATGAAGCTAAGTAAATACGTAAAACCATTTAACCACTGTGTGTAATGCGGATTATCCATAATAACATCTAGGCCCGTTTTCGGACAACCAGACTTGATAATGTGAACACAGAACTTGTTGAGGAAGTTATCTGGACTTGGTACGTTCAAGAGAGGGCGTAGGTTCGTAGAAAAATGGGCGAATGTATGGTTGACTAAATTGTATACTATTTCCTCTTAGGTTAGCATTCCGCCTGCGTTTCCACATGAGGAGTAATACGTGTTTAGAGTATCCTAAATTTTGGCATGCATTTATGAAATCTGTAGATAGCATCTGAAGATGGCATAAACACTTAAGATGTTAGTTGTCATATATTACGATGTCTTCAGTGCTACGAGGTAATGCTTATGCATAATATACAAAATTTGAATAACGTATTCGTCGTGGGACCCTCAGAGGCATTTGGAATCAGTGAGAACATAGTTGAATGTAAAATAACTAGCGTCCCACAAAAGCGGCTAAATTGCATAGTAACTCATTTTGGAGCAGATTGGGACTGGAACAAACGAAGTGGCACGGCACCAGATTACTACAGCCACGTTCCATATGAACGTACTGCAGATCATGTACTAAATATCAATACATGTCGACCAGATTGTTGCGGATGGGAGCGCGTCTGCACCTGTCCCATTCTGAGTGGCAAAATGATCTTCGCTGACGAACTTCAAACCTCATCAATGTCACACCGGAGTATCTCGTAGCCTTCCCGTATCTTGATTACCCTTCAAAGCTTAGCGTCATTACAAAGAATAATTCCTCTGAGGTATTATTTCCCGCTAGATTGTTAAAGAAGTCCAAGAGCAGGAAAGGCTAAGTAGATAAGCTGCAGCATGCTGCACTCTAAGCTTATAGATTTAGAAAGATATGTTCTGACTGTTACGTTCTAATATGGGTTGTGGATAAATTGACCAAACCAGGCAATATTGGATTTCCGATACCGTATTTCTGTGGGTTGTGTTGTAGGATAGAGTGATACCAGCCGCTTACTTAGATGGCACCGTTTACCTATTTCTTTCGACAGCTCTTTCGGTCTAATATTGAAGTATGGGCAGCAGGGCAATAGCCGATGAGAGGTGCCATGGAAAACCGCGCTACTCAGGTGCCATAATGCCTTGACATTCCTAGTAGGCTAACGAAGCATGTGTGCTTATACCTTCCTTTAGCTATTCAAACACGGAGCAATGCGCTGTTACGCAGCAGTTCGCAGCTGTAGCTTGACTTCTTGTCATGCGATTCATGGTTTCTATTTTACGGAACTTAGTTCTGTGCTGCACAATACAGAAAGAATGCAGAAAGTTGCTCGGTTAGGTGCATGTCTGCTAGCCCCAAGTGTTTCAGGAGCAGGTTATTTGCTCCAGGTGAGTAATAACTGCGCAAGTATTGCTGCACAACTTTGGTCACAGTGATTTTGGCGCTGATTATTCAGGGCATTGCGTTAGTTGGAATTTATATGAGCATATTATCCGTAGAGTGTCGCTCGCTTTCCTTACACTAAGTGATTACTAAGCAACCGTAGTGAGTATCAGGATTCCATAATTCATTTTACAAATGCTATTAACGTGTCTGTAAGAAAGCATGCAATTCGAGCATAATCGACTAGCTAGCCATCGTTGGTGTACGAATTCATCTTCAAGAAAGGACCTCACGTATCATTTGCGTAAAGGCACACGTTTTATCTACTTTTTGGTGCTTAGAAAGCTTTGGTAATTATGCAGGCCAGACCACCAGGGCCAGATACTTCAGCGTTATACTACTCGACATTTATTTGGATTTGAATGAAGGCTGAGGGCTCTCATTGCCGATGTTTTAGTTGCCATTGCGTTGAAGGTTTTCAAAACAGTTTCTAGTCTATTATTGGGGTGCAGTTGGGCACGTATATCCAAATGACTTATACAACAAATGTGGTCAATACTTATTGGCGCATTATTTCGAAACCTGCATCATGGGGTATTTATTGTAACATTCGTGGCCGATCGGTAAAGTTACTTGATAGTTTTGACCTAATGGACTTTGCCCAACTAATCCACCAAACCTAACCTCTTTGCTGGTTGTTATGATTATTATTTGCGAATCTGAACCTGATAAAATCGGGAACTTGCTTGTGCAATGTGCACTAGAAATTAGTTCTTGCAAATAAACTTTGCATTGGTCACTCTAGATCGCTGGATTTCCTAAAACGTGGGCGCTGCGATCAATTTTAACGAGGAGACTGATTTATTGCGGATTTATCACAATACGAAAAGCAGATTAAGCCGTGCTTCGTTTTCGGGGTGGATTTGGGCAGTTGTAAATTCTGGACAGATGGCATACGATGTCGTGATCATCCATGTCTGGCACCAAGTTTCCGGTGAAGGCTAGTTTTGTCACAAACAATCGCTCCTTATCCCATTCACGTTCATTTTTTCTGGAAAGAATACGATCCAGGTAGTAAGATCTTAATGTCCTAAATCATACGTGTTAATGACCAGTGTAACATAATGAATCCCTGAAGCTTGGTGATGTCTGAGTTTGACAAAATAATTAAGCCTTTCGTTTCGATGGAAAAGGGGAACCCTTTTTCTGTTACCAAAAATTGGTTGCCGAAGATTGAAAATTGTATCCACCACCGAAGCATTGGCCACTAGTTGTAGCTTTTCGTCTTTGGCTCTTGATCCTAAATTATGGTACACAACTGAAGGCGGAAGGCTGGACGATGATGCAATTCTTTTGACTTATTTCGTCAGACGTTGGGGTTGTAAGTGATGTAAACAATTTCAAAAATTTCAAAAAAAATTAACTTATTTGCTTGTCCCCGGGTGAAATATCAGTCAGAAGTTGCAGTGTATTTGATCCCTTTAACCGAATTTCTCCATGCAGTGCTACTCATAAGTAAAACCAGTGTTCCAAATAGAGTGGTTTCAATAGCTCATACCGAAACCGTTCTCTTCCAGTTGGGTAAAAATAAAACTTAGAAAACTGTTTAGCAATATACCGCTGGGGAATAGTTCATGGTTCATGTAACTACACTGCAATTGATAGTTTGATTCAGCTTCATCAAAGTGGGTGATTGAAGCATACAGACTTCGCAAACAATGATCCTCCGTTGGTCATTAGTATTACTATCTTACGCACAGTCGCTGTTCTCATTCGGTTGTCCTTTCCAAGGTATGTCCGAAAGTATGCGCACTTTATGGAGTCATTTACAAACCCAAATGGACTACCGTTATACGGCCTGGGCTTCGCAAGAGGAAAACATTACCACTTGGAGGAGCCCACCTATACTATAGTGCGCAGAATTCGA
This sequence comes from Dicrocoelium dendriticum, assembly GCA_944474145.2. Lineage (NCBI taxonomy): Eukaryota > Metazoa > Platyhelminthes > Trematoda > Plagiorchiida > Dicrocoeliidae > Dicrocoelium > Dicrocoelium dendriticum. The sequence goes on along the minus strand of OX104068.1, from coordinate 98,172,597 downwards.
GTAATGTGTGACCCGTATACGCGACACATGTTCAAATATATGCCATTCGCACCACTAATGAAATTCATCTGGTTGCGTTTGCCAATCGGCCTACCATTTATTCATTGGACTGATTCTGAAACCTTTGTGCCCACGATTCTAGGACAACATAATTAAGTTTTGGCTGTTGATATGGAGGTATAAATAGATATATTTTGTAATACTTTTTGGACCGTAGCAGTAGAAGCAATGTAGTGTTGACCGGTACAGCTATCGATAGCACGAGACGTTCTCCGAGGCAACCAATGCGTATGATGCGCAGCTTTTATGAATGGGGAGCTAAATCCAGCTCGGGGCTGAGGGCGTTGCAACTGTATTACTGCCAAACGCCAAGCTCCATTTCTGTCCTCTTAGTTGAGTGAAAGATAGCAAAAACTTTGCAGACACGGACGCTGCACTGCGGCTTGATAACCGGACTCGATTTCCTGCCTATATAAGGAGATTAAAGTGTCTGATGGAGATACCAGCTTAAACATATTTACTTTGAAGTTGCAATCATGTTAATCGTTAAGTGCATAACTGTCTCAGTTATACTGTAATACTTCGTTTTAAGTAAACGTAAACAAAGGAAAACTAGAATCAGTCAGCATCTTGGGGAAAACCAATGGGTGATGGATGCTGATTGTCCTCCTTGGCTACTTCTGCCGAATTTCCCAAACACTTGGAGTAAAATATCAACCGCAGACTAAACATGCTCTCCCAGCCTTCTGAGATCAATTAATTTATTTCAGCAAGCGTGTCATCTGGTATCCATTTGAAGCACAAAGTTGATCAAATTCGGTGACCGGATTAAACTGGTCAGGCAAATTACCAACATTTATTTCTCCATATTGTGCATGCCTATACTAGACGCTTTTTGACGGCAGCATACCACCGTCGTTGTCATGTCATCGACAATTCGCTATTAATATTTATCACTAAACTTTGTGCAGACGATCGTTTTATTTTGCTGCGCTAATCCATTGGCGTTGTAGGACAGTAGAACGTAGCCGATTTTGCACAAATCAGTGCTGGTTCAATTTTAGCAACACATTTGTACATCAAATCTCTATCTTGTTCGGTTTTATATAAATGCAGCTGTTTGTACAAAAATGTTTTGTAAACAAAATACGTAAACTTTTGCTACCGTAAGGTACCATTAAATACTGACAACTAAATAGCCCAAACAGAGAACAATTTACTTTACATATGAAGCGCATAAGCGCTTTCAGGTTCCTTACATGCTACTGAACGAGCATAAATAACACAAAGTTATATTCGTTTTGCCGGATATCATTATTACCATGAAGCAGATCCGTTCCAATCATGGTTCCGTTGTATGGTACACGATCTCTTCTTTGAGTAATGTTCGAAAAACCAATGCTTAAATTAACATTTAGGTCACAGTTGTTTGTAACATAGAAGTATAGTTTGCTGTTAAGATCTTAACAGAAAGAAACATTTCGTTGTGACTGCACAAAATAAGTTTAAATAATTACCATTCCAAATACTACCTGTGCGCATCCAGTGATTAAATTGTGTAGTCATCATGCAATTATCTGGCACTTTCTTTTAAAGGAAAGTTAGACGATTGGATGAAGCGCTTGCGCAAACGTAAGTTTTTAGATTTAGATGCCCAGATTGTAACACGTGCAGCAGCATGCAGCTGTTCGCGGAGGCCGTTGAAATAAATCCGTGGACTAATGCGCCATGCGCATTGCTTACTTACTAACTACATATCGCAGGAATCATTATTATTATAACCTACCTACCATATCTTCGTTACAAAACATTAGCAGTACATGATCTCACAAGAAATATGTGAGCTTTATTATTTAGAAATCGTTCACAAAGTAATGGCCATGACATTTGTTCTTCTTCAGTAGAGAAGTTGCTTGAAGAGAGTACGTTTCATGCCCATATGCAAATTGGATTTCAATCAAAGTACTGGCGTATTCCAGTATGAAATTTGCTGCACTGATTTGTCGAGTGTATATGAATTAAATTTGTTCATGTAAGGTAATGAAGCAGAAAACTATTGATGTCCTTCTTAGCTAATTCTTTGTCGGCCATCATGAGTATTCCTACGAAACTCCGAAATTGTAAATCATTTTAACATCTGTGTTGAAATAGCACACAAGGTTGCATTATACATTAAGACTGTTACGCTGTCTAATGGACGGAAATTCAAAATAATGAGGATGCAAACGTTCCACAATTCCAAAATGCTTATCTGATGATTAGGTTCATTATTGGGTTCAGATGTGTATGATACACGTTGGATACTTGTCCTTTTCATACTGTTCAATTTAATTGCTTGATAGAGGTGATAATTTTAAGTCAATTGCTTTTAAAGTTCTCGAAGCAGAACTTGCAACTTATAACTTATTCATAACTGCTATCTATTTTTCCGCTAATTTGGCGTTTTTATTAAAAGTCTACTTCTTAGTGCTGTAGCCACTACACCAAAGAGCACGCAGATTTAGAATTATGACAGAAATCAGATATGTTGTGCTTCCTGACTTTTGGACCACACCCAGAACCGACCGAAAAGTCTTGCCTTCAGGAAGATTTGCATGCATTCATTTAAGGATCAGCAAACTTATTTAAAACCATGTTGCGCTTCATTTTGAAACCAACACCTTAGCATCATAACTATTGGTGCTTGGGCAAATCTTATGCATATTCCACTTTCTGCAACCTAATTTCTGTGATAAAGCACTGGCCAAACCGTAAGTTCAACGTGAATTTTGTCTATACGCATAGTCCCCATTTATGTTTCATAAACATTATCAATTAGCTACCATGACAGTATTACAAAAGCTCGAGTCCACAGTAACTCCGTGGTAATAGTTACGTAACTGCGGATCAAATATTCTCAGCAGATCTACCTTTATGTTACCGCGGTATAAGATTTGATGGTGTTACATGGTTTCTTTTACTTTAGATTCGCAAAGAACTACCTTGTTAATTACGCATTTTTGCAAGTATCAGCAAAAAGAAACAATAAGCTGTGAGACGGTATTATCAGGAAAAATTCCTCAATCAACATCACCAAGGAATGTCAAGCGATTGCTATAGTGCTTAGATGACTATTTCTTGCTAACGTTAGGCAATTATTTTAAAAAGTCGCTTCAGTTTACTGAATGTATCAGCCTCTGTTCCACAATAAATGATGACATTCCAATTTACGTGAACTACATCTGCCTTGCAGGTGGCTTAAGTTACCACCTCAAAACAAATCTGTGCTACATTTTGCTTAGGAAGCTGCATGATGTAAGGTAATTTTTGGAAAATATGAAATTCCAGTAAAGGGCTGCGCTTTTAAGCGAAAGCCGATATCAGAAAAGTACAGCAGCTGCTAAAACAAAACGAAACCTGTTACTTCGGATCGATGATGAATTCCTAACGTACAAAAGCGTAGGTACTCCAGCACATTGCAAATCGTCAACCGTTTGAAGTGGAGTTTTGGCCTTAGCTTACATATGTTTCAACGCTATAGACAAGGCATCTGGTGGACGGAAGTCATGAATTCTCAAGTTATCAACTGTGCTCTACTCTGGTAGATATCTGTGTCGCACAGGAAGTTGTGTTACATCCGAGTTAACTTGCAACTTAAGTGGCTCAAAAACGGCCCCCGCCCCACGGCTCAGTAGCTTAAGACGATGGCTACTTCACGTCAGCCTCTGGCGGTCGTTGGTTCGGTCCCCAGCAGAAGACCAAAGATTGCGCGACATAGAAGAGCTTCGCTACGGCGAGACACACGTCTAAGTGCTGTTCAGTGTAGGGATTTCGCCTGGAATCTTGTGCGTTCGCGGGATGAATACATTAAACTTACCTTTACATATTCCTACTCATGAGTAATATATGTTGCCCTCATAGCCACGTCTCCTCTACTATGTAATGTGACGCTCATTAAGCCGTGTTTAAGAAACACAGATATTTGTCTATGGCTGTACGAAGGAAGCATTTCAAATGCCTTTTATACATGTCTGTATGTTATGCGACAACCATAACGATGCACAGCTACAAAATTGCTATCACTCTGTGGAAGAGCCTTAGTAAGACAATTGGCCTGCTTCGAGACACCCACTTGCAAAAAGGGATTAGTTAAAATATATGAATGAATTAAGTCATCAGTTACAGGATCCCATCAGTGAGCTAGTATTGAATGCCAAGATGTTGCATGTTTATTTCTTTTTCCATTGCCCATTACCAAATTGTTTTTGTGCAAGTCACTACAATAACACCCGTGATGGCAATGTATCAGAGATGTTCTCCTTTGACTTAGTTCATCTAGTATTTTCAGCTGAGAGTAAATTTTAAGAGCTTATAACTAATGGGTAATCTTCTAGCAGTTTACTAAACTACATGATGGGCCGAAATCTTGCGATCCAAAGTATAGCTTCGTATCCAAGTAATGTGCCTGCACTTCCATACCAAAAAGAACTTTCAAAATCATCCTTCACATATCCTTTATTGTAACTAGAAACAGACATTGTAGTTAACTTCGCTTTACCGCGGCTAAAATAAAAGCGTAGGATGAGTAGTTAATGTCGACAAATCCGTCGGAGGCATACTGAGAGCCACCACTGCATTTACGCCAGCCAGAACTTTCACACATTGAAAATTTCCACAGTTGAATAGCAAGCCAAGTCGTAAATTAAACCACTCTGTAACAAATTAACCCAGATGATATATGCGAGGAACTATTTAACAAAATGGGGTATTCAGCACTCAGGATTTGCCACGGATAACATTAAGAATTAATTTCAAATCTATATTACACAAAACCATGGTTGATATGAGAAAGTCGAACAATTTTATCTTGTGGCAGTCAAATGAACAAATTCTCATTTATACTGGAAAAACACTAGCATAGTCATTTCACTGTTTGCTAAGAAGAAAACAACTATTACTTTATTTTCAAGTATACTACTTTGCCACCAAATAATAGCAGCTATTGAAACACCAGAGTTGGTTTTATTTAGTAATTTGCGATAGCTTGACTTTGTTTTAGAACATACCTGTGGTCTTCTTTTTTGAATGAATTAACACCAATCTCATACGTAACACAGTATACCGTTCCTTTTTCAGAAAATCGTATGGTTTATCCGTTTGAACATTCAGACAATTACTTTTGACAAAAATAAAACTCTTTTCGTGGTCACCGCACTTGTATTCTGAGGGCTGGGTTTTAAGCACAAAGGGTGTACTTCGTCGGACTACTTATAAGGCGGAAAAAACAACCCTGTTACACAGTGATAATTGTTATTGCAAAACATCCGTTCTTGCTGTAAGTGACTCCTCCTATTACAGACTACAGATTTGCAGGCCCCGATTCACAGGGTGATAGCGTATTCGATAGGTTTCACAATCAATTACCATACATGGAACCAGTGTTTGATTTTGGACAAATTAAGCTTGCCATTCTCTTCATCGTTGACAAGTTGTTGAATTATTTTAGTTTAACTATAGACTGTTATGCATATATATATATATGTGTATCTATGGTTGGCGGCATCCGGTTTCGGATTTGCCTGTCACTGTGGCCAGCCACTGGACGCCTGCGTCTACAGAGGGACCGTGGGCGGCTTGCGCAGAATCACCCACAGCTCCAACCACATACCCCATATCCAGTGTTAACCGGAAACAATAAGACCGGGAGGCATGTGGATGGGAGCAGCGTTTCATCAACTGAGCCGGCCCACACTCTTTCACAGGCAAACACAAGCACACTTTATGTGTGGAATCAATCGCACACAAATCGTTGGCTGGACAGTAGGCCGCTGAACACTGGGTGCATGGAACCACCCTTCGAGCCTTGAACGACCACAGGGACCGTGGACGCCGTCCCCTCCAGCAACGACTTTCTGTCTCCTGGAGCCAGTATGGATGAGGTAGTGAGTAATAGACAGTTAGGCAACTTGTTAACGTGCACATGAAGCGCAGTCACACCGGGGATAGCAAGCAACAGCCAATCACCTGGAAAGACAATATGAAATAAAACACATCCAATAGTGCATACAGGTACGGTGGCATAACACCTCGCTAAATTACCGTATGAAGTAAGTTGGTTAGCAACGAATCCGCAATAAGGAAAAATGTCCACAAGTTACTGAAAAATGTTACAAACGCAACATGACTACCGAAGATAAGAGCAATTAGTGTAATCAACGTGACCAGTTAATAGAGAATTATTCAGGTAGGTAAAACAAACTAAATAAAGTGGAATGAAATATAGCCTGATTAATAAGACCTAGTTTAAGTTTAAGTTAGTTTAGCCGAACTGCGGTGAAGAAGCAACATCAACCACAGCATGGGGCATATATATATATATATATATATATATATATATATATATATATAGGATTTCTTCAGTGTGCGGAGCCTTTGTGATTTGTTATAGGTCTTAAGGATGAGAGGGCATAGCTCTTACAGTAATTCTCATAAAAGTCACTTTTCTTTCATTTCAGTGTATAGAATTCTTGACATGCACAAGGTTACATTTAATGGCAGCTTTAAACGCTCGAGGAATACGCATGCACTCTGTACTTTACGACGTACTGAAGTATTTGGATCACAAGAATTTGTCAAGTATCAACGCATCGTTTTGTAGACGATCTAATATGTTCCAATAAAAAATGACATCTGCACATTATTTGCTGCAGTAATAACGCAACCTTGCGATTTGGAGTGAAAGCCGAACTATCAAAGAATATATTGAAATTCTTTAATCATCTAGATTAGGCGGTTGGGTTACGGTAAGGATTTGTAGTTAAATATTCGGAACATCTCCAGGCATCTGCTTTTGGTTTTGGATGATTCACCAATATTACCAAAATTTGATAATATATTTGTGGGCTACGCATTCTTCTATTACAAAAAGTCTGGTCAACACCAATAAGAATGTCTAGCTGCTAAATGTGTGCAAGACAAATGTTATTACTAACACGCATTCATGTGCTAGCATACACTCAGCTGACGGCGAGCCAGCACTGATTAGTCCGAAAATTCTAATAGGTAAAGTCACAAACACACCATTAGTTCTTATATGTCATAATTCCTGTCGACAGAAGTCTACTTGTTCATTAGATGGCATTAGTTTAATTTCAAAAAGACTTTCTTTGCCTAATGGTCTATTCGTCAAGATTTTCTGTAGCAAGAACAAAGCACATGGGAAATAAACAGACGAAAACGTTTCGTGTATCACCGGGCGAAATAACTAGTGCAATTGTATGACAATTTGTTTTATCTGAAGCCAAATATTGAGCACACCTTTCAAACCAAGCTATAGTCAGAGCTCATGAAACTGACAACACTAAGGTTGCTTCTACAGAGTGTTGGAATTGACTGGGCACTTTAGAGGCTCAGGCGAATGCATTATCAGCAATTGACTAAATAAATATTTGAAAGCAAACAAGCTAGCTGTGAAGCACGCAAGCTTCAGGTCTGCAAATCTTTAAAATTACCTGGGCAATATGAAACCTTTGCAGCTGGCTATGTTTAGCTGGAACTTGTTACCTGAATTAAACTTCTTTTTACAATACTGCTTGGGATAGTGTGTTTTTCTCCACGTGTGTTGTTTAAGTACCTGAATAGAGACAAATGAGAAGCAAAATTGTTAGACAGAGATATCGACCAGTGATGGGCTGTTCCTCTATATGGAATGTCCTTAATACACTTCCCCATCACATTAGGATTCCCCATTTCGTTGGCAACATTCTATCACAGTCTTAGCAGCAAAGATGATATTCTTGTGGATGGTCGCAAAAGTTGGTATCCGAAATAGCCATTATAGACAAGTATTCACTGTGCATGTAAAACGCTTTTCCTTATGGTCAATAATTAGTTAACAAGAACTGTCGCTAAATAATGTACAACACGCTAAAGTGGATCCAGTACTGTGGGAAGTAATTCATATTTTTGTTTATGTAGCTGTGCAACCATGGCCATTTAATGGAATGAAAAAAGCGGTAACAGTTTATTAGCTTCCAATTATGAATTGTCCGCGGCTCTTGCATATGCTGTTCTTGCGTTATAGTGTTGCGTATAAGTTACATGTAAACCTAAGTTAGTACACTGGACTTATTTTCAGATAGCAGTTTTCCCTTATTAGACATGACAAATTCCTACTAAACCGTCAGGTCCGCCAGGGTAGTTATGCCAATGTGCTTAACAGATGAATTACCAACCACAAACTATCAACAAGGTACGGTCGAGCATTCGTTGTGCCATAATTTATTTGTGAAACAAACTTATCCAAACCGTCAGTGAGGATGCCATAACGGAAACAAAATCAGTATAAATTATCCCGTCGGTTAGAAGAGAACGAATACACAATATAATTGCAGCTCGAACACTAGCCCGACGTCTATAACTTTGGATTAACAGTAATTAATTGATATGAAATCACAGGCAGCTGAAATATTAAGACATCCCATAATTCTGTAAGATTGCAGCTGGCAATAGCACGCGACCTTGTTTGCATCTAATAATCGTACGCCTAATCCACCCTTTGCGTTTGTACTTGGGTGCCTTTCTAGACATATTCATGTGGTAGTACCTTATAATCGTACAATGCAATTGTTTTCCGCTGCATTTTATTCCCCGTAATGCACCTTTGGCTTATCCCGTTAAAATTCTTTCTGTGTTAAATAAAATGCAGTATTTGCGTTGTCTCAAGTTCTGCTTGACGAAAAGTAGACGGGTTTCAGTTTGATATCCCCTTTGTGTGTAAGTGTTAGCATCCTTTCTGCTCAGACTTCCTAAGAAAAGGCAACACAGATGCCATCTGACAAAAGTAGAATACATATCTCAAAGGACCAAGAAACAGGTTTTGCGCAAATTGATCAACTATTATTTTAGTATTATGTGATAGGAGAGCAGATTACTGATACTGATTGGTTGCGAAGACTAATGGGAAAATGGCTTTTTCTCGTATGTAAAAAATCGCTGACTGTACTCGCGAACCTATTTCAGCTAGCCTTGTAAACAATGTAATACTAAAGGACAAACTGTCAGTGTTCAATGAGCACTGGTATATTGCGTATAAAAAAGCCGAAGCTTGACATATCCCGCCGGATGATAGGTTAGGAGTGAGCAAAATAAAGACAAAAATGGTATTAAGAAATAGTGAACAACAGCAAATGGTGAATTTGCCACTTAAAACGTTCCCGTCCGTGTTATGTACTTCACAAGGTTATCGTCTGTGGTTCCCGGAGAAAAACGCAGACGGGTTAGTTTGTTCTTGTATTCCTGCTGTTTGTAAGGGTCGCTTGAATTACCTGTCATAATGTAATGTGGCCAATGCACTGTTGACACTTGCTTTGGACACGGCTAAATTGGGAGACGGATTAACAGCTACTGAGAGAGCTTTCCACATGTGTAAAACAGACAGCGAGTAGTTTTTCGACACCCAAACCGACGGTGTTGTTCTGTCAAGTTAGGATGATGTCCTCTCAGTGGGATTTTGTGACTCAGCTTCAATAGGTGATGGCAGATGTAATGAGTGTTTTTTAATGTTTGGTAAACTATAATTAGTTCACCACACAAACGGCGCTAACGTCCACTGAAAATGCAAAGCACTCTCAGGTGCTGTTAGCATGACAATTGCCGCAACCCCTTAAGCTATTTGGTCCCCCGGCGTTACTGAAGCTCCAAAACCGTAAGGTCCCGATATAGCCGTAGTTGCTGTGCTTGAATTGCATATTCAACATGTGTGCGTATAAAAGTGTAAAGTATTTGGCGGAAAATCGAACATTCGAATTGCCCGAAAGCTCACTTTACAAGCCCCACGATGTGCATCCCCTACTTCGATGCTCCTTTGGACTCCTCTGAGCAGCCGAAATCTTCCTGAACCAACACACCGAGATCCATGTTGAGAGAAAACTGTTGCAGAGCCTGATCCTATAGCTTATATGTGTGAACCATTCGGTGTCGTAAATGAAGCACTCGAAAATTAGCCACATTAAAATGGCGATTTTTGACCGACCATTCATAAATCTTGTCAAGATCGATTTGAAGCTGGACACTGTCCGCTGGAGCTCTGATCCCATGGCAAACATTGAAGTCCTAGGCGTAGAGTAAACAGTTTATCGCGTTCACGAAAACCAAAAATAGACGGGGCCACTATACCAAACCCTGTAGCACTCTGTATTCGAGGTAAATTGCATCTTACATGGATTCAGGTACTCTCATTTCCAGACGCCAGTGCGACAGAAATTTGTACATCCACCCTAGCTGAGGGTCCCCAATGCCACCTCTATGAAATTTGGCGAGAAGGTACGATGGCACAACCGTTTGCTTGCCATAGAGGAATCAAGATAAGCTACATCAACTCTTGCACTAGCGTCCACAGTTTCGGTTCAGCTTTCTCGTGCCAACATTAGGTTGGTTGTGCAAGACGGATTCTGGCGGAAGCCTTGTTGCTACTGAGCCATGTAACCTAAGCCATCCAGATAAGACATGAGTGCGTGCGCAACGAGAGCCTCCATAACTTTTGAAAGAACTGGCAGTAGACTCACTGGTCGATAAGTAGCTGCGTCGGAATTGGTGATGTTAGAGAGATATTCAATGTATATTCAAGACCTAGATAACTGGAACACATAGCTGCGAACAGCACTTCCGCTAATTAAATTACCATAGCTGCCACAACACACTGGTAGGTGGGGCTAGGCACTGCATAAATTGTAAACTAGGTATCGCAGCCGATCAAACCCTTCATCCTAGTTTTTGTTGCGACGCCCTCATATCTGCTTGAATGTGCTACTAACGATTTGCTTTTGTGACATCTAGCATCCGCGAAAGTTCTTTTGGAAAGTACCTTATACGTAGATCGATGCAATTGTTGGAGGTATCCTGTCCCGAAGGCTACTACGATTATTAATTAACAAGATATGAATTGAACAAAGTGAAAGTCATCATCTCAAAATAATTGTGGGGACACTACTAACAGGTGAATATTTTTATCCGCTTTGGAATACCTCAAAACCAACTTGCAACTTGCCGCTTTGTAGGCACCTTAGTGTTTGATGAGTCAGTTAGCTTTCCTTAATTTCATAGTGGCGACCAGTCAGACTCGCGTATCAGATTATCAGCAAAATATCGATGCTCGTACAGCATTCAGCAAAGCGTCTATCTGAGATCAGTAGGAATTATACAAGGAGCTAGAGTCGGGAAACCTTTCCTCATTTGGGTTTTTGACATGTCTCAGGCAGGGTGGTCCCAATAGTATTTGGTAATAACTCAAATCCCGACAAAAGTACAACAAATGTTTTAAAATGAGGTGCCTGTGTTCTATCATGAGTATTACCTGGCGGAATTGACATATTCGTTCTTAATATGCACGGCTCTGCTTTTCAATCTGCGGAACACGAAAGCTTCGTCCATTTACAATGACAGGGAGCATGTCTGAGAAAAAAACGCATATATCATGACTCTTTAATTTTTTGAATTTGCATAAATCTGGAAAATCACTATTTTAAACGTAAGCTGTAATAAGTGATCGTTCATAGTCTCCCTCCCACCAGAACTTCTGTATGGCGCATATACTCCCAAATGTGTTTATAGTCGACCTGTGTGTGCGACATGCAAGAACTGCCAACGTTTCAGCGTGATTCAAGTATTAATTTCCATCGGTCAAATGGTTCGTTTGTTTCTGTCAGCACAATGAGCCATGGCTTCAAATTTACAAACAGTGTGCAACGTTAGCAGTTGCTCCACTGTGTTCCGCAGTAGTCAACGCTTGGACAGTTTGTCAATAAAACGGCTGTATCACTGTTTTAGCAAGTGGTGGACACTGTAGTATCATCCTATCACCATCGTTGGTACAAATGGTCGAGGAAACTGACTCTGAAACAAACACACACACGCTGCAGTCGTCAGTGTGCAGCACTATTTTCGTCTTCTTTCTTAACTTAACTCAAAGAAGCTTGACCTATAGCCACCACAAAAGCACCAACCTAATTACTGGGTTTTTGGATTGCCCATCGCAGTAGTAGGCATCTTGCTTGGAGTGAAACAACGCTTGTGAACAATTGAAATGGTATTGGCGACATCCATAAAATTGATACGGGATGTTGGCTACTGGGTCAAGTGGTTAGCAGCGAAACAAGCGCAGATTGTTTAGTAATAAAAGACTCAGTAAGTGCAAGCTCAGGCGTATTTTGAAGAAGGATAAAAAAACTAAAGATGTTTGTCCACAATGGAATTAGGCGTGTTAAAATTCAGTCATTCAGGGACAAAACGTATATTCTGCAAACAAAAGGACCAGACGAAAAACGCAGGCATAGGGCGAGTGAAACATATCGGTATATACAGCTAGTTAGATCCATAATTAACGACCTTTGTGAATGCATGACATTTTTCCTTTGATTCAGTCAAACAACTCACTCCAATGCGTCCAACTGTTGGCCAATCAGCGTACCTGCGAGAAACGTGTGAACTTCCAATCAGCTGCCGCCTTTCCTTGCGGCAGCCTAACGGCTTTCTTGCTGGGCTAGCACCGCACGTTCGTTCGAGTATATACTCCCATCACAGGCGCACCTAGAAAACCGTGATAAAACAGTGGCACATGGTAGCAATATCTAGATCACAACTTTATCAGGAATTGCCAATTTCCAGATAATCAGCGGGTATTAGCCACAAAATGGAAATGTTTGAAAAAGTGGCCGCTTTCAAGTCAAAGATTATGATGGATCAACATATTAAGGTTGGAATTCGCTATGTGAGCGGAAATTACAATTAATTTCCATGATGAATGGTTGTCGTATTCAGAAGCTTGGGATTAGTTTTGTTTGGTAAAACATAATGTTGTCCTAAAATCCAAAAATCGAACTGAGTTCGAAAGTTTAGAGGTCCGTTGACTTGACCTGCATAGCAGTAGGGGACAAAACGTGTCTGCTGGAATGAACGTTGTAGCTCTCTAAGTGATCAAATTTGTTTCCATGGTCCTTCCAGTTGGACATTGTGTGGAGCACAGTTGGTTAATCAAAAAGGCATTTTAGCGTAGATTTGGTGCAGTCCTGCAAAGATTTTTCATTGCCGCAGATACTTCCCGGAACATAACTTTGGTATCTGGGTCTATTCTGAGCTTCGTACAAAGCCATTCCCATGCGTAATTACGCCGTTATATGAATAAATTGTATTGTAGAATGCATGCAATGACAATATGAAACTCCGGAGCAACTATTTTAAGCATTGTGCAAGTAGAAGGTAGCTTTAAGGGTTTTGGCCCTATATTCCGGAGTACTGTACCAGAAAGTCAAGAAAAAGCAGGTCACTAAGCAATATTTGAAAAATAGAGGATATCAACAAAAAGTTACGGAATTGGGACACGGGTTGACTCCGTCTATATTAAAACTTGTAAACTACCGCTACAAATGCAAATAAAGTAATGAAACACAGTCTGAATTAATATTCAATGATGTATCTATCATTGTCGTCACATCTGAAAACAACGTCCTCATTTTTGTTAACCTACTTGTAACGTGTCGCTTTGCAGTACACTGTATCAGAACTGCAGTGACAGCAAAACCCAGACAATCTGAAGACCTAATTAGGCACCGCAGTAGGAGAAACGTTAAAACCGTCTTACCTGTGCAAGATTACACAGGGATACATACCCCAAGAACTCTGGTTCCAAACTTAGGGATAATGACTATATCCAAATTTAAAAACGCTCGACATGACATCATGAGCAACATAATCTCATATGGCTATTGGCGATGATAAGGCACATAATGTTGCGTAGCTTTTGTTTAGCTTTATCCAAATGTTACTTGCAGCAACCCAAATACTAAAACCTGTGTGCCTACGGTAACGAAAATATCCTGCTACACGGAAATCGAGGCAAGTTGAATACGCTCACTAGCTCTCTAATACTACGGACGTAGCGTACCTCCCACCTCATCTTCGGTGCATCCATGCATCTCCATTCTTACGACAGCATCTAAAACGTATGCGCCACTTCACATGTTGCGAACTAAAAGGTGATTACCGGCTTCAACTGAGTCTCTTCGAAAGGGTGTCTTGTATGAACTCCGCACCGGCTAAGTTGGTTAGCCATCTCGTCCGTGCGGGCAGCCTGTATGACGTTCCGCACTGCTAAAGAAACGGAAGTGCAGCCGACCATGGTGAAGTGGTTGATCTTGAGTAGCGCATACAAAAGTGGCACCATAGTAACTAGGAAATGACTGTGCAGTTCGTTAGCCATCGATCAAGCAAGAGCAGTTCTATTACCGTTATCAGAGACAACGTTACATGGTATTCACTGATCGTCGCGTAACCTGGACACTGTACTCGGATGGAAGACATCCCTGACACATGGCGTGAAGCTACTCGCGATTTTAGCCATATCGAATGCATGTAAAGCGCAATTCTCTAGCAGATATTGCTCTAATTCCAGCATAGATTGTTGCGACATGTGCGGTATTTCGTAGAAAATAGAAACCTGGATTAAACTTCGCACAATAATCTGCCTCGATGGGGAATCAAACCCGGGAACATCGGCTTACCGGTCCACTGCCCTACCACTGAGCTACCGAGGGCTGGCGATAACGTGCGCAAGACATGCATTAAATTGCGCAACTGTTCGCCAACCCTCTGAGGCTCAGTAGTAGAACAGCGGACCGGTAATCCATGGGTACGAGGTTCGATTCCCATCGAGGCAGATTATTGTGGGAAGTATAATCCTGGTTTCTACTTTTCCCGAAAAAACTGCACGTGTCGTAACAATCTATGCTGGGTTTGTTTTTTCCAAGCACAAGTACATCCTCAGTCTTCTTGAAGTTAAAGCACAGCCACAGGTCTTTACTAGTGTTTACTATCCATTTCTTATGGGAAACAAAGATGAAACTCTTGTCAAACTCGATTCTATGAAACATGTAAAGAGAAACCTGCGTTACCTGGTGGCGAAATTGTACATTTTGTGTAAGATGAGGATTGTCCAGTGCACGTATTTAGCTTAGGTATGCAGATAAAATGCATAAAAGTTGTTACAGAAGAGCAGCTTTTATTTGGAAAACATAATGAGTGCAGTCCAGGGATAGTTAATGGGAGGCTTTCAACAAAAGACAATGTGCCTGAATCGTTGTCGCTATTTGCGCACCTCGTTTGCAACCGCGGCACAAAACCTGGGGTATTGCGCACATACAGTTGCGGATCCAACGGTGTGCAGAAGTGTTTAACCGCTAGGTGTCTTGAGTCTGGTGCTCCTAAGAGCAATTACACAATGTTTTATAATTGTAGAGAGAACGACCCGTGAGGCAAGCAGAGAGTGTATTGTCACAGCAAGGCGCTAACTGACAACTAGCAAACCAGAACAGACATGAACCGGATTCTTTTCCCATGACGCACTGCGGATGAGTATTTGGGTGATGCCCTGTTCCATGTGCCTTACGAGCTTGAGATTAGAGAACAACTTCTTCATGTTTCGTCCCATACCACTGTTTCGCTATGTCCGATTCTAGCCGGCCAGCTCGGGATTTCCTTTCTCATAGTCGCATTAATCGGCCCACGTTCGCTCCCTGGACTTTGCTAGTAGCGTAGTTGTCTGGTTTACTCCGTTCTCGATGAATACCTCCTCCGTTGTTCTGCACCCGGGCTCGTTACCAGACGTCCTGTAGATGCGCTCTCGACTGGATCCGCAAAGCTCGCACTGCTTTGTGTCATCCAATTCGTCTTGCCATTTGGTAAATCTCTAATATCCCGTATTAGTGTTTTTCCCGTTCCTGCTTACTTGTTAGATTCCGCCTCCCTACAGGATGATATAAAAGCGGGAAATGCGGTCACACAATAACAGCACACAGATGACTTACGACAAACGGCTGACAAGTCGTTCCGGTACCCTTGCTGCCTGTTCGTTAATGGTTTCGTATTTAGTGATGCGCAAACAGTGTAAAATCAGCGTAGTATCCAGCGCAGACGTCTTTTGGCACATAAACTACAGAGATGAATGGCAGAATTTGGAAATCTCTGTGGTGCATGTCGCCGTCAAATAATCATCCAGATCTTCTTAATAATGACACAAAACAACGCCTGTGTGTTCATATAAATCGTTGTCAACCGAAAGCCGTGTAGTCATTTAAAACCATACCTTTTAATTGTGGGTTTATCTAAATCATTTTGTTTCCAATTGTTGCCCTTGGAATGTCGGATGGTTGAAGCGATTTAGCGCCATCGGTTTAACAAGGATTATGGATATCTGACTAGAAGGCGGTGCAGATTGAGAGACCTATTCCTACCTTCTGGCTCTGCAATGACTACGAAGAGTTTAAAAGTCAGCGGAACCACTGCAATGGTGTATAAAACAATAATCGCAGACAGTTTAAAGAGCAGCACGCAATCACCGCGGAGACCACCCCAAAGAGAATGCTTTCTTACGGGAAGCGACGCCTGAAGCCAGCAGGTCATGTGTCAGTGCTGGATGACCCGGACAAATCCTAACCTACGGCACGGAGAGTGCATACGCGTTAGCGGTGCAATTTGCTTCGTTATTTGTTAATGACCAGGTGTCAGTTCCGAGTTCGACGTGTACCACTTTTACGCAACCAGCCAATCTGGATTGGGGCGTTGAAGAATTATGTCAGCCACTTGACATTCTTGACAGCAACAAACCTGCGAGAGTTAATGGGTTCCACTCACAGTTTCTTAAGACACATTTGATTATCATCTCTCACCTCGTGGCTGACCTTTTCAACAGGTCACTGTTTGAAGGTTCTTTGCCGATCGAGTGGAAATGTTCGGTGGTGAAGCGTTTCCGTAAGGCGGCGACAGTAACAAGGTAGACAAAGAAAGGTTGGCAATGGTTGCTGAGAAAAACCCTAGAAATGGATTATTGCAGTTGCTACAGTCAAAAGGGTTTCTGGTAAATGTGAACGGTTGGTCTTACATACCTTGTAGCTCATCGTCGAAGCAATGCACAAATCGAGATTTAGTTAAACTTAGAGATTAATGGACGCTGAAAAGGACTGCGTTCGATGAATGACGGCAACGGCCGTGTTGAATGTTATCTATTAGGTATACTGTTTCACTACGTGAAATTAGAAGTAACTTGTTTGATTTTCTGGTGACTAATTATTGAATGTGTTGAATTTCCTGGGTATTGAATTCGGTTTTTAAAAATCGCTCCCGCCATGCGAAAAACTAAACTATTTGCTCAGGCTTATTCCATGGTCAGTTGATCAAATATTGTGCTGTTTGTTTAACGAGTACTTTATTAAGACCACAGCCTAAACGGTACTGCAGTTTCTTTTTGAACCGAAACCACACACTCAACTGTCATTAATATAATATACTAGTTATAATGCACAACTCGATTGATACCCCTAACAGGTGTGCTAAGTAACTGAACGTCTAAATTAAACTCCTTTACTCCGTACATAATGAAATTTATCAGTCATGGGCATGGGTGCAATTACCTTTGGATAACGTTAAAAAAGTAGATTAAATCTATTGCACGGAGTGATCAAGGTTAGTTTGACCTGTCAAACTTTACAGCATTTGAGTTGAGTTTTTGAATACTGAGTTGGTCCCCACTATTTCGCTCTTCGAAAGTGGATAGCTTAACTTGTCTTTAACACTATGTAGAAGATGTACGCATACACAGAAGAATAACACGTTCTAGTCGAAGGATGTACATTAGTGAATTACTACAATACTCTACCAAACACAGAACCTGCTGTCATAAAGAACAAGCAACAGAATTATTATCCACAAGTAACCTCCCGCAGTAAAGGCTATTTGTGTAGATTGTTTCTTTAAACACCACCACAGTGTATGCAGCCAAGTACCCTTGGTGTTCTGGTTTGCAAAACGTTGCACAAGTGTGACACCGGCTGTCTTTTTTAAAATATGTTGTCTTACTAAACTAAATGGTATTGCTTCCGCACCCTCCATTCAATGGAGTCATGCAAGGTTATATTGACTCAGCTTAAAAACTGAAATAATTAGTTCATATGGCAGGCATGAATATGGATTACATCAGGAGTATTCCTGACACAGTTCAAACAAAATCGTATGCTTCTCATTTCAGGCGTAGGCAGTTCATCCAATTAGTCAGTGTATATCGAATAAATCAGGGTCACTGTTTCAAACAAAATACCTTTTGCGCTAAACTGCAATTTACGAAAGGGTAGAAAATGTTACATCCACTGAAAATTTTACAATTAATGACGTTGCTATGCGCAAGATATAGTCGCCCGTCGTGTATACGCTTTCAAAATGGAAATTTCGGCTATTTTCAGTTCTCTCAAGGTTTTAGCTTTAATGTTGTGTACAAGTGCTGAGTAATGTCGCGATACAAGCAGACTTATTATAGATAGGTTGATATTACCAGTAATCTCAGTATCTATGTCGTTTTAACCCAAAAATAGCGAGTTACCACAAATTACATACATATAAAATAGCTGGCCATGCCTGCGTCTTTCGGAACTGATAGATGCGAGTTGTTTCAGCAGATTGGCATGAATTTAATCTACGCAAGTCACAATGCGGAAAATAGTGGCTTGAATCTCATCAACCATATAACACTTAGGTTGATACCGTTCTAAAATTATTTAGTAGACATGTTCTAGCTCATTAAAGTCTTCTAGCATAGAAAGATAGAACACTAGAATTTTGATAACTAGCTTGATTATATTCATACGTATCGGAGGAAATTCAAAATTAATCCCTGTACATTGCATCACTTCTATTACACCACCACAATCTTTGCAGTATTTTAAAGTATTCACTTACGATCCGAACAAAACCTCAAAATTTAGAGTTTAAAGTACCGAACAAGCGTGAGTTTTCACCATTTTCACTCATCGTGCCGTTCTAATGCCAGTAGACCAATATGATTGGGACGATTTTATTTTTGATTTCTAGTAGACGTACGGAAATTTTATTACATTTATTTTTTATAATTTTTTATTTTTGCAGCAATATTTACAATGATTCCTGTACATCACCCGATATATTGTTTGATGAGTTCTTCAAATTAGTTATTTATTTCATTTACTTTCGTTCATTCTTTGTCTGAATGACAGCTGAACTTATAAATCAACAGTAAATAAAAAGCATTCAATGGGCTACTGCTCTTGTACGTGTATGATCAGTCAACTGGGGTGCAGTACGGTAAAACTAAACATTCATATCCGCTTCCAAACTCTCGCCATTTATATTTTTATTATTCCAGCAGAAGCTGTATTACGGGTACTAGTACTTAGGCGTTCGTTTCTAATGAGCAGTGGGAATTTGAGCATAAGGTTGATGTAGATCGTCGCATTTTTCTCTCAATCACGCATCATCGTAGACTTCTGGAAAAGCACCAGAGTGCTGGTTCGAATTTCTTGGTCTGGAAAGTGTTGCGTGTTCCTCGGAACCTTGCAGGAAGCCGGCCCCATGATTTCCGCATCCAGTACCTTGTGTCACTTAACCACAAGTGACGGCGGCCCTGCTGCTAGACTGACAGTTTACTACGACATAGCAGGGCTCAGTCTCTACTGTTATAATTTCTGCAGTACGGTTTCAATAATGTTGAGTTTTCATCATCAAGAAACATAAGAAGCAACGTGGGACAACTCGTAGTCGAGACAGCACAAAGGATAACTATTTTTCACTTCCTATGGAAGGAATATTCCAAAGACTCGTTTAAAGATTCAACTAATCTGTTGTTATTGTTCTGAAATTTTGATTAATGATTGGTAGTTTTCAACATAACATTTTGCACAGTGTTTTTCTAACATTAGGGGTTCGAAAATGTAGTACAACCATATACCAAGTGTAAACCCAAGGAACTTATACTATGAGGCGTGTAGATGTGACCCATATTTTAACAACGGAGCTTAGCATGGCAACGAGGACATTACTTCCCAGTAGCGACAAACCATTGCCTAGAGTCAGTATAGATGAGTTGATGGGTAATAGACACTTAGACACCCTGTGAACCTTTCACATCAGACGCAGCCACACCGGGAAGCTCATACAACATCCAACGCCTGAAATGCACGAAAATCAACACGCAGGCCTGCGTACGGTCCAATTACAACAACGATTCTGCACACGTACCACATCAACTGCATTATTGAGCTGGGTTAGTAAATGGATTCAGAAGCAGCAAACTTACAACGCGCGACGCTGATGAAAACTACATATTTAACTTACTAACCTTCTCTGAGATGTTGGCGAAACGTGGCGACATTGGAGGCCTGCCTAACCCGCTTGGCTCAGGCACCCGCGACCGCGTATTCTGTAGCACAATGCGCTGGACTTCCATAGGCTGTCGACAATCAACGACTGTCGCTGCCTCAGGCTACGTTTATTTTTCGCTTGCTGTAGTGATTTCCCTATTGCTTGGGCAACCGCCCACTTGGTATGCTCCCGCCATCCTGGGCAGTCAAGTGCCATCTCCTTCTTATACCTGAATTCAGCCTTAGTTCTTGATAAACACAAGTTGCTCATTTCCCAGTAAAGTAACTTCGGTGTTCTCAAGTACAGCTTCCCTGCATATCGTTGGACATAAAACAGCTGTTTCTGTATCAGAGTCTAAGCCATGCGGCGTGCATGCCATAGTCAACTTAGATGCCTCACCACCAGTATGCAGTTCACCGCTGCATACCACTGCTTCGGAGCACCTCCGTCTTTGCAACTCGGTCAATGCCGCCGATGTGCATAGTACGACGCAGACACTGCTTATGGAAGCGCTGTAGATAAGAGACCTCCTTTCGCTCCAGCGTCCAGTTTTCGCTGCCGTATGGAAGAACTCACTGCACTATAGATTAGTGTACTAGCAGCTTAGTCTCGACAATGAGCTGAAATTTGTTCCACACACGACATTCCAGCCAGCCAAATGCAGCAGGCGCCTTCGGATTATTTTCGAAAAAGTCATTGCCAATAAGGATTTACGGTATGTCCACTGATTGCAATTCTGGAGAAGGCTGTAAAAGACAAAGAAAGCATCTTGTGTTTATGGTGCGCCAGAATTTGGCCGCTGGCGAAGCAAGAGTCGAAGTCATGCGCTGCAACTCCTTTGCGCTGTGCACAAACAGCGTACAATCATCGATAAACAAAAACCTAAAATAGGTTCTCTCACACACCATATTTCTCGCCTTGAAAACATGAGGGTTCAGTAATCCACCATCAATAGGTTGACCCACTAGCAGGTTTGAAAGCGCAAGGCATCCTGATGCGAATCAATGTTAAACAGACCAGGGGCTATGACGCAGCCTTGCACCACACCAGAGACAACATTACAGTCATCCGAGATTCGTGCACTCAGCTGCCCCTTCTTCGCACACCACTGTATAGGCACTTAATTAAACTTATTCGGACTACCAACCTTACCCAACACCAGCAGGAATGCTTCGCTGTTCCCCGTATTAAATGCTTTGGTGAGGTCAACAAACAGAAATTACCACGGCTGGTGTGTCTCTCTGCAGTTTTCCTGCAACTGACGAGCTACGAACACCATATCTATGGTGCTGCGGTCCTACCAGAAAAGACTGCTCTTTCGCCTGGTTCAGTTCAAGTACCTGAGTGGCTAGCGGTTAAGCAGTATTCGTGCCATTATTTTCGCCGCAAAACTTCGCAAGTTCATGCCACGACAACTCGTGGAACCAAGCTTGCCCCTTTGATGTATACAGTCGTAGTATGAGAGCATCGTTAAACACGCGGCATAAATAAATAAATATATATATATATATGATAACTTTAAACCCAGGACCTTGCTGTGATAATCCATGCACTATGTATTTCTAATTTCGGTCGACCCATTTCGCCTGGGTTAGCAAAAACGGAAACGGCTCAGTTTCAGTCCATCTGGTTGTTATTAGCCTTCGTCGCAGTTAGCTGTGCTAGCTGGTTTCCTAACAGCATGGCCAACGTCTTGCACTTTCGGTCGTGGCCGCAAGGGTAGTACTCGTTAGGTTAGTCTCTGGATCGCAAAACATCTAGTCGGGGAAAATTATTTACTAAACTACACAACAGCGATTTCTAAGCCCGTACCAAGTAGACGTCCAACTTCTAAACTAGATCTCATGTAACAAAATAATTGAGTAGGACTCTATTATCATACAATATTTGGGTTAATCTTAAAACTTACCACAGTGCTTCATTCGTGACTCCTGATGAAATCATAAATAAACACACGTTTCATAATCAGCTGCTAGCCAAAATTGAAAAAAACAACCAAAAGTGTTGTCTGTCTTCTGCCTGAATTGTGACAATTAGATATGTTGCAGCAACTGCGAAGATGTCTATCATTCGTAAACTGAGATGCCTTACATGACTAAAGTGTTAAATAAGGTTTTATTCGTACCGATATTCATGACCTTATTCGACCTGAAGAACGTTAGCGTTTTGTGAGCTACGGCAGTAGATGAACAACTGATGATTTGGCTAAGTGGAATGGTGGCCCTTAGTTTGAATTTGTCCTTGCTTGAAGCCTCTGAGCTACTTGGTAGTGGTCCGAAAGACGATAGACAGTTTTTGCTGGATATACTTGTCAGCACGGAATGGAATGGATTACAGTGGTGCTTGCGTTGTGAGTATCTTCCTCCCTCCCCCTCCCCCTACCGCTTACTCTCCCCTCCAAACGCGTTCTCACTTCCTCTCTATACTATATCAGCTTCTTTGCGGTGGAGTAGCCGACTGGTTTTCACCGGAACGATGCCCATACGTTACTGATGACTGAGCTGGCGTACTTTGGTCGCGTGTTTTTCTTCCATTTGTATGGCGGCAAAACAGCTGAGGCGAAGTCCACCGCTAGCTAAAGTGTGTAATGACAATGATTATGATGATAAACCACAGTTGCTATTGCATATTGCTGGGAATCAGTAACGTACGCTTTCTTTTCTGCTAAATTACAAAAGATTGTAGTGTAATTTATGTTGCTGGCTTGCAGTAAGCGAATTTCACTTGAAAAGGCACTAATAAGCAGCATAGACGGTTTTCATTTTTTCAGGCTTAAAGAATATTGGCGACTATATTTAAAACCGGTGTCGCCACGTTGGTGTTATTGCTACTGCGAGGGCAAAAGCTTACTTGTTTTTAAACAAGTACGGTCCTAGAACATCAAGTTTTTAGAAAAACACCTGCAGTTGTTATTTAGATTTGGTATGAGTTTTGTGTTACCATCGCGTGCTTGAAATGCTGCGTTCTAATCCCAATTTACTTATGATGTCATATGTTGCTTGATCTTGAAATTACTAGATCGCCCTCACGCGCATTCTACGTTCTGCATTCTATAGCTTGCTCCACACAGTTTCAAACTTACGGATGTTAAACAAACATGTTGGCTTGTTTTTTTCTCCCACTGTCGCCACTAATACTTATTTGTACTACTGGTGTTGAGTAATTTGTAGGTCTTCGTGGAAGGATTTGATGCGGTCTAAGACAAAGAAAATGCATATCAGTTGCCTAAATTCTACAAAATACTCAATTTTCTCTAACAATTTCACTTTTAAATATTAAACGTTGCTCGTCTGCACCTAAAAATTCTCAAAGTTCTGGAACAATTATGAGCTTGTTAGTTATTCATGAAATCATATGTAACGTAATACACGTTAAAGAATAGTTCGGCTCATGTGGTACACCAGATTAAAATAAAAGGTTAATAACCGAAAGCGATTAGTAGTTTGGACACTAGCAGGGATTTTGTGATTCAGAAAGACCAAATTGATGGAAATGCAGCAATTCCATTGGTCCAAGTGAACGCCTCTGCGAGAAATGAGTCATGGTTTCAATAACTGATCCTGGCCACTGATGTGCTTACACCGTTTACCACGGATATATAGTATCGAAAAGTGGATTACGGCTTGCTAGTCACTCTTCAGTTGGCGTTCTTTTGTAAATTGTATTTCGTATACACATTTTAACCTCTGTACGCAGGTTCTGATCCCGTTCATATGCAAACTTTGTCTTCATATTTTATTGGAATGCGTGGGTAATGGCGCAGAAGTAATGCTTTCAAAATTAAGCCAATGCTCTGAAATCAAGCATACACACGTGCAGTAATACAATTTCGTCAAAATAGTTATAAATGTTTCAAATTATGTAACAGACTGCTTTGTTTAGGTCAGCTGACGGGGTAGTAACATGAGATTGTTTAGCTTATGCCCAGATAAGTAGCAAATCTTTAAGCTGGATTGATCAGAAACCGACTAGTACATAAATAATATGCCTGCTTGTGTTAATTATGTGGTAGCTTATGTCGCGACGCTAAGTTGTAGATTTGTTATGTTTATAAAGTACTTATCGTAGTCAGAACGCAACAGTTTTGTGTTCGCAAAGAATCATAATCACTTTATCCGTTTTTATGTATGATACCGATGGATTTCTCAATCTTGGTTCATGCTTGCATTTCAGCATATAAGTTGTTCGTAGAACTAATACCGGAGTAGTAGGACTACCTTTAACCTAGAGTCTCAAGTTTAGGCGGCAAATGGAAAATATTTGGTTGGACTACTTTGCTTGAGTTATGCTATTTTGATACAAGTAGAGGTCCGTACTTCACCTGAAATTTATGAACGTTGCGCAAAACTGCGGTGTAATCATTACAGAATTATTATTTTTAGGAACCAGAATGTTAACTATTTGCTAATACTAATATATATTGTTCGGTGTTTGAAGACAAGGTACTCCCCGAAATACGTGTCTTCATCAAGCAAGCAGAGATTGCTGTTACAGTGGAGCTTAAAAAAGCGGATTATAGCATAATAATTGAACCCACGAAAGCACATGGAAGAAAACGACAAGCGTAATTTCGCTATTTTCAAAACGCAATCGCTAAGGTCTATGATTTCATTAACATGAGCACATAAGCCTTATTTGTTACAGAGCTTTAAGCAGACTGAAAAATAGAGTGGGTTGAAAAAGTATAGCCGTAATTTTTTGGGTTTCAATTAAAATATATAACGCAAAATTGCTTTAAATATTTTTTTAAATAGCACGTCCTTTAGAATCAAGTAAGTGCCTTTGCTTTAGGTGTAGTTCGTTTCGGTCCAACGTTTTCTGTGTTTCTACGCAGATCAACTCAAACATATTTCACACGTCGCAGAAACTTTGTTTTACCCAGCCAAACCAGCTTGTAGAATATCAAGCTAGATTTGGAGTCTTGCAAACATTTGATTCGATCATAATAAAGATAGACCAAAACTACACATTCACTTTCCAATAACTACTGTTTGTATTTATCGGCATAGCTGTTGCTTGGGTTCACCTTTAAGTTATGACTGACCTTACAATTTACCCAACTCATTAGATGCAACGGTAAAACGCATTTCCAATGTATTAAAGTTATTGTAATTGACTAGATTATAGTGCAGCATTAACTAAGTTCGACTGAACCACGTGTAACAAACACACCGTAACACAAAGAAATCAGGATGGCTCATTTACCTGCTAATTTTATTAGCACTAGTCACAAATGCATCCAAATCTTAGATTTTATGTAAATTGTTAAACTGATAGAAAGAATTGGTACAAAGACATAGAGGTCTTCTTTTCGTGCCTTAAAATACAAAAATTAATATCATTCAGTTCGTACATTTTCTCACGGATTAGCAACCTAATCGCTCAAAATACATTCTTGCAGTGTAAGTATAATCACCACTGAGTTTCTATGTCCCCACAGCAGCAGCTATTGGTTGCTTGGTAAAGAGTACAGGTACAGGTTTAGACTTGCAACTATTTATAAAATTATAATTTGACCGTAGGTTTCTTGAGGCCACTCTGGACCAGCTAGATTTCACACATTCGGTCGGGCAATAAAATTCTCTAGATTTTCATAGAATGTCCCGGGGTTTGTATTTGCACTTACCTGTACAAAAGATTGACATTAACCACCAAAAGCATTGTTTGGATCTTATGGCTTGCGGGCTGAGAATGTAACAGGTAACCACAAATAGCGTTGGGATAGGTAGCAGTATTATTTAGTTCAGTCGCTGTATTGTCTCTGAATACCTGCTTGCTTATAGTGCCCAAGAAAACCTGAATACTTTTTTATATTGTCACTACCAAAGTACTCCCGTCGGTTATAGACACAGATGGTATTAACTAGGGCTTGCATAGTGACACATCAGCTGCTAAGTAAATGTACATTAGGCAATTTTTGGTGCTTGTAGAAACCACGGAAAATACTTGCATTCAACAAAAACACCTATTTATTAACATAAATCAAATCGGGCTAAGTGTTAAGTAAAGAATCCATTTCCCAAAAATTCATCTGATTTTGACTTGTGCAATATGAGGATTAGTACATGGTTTTATTCGACCTAGAGTGGTCGATGTCATTTTGCGTATCCAATTGACGTATGACGATTGCAGTTCTGATGTCAGTTATAGTTGTAACATCATCAACGAATTATTGCTAGCAGGTAACACAAGTGCAATTGAATGGAAGCCATATTGAGAGTGACTGATCTGGTCTAGTCGTGTAAGAAATTAAACAAGCTTCCTTTATACTATTCTTTCTAGGGCTTTAGAAACGACACGTTGTAGTAAATCAAGTGATAGTTTATGCTGTGATTTCGCAAAACACTCTATTATTATTGTTACGTAGTTATTACACTGAGTCAGGAAGCAGTCATAATTTATCAGAAGTCTGAAGAGTTTTAGTTACAACAGGGACATTTTTACCAAGGAAGATTATGGGGAAATGCTATCTTGTCTCGGACAAGTTGATGGTTTTACAGATGCGATGGCGCTCCGCACCTCTTTCAAACTCATTGCAATATTACAGTATAACTACCTCATTCCTCTTGCCAAGCTTGGTAAGACAGTTAAGTGTTAGTCAAAAACTAGGAGGCAAAACTAGAGTTATCTGTCCTGCACATACTCTGAATGTCGGGGTCCATAAACCGTCGTCTTAAGCCTGATCTCTTTTTTGAAACTATAGAGTTTCCTCTCATAATTAGCTAAATCGAAGTGTGCATTTTCAGGACTTATAAGTGCCTGGACTTCACTGGTGATTTTGAAGTTTCACTTAAATTAAGCTGCAAAATGGTCGCACTTACATGTAGTAGAGCTGCAGCATGTTTGCTCTTGAGATGTCGGGATTCGCGTTTCCTGAGTTTACCTGAAGCTTTGTTGGGAAGCTAGTGTTTGAAAATGCGATTATTGGTACCAATCCATCTACAGACCACAAGACTGTTGAAAAATATATGGAAAGCTTTGAAATGAGTTAAGAACGATATGTCAAAGTTCCCTTTCGGAGAGGATAATTAAATGAATCCCTATCAACTAGACCAAACATCGCTAACCTACTACCTGTGACGTCATTTCATCCGGCCCTCGAAAGACACTCGATTTTGCTCACGCAACTAATTCACATGTCTATCCTAGCCCTGTGTTTAAGTACTTCGCACTAATGCACTTCAAGTAATTGCATGACCCCATTCGGTTTGAACACCTTCAAGAAACAATCACCCCGGCATCACAGCTACGTTTGGCCCCTTCATGTCGCCTATCAGCTTCGACAGTTTGAGCGATACACTGCGGGTAGCTAATTGAAAGGGACCGATCACACTGCAATGCCGCGTTTCGCACAGTGAGCTTGATCGCGTTTCACATTCTCTAACCCTGAACACGCGTTTGACCCCATTCAACTACTTGTATGTTAGTGTGCATGTAATTCACGAAGTCGTATCTTTCACGTGTATATGTCGTAGCGTTCAAGAGGCCGTGCATGAAATTGATTCATGTGACGTAAATAGGCCACGTTGTTGCTTAGTAAACTACACGAAAGCCTATTGTGAAGGTGAGAAGGTCACATTCTCGTGATAAGTTTTGAGCCTATGACGTCCATGAGAAAAGGAGCAATGTAAAGACAAATTCAAGTTCAAGTTCGAGTGGGACTGGAACGATAGGAGATTCTTGTGAGTGTTCAATCTTGAGGGGATCGCTGAGCCAGGAATTGATGAAGTGCACAGAGTTATTGATGGATCTAAAACGGAACACCCGTATCGCACACTGGTCAAACAGTTAATGCTCACGTTTCCTTCCCTAGCCGTCCCTGGTGCGGCAGTCACGTGAAGTAAGCACAGGAGAGGAACAGAAAGCGAAAGTATAGAACAAGGAAGTCCATTTTAACTATGAAAATAATACCGAGGCATGAAGAAAAGTCGAGAAAAGAAAATCGAAGTATGAAGATGCGAGTTGGTCAGGAAAATGGAAAGGGTTTGTGTTGCCACTCAAAAGCGTCAAGTTGATGTTCAAACGCCTTATCCGTAGATTGTCTGATAATACTTTCGGGAAGCATGTTCCAACACTAGATGACTTGGCGTGACAGCCGGATTTCCGCCCTAATCCGATCGGACCGCAGTTTGTCCAGCTTCAAAAAATGACCGCGTATAACATAAATTTAGCGGGACTGAATAGCCCAGAAATATCTGGACCAACCTTCTTAGTTAAGATGCGGTAGGTTAGGATTATGTCTCCTCTAAGCCTTCTGTAGTGCATTGAATGAATTACCAAACTAAGTAGACGCTGGGAGTATGTCCGTCCTCGTAATCCCTCAACTAACCTCAAACCTACCAGTAAAACCCTCTCTCGCTCCAATTTGTCCTGGACGAGGCAGAGCAGACAAGCCAGGACACAGTATTCGAGATAAGGATGCTACAGAAATCCGCTTACCGTCGAGACGAAGAAGTGTGCACAATGCTCGTGACAAATCAGGTGGGCGGGAAAATTGTCGTTGTTCGATTTCCTTGTCTCTGGGAAATGTCTGACTGCCACGGTCATGGAACCGCAGTTGGAAAACCATGCCTCATTTTACTCATTTCAGCTGCCGTATTCATGTATTTTGTTTGATATTTGCAATGAATGCAATAATCGTTACGCAGGCACGGTTGGTTAGCCGTAACTTCAACAGTAGCCGCTAGTTCTCTGTTTTGCAAATGTATTAATAGGCTGCTGATTACGTTTCCAAGTCAGTGTTTGTTGCATTTTCAGCTTACAATAACTGCACTGCTTCTTATGGTTACTAAGAAGAGGAAATTGGACGCAGAACGTCGCGTTTTCAAGAACTGATGAGGTGTAGCGTACTTCTTCGGATCGACAAAGGACTTGAAATACAGCTGTCATATGCGGCGAAAATATGACACTTTTGAAATAGTACACTCTACGACGTCATTATGAAACAAAGCAGCTTTTATCAACTTCAACTATTCAAGAAGCAAAGCTCGAAGAGTGTTTACTTCCCAAAACGTAGTATTGAAACACAGAGAAATCTCTTCACGAAAACGTTTGCTGAAAATTAAGCTGCTACTCATACATGTTACAAAATAGTTCATAAATTGGCTGAACGAGGAAATTTAGTCTACTGATGCCAACTTGACCAACGAGTGTATACTGGAAGCAATGAATGACTTGTGCCCTAAAAAGTCGGATTCCTTTTTAATCATGAGGATTTCGGCAAGTTCTGTTGTACGAAGAACGCAACTTACGGAGAGTGTAGTGCTGCAGCTACTCCAGAACGCTAAAGCATTTTGTGGTTTTCTCTGGCGTGGGATGCGTCTACTGATCTGTCGAGTACGTCACCAATTCTCATGTTCATTCGTGGTGTACATTTGTGTTTTCAAATATCGGAAGGACAACCGGAAAGTAAATTTTAGCAGTACACAAAATTTTGCAAGATTATAACCTTTTATGGTATCGGCTTCGAGGTGTGACAGTTGGTGGAGGGAAAAACATAGCTAGAATGCAGAATAGTCTGGTAGGGCAGATCAGGACTCACTTGGAAGATTTGGAAATTCCGGCCTCTCTGTTCATTCACTGCATCTACATCATCAAGCTCTTAGACATTTCTTGTGTACTCAAGCCAGTCGTTTCTGCCAGCAATTTCATTCGGGGACAAGCTCTCAATCACCGTCAGTTTCAGTCTTTTCTAGAAAACACTAAACCTACTTTTTTGATTTAAATTACCACACCTCATTGGTTCATTGGTGTGTAGAAAGCAGGAGGGAGACCCATGTCAGCTCCGTCGACTCAGATTCAGTGTAGGTTTGCCGCAACTGGCTGCGAAACGTTATTCCTCTGGGGATCGTCGTCATTGCAGTAGGAGCAGCAAAGCCCTGCGGTAGTCATCACATGACAGTCAAGCAGCTGTTTGGAGCTTTCCTCTATCGATGCATCAAAAATGATCGCCGGTTGGCTGTTCCAATCACTCACTACACGAATTAATACGGCAGTCTTTGGACGAACGTGAAATATTTGCCTCTTGTACAACTTCCACTTGCGGCTGCTTGTTGAACCGTCCATCTTGAGCCGAAGGTGCTTTTGTACCTCGCTTCTAAATTCTCGTTTTAGGATCTGTCTGGTGTAGATAAGGTCACCACGGCGCCGACCATAATCCATCGGGAACATGTTCAGCTTTTGAGTCGAAGAGGCTAAGCAAAACCGCGATGCCCCATGACGGATTTCGAGCCACGCCTCTGAATTCTTTCAAGCAACTCGTATTCAGATTTTAAGAGAGGGTAGTTAACTGGAAGCATATACTCCAATTTCGGGCGGATATGTGATGTTAACCGAGTTCTGAAAGTTGCCGGAGTGATAGGGAGAACAACCTCCGCAGGGCATCTAGCATCCTGTTTGCGGCCGCGACTTTTCACAGGATGTCTTGTAAAATTTTAAGGTCATTTGAAAACATAACCCTTAGATGCTTCTCCTGCATGACATCCTTAAAAAGATATCTACCAACGTGGATACGCAAAATGAATCCAGGTTCCCATTCGGAAGAAGAGCACATTTTTCGTAGTTAATGGGGGAGTTGCCACTTGACGGACCAATCGTGAAGCTGGTCTAGCTGCTTTTGGAGTCTGTCCACGTCCTCAAGACTAGCTACTGACCATAACTTGAGATCATCAGCATAGACTAAGCAGTCAGCTTGAAGAGCTTCAGGTAGGGCATTAACGTAGATCTTGAAGAGTTCCGGCCCAAGGACAGAGCTTTGTGGGACACCGCTGGTCATGGACACAGAGCCAGACAGCGTTTGGTTCATCTTCACTTGAAGAGCCCAATTTTGCAAGAAGTCCGCTGCCAATGCAAGGACGTTTCCGGTGACGCCAATTCCCTGGAGTTTGAACAGAAATCGTTTGTTTGGTCCTTGATAAAGTCAATGTAGTTAACCTCTAGGTGTCTCCGATCTTCTAACGCGTTGACCCATGCTTCTCTGGCAATAAACTGGTTAGAGATGCGGAATCCGTGCTGAGCGGGGGACATGGTGCACAGGCATTCGCAGTGGGTTTAAAGAGCGCGCTTGACGATACGTTTCATGAACTTGCAGATCCCAGACGTCGAGCATATCGGTCGATAGTTTGTAGGATTGTGCCGGTTCTCACCTTTGTACTCAGGCATTACAATCCCTACTTTCCAATAAGGCGGTAGGCAACTGTCTGCAAGAGAACGTCGAGAAACTTGCTTTATCGGATCAACAATGTATTCTGGTACCATCTTGAGGAATAACAGGTAAAGTCCATCTGGGCCGGGTGCGGAGTTAAAGTTTTGTTCAGGAAGGAGTAGCTTGAATATCACGAGATTGATTTCGACTTGCTCGAGAGGAAGAAAATGTTTTATCATATCGTCAGTGGGTAGTGGCGGTTCCACGGAGTAGATCGAGGAGTACTGCGAGACTAGTGGTTGAGCTGTCTCGTCCGCGCTGTGTCATCTTCGTGGCAGGATAGAGCAGGGATACCTCTGCCAGCCTTGGTGTCTCGCTACAGGTACGAGAACAGCTTCTTCGGGTGGGTTCGTGATTGCGTGACTAGACAGTGTTCGTACCGTTCTCTTTCTTAGAAGGCACAGATTTCTGATCAATTCGTACTTCGAGTACTCTGATGTTTCCTGTTTTGGCTTGAATATATCCTACATTTTGCGTCGTCTGTTTATCGGCGATCTCACCTTTCGGTCGATCCAGTGAATCATTTGGGAATAGACCTGCCATTGGTGCTAGGAACTACATTCTCGATGACCGACTGCAGTGCGATGGCTCAGTTGCGGTAAACTTCAATTATGTTTTTGTAAGATATGCAAAGATATAGCTGCGTTTCTGAAAGAAGAAATTAGAGCTGACCCACAGCTGTCAAATTCTCCAACTGTCAAAGTTGGTATTTATGGTCGATATCACGTCCCACATGAATAAGCTGAATTTGAACATGCAGGGAAAGGACAGCCTCATCTTTGTTCTGTACAGAATCACCGAGCAATTTCTGCAAAATTTGTCACTTTTTAAAACAAAACTGAAAGGACCACATCTTGCTCATTTTAACTGTTTCAAGAACTTTTGTGCTACCATCGCCAAAGATGCCTTACTCGAGTTTTCAAGGGTAACTATTCCTTAACTGGAAAAGCATTTTTGGAGATTTTCAGATCTTGACAGAATTAAATATGAATTTCTTCAGTTCCGGTATCCGTGTGATTGCAACCTTGATGAAGTTCCAGCTTAACTACCTTTAGAACTATTTAATTTACAGGCAAATGACTTTTAAACAGAGGCAAAGGGAAGGACAACTAGTCAGATTTTATCGCTCCTTGGGTGATGTTGAATGGCCGGAAGTGAAAAACGTTTGCAGGTGATATGGCATCAATATTTGGAAAAGCATATGTCCGTGAGCAAACATTTTCAAAAATGAAGTAAGGGGAATCAACTCGTCGGAGGATATTGACAGATGAACATTTGAATGTAATTCTCTTGATCGCTCACAGCCATTCCCAAGCAAACATTGATGATAATATGAAAGCCGAATTTCAATTTCAAGTCTCGCACTAACTTTCTTCGCAGCTTTTTGTAACTTTGGATGTATACGCCAAAGTGAGGAAACAAACTTTCATTTACCGTCACCACTGTTAGTATGATTTTCATTTGATAAATACTTACGACAGAATGTGCGAGGCAGTTTGAAGTAGTTTCGTTAAGTATTTGCGTTTTGGCCTTAGTGTACTGTACCAAATCCAATCCGGCCCGCGGCCGTCATTTCGTTTGCAATCCGGCTCGCATAGAAAATGTGGGTGAGCCCTGAACAAGTTGAAGGTTGTTAATGGGCATCAACACTTTTTAAAATGATTTGGGTGATTCCGTGACCATGTCACGTTGTATTCATGTTGTCAACATAACTAGCTAGGGAGTCATCAATAAATAGGTATTGGAAGCGATTTCATCGTCATTAGATTATTCAAGATAGCAACCATTCTGGTGGGCTATTTAAGATGGTTGTTCAAGCCATTAAATGGGACACAGAAGAGCATTTCCCACAGTCATGCACTGACCCTAGCTGTAGGCAAAGAACAGTTGACACGTGACAGATTGAAGACTCTGGGCAGGGCTTTGGACGTTTTAATTGCAGCATCTATTGCAGCAGTTAATGGTTGGGTTTCATAATGGTCGAATCTATGCGGTCGATGGATAAAAGCCATTGGAATCTCAATGCGATCGTCAACAATAAAGTATTGATTGTTTGCAATACAATTTGCGTGTGTCATGTTTATTTCTGTTTTCAACTTCACCGTACGTGTTAGCATGTATTTCTAGTGAATAATCACGGGGTTTTAGGATGATGAAAGGGGATCTCCTGAACATCCATTTTATATATTAGGACAAACACAGAAAAACGACGAAAATAACATATTATTTCAGGTATAATCATCAATGCAAAGTACTGGCTTAATTTAGCGAATTTTCGTCCCTTAATAATTGCTTTATCCGTAGATTGATATGTTAGGTCAGATGCGCAATTCGTCAGAGTGACATTTTCGTTAGTATGCCTTGTTTATCCTTTTCCTATACACGGGTATATGGACCCGTACAACTACTGGATGGCGGTTTTACCGATTTTAACGAGGAAGGTGTAATACACTAGAATTAAAAATACAAATACTATCGCGTATCTAATGCTGACTATTTGGTTGGTCACCGACAGAAAGTTGGAGCCGGGACCAACCGTAAGAGAATACATGTACAGGTGGATTTCACACGTGGTACTGTAGTCGTGGCACGGAATCACATGTATTTATGACAGGGAACTTGCAGGATATTTGTGAGAGGGTCTGTTCAAACGAGCGCGAATTGCTGGGAACACACCCAGAAAGCAAGCGGGTTGTGCACGTGGATATCAGCGAGGATCATACAGATATCCGCAATGAAAGTGGGATCGTGAAGCGAGCAACTAATAACCCTCCTGAAAGCTATGTCAACCTGAGCCTGTGAATCAAATACCATGACCGAAATTTTGTTAATATGAGCCGAAAAGACGAAGAAGAAATCACAGGAGGAAGAAGCGCCAAAACTAAAATTTACGATAATTCCTATCGACCTCAACCACATATACTAGTCAAATTGCCTTACAAACTATACAGAGCAAAGATTCACTTGCGTATTAATAACATTTAAATGGAGGGAAATTAACATACCTTCTTATTATCCTGTGTAGTACACGCGCCAGGCAATCAGAAGTAGCAACTTATATTTTGTTTACATTTTACCGTGACCAAATTGTGATCCAAAGACACGCTATATATAACGTGTCTTCCAGGAGTTCTGGAAAGAGGTACAGTTATGAAGCGCTTTGATATGTGCGTAATAACATAACAAATAAAATATAGAATAATTAAAATACCTACTCATCAGTAATACAAAAGGTGGCTCCACTTAGTTTCAAATGCTATGGGTGTAGAGTCCATTGAGAAGCAATAATGGTATTCAGAGACTAGCCTCTGCCATTTGCTAAGGTAGGAACCTGCGTGGCAGTGGAAGATAGGTCGTGCTATGTACCCTAGTTGACTTGCAACTTGAGTAGCCCAGCCGACCACACCATGGCTCAGTGGCTTAAGCTGCTGGCTAGTTGGCATAGGCCTCTACTGGTCATGGGTTCGGTCCCCAGTAGGTGACCGAGACAATTCGCGCCACTGACGAGCCCCAATGAGGCAAAATGCGTCTGGGGATTTTCCGAACTAGGCTGTGCTATGGAGCTAGTGAGCAGTTGGGACGAACACTTGACAATTACAATTTTCAAAAGTCTTCCTACTCTCAGTAAAGTAAAATATCTAACCTTTTAAAAACTAGTCCTAGTACAGATCTTACGTGCTTGATAAAATAATCTCTTTCAAATTTTAGGCTTTTGCATGAACTAGAAAACATAGTTGGTATTGTATTCTTTTGACATGTATTTCTCGGTAGCTTATGGAAGTATATAAAGTAATTGTTTAAGAATAAATACTCACTGCTGTATTTACGCTAAGTTGCTTGTTAAGGAAACCCTAAGGAGGGTATGTTACTGCGGTGGGCCCATTATCCATAACAGTAAACTAATTGCAAAGTAATTAGTGCTCAAC
>OX104068.1:98040795-98137082 GCA_944474145.2 Dicrocoelium dendriticum | reverse complement strand
AGTGGAGATGGGGTGTGTGGATGGAGCTGTGGGTGGTGCAGCGCAAGCCATCCATGGTCCCTCTGTAGGAGCAGGCGTCCTGTGGCTGGTCACAGTGACAAGCAAATCCGAAACCGGATGCCGCCAACCAACCAATCCACGAAGTCGTATCTTTCATGCGTATACGCCGTAGCGTTCAAGAGACGGTGTATGATACTGATTCATGTGACATTAATACGTCACATTGTGGCTTAGTAAACTACACGAAAGCCTTTTGTGAAGGTGAGAATGTCACATTCTCGTGATAAGTTTCGAGCCTATGACGTCCATGAGAAGTGGAAGCTTGTAAAGACAAGTTCAAGTTCGGGTGGGACTAGAACGATATGAGAATCCCGTGAGTGTTCCATCTTGAGGGGATCGCTGACGTTTCCTTTCCTAGCAGTCCCTGGTGTGGCAGTCACTTGAAGTAAGCACAGGAGAGGAATAGAAAGCGAAAGTGTAGAACAAGTAAGTTCAATTTAACTATAAAAATAATACCGTGGCGTGAAGAAAAGTAGAGAAAAGATAATCGAAGTATGAAGATGCGAGTTGGTCATGAAAATGGAAAGGTTTTGTGTTGCCATTCAAGAGCGTTAAGTTGATGTTCAAACTCCTTATCCGTAGATTCCCTGATAATACTTTCGGGAAGCATGTTCCATTGCTAGATGACTCGGCGTGACAGCCGGATTTCCGCCCTAACCTGATCGGGGCGCAGTTGGTCCAGCTTCAAGGAATGACCGCGTATAACAGAAGTTTAGCGGAGCTGAATAGCCAAGAAAAATCTGAACCAATCTTCTTAGTTAATATGCAGTAGGTTAGGATTATGTCCCCTCTAAGCCTTCGGTAGTGCATTGAGTGAATTACCAAACTAAGTAGACGCTAGGAGTATGTCCGTCCCCATAATCTTTCAACTAACCTCGTACCCACCCGTAAAACCCTCTCTCGGTCCAATTTGTCCTCGACGAGGCAGCGCAGACAAGCCAGGACTCAGTATTCTAGATAAGGATGTTACAGAAATCCGCTTACTGTCGCGACGACGGAGTGTGCAAAGTGCTTGTGACAAATCAGATGGGCTGGAAACTTGTTGTTGTTCGATTTCCGTGTCTCTGGGGAACGTCCGACTGCCACGGTCATGGAACCGCAGTTGAAAAACCATGCCCCAGCTTACTCATTTCAGCCGGCTGTATTCATGTATTTTGCGACGGCTCTTGTTTGATATTCGCAATGAATGAAATAATCGTTATGCAGGCACGGTTGGTGAGCCGTAACTTCGACAGTAGCCGCTAGTTCTCTGTTTTGCAGGTGTTTAATAGGATGCTGACTACGTTTCCAAGCCAGTTTCCAAGTCAGCTTACATAAACTGCACCGATTCTTATGGTTACTAAGAGGAGAAAAGTGGACGCAGAGCGTCGCGTTTTCAAGGACGTATGAGGTGTGAAGTACTTCTTCGGATTGACAAAGGACTTGGAATGCAGCTGTCATATGCGGCGAAGATATAACACTTTTGAAAGAGTACACTCTACGACTTCATTATGAAACAAAACATTTTTTTCATTCTCCAACTATTCAGGAAGCAAGGCTCGGAGAGAGTTTAGTTCCTGAAAAGTAGTATTGAAACACAGAGAAATCTCTTCACGAGAAAGTTTACTGAAAATTAAGCTGCTACTCGTACATGTTACAAAATAGTTCATAATATGGCAGAACAAGGAAAATAGTTTACTGATGCTATTTTGACCAACGAGTGTATACTAGAAGCAGTGAATGATTTGTGCCCAAAAATGTCTGATCCCTTTTCAACTATGAAGATTTCGGCAAGTTCTGTTGTGCGAAGAACGCAACTTGCAGATAACGTAGTGCTGTAGCTAATCCAGGAAGCTAAAGGATTTTTTTGGTTGCATGTGGTGTTGGATGAGTCTATTGATCTGTAGAGTACGTCACCAATTCTCATGTTCATTCGTGGTGTCCATTTGTGTTTTTGAATATCGGAGGAGTTTGTGTCATTCTGCAGTACGCATGGAAAGACAACCGGAAAGTACATTTTCGCAGTGCGCAAACTTACGCAAGGTTATAACCTTCTATGATATCGGCTTCGAGGAGTGACAGTTGATGGAGGAACAAACATGGCTAGAATGCAGAACAGTCTGGTAAGGCAGATCAGGACTCACTTGGAAGATTTGGAAATTCCGGCCTCTCTATTCATTCACTACATCCTACATCATCAAGCTCTTAGATATTTCTTGTGTACTCAAGCCAGTCGTTTGTGCAGTCAACTGCATTCGGGAACATGCTCTCAATCACCATCATTTTCAGTCTTTTCTAGAAAACACTAAAACCAACTTTTGTGATTTAACTTACTACACTTCACTGGTTCATTGGTGTGTGGAGAGCAGGAGGGAGACCCATGTCAGCTCCGTCGATTCAGATTCAGTACAGGTTTACCGCAACTGGCTGCGAAGCGGTATTCCTCTGGGGATCGTCACCGTTGCAGTAGGAGCAGCAGAGCCCTGCGGTAGTCATCAGACGGCAGTCAAGCAGCCGTTTGAAGCTTTCCTCTACCGATGCATCAAAATAAATCTTCGGTTGGCTGTTATAATCACTCACTACACGAATTAATACTGCAGTTTTTGGACGGGTGTGAAGTATTCGGCTCTTGTACAACTTCCACTTGCGCCTCTTTGTCGAGCCGTCGACGTTAAGCCGAAAGTGCTTTTGTACCTCGCTCCTAAGTTCTCGTTTTAGGATCTGTCTGGTGTAGATAAGATCACCACGGCGCCGACGATAATCCATCGGGAATATGTGTAGCTTTCTGAGTCGAAGAGGCTAAGCAAAACCACGATGCTCCATGACGGATTTCGAGCCACGCCTCTGAAAATGTAAGAGCGATTTTCTGAAGGTAACTATTATTAAACTAAAAAAGCGCTTTTGGATATTTTCAGCTGTTGACAGAATTACGGATGAATTTCTTCTGTTCCGGTATCTGAGTGGTTGCAATCTTGATGATGCTGCAGCTGAACTACATTTAGAGCTAATTCATTTGCAGACAAATGGTTTTTAAACTGGGGCAAAGGGAAGGAGAACTTGTCAGCTTTTATAGCTCCCTGCGTGATGCTGAATTACCGGAAGTGAAAGAAATTCGCAGGTGGTATGACATAAATATTTGGAAAAACGTTTGTCCGTGAACAAACGTTTTCAAAAATGAATTAAGTGAAATCAACTCTTCAAAGGTTATTGACAGATGAACATTTGACTGCAATTCACTTGATCGGTCGCAGCCATTCCATAACAAACATGGATGATAATATGAAAGCCAAATTTCAATTTCAAGTAACTCATTAACTTTCTACGCAGCTTTTTGTAACTTTGCATGTATACGCCAAAGTGAGGAAACAAACTTTCATTTACCGTCACTACTGTTAATATGATTTTCCTTAATAAAATGTTACGCCAAAATGTGCGACGCAGTTTTCAGTAGTTTCGTTAAGTTCGACATTTTGCCTGTTGAGTACTGTGCCAACTCCAATCCTGCCTGCGACCGTCATTTCGTTTGCAATCCGGCTCGCATAGAAAAATTTGACGAACCCTGAACAAGATGAAGGTTATTAATTTGCATCAACACTTCATTAAATGGCTTGGGTGATTCCGTGACCAAGTCACGTTGTATTTATGTTGCGAACACAACTAGCTAGGGAGTCATCAATAAATACGTATTAGAAGAGATTTCATCGTCACTAGATTGTCCAAGTTAGCAACCATTCTTGTGGGCTATTTAACATGGTTGGTCAAGCCATTAAATATTACACGGAAGATTATTACCCATACTCATGCAATGACCTTAGCTGTATGCAATGAACAGTTAGCACTTGATAGATTGAAGTCTCTGGGCAGGGCTTTGGACATTTACATGGCAGCGTCTACTGTAGCAATTAACGGTTGGGTTTCATAATGGTCGAATCTATACCGTCGATGGAAAAGAGCGATTGGAATCTCAATGCGATCGTCAACAATAACTCATTGATGGTTTGCAATACAAAATGCGTGTGTTATGGTTATTTCTGTTTCAAACTTCAGCGTAAGTGGAGAGGTTTTCTTTCCCACAGTGATGATATGTATTTCTAATTAATAAGCATGACCTTTTAAGAAGATGAAAGGGGAGCTCCTAAACATCAAGTTTATATATTAGGATATCCGCAGGAAGACGACTCATCAACATCATTATACCCGTTAGCTAGAGGTGGGAAAACACCTGCGCTATTTAGCTGCAATACATGAAGGAAATTCATACATACATACATATAATACAACACACAAAGGAAAAGTAGTTACAACAGTTGCATGCTAACTGAGCTACCAGCAAAGGATAGATATCGTTCCGGAAAGCTACCAGCCAGCTACTAGGCAAAAAGGAAAATTATTATGTTTTACGCTACGAAATGAGATCGTAGGTGTAGGGGGAGGCTAAAAGGGATGGGGGAGGGACAAAGAAATTCACTGCATGAAAGCCACTGAGTTCGGCTCCTTGCCAAGTCAGCAAGTGTATCCAGCCAAAAGTGTTCATCCACTTTTGGACCCCAACCATTAAGGCGTGACGCTCTAACCGAGGCTAGCTCCGAAGTGAGGGACTCCATCCCTCTCGACCAGGTCATTGCTTGGCCCCTTCTGCTCCTTTTCCACTCACGTCCCCGGTGAGCAAACAACGCAAGTCAATGGAGTCGGTGGGCTGGCATGCGTAACACGTGGCCAAGCCTTCGGAGCCTGGTGCGGGAAATAACGGTGCTGAGCGGTTCAGATCCATTTCCTGTGCTGAAAGCAATGCGTCGAACACACTCGTTACTCACGCGGTGTTCCCACCAGATGTGAACCAAACTGCGAAGGCACCGGTGGTCGAACGTAACTAGCCTCTTGCTGTCCGCCGATCTTACAGGCCAGGTGTCGCAACCGTACAGCAGGGTCGAACATACTGCTGCATTGTACACTCTAACCTTCAGGGCGAGAGTGAAATCGCGCCGCCACAGGTGGCGAAGGTTAGCAAAAGCACTTCGAGCTTTCGCTATACGGTTCGTGATCTCGTCTTCGATCCAAAGGGCGCTGATACAACTGGAAGACGATTAGAATAATACATATTATTTCAGGTATAATAATCAACTCAAAAGTACCGGTTTAATTTAGCGAATTTTCCTCCCTAAGTAATTGCTTTCTCCATAGATCGAAATGCTAAGTCAGAAGCGCAATTCGTCAGAGTGGCACTTTCATTAGTCTGGCTTGGTTATCCTTGTCGTTTTCTCTGGTGTATGCACCCGTACAATAATTGAATGGCGTTCTTACCGATGCTAACGAGGAAGGTGAAATACACTAGTATTAAAAGTACAACTACTGGCGCGTATCTAATGTTGACAATTTGGTTGGTCACCGACAGCAAGTCGGAGCCGGGACCAACTGTGAGAGAATAATGTATAAGAGAATAATGTATAAGAATAATGTATAATATGTGGGTGGTCAAGCCATTAAATGAGACACGGAAGATCATTTCCCACAGTCATTCACTGACCCTAGCTGTAAGCAAAGAACAGTCAACACTTGACAGATTGAAGTCTCTGGGCAGGGCTTTGGACATTTAGATGGCAGCATCTATTGAAGCAATTAACGGTTGGGTTTCATAATGGTCGAATCTTTGCGGTCGATGAATAAAAGCTATTGGAATCTAAACGCGGTCGTCAACAATAAAATATTGATTGTTTGCAATACAATATGCGTGTGTCATGTTTATTTCTGTTTTCAACTTCACCGTACGTGTTAGCATGTATTTCTAGTGAATAATCATAGGGTTATAAGAGG
Source organism: Dicrocoelium dendriticum (assembly GCA_944474145.2). Classification (NCBI taxonomy): domain Eukaryota; kingdom Metazoa; phylum Platyhelminthes; class Trematoda; order Plagiorchiida; family Dicrocoeliidae; genus Dicrocoelium; species Dicrocoelium dendriticum. The sequence continues at coordinate 98,131,232 of OX104068.1, read as the reverse complement.
AGGAAAGAGGATCTCCTAAACATCAGGTTTTTATATTAGGACATCCACCGGAAGACCACTAAAATAACACATATTGTTTCAGGTATAATAATCAATGCAAAAGTATAGGTTTAATTTAGCGAATTTTCGTTCCTAAGTAATTGATTTCTCTATAAATTGATATGTTAGGTCAGATGCGCAATTTGTCAGAGTGACATTTTCTTTAGTCTGCCTTGTATATCTTTTTCCTATACACGGGTATATGGACCCGTACAATTATTGGATGGCGTCCTTACCACTGCTAACGAAGAAGGTGTAATACACTAGGATTAAAATTACAAATACTAGCGCGTATTTAACGTTTGACAATTTGGTTGGTCACCGACAGCAAGTCGGAGCCGGGACCAACCGTAGGAGAATAGATGTACAGGTGGCTTTCACACGTGGTACTGCAGTTGTGGCACAGAATTGCATGTATTTATGACAGGGAAGTTGTCGGATATTTGTGAGAGTGTCTGTTCAAACGAGGGCAAATTGCTGGGAACACACTCAACAAATAAGGGGTTTGTGCACGTGGATATCAGCGGGGATCTTACAGACATCCGCAATGAAAGTGGGATCGTGAAGCGAGAAAATAATACCCCTCCTGAAAGCTATGTCAACCTCAGCCTGTGAATGGAATACCATGATCGAGATTTTGTTAATATAAGCTGAAAAGACGAAGAATAAACCACAGGTGGCAGAAGCGCTAAAACATTACAATTTACGATAATTCATATCGACCTCAACCACATATACAAGTAAACTTGCTTTACATGCTGTACAGAGCAAAGATTCACCTGCGTACTAATAACATTTAAATGGAGTGAAACTAACATACATTCTTATTATCCTGTGTAGTACACACGCCATGAAATCAGAAGTAACAATTTATGTTTTGTTTACATTTTAACTTGACCAAAAGTGTGATCCAAAGACACGCTATATACAACGTGCCTTTCAGGTGTTCTGGAAAGGGGTAGGGTTATGAAGCGATTTGATATGTGCGCAATAAAATAACAAAAAACATATAAAATAATTAAGATACCTGTTCATCCGTAATACAAAAATTTAGCTCCACTTACTTTCAGATGCTATGAATCTAGAGTCTGTTGAGAAGAAGTGATGGTCTTCAGAGGCTAGCCTCTGTCATTTGCTAAGGCAGGAAGCTGCCTGGCATTGGAAGATAGGTCGTGCTATATACCCTAGTTGTCTTGCAACTTGAGTAGCCCAGCCGACCACACCATGGCTCAGTGGCATAAGCAGCTGGCTAGTTGGCATATGCCTCTATTTTTCATGGGTTCGATCCCCAGGAGGCAACGGAGACAATTCGCGCCGCTGATGAGCCCCAGTAAGGCGAAACGCGTCTGGGGCTTTTCCGAACTAGGCTGTGCTATGTAGCTAGTGAGCAGCTGGGATGAACACATTAAAATTACCATGTTCAAAAGTCTTCCTACTCCTCAGTAAAGTGAAATACCTAACCTTTTACAAACTAGTCCTAGTACAGATATTACGTGCTTGCTAAAATAATCTCATTCCAATTTTAGGCTTTTGCCGGAACTAAAAAACATAGTTGGTGTTGTATTGTTTTGAAATGTATTTCTCGGTAGCTTATAGAAGTATATAAATTGGTTATTTAAGATTAAATACTGGCTGCTGTATTTACCCTAAGTTGCTTGTTAAGGAACCCCTAAGCAGAGTATGTTACTGCGGTGGGACCATTATCAATAACAGTAGAATCATTGCAAAGTAATTAGTGCTTAACGTCATAACACAAAGCTTAGATTTGTGTGCACCTTTACACAAGTTTAACTAGGAAATAATGGACGTTCGCACATCCGCTAGCAACCGCCAAGCAGTTCTTGAAAGAAAATCCGTTCTTTACATGTGATGTAAACCATGTGATGCAACATATGCCGCAATGTAAACATTTCCAATTCCAGTGCGAAGTTCTTGCAAATTTTCCAACTTCAAAAATAGTCTTTAACAAAATTTATTTGCGTTAAATCCTTCCACTTCAAGTTGCAAAGAAAGCTGCAGGTAAGTAACTTTTTGGCTTTATTTATTCGATTGCACCGTGAAATACATTTTGAGTCCTCAATACATGTAGCTAAAATAAAAGCGATTTGCATTATTCTGCAGCGCCTATTAAAACGGTGCATGAAACAGATAAAAGGCAAAAGCCTTCAAAATATGGTACTGGTCCAACAACAATAAAGCGTTTATTAATTAAAATATAACGGAAAGTTTCTAACGCTAATCCCAGTTGTTACGATATTCCTGGGTAATAGGCATTCATTTTTCTTTAACATTTAAATGTTCCGTATTATCTAATGCCACTTCCTATAGGATCCAGTCCAGAGCCTTTACTGAAAACGAAGGATAATGTTTATATGATTAGATCTGTCTAGATAAATTGGAATACGTCTTGGTATTCATTAGAAGGAAGGATGAACAGTATCATTAAACAGAGAGCAATGGGCTGTATTTGAATAAAACATACAAGTAGGCGAAACAGTTAGCTTGTTAGTATCTAGGATGTTTCCAGAAATATTAGCCTTCTTTGGTACTACCTAGAAAACATCTGATTTTACAGCGGGTGTTCACCGAAAGCGAAAAAACCGCGTGACTTTTGTACGTAACCAAAGTACCTACCCTGAGTTTCAATGGCGTGGCCTAGTTTCCGATGATATTTGGTAAAACTAATTAAAATCGACGTGAAAATGCTAATACCGTTAGTGCTATCTTACGAAAAGAAGTGTGTGCATTGTGTATGAAAGCAGTGACGGTCTCTTAAACACCTCTTGTTTGTCTTGTTACCTCGAGCTTTGTACTCGGACTTGGTTTGCTGGCACAAATCTCATCATACTTACGTGTGCTTGTACTCACTCGATCCAACTTCACGAGCTGTATTAATTGCATTCAGTCTGCTGAAGCTCGCTTGTGTTGATCATTTTCTGGCTGCACATTGCTGGTTTTGCACTGGACCCACAGAAGCACACTTTTGAAATATTCCAAATCCAGAGCCATACAGCAAAAGTTGTGGTCTCAAACCAAAGCCAAGTATATTGGAGTAGCCATAAACACAACTGCCGACTGCTGTCTGAAGTAGACACCGGGGTTTTTGTCCCTTACCGCTTATTTGCTTTGTTTATATCTCAGGGCAAGTACGGCGAAAACGACTCAAACGCTTACACCTGCCCCAAGAAAATTGTGAAGCATAGAATTTGTCCTAATTTAAAGCGCAGCCAACTCTTTTCAGAGGGGACAGAAATGTAACCCTACATGCGCGACCACAGACTTGAAAGGCAATAATCGTGGTAGTGATTTGTAACAAATAAACAGAAACCAACAAATGAAGCCAGGCTGTACCTAGGTTGTGGATTTTTTTCATGGCGGCAAATACATAAATAAGAATCCAGTGTTTATTTGTCTCCAAGATTTATTTATAATTGCTGTCACCATAAACTAGTTGAAACTGTGCTATGTTCGACCAGCTTCTTTGTGGTTCGGAGTGATATGTATGGTTGTTCCACTGGTACCTATTATACGTGAACTATTGCAGAAACACAAAAGACTGGTGACAATGTTTGAAATAAGGAGGAACAAGGAAATCGCTTAATTAGCAGAGAGCTTGACATTGAGTAAGCCCCAGTCCTTTCCATTAGGCTCCGTTACAATAGAAAGGATGGATGTTAGGCAGCGTGTTAAAATTTCGTAACCTGTGGGTTATCAGTTGCCTAAACTGCATGAAACAACTACCGCAGTCCCAATGGAATAAACATAGTCAAGGTCTCGTCCACCCTACAAAATATGTCTACATTTCAAAAGGACGCGATCAATAGTTGTGATTGGAAAATGAATGCAGCCAAAGCAGCAAAAAATTTGACTTTCAAGTACTCGCACCTACCTAAAGCAAATGAAGATGGCGGTGCTATACTTATGCTGGCTCCAGTGATAGTATGCGGACTAACTGGACGGTTGACATCAATGCGGACTGCACATAGTTTGCTACGAGTTTTGCACACCGACATACCAGAATCGACGACAAATTCCTTAAAAGGATAAGGACTTGGTGATATAATTCTACATGACTTCATATATGGCCAACATAGTATTGCCAACTTGACGCGTATCCGGCGTCACCCAGACTTAGAGAACAACAATAAAACTAGAATTACTCGAAGTGAATTGAGTTTCACCAATGAAGCAAAAGCACTTTGTTATCGACAGCTTTTCTCCGGTATGAGTCATGTTCCGTCTACATCCAACCGGAGATCCTGCGGAGCAAGTGTAAACAGGTGAAGAGTGAGTTGGAAACATTTCTGAAGGGATCCGTAGCAAGTGCCTTCTTTGCACAAGGCGTACCCAAGACTCAGGACATGATGAGTGTGAAGCGACCAAACCCAACCAGGAGAAATGATGTTACATGCATGAGACCTTGTCCCTGGAAGTCATCATAACGCAATGGATCTTGAGGCTGCGCAGGTCATTTAATTACAGAAGATGTGACCCGAGGACAGTGAAAGTGTGCTCCAATTCAGACAAATGTTATAAGGTAGTTGAGATGCTGCTGTGCGGGTCACAGTAGTCTTCTTTCCCAGCTGCGGATTAAAGAAGCGTCACCTAAGCAGGCACACTTGTGCAGAAAGTTAATCCAACCGCTTCCCGAGTACGAACAGGATAAAAGCATTCAGCCACCAAAAGAAACATGTGAACACGTTTCATAAGTTATATACAAAAGGAGGTGCACGTATGCAACATTGGGATGCCTGGATCTGACACAAATGAATTTGTTACCCTCCCACCAACGATCGATTTTTGACCAGCCTTTTGTCGGTCGGGACAACAGCACACAAAAATACACGTCTCCCAACACACTACACATAACAGAGAAATTTGCTTACCTGCACAACAAAGTGCCAGTTCTCCGATGAAAGCTTAACAACCTGCTGCTAAGTCATGCATCATAAGTTTAAGTATACAAATGGGTGACTATAACTTGGATGCATTCGACAAATGCCGACGCCAAAATTGCGATACATGATTTATTTATTTCCCAAAATGGTTGCCATTGCAAACGCAGGACGCAGTTTTACTCTGTCACAATGACATATATTGCGAACCAGTGGAACTTCCGTAAACGCTGTTCATAGACTAACTCTGATGTGGTCTGCGGCAAAAACGTAACGGCATTTGCATTTTGACAGTCGTATCTGGTCCCCCAAACGCCCACCCTAACGATGGAATTCCGTCTGATGTTAGCCTTGGGAATGAGCTTGTGATGACGAAACTGCCATTTCAAATCAGACGAGTTCAGCTTACACTATTTGCAATTTTCTGTATTTCAAGCCGAGAACTTCAAGCTCGACCTACAAGAGCTTATTCCAAGCACTTCGCTCTTTAAACATGGCAAAATTCTCAAGCGAATTAGTGGGTGGAATAAACCATCCGCGCTTGATTTAGTCCACCAAAACGAAGAGTTCATGATCCAAAAGCCAAAAATGAAGATATTTATGGAGCTAAGTAAATGCGTAAAACTATTTAACCACTGTGTGTAATGCGGAATATCCACAAGAATATCTAGGCCCGTTTTCCGACAATCAGACTTGATGATGTGAACACAGAAATTGTTGGAAAGTTATCTGGGCTTGGTACTTTCAAGAGAGGGTGTAGGCTCGTAGAAAAAATTATAGTATTGTTGACTAAATTTTATACTATTTCCTCTTAGGTTAGCATTCTGCCTGTGTTTCAAAATGAGGAAGAATACGTGATTAGAATAGCCTAAAATTTGGCATGCCATTATGAAGTCTGTATGCAGCCCCATGCTGAGGCTGATGTTGCTTTCTTGATGCTTCTTCAGCGCAGTTGGGCTGAACCAACTTACACTTAAATTAGGTCTCTTTATGCGGCATAAATTTCATTCCAGTTTATTTGGTTAGCTTTGCCTATCTGAATAATCTTCTATTAGCTGGCCACGTTGCTTAGGTTAATTACGCTTATCTTCGGTAATTTTGTTGCGTTTGTAGCATTTTTGAGTAAACTGTGGACATTCTTTCCTTATCGCGGATTCATTGCTAACCAACATACTTCATATGCTAGTTTAGCGAAGAGTTATGCCACCGTATCTCTATGTATTATTGGATTTATTTTATTCATTTTGTTGTTTCAAGTGATTGGCTGTTGCGGGATATCCCCGGTGTGGCTGCGCTTGATGTGCATGTTGACAAGGTGCCTACCTGTCTAGTACCCACTACATCGTTCATACTGGCTCCAGGAGACAGTTGGTCGTTGCTGGAGGGGACGGGGTGCACGCTTCTTGTGGCCGTGCTAGGCTCGAAGAGTGGTTCCATGCATTTAGTGTGGAGCGGACTACTGTACAGCCACCGCCTTGTGTGCACTTGATACCCAAATACAGGGTGCTTGTGTTTGCCTGTGAAGGAGTGTGGACCGGCTCCGTTGATGAAACGTGGCTCCCATCCGCATGCCTCCCGGTCTTATTCCTTCGGGCTTACAGTGGAGATGGGGTGTGTGGATGGAGCTGTGGGTGGTGCAGCGCAAGCCATCCATGGTCCCTCTGTAGGAGCAGGCGTCCTGTGGCTGGTCACAGTGACAAGCAAATCCGAAACCGGATGCCGCCAACCATGTATGTGTGTGCACCATGCTGAGGCGGATGTTGCATTCTTGATGTTTCTTCACGGTAGTTGGTCTAAACCAACTTACACTGAAACCAGGTCTTTTAATGTGGATAAAATGCATTCCATTTTATTAGGTTTGTTCTGCGTGCTTGATAATCTTCTCGCAACTTGCACACGTCGCTCATGCAAATTGTGGTGAACTTGCATACTTTTATTGTGTGGTACATTTTAAATGACCTTAGGACATTTTTTACTTATTGCGTATTCACCTTTAACCAATTGCTTCCATATGCTCATTTAGCGAGTAATTATGTCGTCAAATGCTTTTAGTTTATTCCATCTCGGCATTTCGTGTGATTGGCTTTTGTCTGACATCCCAAGTGTGGCTGCGCTTGATGTGAATGTTGACAAGATGCTTACCTCTCTATTACCCATTACCTCGTCCATCTGCCTCCAAGAGACATTTGGTCGTTGCTGGAGGGGACGGGGTGCACGCTTCTTGCGGTCGTGCTAGGCTCGAAGAGTGGTTCCATACACTCAGTGTGGAGTGAACTACGGTCCAGCCACCCCATTGTGTGCGATTGATTCCCCCAATATAGTGTGCTTGTGTTTGCCTGTGAAGGAGTGTGGGCCGGCTCCGTTGATGAAACGTGATTCCAATCCGCATGTCTCCCGGTCTTATTCATTCGGTTTTACACTGGATGTGAGGTGTGTGGATGGAGCTTTGGGTGTTGCAGTGCAAGGCATCCATGGTTCCTCTGTTGACGCAGGCGTCCTGTGGCTTGCCACAGTGACAGGCAAATCCGAAACCTGATGCCGCCAAACATTTTACCGCTACAGTTGGCATAAACCCTTAAGATATTAGTTGTCATATATTACGATGTCTTCAGTGCTACCAGGTCACGCTTTGGCGGAGTTTACAAACTTTGAATAACGTATACTTCGTGGGACCCACATAGGCATTTGGAATCAGTGAGAATATGGTTGAATGCAAAATAACTAGCGTCCCACAAAAGCGGCAAAATTGCTTCGTACTTCATTTTGAAGTAGATTGAGTCTGGAACAAACGAAGTGGCACGGCACCAGATTACGACAGCCACGTTCTTTATAATTTTATTGCAGATCGTGCACTATATACCAATATATGCCGACCTGATTGTTGCGGAAGGGATCGCGTCTACACCTGTCCTATTTTGAATGGTAAAGTGATCTTCGCTGACTAACTTCAAACCTCATCAAGGTCACACCAGCGTATCTCGTAGCCTTCGAATATTTTGATTTTCCGTCAAAGCTTAAGGTCATTACATAGCATTAGATCTCTGTATTAATTTCCGCCAGAATGTTAAAGAAGACCAAGAGCAGACAAAGCCGAGTAGAGAAGCTGCGGCACGCCGCACTTTACGCGTATAGAATTAGAAACGTATATTCTGACTGTAACCATTTATCGGTTGTGGATAAATCGACTAATACACACAATATTGGGTTTCCGATTCTGTATTTCTCTTGGTTGTGTTGCAGCATAGACTGATGCAAGCCGTTCACATCGATGGCACCGTTTACCTATTACTTTCGGCAGCTCCTTCGGTCTAGTAGTGAGGTATAGGCAGCAGGGCAATAGTAGATGAGAGATGCCAAGCAAAACCGCACTACTCAGGTGCCATGATGCTTTGACATTCCTAGTAGGCCACCGAAGCATGTGTGCTTATACCTTCCGTTAGCTTTTCGAACACGGGGCAATGCGCTGTTACGCAGCAGTTGGCAGCTATAGCTTGACTTCCTGTTATGAGATTCATAGTTTCTGTTTTATAGAACTAGGTCCTCTGCTGCACAACGCAGAAAGTGTTTCGGTTAGGTGCATTGCTACTAGCCCCACGTGCTTTAGGAGCATATTATTTGCTCCAGGAGAGCAATAAGTGCGCAAGTATTGTTGCGCAAATTTAGTCACAGTGATTTTGGCGCTGATTATTCTGATCATTGCATTAATTGTAATTTACATGAGTATAGTACCCGTAGAGTGTCGGTCGCTTTACTTACACTATGTGCTTACTAAGCAATCGTGGTGTCGGGATTCCATAATTCCTTTTACATGGGCTGATAACGTGTCTATAAGAAAACATGCGGTTGGAACACACTCGATTAGCTAGCCTTCCTTGGTGTACGAACTTATCTTCACTAAAAGACCACGCGGAGCATTTGCATTGAGGCACACGTTTTTTTAATTTTTTGTGCATAGAAAGCTTTGGTAATCATGCAGGCCAGACTCCCCAGGACCAGATACTTCCGCGTTATACTACTCGAAATTTACTTCGAGTTGTATGAACGCTGGGGCTCTCATTGCCGATGTTTTATTAGCCATTGAGTTGAAGGTTTTAATAACTTATTCCAAGCTATTACTAAAGTGCAGTTGGGCACGTATGTCCAAATGACTTATACAGCAAATACAGCCAATACTTAGTGGTGCATTATTTCAAAACCTGCATCGGAGGGTATTTATTGTAACATTCGTAGCCGAACGGTACAGTTACTCGATAGTTTTAACCCAATGGACTATGATCAACTAATCCACCGAACCTGAGCTCTTTGCTGGCTATTATTATTATTTACAATTCGGAACCTGATAAAATCGGTTACTTGATTGTGCAGCGTGCACCGGAAATTAGTTCTTGCAAACAAACTTTGCACTGTTCATTCTTGGTCGCTGGATTTCCTGAAACGTGGACGCTGCGATCAATCTTAACGAGGATACAGATTTATTGCTGATTTATCACAATACGCAAAGCAGATATAGTCCATGGTTCTTTTTCGGGGTGGATTTGGACAGTTGTAAATTCTGGACAGAAGGCATACGATGTCGTATTCATCCATGCCTGGCACCAAGTTTCCAGTGAAGGCTAGTTTCGGCACAAATAATCGCTCCTTCTCCACTCCACGTTCAAATTTTCTGGAAGAAATACGAACCAGGTAGTAAGATCTTAATGTCCTAAATCATACGTGTTGGTGACCAGTATAACAAATTGACTCTCTGAAGCTTGGTGACGTTTGAGTTTGACAAAATAATTAAGCCTTTCGTTTCGATGTAAAAGTGGAACCCTTTTTCTGTTACCAAAAATTGGTTACTGAATATTGAAAATTGTACCGACCACTGAAGTATTGGCCACTAATTGTACCTTTACGTCTTTGACTCTTGATCTTAAATTATGGTACACAGCTGAAGGCGGAAGGCTTGGCCAGGATGGCCGCATTTATTTTGACGTATTTCGTCAGACGTTGGGGTTGTCAGTGATGTAAACTATTTACAGAATTTCAAAAAATATTAACTTATTTGCTTGTCCCCGGGGGAAATATCAGTCACAAGTAGCCTTGTTTTTGATGCTTTCAACCGAATTTCTTTATATAGCGCTATGAATAACTAAAACCAGTGTTCCAAATAGATGGGTTTCACTAGCTCAGACTGAAACCGTTCCGTTCTATTTGAGTAAAAATAAAACGCAAACAACTGTTCAGCAATATACCACTGAGGAATAGTTCATAGCAGATGTAACTACACTGCACTTCCTCAAATTCTTCAGCTTCACCAAAGGGGAGATTGAAACACAGAGACGTCGCGAACAATGACCATCCGTTGGTCTTTAGTATTACTATCTTACTCACATTCACCGTTCTCTTTCGGAGATTCTTTCCAAGGTATGTCCGATCGCATGCGCACTTAAGGGAGTCAGTTACAAACCCAAATGGCCTACCGTTAAATGCCTGCGATTCGCAAGCGGAAATCATTGCCACTTGAAGGAGCCCACCTTTACTATATTGCGCAGAATTCGAGTAATGTATGACTCGTATCCGCGACGCAAGTTCAAAGATTTGTCATTCGCTCCACTAATGGAATTCACTGGTTGGGGTTACCAATCAGTCTACTATTTATTCATTAGACTCATTCTGAATCCTTTGTGCTTACGATTCTTAAGACAACTTAATTACGTTTTGGCTGTCGATCTGGAGGTATATACGGATATTTTTGTAATAGTTTTTGGACTGTAGCAGTAGAAGCACCGTAGTGTTGACCGGTGCAGCTCTCAGGAACTGGGAGCATTCTCCGATGCAACCAATGCGTATGATGCGCGGCTTTTATGGATGGCGAGCCAAATCTAGCTCGGGGCTGCGGGCGTTGCAACTGAATTACTGCCAAATGCCAAGCTCCATGTCTGTCCTCTTAGTTGAGTGAAAGAGAGCAAATACTTAGCAGGCACGGACGCTGCAGTGCGGCTGGATTAACGGACTCGCTTTTCCTGCTTACATAAGGAGATTAAAGTGGCTGCTGGAGATACCAGCTTAAACATAATTACTTCGAAACTGTAATCATGCTAATCGCTAAGTGCGTAACTGTCTTAGTCATCCTGTAATACTCCTTTTTGAGTAAACGTAAACAGAGGAAAACTAGAAAGAATCAGTGTCTTGGGGAAAACCAATGGGTGATGGATGCTGTTTGTCCTCCTTAGCTACTTTTGCCGAATTTCCCAAACACTTGGAGTAAAATTTCGAATGCAAACTAAACATGCTCTCCCAGCCTACTGAGATCAATTAATTTATTTCAGCATGAGTGTGGTCTGGTATACATTTGCAGCATAAAGTTGATCAACTTCGGTGACCGGACTAAACTGGTCGGGAAAATTACCAACATTTGTTATCTTTCCGTGCTGCGCATGCGTATAGTAGACGCTTTTTGACGGCAACATACCACCGTCGATGTCACGTTATCGGCAATATGATATAAATATTTGCCACTAAGCTTTGTGCATTACGGTAGTTTTATTTTGCTGGACTAATCCACTTGGGTTATAGGACAGTAGACCATAGTCGAGTACGCACATATCTGGGTAGTTCAATTTTAGCAATACATTTGTACATCAAATCTTTATGTTGCTTGGTTGTATGTATGTGCAACAGTTTATTCAAACATGACTTGTAAACAAAATACGTAAACCTTCGCTACCGAAAGGTACCATTAATTACTGATAACTGAATAGCCCAAACCGCGAGCAATTTATGTTGCATACGAAGCGCATAAGTGCTCTCAGGTTCATTACATGCTACTGAACGAGAATAAATGCCACAAACTTATATTATTTTTGCTGGATTTCATTGCCGCCGTTAAGCAGATTCGTTCCAATCATGGTTCCGTTGTACGGCACAAGAACTCTTCTTTGCGTAGTGTTCGAAAACTAATGCTTAACTTAACATTTAGGTCACAGTTGGTTGTATCATAGAAGTATGGTTTGCTGTTAAGATCCTAAAAGAAAAAGAAACACTTTGTTGTAACTGCACAAAATACATTTTAACATTTACGCTTCCAAATAGTTAATAACTATGCGCATCCAATGAGTAACTTGTGTAGTCATCACGCAAATATTTGACACTTGTTTTAAAGGAAAGTTAAACGATTGGATGAAGCGCTTGCTCAAAAGTAAGTTATTAGAATTAGATGCCCAGAATGTAACACGTGCAGCAGCATGTAGCAGTTCGCGGAGGCTGATGAAACAAATCCGTGGACTGATGCGCCATGCGCATTGCCTACTTACTGATGACCTACTGTACGAATAATTATTATTATAACCTACCTACCATACATTCGTATCAAAACATTGACTGTAAGTGATCTCACAAGAAATAATTGAGCTTTATTATTTAGAAATCATTCAGAAAGTAATCGCCATGACATTTTTCTTTTCCAGTAGAGAAGTTGCTTAAAGAGAGTACGTTTCATGCCGATATGAAAACTGGTTTTCAGTCAAAGTATTGGAGTATTCCAGTAGGAAATTTGATGCACTGATGTGTTGGGTGTATGTAAATTAGATTTGTTCAGGTAAGGTAATCGATCAAAAAATATTGCAGTACTTCTTATCTAACTCTATATTGGCCAGTATGCGTTTTCGAACGAAAGTTTGAAATTGTAAATCGTTTTAACATCTGTTTTAGAATAACACACGAGATGGCGTTATACACTAAGGCTGTTACGCTGTCGAGTGGACGGCAAGTAAAAATAATCAGGATGCAAACTTTCCACAATTCCAAACTGTATACCTGATAGTTAGACTCACTATTTGGTTCACATGTATAAGATACACGTGTAATACTTGTCATTCGCATACTGTTCAGTTTAACTGCTTGATAGAGTTGACTGTTTTAAGTTACTTACTTTTAAGATTCTCGAAGCAGAACTTCCGACTCATAACACTGATTACCACAAGCTTTTATTTGTTTTATTTGCTAATTTGGCGTTTTTCACCCAGAGCCTACACCTCCGTGATGTAGTCTACCACACCAATGAATGCGCATGGATAGAATTATGACAGAAATAAGATATGTTGTTATTCCGGACTTTTGGACCACACACAGAACCGAGCAAAAAGTCGTGTCTTTAGGTAGATTTGCATGCAGTCATTTGATGATCAACAAATCTCTTTAAAACCATGTTGCGCTTTTCTTTTGAAATCAACTCTTCAGCCTCATAACTATTGGTGCGATGTAACATATTACGTTTTTCCCACGCTTTGCAATCTAACTTCGATTATAAAGTACTGGCCAAACCGTAAGTTCAAGGTGCATTTTGTCAATGCGCATAGTCTCTATTTTTGTATCAAGTATTATCAAGTTGGTTCTATCCTAACATTACAAAAGCTCCTGTCGACCGTAACCCTGGGATAAAGGCTACAAAACTGCGGATCCAATATCTGCCGTAGACTTATCTTCATGTTAACACGGTGCATTATTTGCTGGTGTTGTATCATTCCCTTTACTTTAGATCTGCAAGGAGCTATTTTTAATGACATTTTTTAGCAAGTTTAAACAAATGGCAACAATAAGCTTTACAACGGTATTATCATGAAACGTTCCGAAATCAACAACACCATGGCGTTCCAAACGATTGCTCTAGGGCCGAGATGACTATTTCTTGCTACCATTACACAATGCTTCAGAAAGTCTGTTCTGTTGTCTGAATGTATCAGTCCATGTACCAAACGTGGATGATGACTTTTCGATTTACGCGAAACTTATCTGCCCTGCAGGCTGATTAAGTTAAAACTTCAACGAAAAATTTGTCCTATGTTTTTCTTGGGATGCTGCTAGTTGTTAGGTAATTTTTGGAAAATATATCAATCCAGTAAATGGTTGCACTTTTAAGCGAAAGCCGATACCTAAGAAATACAGCAGCTGTCGTAATGAACCGTGGCCTGTTACTTCGGATTGATGATGTAGTCCTAACGTACCAAACCGTTGGTAATCCAGCCCATTGCAAGCCGTGAAACGATTGAAGTCAAGAGTTTTCGCACAAGATTACATATGTTTTAATGGTATGGACATAGCATCTACTAGGTGGAAGTCATGGCCTGGACGGCTATCCTGCATCGTCTGCTCTGGTATGAATCTGCGTTGTAGTAGAAATCGTGTTACATCCGAGTTAACTTGCAACTTAACTGGCTCAAGCACCGTCCCCCACGGCTCAGTGCCCTAAGCTGATGTCTAGTTGGCGTCAGTCTCTAGTGGTCGTGGGTTTGCCCTCCAGTAGAAGACCGAAGGATGCGCAATACGGATGAGCTCCGATACGACGTAACATTTAGTGCTGTGTAGGATGGGGATTGCGACGTGAACTTTTACGTTTTACTACTCATGCGTAATATATAATGCCTACGTAGCCAAGTCTCCTTTTCTGTGTAATGTGACGCTCAATAACCGGAGTCTAAGTAACACAGACAGTTTTCTATCGCTGCAGGAAGAAAGCTTTCCAAATGTTATTTTATACATGTCTGTAAGCTATGCGACAATCATTCATCTTAACGATCAAGAGCTGCAATATGGTTACAACTTTTTGTGAAGTCGCCTTAACAAGACAACTAACCTTGGTTAATGACACCCACTTGTGACCGAGATTAAGTTAAAAATTTGGATGACTTGAGTCATCAGTTGGAGGATCCCATCAGTGAGTTAGTACTAAAAGCCAAGATATTGCATGTTTATTCGTTTTCACAATGCCACCTACCAACTTGATTTCATACGCGTCTCAACAGCAACACCCATGCGCACAATCTTCCAGAGATTTTATCCTCTTACTACAATTCAGCTAGTAGTGTCAGCTGAGACTCACTTTTAAGATGTTGTAATCAATTGTAGTCTTTAAGCAGTTTATTAAAACAAGTGATAAGTCAACATCTTGAGATCTAAAGTATAGCTTCGTATCCAGGTTATAGTATTGTATAGTACTGTGCCTGAACCTCCTTACCAATAATTTACTTTCAAAAATCACCTTTCGCATATCTTTTGTGTAACCCGAAACAGACATTGCCGTTAACATCGCTTTCCGGCGACTAAGATACAAAGCTTAAGTTGCTTAGATTATTTCGAAAATCCGTCGGAGACATACTGAGAGACAACGCCGCATTTACGCCAGCCAGAAACTATACACATCGAAAAGTTCCACAGTTAAATAGTATGCAGTCTTTACAAGCCACCTCGTAAATTAAACCACCCTGTACCAGATTGACCCTAAGGATTTGTGCGAAGAACCATTTGTCAAAATGGGGCATTCATCTGCTTATAATTTATCCTGGATACTATTAAGATCTAATTGAAAAGCTATGTTACACAAAACTCATGGTTTGTATGAGAAAGTTGAACAATTTTATTTCATAGATGTAAGTTGGACAAATTCTCATTGGTTAGAGTAAACCCCTAGAATAGTCCTTTTAAGCTTCACGAAGATAACAAGTATTATTTTATTTTCAATTATGCTGCATTGCTACTGAACAATAGCAGTTATGGAAACACCAGTGCTGGTTTTATTTACTAATTTGAGGTAGCCAAACCTTGCTTTAGGATAGACCTACGGTCTACCATTTTGAATGATTAAACTTCAAACCCATACCTAACGCAGCATATCATTTCTTTTTCAGAAAGATGTATGGTATATTCGTTTGAACGTTCGGCAGTTACTTATGACAAATATAAAAATCTTTTTGTGGTAACTGTAATTTTATTATGCGGGTTGGGCTTTCAAAAAGTGAGGTGCTATTCGTCGGATTACTTATAACGCGGAATTAACAAATCTGCTTCGCAGTGATAAATGTAATTACAAAACACCCGTACTTGCTGTAAGTGGGTCCTCCTGCTAGGGATTATGTTATAAACATGTGCCGAAGATTTGCACCCCTGATTCACTGCTTGACTGCCTGTTTGAAATGCTTTACAATCAACTTCGTTACATGGAACCAGCGTTAGGTTTGGGACGAATTAAGTTCACCATTCTCCTCATAATTTGTCTGAGTAGTTGGAACATTTAGCTGACCAAAAATCTTAACCATAGATTGCAATATATATATATATACATATATACATATATATATATATAGGATGTCGTCAGTGTGCGGAGGTTGCGTGATTTGTTATAGCTCGTGTGGGTGGGAGGGCATAGCTCCTACAGTAATGCTCATAAAAAACACTTGCATTCCACTTCAGTGCAAAGCCGTTTAGGCACGCACAACGTAACAGTTAATGGCAGCTTCGCACGCTCGAGGATTGTGCATGCACTCTGTACTTC
This sequence comes from Dicrocoelium dendriticum, assembly GCA_944474145.2. Lineage (NCBI taxonomy): Eukaryota > Metazoa > Platyhelminthes > Trematoda > Plagiorchiida > Dicrocoeliidae > Dicrocoelium > Dicrocoelium dendriticum. The sequence goes on along the minus strand of OX104068.1, from coordinate 98,114,990 downwards.
ATGACCTAATGATCTATTTCGCTCATTAGAATTTGTCAACCTTCAAATCATCCTTTTGTGAACGATCTATTCTATTCCAATAGAAAACAAACATGACGCCTCCAAAGTATTTGATGTAAAAATAACGCAACCTTACGCATTGGCGTGCAAGTCGAACTGCCACGGAATTTGTTGAAAATATTTGGCCATCCAGAATAGGCGGATTGTTTGTGGTAAATACTTGTACTTAAATATGTGAAATGTCTCCACCAGTCTGCTTCTAATTTAAGAAAATTCTTAAACATTAACAAAATTTGAATATGTATTTGTGGGCTAAGCATTCATATATTACGATAAGTCTGGTCAACACCAGTGAAAATGCCTAGCCACCAAATGTGTGTAAGACTAATACTATTGCTACAAATCATTCGTGTGCGTGCATACACACAGGTTACCGCAAGCCAGCTCTGATTTGTCAGAAAATTCTAATACGTGAAGTCAAAAGTACGCAACGGGTTCTCATATGTCTTAAGTCATGTTGACAGTAATCTACTCGTTCCTTCGATGGCCTTAGTTTAACTTCACAAACGCCTTCCAGTGCCCAGTAGTCGTTTCGTCAAGACTTTAGGCAGCAATAAAAGCACATTGAAATCAAACAGGTTAACAATTTTTGAGTACCGCCGGCCGAAAGATCTGAGTTGCAATTGCGTGACAATTTGTTTTATATGAAGTAAAACGAGGAGCACACCTTTCCAAACAAGCTATTATCACAGCCCATGAAAGTGAAAACCCTAACGTGGTTTTTGCGGAGTGCTGGGATGGACTGGGCATTCTTTAAATGCTTATGCGAAAGCGCTATCAGCAAATGACTAAATAAATATTTGAAAGAAAACAAGCTAGCTGTGAAGCACGCAGGCTTCTGTGCTGTAAATCCTTTCGGATGGATAAACGTACGTGATCTTCAAAACTACCTGGGCAATATGAAAAATTTGCGGCTGGCTCTGTTTAGCTGGGACAAGGTGCCTGTTTTAAATTCATTTTCATATTACTGCTTGAGATAGGTGTGATTTCTCTCCACATGTGATGTTTAAGTTTCTCGATAGAGACAAGGAGGAAATAAAATCGTTAGACATATATATCGGTCCGTGATGAGATGGTCCTCTATATTGGATGCCCTTAAAACACTTCCCATCACATTACTAGGCCCCCTTTTGTTGGCAGCATTCTATTACTGTCTTAGCAGCAAAGATGATATTCTTGCGGAAGGTAGCAAAGGTTGGTATCCGAAATATTCACTGTGCAAGTATAAGGCTCTTCTTTATGGCCAGTACTTATTTAACGCAAACTGTCGCTAAATAATGTGTAACACGCTTTAATGGCTCCAGTATGTGGGGAGTAATTCATATTTTTTGTTGTATGTGGCTTTGCAAACATGGTATTTGAATGCATTTTAACGAAATGAAAAAAGCGATAACACTACATTAGATTCCATTTATGAGTGGCCAGCGGCTCTTACATATGCTTTCTTCGCGTTATATTGCTGCATATGAGTTATTTGTATACCTGAGTTAGTACGCTGTACTTATTTATTAGATAGCAGTTTTCCCTTATTAGACATGATAAATTCCTAATAAAACCACGTGTCCTACGGGGTGGTTATGCCGCTGTGCCTAACAGATGAATTACCAACCACAAACTATCAACAAGGTACGGTCGAGCATTCGTTGTGGCATCATTTATTTGTGAATCAAACTTATCCAAACCGTCATTGAGGATGCCATAACGGAAACAAAATCAATACGAATTATCCCGTCGGTTACATGAGGACGGATACACAATAGGATTGCCGCTCGGACACTAGCCCAAAGTCTGTAATTTTGACCTAACAACAATTAATTGACATGAAACCAAAAGCAGCTTAAATATTAAGACATCCCATGATTCTGTAAAATTGCAGTTGGTAATAGCACGCGACTTTGTTTGCATCTAGTAATCGTATGCCTAATCAACCCTTTGCGTTTGTACTCGACTGCCTTTCTGGACGTATTCATGTGATGGTACATTACGAGCGTAGAATGGAAGTGTTTTCCGCTGCATTTTAATCCCCGTAATGCACCATTGGCTTGTCCCGTTAGAACTCTTTCTGGGTTTAATAAAATTTCAGTATTTGCATTGTCGCAGCTGCTGCTTGACGAAAAGTAGACGGGTTTCAGTTTGATATCCCCTTTGTGTGTAAGTGTTAGCATCCTTTCTGCACAGACGTCCTAAGAAAAGGCAACACAGACGCTACCTGACAAAAGTAGTATACGTATCTCAAAAGACCAGAAAACAGGTTTTGCGCATATTGATCAACTATTATTGTAGTATTATGTGATAGGAGAGCAGATTACTGATACTGATTGACTGCGAAGACTAATGGGAGAAATTTCATTTTCTCGTATGTAAACAATCGCTGACCGTACTCACGGATCTCATTGAACTTGCCTTGTAAACAATGTAATACCAAAGGACAAACTGTCAGTGGTCAATGAGCACTGGTATATTGCGGATAAAAAAGCCGAAGCTTGACATTTCCCGCAGGATGATCGGTTAGGGGTGAGCGAAATGAAGACAAAAATGGTACTAAGACATAGTGAACAACAGCAAATTGTGAACTTGCCGCTTACAACGTTCCCGTCCGTGTTATGTACTTCACAAGGTTATCGTCTGTGGTTTCCGGAGAAAAACGCAGAGACCTTGGTTTGTTTTTGTTTTCCTGCTGTTTGTAAGTGTCGCTTGGATTACCTGTTATGTTGCAGTGTGGCCAATGCACTGTTGACACTTGCTTTGAACACGGCTAAGGTGGAGAGAGTTTTCCACTTGTGTCAAACAGGCAGCGAGTAGTTTTTCGACATTCAAACCGATGGTATTCTTCTGCCAAATTAAGGTGATGACCTCTCAGTGGGCTTTGGTGACTCAGCTTCAATTGGTGATGGCAGGAGTGGTGAGTGTTATTTAATGTTTAGTAAACCATGATTAGTTAACCACGCAAACGGCGATAACGTCCACTGAAAATGCCAAGCACTGTCAGGCGCGGTTCGCATGAAAAGTGGCGCAACCCCTTAACCTTTTTGGTCCCCCGGCGCTATTGAAGCTCCAAAACCGCGAGGTCCCAATTTAGCCATATTTGCCATGCTTGAATTGCATATTCGACAGGTGTGCATATAAAAGCGGAGAGTATTTGGCGGAGAATCGACCGTTCGAATTGACCAAAAGCTCACGGTAAAAGCCCCACGATTTAGATTCCCTACTTAGATGACTTTTTGGACTCCCCTGAGCAGCCGAAATCTTCCTGAACCAACACACCGAGATCCTTTTTGAGAGAACACCGTTGCAGATCCCGATCTTACAGCTTATATGTGTGAACCATTCGGTGTCGTAAATGGAGCACTTAACATTTAGCCACAGTGACAAAAGGCAGTTTTTGACCGACCATTCATAAATCTTGTCGAGATCGAAATAAAGCCGGATACTGCTGGAGCTCTGATCACTCGACAAAACTTTGATGTCCTAGGCGTAGAGTAAACAATGTAACTCAATTTGAGTACTAGATCGTTTATGAAGACCAAAAATAGACGGCGTTTCAATACCGAAACCTGTGGCACTCCGTATTCGAGGTGAATTGGATCTGACATGGATTCACATACTCTCATTTACAGAAGCCTGTGCGAGAGAAAATTGCAAATCCACCCGAGCATAGGGTTCCCAGTGCCACCTCCTTGAAGTTTAGTGAGAAGGATACGATGGTACAACCGTTTGAATGCCATCGAGAAATCAAGGTAAGCTACATCAACCCTTGCACCAGCGTCCACAACTTCGGTTCAGCTTTCTCGTGCTAACAGTAGGTTGGTTGTGCACGATAGATTCTGGCGAAAGTCTTGTTGCTGCTGAGCAATGTAACCTAAGCCGTCCAGATAAGACACGAGTGCGTCCGCAACGATAGCCTCCATAACTTTTGAAAGAACTGGCAGTAGAGTCACTGGTAGATAAGTAGCTGCGTTGGAATTCATGATCTTGGAGATATTAAATGTATATTCAAGACCTAGATAACTGGAACACATAGCTGCAAGCAACACTTCCGCTAATTAAATTACCGAAGTTGCCACAACCTGCTGGCAGGTGGGGCTAGGCACGGCATAAATTGTAAACTAGATATCGCAGCCGATCAAACCCACCATCCTAGCCTTTGTTGCGACGCCCTCATATCTAATTGAATGTCTTACTAACGATTTGCTTTTGTGACATCTAGCATCCGCGAATGTTCTTTTGGAAAGTACCTTATACGTAGATCGATGCAAATGTTGGAGGTAACTTGTCCCGAAGGCTATTACGATTACTAATTAACAAGCTATGAATTGAACAAAGTGAAGGTCAACATCTCAAAATAATGGTGCGGACACTAATAACAATAACCTCAAAACCAACTTACAGCATGCCGCTTGGTAGGCAACTTAGTGTATGACGAGTCAGTTGGCTTTCCTTGATTGCATAGTGGCGACCAGTAAGACTCGCGTATCAGATTTACGGCAATATATCGATGTTCGTACAGCATTCAGCAAAGCGCCAATCTGAGGTCAGTAGGCATTATACAAGGTGCTAGAGTCGGGAAACCTTTCCTCAATTGGGTTTTTTGACATGTCCCAGGCAGGGTGGTCCCAATAGTATTTGGTAATAACTCAAATCCAGACAAAAATACAACAAACGTTGTAAAATGAGGTGCCTGTGTTCTATCATGAGTACTATCTGACGGAGGTGACATAATCTTCTTCATATGCACGGCTCTGCTTTTCATTCTGCGGACCACATAAGCTTCGTCCATTTACACCGACAGGGAGCATGCTGGAGAAAATACATTACATATATCATGTGTCAATAGTTTTTTGAGTTACCATGAATTTGGAAAATCATTATTTTTAACCTAATGTGTAATAAGTGATCCTTCATAGGCTGCCTCCCTTCTGAACTTCTGTATGGCGCATATACTCCCCTGTGTTTATGGTCGACCTGTGTGTGCGACATGAAAGAACTGCCAACCTTTCAGCGCCATTCAACTACTAATTTCCATCGGTCAAATGGTTCGTTTGTGTATGTCAGCAAATCAGCCATGGCTTCAAATTTACAAATAGTGTGTAACGTAAGCAGTCGCTCCACTGTGTTCCGCAGTAGTCAACGCTTGGACAGTTTGTCAATAAAACGGCTGTATCACTGTTTTACCAATTTGAGGGTAGTATGTTGTTACCAAGTGCTGGACACTGTAATATAATCGTTTTAGAATTGTTGGATGCAAATGGTCGAGGTAAGTGACTTTGAAACAAACACATACTCACGCGGCAGTTCTCATTGTGCAGCACTCTCTTCGTCTTCTTTCCTAGCTTAACTCAATGAGAGTTACCTACAGCCACCATGAGAGAACCAACCCAATTAAGGGGTTTCTGGATTGCCCATCATAGCAGCACGCAGCTTCCTAGGAGCCAAACAACGCATGTGGACAACAGAACTGGTATAGCGGACATCCATGAAATTGATACGGGATGTTGGCTACTGGGTCAAGTGGTTAGCAGCGAAACAAGCGCAGATAGCCTAGTAATACAAGCATCAGTAAGTGCAAGCTCAGGCGTATTTCGAAGAAAGATTACAACACTAAATATATTTGTCCACAATGGAATTAGGCGCACCTAGAAAAGCGTGATAAAACAGTGACACAGGGTAGTAATACCTTGATCACAGCTCGTCGGGAATTGCCAATTTTCAGACAATTAGCAATTATTAGCCACAAAATGGAAATGTTAGAAGAAGTGGCAGCTTGCAACTCGAAAATTGTGGTGGAGCAATTTGTTAAGGTTGGAATTTGCTATGAGAGCAGAAATTATAATTAATTTCTATGATGAACGAGTGTCGTCGTCAGAATCTTGGGATTAGTTTTGTTTAGTAAAACATATAATGTTGTCCCCATATTCTAAAAATCCAATTGAGATGGAAAGTTTAGAGGTCCGTGGACTTGACCTGCATAGCAGGAGGAAACACAACGTGTCTGCTGGATTGAACGTTGTAGCTCTCTATTGCGCAAATTGGTGTCTCTGGTCCCCCCAGTTGGACACTGTGTGGAGCACAGTTGGCAAATCAAATAAGCATTCGTGCATAGTTTCTTTTATAGCCGCAGCTACTTCCCGGAACATAACGTTGGTATCTGGGTCTACTCTGAGCTTCATACAAAGCCATTCCCCATGCGTAATTACACCGTTATATGAATAAATTGTATTATAGGACACATGCATTGACAATATGAAACTCCGGAGCAACGAGTTTAAGCAGTGTACAAGCAGAACGTAGCTTTAGGGGTTTTGGCCCTTATTTTGGAGCCTTTTACCAGAGAGGCAAGAGATAGTAGGTCACTAAGCAACGCATGAATAACAGAGGACATCAACAAAAAGTTACGGAATTGTGACATTGGTTGACTCCGTCTATATTAAAACTTGTAAACTACCGCTACAAATGTAAATAAAGTAAGGAACTACAGTCAACACATCAGAAAACAACCTCCTCATTTGTGTTGACCTTCCTGTAATGTGTCTATTTGCAGTACACTGTAGCAGAAATGCAGTAGCAGCAAAACCCAAACAAACTGAGGACCTAATTAGGCACCGCAGTTAGAAAATGTTTAAAACCGTCTTACCTGTGCAAGATTACACAATGGATACATACCCAAGAAATTAGTTTCCAAACTTGGGGATAATGGCTATATCCAAGTTTAAAAAAGCTCGACGTGACATCATGAGCAGCATAATCTCACATGGCTATTGGTGATGATAAGGCATATAATATTGCGTAGCATTTGTTTAGCTTTATCCAAATGTTGCCCACAGCATTCCAAATACTAAAACCTGTGAGTCTACGGTGACCAAAGGATCCTGTTACGTGGAAGTCGAGGCAGGTTGATTACGCTCAATAGCTCTCTAAAACTACGGACGCAGGGTAACTTTCACCTCATCTTCGGTGCATCCATGCATCTCCATGATTAACACAGCATCTAGAACGTATGCGTCAGTCCACTTGTTGCGAACTAACCGGTGATTACCAGGATCAAGCAAGTCTTTTCGAAATGGTATCTTGTATGATTACCGCACCGGCTAAGTTGGTTAATCATCTCGTCCGTGCGGGCAGCGCGCATGACTTTCGGTACCATGAAAGAAACGGAAGTACGGCCGACCATGGCAAGGTAATTAATCTTCAGTAAAGCATACGCAAGTGGCACCATAGTAAGTAGGAATTGATTGTGCGGTTCTTTAACCATCGATCAATCAAGAGCAATTCTACCACCGTCTTCAGGGACAACGGTGTAGGGCATTCACGGATCGTCGCGTCAGCTGGAAACTGTACTCGGATGGAAGTCATCTCTGACTACATTGCGTGAAGCTTCTCCCGATTTCGAGGCTTGTAGAATGCATGTTAAACACAATTCGCTAGCAGATATTGCTTGATTTCCAGCATGGATTGTTGCGACATTTGCAGTTTTGTCGCAACAGACTGGTCTCTCAGCGGTCCCTCAATTTGTAAGCCGGTGCGAAGACGTCGTGTAATTATCAAATTTTATTACCTAGAATAGAGATGATTCATATTTGGACACACATTTTCTACGGATGCGAGAGGAGTCCGCTGAGGGGAATCAGCTTCCAAATCTAACACTGAAGTAGGTGCGGAATATTAAGCTTCAACAGCCTCTTGACGTGCTGGAATCTGGTAAACCTTCGTTTAGGTATCAACATCCGGTCGAATGACAGAACCTAGAACATTGGTCAGCTAAAGTAATACACATATGTGCCGGACTTAATGGGTTTCACTTACTGATCCTCAAGTCATTTTCGGTTATCATCTCTCACGTCGTGGCTGACCTTTTCAACAGGTCGATGTTCGAAGGTTCCTTGGCGATCGACTGGAAATGTTCGCTAGGGAAGCCTATTCCGAAAGACGGCGGCTCTAACAAAGTAGACAAAGAAAGACTAATTTTTCTGTCACGTATTTTGCACAGGTTGCTGAGAAAACCGCAACAAATGGATTATTGCAGTTGTTACAGTCAAAAGGGGTTCTGGCGCTCGCAAGCACGTTTCATGCAAGGCAGCTCATGCATTACAAACTTGCTTGCGACGAGGCGTGAGTGCTTGAAGGCAATAAGCAAGGGGAAGTCTGTCGACGTGATACTCATCGATTTCACTAAGGCGCTCGACAAAGTCATCCACGAGGTTCTCCTTTGCAAACTCAGGGTGTGCGCTGTCGGTGGCTCACTACAGTGCTGGTCAGCGACTTCCTTGATGGACGAAAGTGGGGGGTACAGGTCGACGACCATCTAGCTGAATAGTATCCCTTTGGAAGTGGCGTGCCTCAAGGCGCTGTGCTGGGGCCCACTCTGTTCCTGATCCACATGAACCATCTATCTCATCTTCTGCAGTCACCGTGTGCTTTGTTTCAGACGACATGAAGATTTGGAGAAACAATGACGCTCTCGATGACTGTGGCGTAGTTCAGCAAGACTAAATCGCCTATCCAAATGGTCTGCAGAAGTTCATCTCCTGTTCAACCCAGCCAAGTCTGTATTTATGAGCCTAGGAAAGGGTGCCAACGGCCCCTGACGGCCAACAGTTCTATTCCATAACCTCCTGCAGGACCTGGGAGTACTCTCGCATTACGCTTTGAGGACCTTGGACAACACGAAAAGCTTATATTGTAACGGATTGCGCAGGCTTTGGGCGCACAAACGTAGCTTAGGCACATGGTATGAAGAGGTTGCCAAACGCTTCTTCTCTTCCATCATTTGACCAATGCTGGAGTACGGTTCGCCCGCCTATTTTTCGATTACCCGAGGCGAGGTACAAATTTCGAACGGGTCCAACACGTTGCTAGTAGGATCATCCCGAGTTTACGTGGCTTGGGGTATGAAGACCAGTGTCAAAAATTAGGACTCTACAACGTGTCCTACCGTTGGGTGCGAGTCAATCTCATTAGCATCCACCGTATTCTACACCTCGGTGACTTCCAAATGCTGATACCAATGCTACACCTACGAGGGATATGCAGCACACGCGGACACAGATACAAACTTGTCTTGCAGGATGTGAAGCGAGTTCCCCACCCAATGTGCTTCGAACTGGGAGTGGTAAATATTTGGTACAGTTTGAGTAAACAGGTGGTGGAGTCAACATCTGTGCAGCAGCTCGAAACGTTGTTAGATTGATATTTTACCACTATTCGATTCAGAGAACGATCGCACTCTTACGATGATAGCTCACATTAGTGAGTCCTTCAGTACCGTGAGTCAGGTATTTTACATGTCACATGCGGACGAGAACAATATTCACGGCTGATAAATTTTGTAGCGATTTTCACCAACTTTCGAAAGAGTTGTACAGAATTTATATCTACTTGCTCTCTAATACAGTATTCAGTATTCATTACATATAACATGACACTAACAGAGATAGTTTTGAAAGATTCGTTGCGGAACTCAAATGCATTATAACTCAGTCCACAACCTTGCCGCAGGGTGATGTTGGTTATAACTGTGGAATTTACTATCTGTGTATTCTGCACTAAAGTGACTCAGGTGCATTGCAAATAAGTGCCGCTACGTCAGAAGGAAGTCAATATGACATCAGCGACTATGCAACAAAACATACGTTGCTAGAAGCTGTTCAACCACAAGTAAAAGCAACTGGATTTTAAGTTTCGCACTCCCCACGTTCCTGAAATTCCAAACACGCACTAAGCTAAGCACCAGAACTCCGCTTTTGCCCCGGCTGTATTAGGGAACATTTGTATTTAGATAGCTGCTTTGACGTAATAAAGAGGCTCCACCCATGCACACATCTGCACGCACACTTAATAGTTACATAGTTCGGACGATAGAAGCATACCACACGCCAACGCACGCATCTTGTTATCCAATGTATCGAGTGATACAACATGGGTAATACCCATCCTTCTGCTTAAGCAAGGAAACGGTAAGCGCTCAAAAGACAAATCCACCTATGCTACCGTTACCGCTAGACATAATCATAGTGCGACCTCAGTAGCCCCACCTAGAAAAGCTACAAAACGGGTAAATGACCAGGTGCCACCTGCAGTGACGTCACGCATGCCTTCGTAAAAAGTGCTCCACTCATCATCTAAGATGAGGAGGAAGTACGGAGCCTTGGCGCGTATACGCACCAAAGTTGCTGAGTCCAAGGCGAATCATTAAAGGGTAAGCAGCTTAATGGCCTAAAGTAATGGAATTTCCTTCGTGGTAGATACAGAGGTCAAACCTGTACAACTTATTTAATGCGCACCACTAGACATCGAACCCGATTTCGTTACTCGGAGTCCCGACTAATACGAGTAACCCTGGGAACAACAGATAATGTTGTGATGGTGCATTTGTCGGCATACCGCCTGTAGCTTGAAAACAGTGGGATCCGTATATTTCTGGATGTTCCATGGAGCGAACGCTAACGGTAAAACAACAATTCAAACAACCACTACGCGGAGTGTAGCAGAAGACGTAGTCTAGTTTATGACATGCCAGATCTACTGACTTCTAGCAACGAAGAACAACTAGCTCATGACCGGGAAGCAAACTATTACATCCGTGCAACTCTATGTGCGGGCGACGTCATAATTCCCACGATTATGCCGATATCTTTGTCGCCAAACTACAGTGGCAATGGCCCGAAGATAATGAAACTAATGATGTGGTCACGACAGAGAACGGTGAACATAATCCCTAGTTGGCAACTACTACGCAACAAATGTCCTTCAGAACTACGACTGGAGACATCAGCTAGACAGCAGCATCCACTCGTTGATATCGTGAAAAGAACGCCACTCGCTATTCAATATAACCAAAACAGCGATTCAGGAACCTGTGCGCCAAGACCTATAGCTATCGGGAAAATATCGGTGGACTACATACAGCAGGTACAAGTGAGAACTAAACCAAATCGCATTCATATCAAGAATTGGCAACTCATCCGAAAAAAATTGGGGGTCGGCCTCTCTTTGGTCGGCACAAATCCACATCCTTCATGTGCCCTAGTCAATAGCTTTTGACATCCGAGAAGCTTTCCTGTATGCAAGCTAACGCTCAAGGCTCACTGAGTAAACATCCTAAGGTGCAGCTAAGTCTAGGATCAAAAGCCTGCAACCTCAGCGCTACACCTGAGACACGGTTACGTCCTGATGTAAGTGACATGTAGATCGCATTGTGAGACATTTCCACTGTGCGGCACGACCGACCCAGGAAAATGTAGTGATGTGGAGGTCTACTTCCGCTGTGACCTCCAATGTGAGCCCAAAGAGGATCCGGTCAGCAAGGTAGAGTAATCCCATTGCTGCTGTCTACGTATAAAAGACGACGACATAGCGATCATTTACCGCCCTCCTTCCCCCACGCCTGCGATGGATTTCCATCGTGATAAGCACAACAGAGTCACATTCTCATTACTGACGAATTCAACATTCACGCTTTGGAATCCCAAGCAGCTCCAGGAGAACAGTCTTGGGCCTCCAGTCTATGGGTTCCAGTTTCCGGTTTAATGGTCACATCAACACTCTGACGCGATTTCGAAAAAAATAATAAGCCTCCAATACTGGATCATATAGTTACCAATGAAGAACTGATGGTTAAGAGGTTGATCGCTGACTTCTCCTTGGGTCGCAAAGACTAGGTAATCCTACTTTTCGAATACATTTACTACGCAGAATAGCCCGTGGAATTTGCCAAAACAACAAAAACTTTATACGCTACGGCATATTATCTGAACTAGTTGAAACAGACAAATGGAACTTTCTGGCAGATAAGGCACCAGCTGGTGCACGGGGACAAGTCGTCCGCCACTTTACTTCTTGGGTTCCCGAAACATCACCGAATGAGACTCACCACTTGATTAACAAGGTCTCTTTACTGCAAAGCAGAACTCGCAAGTGGATAGCAGTGCTAAACTCAGTTTGACATTTCTACAAACTCTCTCCAAGCACCAAGATCTGGTTGACCTATGCGACCCAAATTAACCACTGTACTCATCTTGTTGGCTAAGATAGAATGCAGTAGCAGCAGAGGTTGACAAGGCGTATAGCCACAGATCATAAGCTTCTGTTTTAACACGTCAACAGTCTACCTAAGGTAAAACGAGGAATTCCTCTTTTTCAAACAGCGGTCGGACCCACGGGGATAACGAAGGAGGCAGCAGATATCATACGCCTACAATATGCTGCAACCTTACAGCGCAATAACTGGCCACATAACCTTGTGACAATGGGTGTTTCCCCCCAAAACTAACACACGTATCTTTCATGGCAGAAGCTGTATGATAAGATTTGTTGTGTATTCATAGCACAGCTCTCCCGGAGTTCATAATCTACCACCGAAGTCGCCAGTGACCGTAGGAGAGCGTTTAGCTGCACTTTTCGCCCGATTCGCCCAACACTGTTTCGACGAAATGTACGTGCCCGAGATGTGGAAACGAGGGATGATTATTCCTATTCACAATGAAATTATTTGTTCCAATCCAGCCACAAACGTTTACTCTTGGCGATGGTCTGCTTTGCTCAAGAACCGTGCAGTACATCAATAAGCCAAGATTGGACGAAAGTCCCGGCGGAATAGGAAGCAAATGACAAAATAACAACAGAGATACTTGGATGGGAACCGTTGTCTTTGGCATGGTAATTAAATAATAATTGTGCTTAAGTAAAGCTGGAGGAAACCGCTAGTATATACGCATGGTAAACATTCAAAGATTATCGAATTGTCTAAGCACAGATATCGGATATACCAAATTTGGTCAGCACTAATTAAGAAAGGTTTATCGCAGATGCCGGATGTATTTTACCTCTAGTTAATACGAATCAGCCGGTGAACAATCGCGTGTGACTGTGGAAATTGAGCCCAAAATATTATGACATAACGGAGGCATTTGCCCCGCCCAGTATTTATCCACTTTAATCTGGTGTGTACTCTGCCCACAATCGACGTCGCCGATTTCTTTGTCCAGAACATCTACGATAGAATCTTTAAAATATACTATGTCCGCTTTGATAAACGATGTGGGGATAGAATCCGTTGTACTGGGAGAATGCGACCACCATTTATCCGCAAGAGTGACAACCATATGAGCTATAAAGTTATAGCATTTACAGCGGGTGTCATGAGTTATTTCGCAGGATTGTATGTGTGATATTGCTTCCTTTTGCCTACAATTTCCGCAACAATTAAGAGAAGTGCTATCTGGAGGAGGGCAACCACTGGTTTTACAGGCCGTAGATGATAGAAACCCCAGGTAGCTAGATTCCTTGGACAAGTAGTCATGAAACAATCCTCTCCGGCTTCCACAGCCAATGAGGAGGAGTTGGGGTTGTCTGCATCAAACGCAGTATATACAATTATCGACAGAAATCAGGAGGGCTTCATTCCAAGCTGCCATCGCTGAGATTTCTTCGTGACGACAGGATTGTCGACGTATACAGGCGTGTTTCAAAGTCGAAGGATAGTAGCGGCCACCAGATATCGACTCACCAAACTAACACTGAGCTTGGAATACGCAACTTACCTCTCCAACTGTTTTTTACGCAATACCAGTTTGTCATTATTAAAGGATGGAAGGCCAAACGCAAAATCCGCCATTGAGTTGTGCAAGGACACTATTGAGTTGACCGTTGGCAAGCACAGGCACATGTGGACATAGACACTGACCAATCTAATTGCATGTTTCTACGTTTTCCGATGAAGCATAGAGACGGAAGGAATAAATATGGCGAAGAATTAAAAGCGTCCGTAAAAGATCCAGTCGTTTCAGGACGCTTTAGTTACCTCCTCCAGTTATCCGCGCATTTTCTCTATAGATGAGAAACTAAATGTTTCTCTCCAGTTGAAAATCCACCAAGCAATGATGTATCGATTGGATTAAAAGGTTTTCACACTTAAGGGGGATACGTCAAGAACGGCCAATTTTTGCTTTCCATCTACCACAGTATTCGCAACCCAAGTTTTGATTTGATTAATAGCAAAACCTAGTAGATGAGCAGCTTCGTAAAGGCGACGTATGTGGTTCTACAATGCCACCCCTTTTTCCCCCAAAAATGATAACGTCATCGGCATAAGCTAGGGAGTAGACAGGACCTACTGAGGAAAACCAAGATGTGTCTGCTACTCCGTGGAGCGCTTCATCTAGTGTCATGGGGAAAAGCAGGGGAAAATCCGGTTTTTTTGCTATACGTTCTGTTCTAGTTGAAGAGAAATTCCGCTAAATGTTGAGATAGCGGATGAATAATATGACCACAATTGTTCTAGCAGGAATTGAGGTGCACCCAATGCGGTGGCGAAACGTAGAAATTAATGAGGAGAAATTAACCAAATCCCTTCGAGTTATCCACTGTCGTTAAAGAGAGAGGAGTATAAGAGGAAGGTGAATAGTGGAGGGCATGGTGTAAAATGGCGGGGCTTCGAAACACCCGAGCTTATGCAAAAAGTCAGATTGTAACCGATCGTATGGAAATGTAGGAACCCAACGATCAAATATTGTACTTGCAGTAGGCTCGTAAACCGACGCGACATTGCTGGCCCGGAAGTGTTCCGGAAAGGTTGCTTATGAGATCTTTGTTACTAGCGTGATTCTGACAACATTTTTTACGAAGGAAATGGAGTGCATTTAAGTAAACAATTCCTGAAGGCAGTAATAAAAGTGGATCCATTTTCGCCTGCGTTCTTTTGCGTAATGCGCTCAATTCCCGGTGCGCTGCCTTATATGTTTCTAAGAACTATCTACATCTCAACTTTAGTAATTTGTTTCATTAAATGTATGTAAGAACTGAAAGTTGTTCAAGGAAAAGTTTCCTCGAGTACTGGCGACTGAGAAAACACGTTGGTCCAAAACGCCGTAAAATTTTTGATTAGCTTATCTTCTTGTAAAAATGTTGCCCGCCAGTGACCATCGAGGAACGTTCTGGCGGCTTCTTTGCGTCCCACATGGTAAAACCGCTTAATGTACTCATATATTATTCGCCGACACTGCGGATTATTCCTTAGTTTTGCAGCCGTTTCTGACGCATTGTTGGTTTCAATTTACGTAGGAAGATTGCGGCACAAATGGTGTTTTATTTTGCACCATATGTGCACACATTGCACAAATTGAAGATAACCAGGTAACGAACCTTGGAGGAGTGCGAAATGAATATTGATCGACTCATTTGTTAGTTTAATTCTGGATTGAAGTTTTTTGGTGAAAACATTACTGGATAACAAATTGAAATCATGTTATAAATTAGAAAAGCGCCGAATCCGTCTGTTTGAGCCATTTTTCCAACACAAATAAACAGGACGCTTTTTAAAGCAATTTATGGCATCGATAAAACTCTGTCCTCCGTTGCTAAGTAAATGATTCATGAAACACCTACAGATAAACTGTAAATGACGGGGACGGAAAGGTATACTTGCTATCACGACAGCGCCGCACCCAGTTGTTCAAGCATCATTTAGATACATAAGTATTTCTTACATGTAATAAGTTGTAGCATCAATGTGAAAGCCATCTATCCGTGCTTGAAGGAAGGCTTCATGTGTTGTCTTGGAAGCAAACTCCAGGTCAATTAGTTGTAAAAATCACAATAGTATGCTTTCTTTCCAACTTAACATTTATGTAATGCATGCAGCACGGTTAATTGTAGCCTCAAATCGGTACTCCTTTAATAAAATCCAGGGAAAGAACCAAATGCTTCATGTGTATAAGACCCACACTATTTCGTATGTATTCAGGCTGCAGTAATGGGTTTCTTACCAATCCCCCGGGTGCCGGTCGACATGTCTTTGTAAACCTCGGAGCGACGGACAATCAACGGTATGCCGCCTGGAGGGTGCTAGTCTCGCGTACACATACTAATAGCCCCAAATTCAGGGCTGACGGACATTGTGTTTACCACACCGAACGCGTTAAGGAAATTGCTCGTACTAAGCGTCTACAATTCACCTAAAAACAATTACATCAGCCCTAATGAGCTGAAGGTCGGAAAACCACGTTGTTTGAACCATTATGGCACTTTTTCTAAGCTTGCTTGCATGAACAAATGGTGTTCGTTGTATACAAACCTATTAATCATGCTGAATTTTAAACTAGCAGCTACCCAAAATCCGCAAACTCTCGTCCAGTGGTCCTCCATCCTTTGCTTTCAAAGGTGATGGTGGCAGACACCAATGAAGCATCAGTCGGCCATCCAGAACGCAGCATCTCCGTAGCATCGACGCAGCATGGTTTCCGCCAACACTATTTTGCATAGCCTAATTGTCAATGGCGTGCCGCAGTTAGACTGAAGCATTTGACAAAAGCACTGGACGTTCTGTCGTTTACCTCAGCTTCAAAGTCTTTGACCGCATAGGTCACCAAATTCCGCCGCATAGCCTAAAACCTTACAAATTTTGCCACACTCTTTTTGGGTGGTTTAAGAATGTTCTGTATGTTCTGGAAAGTCAGGTTTTATGTTAATGTGCCGATATTAAACTCTTCCCTCCGATTCGTGTGATGCAGCGTTTGCTAGTTATCAGCGCCAGGGCCACATCTGTTTCCTGTGCTCGTTAACTAACACACGCGACTTCTAATCTCTAATCTCCTGTTTTTGCTCTTGATGTACATATGTGGAGGGTCATTGCCACAGAAGGAGATCAAGATGCACATCTACCATACTTAGAGAGTGAACATGGATGGACTTTTCAGAAGCTGGTTTAGATTTATTTGTCCAGATTTATTGTGGTCCACCTTCCTCACCAACCAAACAACATATACACACTTGGAGACAATATCCTACCAGTAGTCACTCGGAAAATGCATCTTTAAGTATTACTCAGCGATGATTCGGTCTACTTTGAATATGGAGTGAAAGCATGAACCAGGATAGCCGTGGGAGGCATTTGGGTAGGTTAATCCGTCTCTGTCAGCCGGCGCTGATACATACGTGTGGCATCATGTGCAAGATGTAATCTAGGCACCGCAACCGTTGTACAATGTAGAATTCACAGCGCTCATGACTCCACAGCATACAGCCACCAAGTACATCAAATAGTTGTGCAACCTACGATGTCGACTTAGACTGACGCCCCCTAAGTTTTTACAGCGGTCAGCATCGTCGCCTACATGGCGAAATAATAATTGTCCCCAAGGTACTGAGGAACCCCAAACACGTCTGCCGCCACCTACTACAAAGCAGTCCCAACGTGAAACTAAAAGTCCATCAGTTCAAGCTAGCCAGTCAATAAACCCTGTTGGAAAGTCTACAAAACCTATGCTGTCTTTGTGTTTGCAAGACATAGTACACCTCGCTTAATACGGTGTTTCAGCCCCTAACTAATATATGTTTGGTGAGCGTACTGTAGTTGCTCTAGCAAATTTACATCTGTAAACATAGCTTGTGGATATCTAGAGAAAGGATAACGTAGCTTAAACTGCGCAATATCCAGCGCAGCCCAACACAACGGTGGTTAGCTTTTCTTCGACTGGTTCTGTGTGAACACCATCGGTAATAAAGTATAGCATGCTTTTTATCATCACTAGGTTTTCTGTTTTCAATTTATGCTTCTCGTTCCGGCTTTTCTACAGCATTTGTCTAGCACTCACATTTACCTTATGATATACCACTGCTCCATGGTTCCATTTATTTTGGTAGCACCATACCGGGTAACATGGGAAAACGCAAAATAAAATGCGTCTACAAAAACAGGTCCTCCTGTTTTTTCACTTCTAATTATTTATGTCAGCTGACCTTTCTTAATTTTCTCTTTACCCAACGTCTTCTTCCTGCTTTTGGTTACCAAGCAACCTGCGCCCACATAGATTCGTTAGATGGTCACCGAACACAATAAAACTGATATTGTTTGCGATTTAAATGCATCAATTTCATCATGTTGTAACATAAATGTCTTTTACACTCCCACCAGGTGATGTCACAGTTTTCCTTGGTGGACTCTGCTGCTCTCCTTTTCTTTCATTTTTCTTCCCTTTCTCGAAGGCTGAAGATATCAACAGAAGCTTACCAAGGATCCCACCTGACATATTGGTCTGCCACTGAATTAAACTACAAGGATAAAAGTGGATTTTAGCAGGCCTTTAACATTCACTTCTTTTCTGGTCTACTTACACTGGCCGATTGGACCTGGATGCCCTTATTCTGAGGATTGGATCAGCCATGGCCTGCATGCAAAAATGCCTTCAAAACACAAGTAACCTGAATAAAGTTATAACTACCTACCTGCGATCCCGCCTGTCAAGCCTACCATCACTCGTTTATGGCTTGTCAGCAATCTCAGGTTGCTTAACCGACAACGAAAAAATGACTTCCCCGAGGGTACCAACAGTGCTCCAGAACGTGGCGGGTTTTCGCCTAGCAAGCGTTCTCCCTAGGAAATGCCACTGATGTCTGCTTAACAGCCGTGCGACGAGGCGGATATGACTCGCCTCTAACTAAAGTCACTGCCCCATGATTACCCAACCAACCACAGTCCCATCATGGACGTCACCCAACCCTACTCACAATATTTACGTGCTCATTGGCAATTGCAGTGGCACATATTCAAACGCGTACAAATGCTAGACACATGCATTCCCACATACATGTAAGAAATCACAGACCCAAATTTCATGGCTAAATTGCTCCAACTTTTAACCTTCTCCGATATTTATTTATTCTTTTAACGTGATCATGCCTACATAGGTGGTTCTCGCATTGCACGAGAATGAATCATTCATTTGTTTGTTTATTTAATATTTGGGTTGTTGTGCGATGTGGACCCCTTTCATGGTGACATATGCAGTCTGCCATGTATTGCAGTCATGCATTAGCAAGTAAAAGATGAAGAATCCCGCATGATCGCTTAGACGATATTTGAACAGCAAGGTCGAGAGAGGTGATGATATACTGAGTTCGTGTGTACGCAAGGCAGAGGTCAACGGTGATTTCGTAGAAAGCAAAGAGACGACAATATATGCGTGAAATCGTAGAAAGAACAGACGTTATTATTAGCAGGTGTATAAATGACAGTGCAACGAAAGTATCAAGAAGATTGAAACGTGACGCTTGTTTAACTACCAGTGTAAAATCAACTGCAGTAAATGTATTCCTTAACTATCACATCCCCCACGTCAAATGTTGTTAAATGGGTCTTTGTGGTATTTTATAGAGGGAAAGTCTGCGAAGCGGTCACCTACTAAGTGCTGTAATACCGTCGCCGAGCCACTGAATGGAAATCTGTAACCAGAAATGCTTTTCAGTTGAGGATTTATTTGCTCAGTTATTCGCGGACAAATTTGCGTCTCATTTTTTCTTTGGGCGATGGGTTAGGCTTGTGAGCATTTCGTTCCTGGGTCCGGCCATGTCTTGACCGAACTGATGTGCCCAATTGGTTGGTCACAATTGGCATATTTTTGACTGTTACTGTTGATCATTAGCAGATCTACTTGAACTCTACGAGGGATGTCCAATGAAATATGTTGCAGTGTTGTTGAAGCCTTAAATGGTATCATCTTGTCCAGAAAAACAAATCAGAGGACCTCCCAGGGTAAGTTTTAAACTGAATTGGAAATATAGGCATCCATGTTCAAACCTCTGTCTTACTCCCGGGTGCTCCTGCTTGCAGGTACTTGGCACCTAGCCAGTTCGTCTGACACATCACTGCGAACCTGTGCTCACAATTCGTTCTGCCTCTAACCTGATGATCGCTAGCGTAGAGAAGCCTGTTAAACCTAAGTGGAAATTGCATGCACTGTCCTTCAATCTCATAGATATTGGTAAAAGTGGAATATACCAGGGAAGGAAGTTTATGGCGGTCATATTTTTTGCTTACTCGGCTGCGTTTATATCCTGCTGCATTACTCAAAATGTGAATCTCCAAACAAGTCCATACCTTTACCAAATGCTTACGATTACCTGCAGATTACACTGGTATGCCAACATTGAGTGGTTAGTCAGTCCGTAGTTCCTATAGCACCGCTCTCTGACCAACTCCGGCCTCTAATTTCTCCTCCTTCTGATACGTGTGCATTAATCTGGCCAGAAAAGTGGTGAATTCACTCAAGCTTATATGCGGTACAATTTTCCTTAAAAGTGGTAGCTATTCGATTGCAATCCTCGGGTGAGTTATCATTCGTGTGTTTGATACAATGTACTAGTAGTCAGGTTAATCTGAGGAAGGACGTGCCACAGTAATTACCAAGTTCCGGCAATTTTTTTACAATTATGTACTATGGATTGGTTAACTTGATGGTTAATATTGGTCCACTTAACATTACTTATCATAAGAAATAATATTGACCGCGTAATTCAAAAGTTTGATTGATTTTTTCGCCCTTTAATTCGAACTTATCTTGGCTTCAAGCTTTATTTATTCCATGAAGTATAGGTGTTAAAATTAGCACCGCGGTCAATGTTAAGCTATGAAGTATCGTAAGGTTGAAATTGTGGCCCTAGTTTCTTCCTCGGAGAAAAGTATGGAATACTTGGGAAGGCTTGGGCTATGGTTGGTTACGAAGCCTAAACACCAATAATAATTGATAAGTACACGTTTGGACAACGATTGACCGCCACGCTTATTTAGTGTTGTACAATGTGGTATATCCCATTTTACTATAAAAATTATCATATTAACGGCTTCGGACCCCGTTATCCGGTCACTTGTTATCAACAATTTACGTAAGGACAGAAAATTGCAAGTTTAACTTTCTGCAACGTCAGTTAATCCAAGCTGTTTGCGATTTTCTTTTGCAGCTGCAGGCTACAAAACCTTGATGCTTTTCCGCGGACAACCTGGAGGAACATTTAAAGATCGATAAATGGCCGGCATAAATAGTCCAAATCTCTATGGTCAGTTGGTTTCACTTCCTGATACAACATATATGGACATTAAGCTGGTATGATAGTGTTTGCAAGGCGGTTACGAAACTCTGAAGTACAAGACAACCTCTGGTCAGCAAATCACGTTTGCTTCTGCCTACAACAATTCTCAAACACTGTTGGAGAACATTGTCCGTATTGAAGAAAGTAGCATAACTTGCTAATCCTGGCACATTCTCTAAACGGTTGAGTCAGTACGCCTCAGGTGGAAAGTTACCTTCACAGTATAGGTGACTTCACCGAACTGCAATGTGTTACCATTTTAACAACTGTGGACATATTCCTAATGCTCGTTAGCTTGGAAAGTCATGTAGGGTTGTGAATTCCTCAGTAGAGAGCATGGTTGTAGTTGCGTGATGATGTCCATTCGATAGCGCTGACTGCTAATGATAATGGCTGTTCGCACATATGTCTCCAGTTCGGAATCGGGAAAACATGTGACACCGGCAATGTTGAACCACTAATTGCTAAAGCAACTTCTCATCGTCTTTAGCTTGGTAGGAAGCTACATGCAACCTCTATTACCAGCCGTGGCACCACTGATCTTACTCTTCCTGTGTTAGGCTGCTGCACTTTACCAATATAAAATCAATCAATGGCGTAGATATTAATTTTGTCGTCAAATGTCCAGGACCAACTATTAATGTGTTGAACGATATTTAGCCACTCAAATAAATTATTATATTTCTGTCGACCTCAGATATTTAGGTCTGGAATTGTTTACTGATGCAAGATTGCTTCATAGCGTCTGGCGGTGTGAAGTTTCATCCAGTAAATATCGATGTCAATGGGGATCCTTCAAACAATAATGTTTAATTTTCGCCATATGAACCTAGGGAGCCAGTACGGAAAGTTTCACTCTTTATGTGAGAAAAAAGTATGTTTGCAACTGCAGTGCACACGACGAGTAACGTTTCCTGTCAGGCCACTATAAGCAAATGGCAAACCAAACAAACACTATGGTGACTATTGGAACACCTTTAATAATAGACGGTGCATCATAAGTGCGTGTGTAAAGCAAGCTATGAGGCAGCAATACAATGAGATGTTCCAAAAGTTCCTGGGTATCTACTTTGAAAGGCAAGTGGAGAACGTGCTTCCTTGAGCCCACTGAGTAGGGTGCTCAAAATCGCATGGTACACCAGCATTGCTAGCAAATGTTAGATCACGGGAAGAGGTAGTACGCTCCCGCGCAATATTTTAATCACCGGTAATTCAATTAAAATGCTCTAAAATAACCGTGTCTAAGTTAAACTGGTGTTTCCGTTTCTAAACAGCACAAAGCCACTGTTTCAATTTTCAGGGATAAACCAGAGCGCTTGGGCAAAAGAATTAGATTTGGAAGTTTGCACATGCTACCTCCGGTTTGGCGTTGCAAGACGACCATAGGGTACTGCGCTGAATCGTAGAAATCGGGACAGCAAGTGCAGCGCTATTATTGTTGAAGGCCCCCGTTATTTTGCGCATTTAACTAGAAGACGCGTGATGAGTTGCACGCAACTTATGGGACAATTAAACCTAATGTGCGCAGGTAAGAATTGGTGTTACTGGCTTATAAGCCATGTGAACAATTGTGGGTGATTTGAAATTGCATAATCCCGCAGTTCACACATCGTTGCGGGAAAACGAATGTAGCCAGGTTAGCAGAAACTGCCTCAGAAGTTCTCCATGTAACCCTTTTGGAATGCAACCTATCTGCTTGTTGCATACCTCAAGCATGTAAGACGGTTGTGAGGAGGACTGCGGTTGCTGCAACACCATGCGTCTAAAGTCGACATACTATTTGCAATCAGCCGCTGTCAAGTGCTCAAACAACGATCGTCTTCCGCGTGCAATAGCTGTTTTCTCTGCAACTTACTAGCCAAATACCAAGTATGCTCATGCCATTTGTGCCGCCCAACCGCCTTTTATAGCTAAATCCTGAAATCAACATTATTAACTGAGATACTCACCAAGAACGTGTATGTATGTATGTATGTAATCTCAGCGGTCTAGTAACTAGACATAGAGCCAATAAAAACCATGGAAATCAGTGGATAGGAGAGTCATTGCGTTATAATCATCGTGGCATGCTAGTTGAAGGTGGGCAACACACTTCAGCTAATATGCCGCAAGAAAATGGAATATTTTGGCAAAAATACAGAACAAAACGTTTTTAGTTTGTTTGTCACACGCCGATTTTTCTCTTTGTTTGTCATTCTCAATATTAGAAAAATTAAACATGTGAATCAATACAACACTGTACACAATTCTTCCACTGATTCCGGTTGCGGGCCATGTCTTCAAGAGTCCTAAGCCATTGGCACTCCTCATCTTTGGGTCCCCATCCTGGAAGACGTACGGGTCCAACAGCGGCTAGACGCGACGTCAGCGATTTCATGTGCTGCCGCCAAGTGGAAGGCTGACCACCACGCGGTCGCTTCCAGCCAGGTCCTTGACGAGCGAATAGAGCGCGACGCGGTAGACGTTCAGGTGCCATGCGTAGGACATGACCGAGCCATCTTAACTGGCGCAACAAAACCAGTTTGTTGAAGGAAATACTTGCATTCCCCAAGATGCGACGTCGAACGTCATTACTGGTAACTCGATGTTGCCACCGGACACGAGCGATCCTCCTTAAACAACCGTTATCGAACGCAGAAAGACGACGCATGTCTTCCACGCGAATCGGCCAGGACTCCCTCCCATACAACAATACTGAGCGAACTAATGCGCTGTAAACTCGGCCCTTTAGTGAGAATGAGACGTCGCGACGACGCCACAAGTGCCTCAGATTGACAAATGCTGATCGAGCTTTAGCGATACGAAGCGAAACTTCTTTGTTGATAGTGCCGTCAGCGGAAACACAGCTCCCAAGGTAGACGAAACTATCTACCCGTTCAAGTTGTGCACCTTGGAGAGTGAGCACGGGTGCAGGTGAAAGCCAATCCTTGAGCAGTACTTTACACTTCGATGGGGCAAACCTCATGCCATACTTAGATGCTTCAACCGCCAAACGATCCAGAATGAGTTGCATACCCTGAGGATCGTCACCAAGTAAGGCGATATCATCAGCATAATCTAAGTCGGTCGCGCGCTCACCCGGTAAAAGCTCTAGGCCAAAATGTTGGAAACCTTCTAGGGCATTCGACAGAACGTCTTCGATTGCGAAGTTGAAGAGGAATGGGGACATAGGGCAGCCCTGTCGCACACCGCTATTGACAGCGAATTGCGAGGAAAGCTTGCCATAGACCCTCACTCTGCCGCATGTATGAAGGTAAAGTGCTCGTAAGATGGCGGTATATTTCTCTGGCACCCCTTTCTTTAGTAAGCAACGCTATAAAGCAGGTCGATCAACGGAGTCAAAAGCGGCACGTATGTCTAAGAATGCAACGATAGTGGGCCTGTGATAAATGTGGCGATGTTCAAGGAGTTGGCGGAGCGTGAAGATTTGATCCACGCATCCGCGGCCAGGACGGAAACCAGCTTGTTCTTCACGGTAGTATGATTCACGTACTGGGGATAGTCTACGAAGTAGAATGGATGCCAACAACTTAGAGGCAACCGAAATAAGACTAATCCCGCGATGATTTGCACATGAAGTGCGAGCACCTTTCTTGAAAATTGGGACAATAATTGATTCGCCCCAAGAGGAAGGCACTTTCTCTTCATGCCAAATTTTTGCGAACAGCGCGGTTAACTGGTTAATGACTGCCACACCGCCATACTTGAATAGCTCCGGAGGAATTCCGTCTAAGCCGGCAGCCTTGAAGCGCTTCAAGCGTCGAATCTCGAGGCAGACTTCTGCTTCGCTGGGTGGATTCAATGGGAGGAGCCAGGGTGGTCAGCAAGGTGTACTGCATGTACTGATGGATGGTGGAGGCCAGTTGAACTGCGAGTGAAAGTGCTCGGCCCAGCGGTCCATACGTCTCTGTTGGTTGGTGATCGGAGACTCATCCACCTCACAAATGACCTCACTGACACCAGGCTTCCTGAGGCCAGTGGACCGGATGAGTTGGAAAAGCCTACGAGTGTTACCAGTGAGGGCAGCAGTCTCCATCTCTAAAGCACGCTCAGATCACCATGTCTCGCGATCCTTGCGTAGGCTTTGCTTAAGCAGCCGGTTGGTAGAACGGCGCCGCTCGTTGCAATCTGGTTCCGCGGGGATATCTTTGCGGCGTTCGAACAGCTCCAGCGAACGAGCAGAGATCCAAGACTTCAAAGGGCGTCGAGTTAGACCGCAGCATGACTGTCCGGAAATGGTCAGCGCTTTCCGTATACAAGTCCAGTGCTGTTCCACTTCTTGCGGTGGATTGCAACTGAGTGCATATGCCACTGAAGACTGATAGCTCTCCTGGACAGAGGAATCAGTTAATCTGTTTACATCAATATTGTGGTGCTTCGTGTTTCGGGTCCTCCAAAACACATACAGATTTTCGCGCACACCAGAGCATGGTCTGAGTCAACGAAAGTAGACCAAAAGGACCTGCAGTCCAGTACGCTGCCGCGCCATCTGAAGCTAATCGCAATGTGATCAATTTGAGACCAAGGTTGTGTTGGCGAAGGGGGACGCCACGTTGCGGAACGCTTCTTCGTACGCCTGAAGCTAGTGCTCGAAAGAAACAGACGGTTGTCCTCGCACAATGTGAGAAGTCTCTCTCCGTTATCAGAGTGGTTCTCATCGAGCGCGTGATGACCACCAAGGTGGCGTTCGTATAGTAACAGGCGGCCAACACGTGCATTAAAATCCCCAGCAAGGATAATGACATCCGATTTTTTAACATTAGTCAAGAGCTGTTGTAGATCTCGGTGGAAATCGTCCCTGACCGAGTCGCTACTGCAGTCAGTTGGAGCGTACACAGAGATCACAAACAAGTTGTGTCTCTCTTCGCGTTGCCTGTTGATTCTACATGAACCCCGAAGCCGAACTGCACATAGTCGGCTGTTAATCTGGAACCAGTCCAGTAGTGCCGCCTCGGCCTTCCCACTCAGTGCTATACCTACACCAGCCAAACCCGCTGAGCTTGCTTCTGGATCTCCAGAAAGACGCAGGTGATATCTGGCTTCGTGGTCAGTGGGCGATGTCAATGTAAGCACAGTGCTGGGATCTTGCAATCGGGTTTCTGAAAGACAGCAGACATCAATGTCTAGGGAATCTAGGGTGCGCGCTAGACCGGCTTGCTGTCCAATCTGCATGAGTGTCCATACATTGAAGCACGCCAGACGGAACGAGGATCGGGGACGAAGGAGAGCCATAGGTTGAATTCCTTGATCTGCGGAGCAACCGGAATCGCAGCCAGATTGTTGAAAAGATGAATCGGGTAACCGAAAGTCAGGATTGTTAGCAAACAAACAATCGGCGTGTGATGGAGTAGCGTGAAAGTGAGTAGCAGGAACAGTAGCTGATGAGCGCGTTGTAGTGAAGTCCATGGTTTTGAGAGAGTGCGTGATACTACCCGGTTGCCCAAGCCGAAGTAGGGAGTTGACTTAGGGGACTGCACCCCGAGCCTTTGGCTAAATAACCTACCCGCAAGGCAGCGGGGCGAATTTAGGGAATCGCGCCCATTGGGAGGCGTTGACTGAATGATCAGCTCATGCGTCTTTGTTTGGTAGATTACCAAACAGGGGCCCAATGCTCCCCATGAAGTCAGCACAATTGCTGGAATACAATGCCCCACGGAGGTGGAACATTGTCGCCGAACACTTTGCTGGAACGGGGTACACCCGAACCACCCAGCTGGCACCACGAGGAGGTAGTTCGGCAAGCCAGCCAAGAACGTGTAACGTTAACTTTAGTTAGAAATATACAGAAAACCATAATAGTCAGATCAATTTATCGTTTACCAAGGTTCCGCACGACAAGGCTGTTAAAGCGCTCCTTTTCAATTTAACACAACGTTCAGATCAAAGCTGCAGCATGGGTACTATGGCAAATGATTTGGATCAACTTATAGAAGTACTACTAGGACAAGGTTAATCAGACTTTTGTGCAGATTCGTCGCAGTTAGACACAAGCAGACCGCCACCACACATCCAGGAAAGCGCTAGACGGCATTTTCGTCCTATTGGGACTCGTCAGTAGCGCGCACCCGCTGAATCCTGCCGGATTCGAACCCATGACCCTACTCTTGTGAGTCAGTGACTTATGTCACTTAGCCATGGGCAACGGCAGCGGACCGCCATGGGTGATATCTAACTGCGATACAGCGCGGCTCATCCTCCACTGTCTTGCATGTTATGAATGTGCAGAGGACAGGGCTGGCCCCCCAGAGCAACGACCTTTTTGGCAAGCCGCCACCAATAGAGGTAGCATGAAGGCTGCTAAAGCGAGTACTGATTGTTTGTTTGCCAGTGACATAAGTCGCTGATTCACAAGAGTAAGGTCGTGGGTTCGAATCCGGTATGATTCGGCGGGTGCGTAAAACTGATGAGTCCCAATAAAGCGAAACGGCCGTCTTGCGCTTTTCTGGATGTGTGGTAGCTATTCGCCTGCGTCTAACTGCGACTAATATACAAAAAAACCTGCTAAATCTTCTTAATACTTACAAACGGTTATTCGGTAGTCGTCAGCTTGTTTGACACTGACCCAGTTCAGCCTTAGGGTGACCTCTCTTAATATGCCTCAGCAGGGTATTAAATTTTTCATCACTAACTGCAAGTTCAGGCTCCTCGTAATTTGCCAAGCCACTGGGTGGACAGTTAAATGATTGTGAACCTGTGGATACCATACTTATAAACGCTAAACTCATTGTCGGACATAAATTAGTGCAAAATATACCACAAGCTTCAAAGTACGACAAGCTACTTGCTTTTCGGATAGGTAGCTAAAATGACGGCCAACCAAGCGCTAAGCCCTACATGCCCAAGACTGCGGGAAACTGTTGTTAAATCAATAAAAAACCTCACATGATTCAAGAAAATATTGCTAAACTCAGTGGTATGGCAAAACACTCCTTAAAAGCTGATCGGAATAGACCAGACGCAAACCGAAGGGCAACTATACACGGCTCATTCAAATTTGCGCGCTCGCTTCTTCCAAGAGCGGTGCTGTCCCAAACCACACAGGGGTTCTTGATCCCACAATGCATTGTGCGTTCATTCCTTCTCCTCTCCTTTCGTTCTCCATAGGCCCAGAGGCTTATCTTTGCTATGATATTAACTACAGGATCGAGTGTACACTCGCTCATAGAACCCACCTCACAATCTGTACGACATTTTGTGTATGCACTCAGTCATGTAGCCGATTATCGCAATATGTTTCTACCGGTATAGAAGCACTACAAGCATGCCGCTGACACGCACTTGTCTTGTTAATGGAAAGCACTGCCGCACACAGCGTCCATCCCACCTCTCTTCTCCCAGACGAATAGCAACCAGTTATTAGGGATGCAGAATACACCACATTGTTTTTAAACGCTGTAAACTGCCAAAAAACATACTTGCTGTTGTACACTAAGCCAAGTTTCTACCTCCGCTGCGCATCAACAAACTATGTTGCATCATCCGTAGCCTGCCCCATGGTCTCTGTAATCCGCACCGCATACTGATACTGATACTGATACTGATTAGAAGCAGCGAGTAGAGCATTCTCTGTGTAGCTGCATCAATTGTCGCTCTTGGACATTAACGTATTAATTATCGTTTGCTATTTATATTTTGCCTCTGCGAAGTGTTTTTCTAGAAGCTTCTTAAATTAGGCTACTGAATTCGCCTCTATTATCGATTGCGGCAGTTGGTTCCAGGTATTCACCACTCTACGTTCGAAACAGAGTTGGTGAGCTACCTGCTTCAACTGCGGTACGATAAGTTTGTACCGGTGTCCTCGCGTGCTGCTTGGTGTGCGCAGATGAAGCAGTTGTTTCAACATGGGGTAATCACTCAGATGTAATATCCGGTGCGTCATGATTAGGTCAACCCTCAGCCGACGATATGCTAAGGTGTGCAGCCCTAGTTTCTTACATCGGTCTTCATATGGCATACCTCGTAAGTTGGGAATCAGCCTGGTGGCTACATGCTGCACCCGCTCAAGCTTCTCTACCTCGCCCAGCGTGATGGGACAATATGCGGGAGTGCCGTACTCTAGCATTGGTCGTATTATCGAGACGAAGAGGCGAGTGGCAATCTCTTCGGACCAAGTGCTGAAGCTGCGCCTGAGCGCCCAAGGCATACGAAGGCTGTTTTGGTACAGCCTATTCGTGTTGTCAATGGACTTTAGGTCGCAGTGTGAGAGCACACCGAGGTCGCGCACGAAAGACGCGGGATGCAGCGGTTGATCAGCCACTGTGTACGTTCGGCTGTGCTCGCATTTACCCAACCTCATGAATTGTGACTTAGCAGGGTTGATCGGAAGGTTAACCTCTGCAGACCATGTTGAGAGGCTGTCGCGATCCTGCCGAAGTAAATCACAATCATTGAGTGTGCGGATTACTCTCCACACCTTTAAGCCATCTGCGAACAACGCACATGGTGATTGGAGTAGCTTAGGCACATCGTTTACATGGATCAGAAACAATATCGGCCGCAGTACAGGGCCTTGGGGAACGCCGCTGCTCGATGGATACCAGTCCGTTAGATGGTTGTCCACCTGGACTCTCCACTTCCGATCCACAGGGAAATTTCTGATCCATTTGTGTAGCGAACCACCAACACCGTACATCGTCAGCCTGTCAAGGAGCAATGCATGGTTAACCTTGTCAAAAGCCTTACTGAAGTCAATGTAAATGACATCGACTGAATGACCTTGGTTCATCGCTTATAACCACTCGTGCCTTGTCAACAGTAGGTTGGTGACGCACGAGCGACCTTTCATGAAACCATGCTGTGCAGATGTCAACAGGCTTTTCGACTCGAGAAGCTGCAGAAGGTCCTTCTTCACGATCTTCTCGAGCGTCTTTGCCAAAACAGCAGTCAGGCAGATCGGCCGGTAGTTATCCACTTTACTTGGGTTACCACCTTTCGGTATAGGCTTTACGACTGAGCATTTCCAGTCGTCTGGTAACAGTCCAGTGGATAGTGACCAGTTAAACAGTTCAGTTACAGAAGGCGCGATTATGGCCGATAGGGACTTGAGGATCAGTGGGTGTATACCATCTGGTCCAGCAGGCTTTGTCCCGTCAAGATTTGCTAGAAGCTTGCGCACATCCTCAATATGGCAGTCCAGGCTGTTAAGTTTGGTTGGTGCGGTACTCGTCGAACTGGTTACAGACACCTGGTCACTTGCAAATACGGCGGCGAAGTGCGTCGCCAATGCGGACGCACGATTTGTACTGGAGGTTAAGGGCTGCCCATCGGAGCCTTCTAACACTAGGATATTGGCTACAGGCCTCAGGCGCCGTTTCACGTATGCAAAGATTCTCTTGTGATCAGTTCTTGCGGCAGCTGCGAGCTCCTCTTCGAAGCTTCTGCGTTTTCTTGTTTTCGCGTTGTTGCAGCGATTTCGCTGTACCTTATACGCATTGTAGCCCTCATCAGAGCCAGATAACACGAACTTGTTCCAGAGTGCGCGTCGTCGTCGGGCCAGTTTGTTGTACTCTTTGTCGAACCAATGTGGTTTGACTGGCCCAACTTTCCGAAATTTGAGGGGTACAAATCGGGCGCACAACGATTTCACTCCCTCTTTAATTATAGTTCAACAGGTTTCAATAGATGAATCCTGTGGTAAAGACCAGTCCGTCTGGCTCGCTGCTCGAATGAGGCCATTAAAGTCCGCCTTCCAATAGTTGAAGTTCGGTTCCAGTGGGGGAGAGTACGGCAGTGGTAGTTCCATGCTGCCTATGATCATCGGGTGGTCGCTCGTTCCCAGAGGCTCTAAGACTTGAATGTTATGCACACGCTGCTCACAGCTAGTCAAAGGTAGGTCTAAGCATGATGGAGCCGCGCGCGCAGTAATGCGTGTCGGTTGCTTGATGTGCTATGTGGTCCCTGTTTCAAATAGCAACTCCGTAAACTTCCTCTCGACTTCACAGTGGCCGGGGAGAAGTTCAGCTTTAGGCCACTGTATTCGGGGCAAGTTGAAATCACCCATGAGTAGGAACATTTGACGACTCATGTGGTTGCGGACATGCGGCAACCAGTCCAAACTGCGGCTCAGTGGGCTGCGATATACCACGCCCATGAGCAACTCGCAGCGTCTGAGGTGAATCGAACACCATAACTGCTCACATAGACCATCAGCGATTTGGTAGACGCTCACTAGTCTCCCACACAAGGAAGACTTTTTGTAACGTAGAACGCCACCGCGATCATTTGATGGTCTATCACAGCGGAAACATGAGTAGCCGGTGATTTCCACTTCTTGGATGGTTACCTCGGAGTTTAACCATGTCTCAGCAAGACCTAATACGTCTGGTCGCTGAGAGCTTACAAAGTCGCACAGCACATCGCGCTTGTTCATCAAACTGCGTACGTTAGTAAAGGCTACGCACAGACCGCGGTAGGAACCGCTGGGCGCGCCTGAAGCATTAGAGACCTGTTGATCCGGATTCGTGAAGGAATCCGGGCAACTACCCGAAAATATACAATTCGCAGATTGGGTTCTCCATCCTCTGTGCGTCGCTTTAATTCAATCATAGCAGACTTGAGCTTTTCTCTGTCTGCCGGGTCTAAGTCAGCGCGCACGTGAATCTTTAGACCCTTCAGCCTATGAAGACAGGACAAGAGTAGCATGGGGCTTGATTCCTCGACAAAAGTTACCCTCATGGGCCGACATTTGCCCTCCACTCTTTTTCCTAGACGGGCGATCTGCTGAACTTTGAGCCCGCCCTCATTTACATCGAGTTGTCTATCAATCAATGATTGTAAAAATTTGACGTCGTGCTCATAGCGCACCTGAGGGTTGGAAACATTTGATTCAGGCGTGTGAAATATCATCAGGCTACGGCGCCTCAGGTCGTTAGACACTGCTCTTGGTTTCTTCGATGTTTGTACTTTCCATTCGTTATCGTCAATTTGTTTATTGCAAACTGGAGGTGTACTGCCAACTGAACATATTGTCGGCCTTGAGAGAGATCCTGACGGAACTTTAGTATCTTGGTTCCGGGATGGACGCGATGTACTAGGGACTGGCTGCTTCCCTGCCTATGGTGTAGCACAAGGCGAGTTGGCCATTTTAGAGCGTTTCGTTGTACTGGTCCACTTGCTAGACGTGTTGGTTCTGTTCTGCGCAAGTTTAGCTTGGCACAGTTTACAAAGGATCTTCAAAAATTCGTTCTGAATACCCTGGATTACACGAAATTGGTCAACTGTAAGCCCAACACACGAAATATGAAGCATAACACAGCAGAGACTGCATGTAATTGCGTTAGTTCGATGCCCAACGACTTTGCAGCACATTCCACAAGGGGACTGCTTCGCCATTTCAAAAAAGGTACCGATCGATAAGAGAAAATCAGTGTTATGAAGCGGGACAGGAGTTTAGATAAAATATTACAGGTAGTAATGTCGTAAAACGCCAAAGAATTAACTAGAGTGAATTATACACACCAGAGGACGAAACAGCTACAATAATGATAACAACGAGCTAAACTTTACTTCAAGGGACAGGAGCTAGAAAACACTAGGATCGAGGCAACCCTTAGTAGAAAAAAACCAGAAAATTACTGCAGAAATGGATCTAAATCTATCACTGGAAAATAAAGAATCAAAAATTATACAGCATTCTATAATTTCTGACCACAAATATCAATATCTGACACAAAATAACTGGAATAAACTGGCCTGGGAGCGGAGCGGTAAATTTCAAACCGGATGCCGTGGCCTTGACCTAGACATTATAGGCCTTTGGATACAGACAACAATGAATGCCGTCAAACTGAGCGTAAATTGGACTCCCAACCATCTTCAAAGTATATATTATTAGACAATTCTAGACCCAGCAGTCTGATTATAGATGAAGCAAGGCTTCAAATCCAAATTGATCTAGTTAACCGTCTTCTAATGCATGTTTGATTGCTGGAGAACAAGAGGCGTCAACTAAGTCCCCTATTAACCTAATTTGACTACATCCTGTGCATGTAACGGAAACATGGTTTGGTTCGCGGTGCACAGAGCTACTTGTACATGGCTTCCTGACTTTTGGTAGTAGCCGCCTTACTGGTCGAGGTGTCGGTTGCGGTGCTGACGGTACTTAAGTTATAAAGGCTAGTAGATAAGAGGATCCTTCGTCTGGCAACTCCGAGGATTCACTCTGAATATAGGTTAAGAATAAATCCTGTCCATTTCTTGTTGCCTGCATGTACTTACCGCCCGGCGCTAACAAAGCTAAAGGAAACCACCTGACGGAATTGATTCAATGCGGGTATCTTAGGTGACATTCTTGCAAAAAGTGATAGGTAGCGACCTCAACAAGCCCGAGATTTGGTGGCAGGAACAAACTGCAACCGCTAAGTATCGGTATTTGCTTTGGCCAGTAGTCTCTCGTGGATGAACACTAAAAATATGCCCTCCTATTAGAGGCACTAAGATGATAGACGTGTAGTCCGCCTTTGGCAAATCCAGCGCACAAAAACTGAATGTTAGTAATCTCGCTGGAAGCGAACAAAAGGTTATCTAACTAACCATCAAGGTGACCCAAATAACGGCAACGTCCCCTAAATATGCCCACCAAAATAGACCGTTTGGCAACTGGGACTGGAACAACTTCCGCTTGACTTTTAAATCCCTTGACTAGGATAGCATTTTCCTTACAGATTTTCAAGCTATCGTCGCTGTTAAACACTACAAACCTCTTACCTATTGCACTGACCTGTATGGATCTTTGCACCATAGAA
Organism: Dicrocoelium dendriticum; assembly: GCA_944474145.2. Taxonomy (NCBI): domain Eukaryota; kingdom Metazoa; phylum Platyhelminthes; class Trematoda; order Plagiorchiida; family Dicrocoeliidae; genus Dicrocoelium; species Dicrocoelium dendriticum. The sequence goes on along the minus strand of OX104068.1, from coordinate 98,081,331 downwards.
AGCAGCCATTGCATCGTCTTCATAATCCTATTTTAAGAGATGTTGGGGTGTGTTTAAAACGCTTGCCCTTTAGGTTAAATAAAATAATTGATATAAGTGCGATCATGCAAATTGATGAAACTATCAACGACTAACAAGCTTGAGATTGTAGAAAGCTTACGTCACAGGGGTCACTGCAGCTTCCAGCTGCAAACACAAGACATATCGCTAATAAGGATTAGAAATAAAGCACTTTAGCAACCTATTAACTTTGCCCCATCAGACGGTGGTCTCACTAACGACACCGAGGAAGTCTGAGTTATTTAATAAACATTTATTCGCCGCGTTTAATACAGACACCTCTGTTGCACAAGCAAGCTTGCCTCGACTCACCGGTACAATACTAGTTAGAGTTGAGTTTAATCTGTAAAGCATTAGCAGGCAAATATGGGCCCTTAAGCATTATTTTCTCCCTAGACCTGAGAGCATATCTTCAGCATTGCTTAAACCCACCGAACCTGATATTCCTCTGTTCCTGCTAAACATATGCACCTTTGCAACTAAAACTAGCTTATGCCATGTTAGGTGCAAGTGGGCCACCGTTCTATCCCGTCACAAAGGGGATGACGTCACTGAATATCGCACTATTAGCCATACTTCCATATTGCCTCGTATAAAATGGAAAGAATAATCAAAGAAACTGTCATGAAGTATCGTAATTACGAACATCTGATTAAAACCTCGGGACATGCATTCCTCGGTGGTCGTTCATGGCAAACTTGACAAGTTCAATCTCTGGACTATGTAACTATGTCGGCTGATTCCAAGCAGTTGATGGTTATTCTCAGTTTAGAAATGGAAAATTCGTTCGACCACGTAACCCATGCAGAACTTCTGACCAAGTTAAGCACTTATGGGTGTGCTAACTCATTACTAGCATGGCTATCATCATTCTTGTCTAGATGCACGCAACATGTCAGAATGGGAATCTTCCTATCATCACTTATAACAACAACCAGCGGCGTCCTACAGGGAAGCAAATTAATCAGCGCTATTGCTACTATACATTAAGGCCATTTCCTGAATCTTTTGACATGGCGGACCTTTTCTTTTCGCGCATGATATCAAAGTGTGCAGCTGAATGCGAATGCGTCTATTATATTGAACTCAGGATATCACGCTAAATAAAATGTTTTTATGGTCGTACTTTTAAACTGACCAAAATATTTGAGAATTGTATATCGACCGGCGAAGGTCGGCCTTGTGGTGAAATTGTGTGGGACATTTTGGTTAGGTTTTACCTTTGGTGCTGAGATCCTGGCCTGTTTCACATAGGTTCTGACCTTGTATATATGATGCAGGATATTTCAACCGTTACTCTTTCGCATTCAGCTTCCGCCGTCGCAATTCATTGCGAATTCAGCCGACGTTTCTCTGAAATGGCGCATTTATATGTAGTCTCAATTGGATTTCTTTAGACTATTTGATTTCCCATGATGACCAAGTTGGTTGTGAATCTAACTAACAGTCCTATTTGTTGACTCATGAGCCCATTTCGTAAATATTTCTTGTTATTTTTTGCACGAATACCTGCTCTTAGTTCCAAAGTACACACATGGACAGGGAATTCGGTTAATTAACGTTGGTTGGAAATGGCCTAGCGCCTTGCTTTTATCTGAAGGAAGTCTGCAGTTGCACATGAGACATCTTTTACTTATGCGGCCTCGCTTTGCTTCACGATAGTGTGCATAAATAAAGCAATAAATACAAAATTGGATTTATAGTTTCTCGAAGATGCGAGTGAGTATTCCCGCCTGATTGCACGACGTTGAAAAGATTCTCGTCCGACCAGAACGCAATTTCAAGTTCAAGTTTGGTTGGGACTGGAACGATAGGAGAATCCCGTGCGTCTTCTCTCTTGAGTGGATTGTTGAGCCAGAAGTTGATGAGGTGCTCAGAATTTGATGGACCTAAAACGAAACAGCCGGATCAAACACTGGCCTTCCAATTATCACCCACCTTTCCTTTCCTAGCAGTCCATGCTTTGGCAGTCAGGTTAGTTAAACAATAAATAGGAGGGGAAATCGAAGTTACAGAATAAGAAAGAGCAGTTGAAATAAAAGATACTAATAATGCGTAAAGTAAAGTAGAGAAAAGAAAAGCAAGGTATGAGGACGCCAGTCAGTCAGGAAAAAGGAAATGTTTTGTGCTGCCAGCCAAGTGCGTCAAGTTGCCGCTCAAACCCCTTAACCATAAATCCACTGATTAAACCACTTTCCGGAAGCATGTTTCCGTGCTCGGTGGCTGGGGATGACAGTCGGAGTTCCGTGCTACTCTTATGGGACCGCGATTTGTCCAGCTCCAAGGAATGACCGCGTAGATCAGACAAATAAGTAGGACTGCAGAACCAAGAAAAATCTGGACCAACCTTCCCCGTTAAGATACAGTAGTTTAGGATCAAGTCTCCTCTAAACCTTTGATTGGGCATAAGTGCATTTCTAAAGGGAGTAGATGCTCGGGGGACGTATGGTCCCGTAATACCTCAACTAACCTCGTCGTCACCGGTAAAACCTCACTAGCTCCATTTTGTCCCGGACGAGGCACAGCGGACAAGCCTGGACGCAGTATTTCAGATGCGGCCGAACGGAAGCCGAGAACAGCATCGTAAAGATTCCGCCCTCCCAGACGCCTGAAGAGCACTATATTAACCACAACATGCGGAAACGTCTGCTTGCGGCCTTCCTCCAGTGGTCGTCGGAGTGTAAAGCCGAAGAGTGTAGAACACTTTGACCAAGCTGGCTAGACACACGGGGACGTTTGACCCTGCCGACAAAGTAGTTAGCAGCAGGACAACATTCTCCAATTCGTAGTACTGAGCACTTCCCTTGGTTTATTGGCAATAACCCTAAATTAGACCAGTCCCAACTCTTATCCAATATTCGCTGAACAGCTTCGGAACCCTCAGGAACATCGACAATGTGCCAGAGCTTCAATTCGTCAGCAGCGATGGTAACACAAGCCCTGCGGCGAGCTCCTTCCCATTGATAGAGAACAGCATTGGTCCATGGACCAAGCCCTGCGGCACGCATTTGATTAGAGACTGCCTAATCGATAGGACACGGTCTACCCGTACACAAAGTTTTCGGCCATGCAAGAAGGTAGTCACTAGTTGAAGGGTGCAGCCAGATGGCTCGTAGGTCAGCTTTTGCGCGAGCCTCAAATAGGGTAACTTGTCGCATGCTTTCGAAAATTCCACGAAAAGAACCTTTAACGCCTGACTGTTATCCACTGCATCCTCCCAGCTTTCGCGAGCCACCAGTAAGTCCTACAGACACGCAAATCCAATCCCGTATCCGTCTTGTACATTGCTAAGTAAATCAAACCTACACACATAACACGCCAATGCATCTCTCACCAGTTTCTCGAGGAGTTTGACTACTACACTCGTCAGACTAATTGGTCTACAAATAGCAGCCAGACACCTGTCCCGTTTTGAATATGGACAGATGACAGCTTCCTTCCATTTGGAAGGTAATGCACAGCTTTTAAGCGATTGCTGAAACCCATAGCGATTAGTTCACTTATTAACGCAACCAACTCATGCAACGGTTTTAGGTGAATTAAATCCATCCCAGAAGCCTTAGTGGGGTGCAACGCTTGTAACAGCCTACGGGCTTCCGTCTCCTGTGCACTCGGGGAACCTGGCGACAAGCTCAAAGCCTGTCGAAAATGTTTCTCTTACAAGCGCTGCTGTATATGGCCTACTAAGTACGCAGGCCTTGTCATAGTCCGTATGCGCATGAGTACCATCAGCACGCATCAATACGGGAGTTGACATATCGATAGGGCAGCGTTTTGTGACGTATGCGAATAGTCCATTTTGATTCTCTGTAACTTCTTTTACTAACCTTTTCTGCAAGCTGAGCTGACTATTGCTTATGTGTTGCTTACACCTATTTCTATTCTTACGGTATCTTGTATAAGCACCGGTCGGCATAGCATCTCGGTTAAGACTCAAAAATTTAGATCACTTTTTGAGCAGACTCCTGCCAGTGGAATCTATCTAGGGCGGCTGTGCTCTTGTCTTCTTTCTCCTTGTGACTGGGATGAAGGAAGCTGAGACCTAAGTGAGGTAGGAATTAAATTTATCCCAGACAACATGGGCAGTAGCATTGGCTGAGGTCGCACAACGGAAACCCGAAGCCTTGCCTCTCATTAACTGAAAACCTGTGTGCCATATGTTGGAGAATGCCTCAAACTTACTCTGGTAGCGCTTAGAAAGTGTACAAATGAAGAGCAAACAAACAAGATCAATGGAACTCAGTGGAGATCCGTAAATGATGTCGCCAATAAAATCGAGTGACTTAGCAAATAAATGTTTAAGGTATACGGTACACGGGCGTCCATGTACCTAGTGGGGAGGTCAATGAACTAATGCAACAGTACGTAGTGCGTAAGCTTAACTAAATCTGCGCTGAATGAGCTTGACGCTGTCACAAGAAAGAGCTCCCCAGCCGCGCTCCAGAAAGTGGCAGTCACCCATCATCAATCACTTGTTTGCGGACAGGAAACGATTAAAGTCCAGTTCCCTTTTACATGTACTCCCAGAGCTTCTATAAACTTTTACAAATTTAACCTGAGCCAAGGATGTGTTAATCACAGTCGACAGAGCTTCAACCGTCTTGCCTGCCGACTGAATTAAGAGAGGCTTCAAAACAACAACTTTACTGCTCACATGATGAGCAACGCCTCTTCCCAGTGGGTCAGCGGTGGGATCGGATCTATATAGTGCGTAGCCAGATAGACGTAATTCACCATTCTTGATGTCCTGATACAGTCACCTTTCAGTTCAACCGAGTATATCAGGATATCACTTATCTGCAAGCAAACCTAAATGGTATCCCTTATTCTTTAGGCTACGCACACTACATAGCTCTATCTCAAGGTATTCGTTAGGTCCATATCTGGGTTGTGAGCTACCAGCGTGGGCTACCACTGCCCACGGAAAAGGACCGCCAGCTGAAAAACCGGAAGCCGACTAAACGGAGAGATGTTCACCGGTGGCTCGCACGATTTGAGGTCCGTGATGGCCATTCTTAGCATAAGCTTAGCAGCCAGCAATAGGTCCGGTTGAACACTAATATTTGTACCTTTATACCTAAAAGTAAATCGCTTGAGAGCTTTGCGTTCCTCCGGGGTACAGAGTACAACATGTGTTAGCCGCTGTCGAGGTTTTTGTACATTACCTGGGAAGCTCCCCACAGTAACATTTTGAAAACCAGGCGGAAGTTGCTTCGTTACACACGTTTTAAACCATTGCATGTCGTCTAGTATGCGATCGGCAGGAAGGGCAACAGTGGTTTCAGCCGTGTTACGGATTATAACACTACTATCCGTGAAATCATCACATTGACGGTTTTATTAAACTCACACACACTATGCACATTACCTGGATGTGAGATACACTTCAGCTACCGTGCCGCAATACCTAAAAGAATAAATGGAATAAAATGCAACCGCTGCAAGCCAGATGAGCTATTGGGAACGGATGAGCATCCTTGCCGTTAGCTACCTGCCGCCTACTATGCAGCAAAAAAGGTAATTTCCCATGCAAAATTAAAAAAGCCAAATAACGAGATCGTGGTTGGAGGGGAGGCTAAGAGGGATGGGGTGGGACAAAGAAACTCACAGCACGAACGTCACTGAGGTCGGCTCCTTGCCATAACAATATGTGTATCCAGCCAAACGTTTTCATCGTCTTTCTGACCAAAACTGGGGAGCCGAGACGCTCCAACTGAGGCCAGCTCAGAAGTGAGGGCCTTCATTCCTCTCGACCAAGTCATCATTTGGCCACCTCTCCTCTTCTTCTCTCCACACCCCCGGCGCGCAAACAACGCACGTCGCGGGCGTCGGTGGGCTGGCAAGCATAACACGTGGCCGAGCCATCGGAGCCTGGTGCGTGAAATAACGGTGATGAGCGGTTCATTTCCTTTTCCTGTGCCGCAAACAAGGCAGCGAACACGCTGGTTACTCACGCGGTGTTTCCACTAGATATGAGCTAAATTGCGAAAGCACCGTGATCGAATGTAACTAGCGTCTTCAGGTACGCTGACCTAAGGAGCCCGGCTTCACCGCCGTACAGTAAGGTCGAATGTACGACTGCATTGTACACTCTACCCTTCAAGGAGAGAGTGATGTCGGGCCGGCGCCATAAGTGGCGAAGGTTAGCAAAAGCACCCCGAGATTTTCCTATACGTTTTGTAATCTCACCTTCAATCCCAAGGGCGCTGATACAACTTCACAGGTAGTTGAGTATTTGAACGAATTCTAGCTGATCCCCACCAAGCGTCAGCGAGGCAGGCGGTTCAGGCAAAGCTGGGAGGAACAATATGTACTTCGATGGTGCAAAGCAAAGCCCGAAGTGGCTCGCAGCCAGTGTTACTCTGCCCAATGCGGCTTGCAACGTCTGGGAGCTGTCACAGATGAGGGCAATACCGTCTGCATACTCCAAGGCAAGAAGTCGTTCTCCTGAAAGTAGCTCTACACCTTCGATGTCGTGTCTTTTAAACGCAATTTCCATGACTTCGTTGATAGTGAAGTTGAAGGGGAAAGGTGACAGCTGGCATCCTTGTCTCACATCGCTGGATATATTAAAGGGCGGGGACGGCTTGCCATAAGCTCTCACTCTGCCCGTGCTATGCGCGTATAATGCTCGGACAATATTTGCATATTTCTCAGGCACACATTTCCTTAGTAGGCAGTCCCGGACTGCACGTCTATCGACCGAATCGAATGCCCCTTTGATATCGAGGAACAATACAATAGTGGGTCGCCTATATGTATGACGGTGCTCCAGCAACCTACGCAAGGTAAAGATGTGGTCAATGCAGCCACGACCTCGACAAAAACAGGTTTGCTCTGCATGGATGTTACTTCACAAGTAGCAGTCAATCTGGGTATGATCAAAAAGGCAAGCAATTTGAAGGTGATGTAGATCCGAATCATTCCTCTATAGTTGCCGCATTCCAATCGTGAGCCAAACTTCTTAACTCCATTAGTCTTTCCTTCGGCAATTGGAGCAAGTGGCTTCAACACTGCTGATGGAACTGTCCTTATCCCCTTTGATGAGGTATTTACTGCAGCGTATGTTTTTCGTTCCAGTGCCGATGCTTACTTTGTTTCGAATCATCGATTTCAGCAAAAGGTTTTATGGCAGATTTAGTCTGCCTTTTCTTCTTGATAACGGAAGCAGCATCCAGTGACGCTTTGTCGCCTTTAGCGAAGTCAAACAAACCGTCAGAACGTGCATTGTCTGTGAGAGCCGAGACATCCGGCAGCTTCGATTGGCAAGTAGTGCGTGTGGGAACCTTTGCCTTTACACAACCGTCAGACGGTTTGACAAGTAACGACACCGCTTGTTTTCGGTGCCGAGACGTCTAAAACTTCTCGTTTAGCAAAGAGCTTACCGTGTTTCCTGGCTTCCTTTCGCTTTACGCAAAGGGACCCTTGAACTAGCAATTCCGAGGCGACCAAAGTAGATTTCGATACGACGTCCGAAGCAGCTTCATTTTCATGGCCGGCGGCCATTTGGACGGACGACATAATGTTTGGTGCCACAAGTTGATCTCTAGTGTAAGCGATCAAATCTGTATTATTGGAGACCTGAAGCGTAGTCATGAGAAGAACAATCTTAAGGCGAATATCTGAAAGCAGCGAGAACAAACGCTCTACATTTCGCAGCTGAGTATCAAGCGAATCGTCTCTCGTACGAAAGGCCGAACGTATTTGCGGGCGGTCACGGCAATTGGCACAACGGAAAGCAACTATTCGCTAGAAGCCAGCGTTGTGTACTGCTCGGTATTCAGGTTCGTGCAACGTTGGTGGTGCCATCGGTTGCAGGCATCGCACCGCATACTGCCGGATTCGTCAGTAACTTGTGTATTGCAGCTTGAAATGCTACAAAGTGTCATAGCTTAAGGATCAAAGCAACCTGGAACAACAGACTCGGTGCAATGAGAGACGGACATAGTGGAAAACGGAGTGGAAACATAACATGTATATGGAAGTTAAAGGACCTCAATTCAAGGAAGAAACGTTGGGTGTAAAAGAAGATTAAAACAGGGAACAAGCGGAAAATTTGCCAGTAAGGACCGAAGACGCTTTGACCAAAACCGCTTTAATCGATCCAAGACATCTTGAATTAGAGGAAATTTAAAAATCGACAACTTCAGTTTCATATGTTTATTGTAACACTCAAGTATATCTGCCCAGTCTGGGGAGTCATCAAGTCCTTGTACAATTACCATGTCATCTTTACAGCCTTCCGTCTGAATAGCAAGGCCGTATAAGTCACAAATATCATGACAAATAACGTTTCCATCCCTCCCACCTTATGCTTTAGGTTCATCTGGAATCATATTCCTATTAATGTCTACTTTCGTGTACTTAATTCCATTATCTACTACTTCCAAACGCTATCGGTTTTAATCAAGTGTTGCTGCTACGCCTCGATGAACTACTGAACCTTGACTCATTCTCATTTCAGCTTTACAGGACTCCTCTTGGATGGTGATGCCACATGGCTCACAACCATGGGAATTCCTAACAGCTCCCTTACTTCGTCTTATGTTTTTGGTCTCTATGGCCTTACATTCTCATTATTCTCAACTCCTGGCTTCCGCTTGTCAAGGCCTGTCGCCGACTAGCTCAGTCTGTTTAATCCTAGTAGGACCGATAGGCGTCAAAGAACCACCTGGCCAGTGGCCTATTCACCTTTCATCTTAACATACTACCCACTGCATTGTGATGTCGCACAACTCACAAACATCCTAGTTGCTGAACTTTTCGTCTTTTTACCTCATGCTTGTTGATTCCTCGACCTTACATCATTATCATTTTCTCCTTCCGTTCTGCCAATGTCGTTGTCCACTAATTTTCATCTCTATCTGTTTATCTCTAATATCACTGATACGCCCGGAATTGCCACACAGAATTTGGCTCATCCACATTTCACCGTTACAGACTACCATTTTAGAGTAGAAATCCAGCTTGGCTTTGAAAATTAAGCACCTTTTTTCGCCGCTGTCCAGCTCAATCCGCTACCACTAGTACCTACAGAGCTCGCTCTGCAACGGTTTTCTCTATTTACAGTCAATTCGGCACCGTGCTTCCTATTCTCTGCCGTCTATTTTTATTGCATTTTCTACTGTAGAAGTCCGCCTTAGAGTGGAACAACTAGCTCTTTTGAAGGTACAGTCCATATCATCCTGATAACTCTCCTCCGATAAAGAGCTGGCTTTACAACCTTATTCTCGCTACAGCTGTAGTAGGCAATCCCATATCTTCTCACTCCTATCCTTAACATTAAACGACTATCAGCCCGCGCCTTATATTACGATAGAGAGCAACTTCTGTTCCAAAACTGACTTGTCCCGCCCCATTACTATGCTCCACCGTCTAGCTAACACGAATAATTCACTGTAGAATTCCACCTGGGAGTGCAACACTTAGTGGCCTTTGGCGCTCCTGCCCATCTCATCCGGCTACGTCTGGTCATGCTTAGAGGTGCGACTGCAACGGTTGTTCACTACAGCTGTAGTATGCAATCACTTTCATTCGTACTCCAGTTCTTAACATTGTCAGCCTATTAGTCCATGCCTAATTTTACGAGAACTTTTGGCTCCTGCTTCCCAACACATCCTGTATCCACAGTCACTATACTAGGACGTCTGCTAGAATTATACTTTACAATTTAGTAGTCCACTTTTGGGTGGAGCACTAAGTCTCGTTTAAAACTGCAGCCCTTATCACACCGCCAGTCCACATCTCTTTCAGCGCTGGCATTATCACCTTATTCTCGCTACAGCTGTAGTATGTACCACGCCTCTTCGCTCCCAGTTTTCAACCGTGGACGTCCATTTGTCCGTGCTTAATATTACAGAAGTAAGCGGCTCGTTTTTCATAGATAAACAGGCTCTGATCCCCAACATTCTCCGCTTTCTGTTCGATTTGTATTTTTCACTGTTGTAGCCCACCTTCGAGTAGAACAACTAGTAACCTTTTGCGACGCAGCCCATATCATTCTGCTACCCTACGTTTGTTACAGATCAGGCTCTTAAACCGCTTTCTCGATACATCTTTAATATACAGTTTTCCATTCGCACTCCAGTTTTCAACTTTAGAATGCTTACTAGTATGTGTCACATCTTAAGATTATGCTTCACACCTGCTTCACAAGTAACACGGCAAGCAACATTACTTTTATCTGCCGTCGATTTGACTTGAATATTTTATTGTAGAAGTCCATCTTAGAGTGGAACACTTAGCAAAGTTTGGCGTTAGTGCGCAGCTTAACCAGGTACTCTTATTCACTTTCAGAGATGGTTTTGCAACCGCTCACAGCTGTAGCAAGTAGTCCAATTTAATCGCGCTACTGCGCTTTATAATGAAAGACCATTAATTAGTCCGTGCCTTACAATAGGCAATCTAGCGGCTCCAGCTTCACCATCGTCACGGCCCATCCACCTTGTACTCTGCCATCTAACTGAACATTATGCTTCACTTCAGAAGTCCAGCTTGAGATGGAACAGTATATTTTGGTGACGATGTCCATCTTATCCGGCTACATATACTCCCGTTTATCTAGGCGCTGAAACTATTTTCTCACTACAGCGGTAGTATGCAATCGCTTCCCTTCTCGACCAAGTATTTAATTATGACAGACTCTCAGTCAATGCCTCATCTCACGGTTGCCGCTGACTTCTGATTCACACTAAATCCAGATTTCACCACCACTCTACACTATCGCATTAGACGTGTATTTTTCACTATTGTAGCCTACCTAGAGTGGAGCACTTAGTATCTTTTGGCAATGCAGCTTAAAACATTATGCTACTTCACGTCCCTTGCAGAACTGCTCTGCAATCGTTTCCTAACTACAACTATAGCATGTAATCCCGTCTCCTCACATTCCAGTTTTAACTCTGAATGCCTATCAGTATATACCCCTACTTCAGATAACGAGCGAAGACTGATTCTCAATTTATCCGGGACGCACCCCTACTCCTTTTTATCGTTAATCTGATTAATTCGCTTCACCGTAGAGGTCCACTCTAATGTGGAGGAAAACTTAATATTTTTGACGCTGCTGCTCAACCTATTTCGTTGTATAAGGCTCGTATCAGTGCTGGCTTGGCAACTGGTGTAACTCCATAGCTGTAGTATGTAGTTCCATCTATTAGCCTTCCTGCTTTCAACATTGAATGCCTGGTAGTACGTGCCACATCCCGAAATAACGCGCGGCTCCTGCTTCACTACGAATACGGCACATACCCTTACTCTTCTCTGCCGACTTATTAGTGTTGTATATTCCACTGTATAAGCAAAGGTTGCAGTGAAACATTTAGCACCTTCTAGTGGTTTTGTCTGTATTATTCTTTCGCTCCTGGATATTTCCAGAGATGGCTCTACAACTGTTTTGCACTACAACCGTTGCAAATATTGTTGTCTGTTCGCCCGCTTTTATCAAAAGTTTATTCGCTCCTGATTATATATAACCAGGCTGCTAGCCACTCACTCACTAGCCGTGTATATGACTGTTAACTTCCACCGTGGATGTCCACATTAGAATGGAACACTAAGTAGATTTTGGCGCTGCTGCACACATTATGCTGATATTACTGGTCTCTTTCAGAGCGGGCGCTTCAACCGTTTTCTCGCTAAAGCCGTACTATGTAATCTCTTCTCTTCTTGCTCCTTTTTATGGTTTAATGACTATCAGTCTGTGTCAAGTCAGACAACAGCGGGCATTTTCTATCGCATAATGAATCCAACGCCTGGTATCAACCTTTCCTGCTGTCTATTGGACTTGCATGCTACAATGTAAAGTTCCCTAGCTTTTCCGCTATTCCTGGTTCCTTTCAGAGCTTGCATTGCAACCATATTCTCGCCACATCTTTAGTACATACTCTCTTCTATTCTCGTCACAACTTATTTGACATGCCGTCGCAAACCATCACCCAGCTGTTTCTCTAGTCTCCGCTTACAGAATATGTTATGTTCTTATTTTCATGTGACTCTACTCCGGCGTAGCAACTGCACTGACTCTCATCCGTGTTCGTACGATAAGCTCTACGAATGTCGACCTTTCCCAAAATCTATATCTCATTCGCATATTTCACCCCTTACTAGTTTCTTCTGTTGCCCTCAAATCATTTACCAGGTAACCACACCTGAGTATCTCGGTCGCCAAACTGGATATAACTGTTACAAATGCTAGGACAATTCGGACAGCATTTGGATCTCATATTTGACAAACAACGGGTCTCCTACGTGATTGCAAAAATACAGATCTCTTGTATCACATACTCGGCCATTCCATTGCTTTTTCCAGCACAACGTTACAAACATTTTGTCGTTATGCATTTAAATAGTCCCGTGTAAAATCTTTGATATTTTGCTCCATCCGTTTGTCTTTTTCCCTTGTTCCACAGGATAATATTATCTGCACGGAACATCTCTGAGGACCTAACTGCGACACCCACCTGGCCATGAAACCAACACAGACCATTGAAATCATCCGCACTTCGCAATCGTGACAAACCTAATGAACCTCGAAAGCTCATCAAATCAATACAAAGCACCTGAGTTCCCCGACTTCAACAGATCCAACCATTTGCGCACGACTCCGAAGGAGACAACTACACACCCATCGGAAATATATTGGCGATACGTTACTGCGAATATCCGCGGGGATAATCGATCAGATGCAATATTGTCAATGTCTTTTCACCGGTCGGCACTGTTCCAGAACTAGTGGGTTTCGCATGGACAGTGTTCTACGTACAACAAGCCACCAATGTTTGTTTAACAACATTGCGACGTAGCGGGATTGACCTGCCAACCAATAAAGTCACTGCCTCAACCAGGCATTGGCAAGTTGACCGATACCACATATCACTAATTCTGTGCATATATCTGCTCTCCTACGACTATGCCTACCTATTTTATTAGTGATATGCTACCATCCTTAAAGTGTTTCTGAAGCTTTTTGCTCATGCTTCACTCAACTGACCCGCACTGTATACACAACCTCATGTGACTAGTTCCTCATCAACATACTCCACATTAATAACCTAACTCTTACCTCTTCGCCTCTCATTCTGTGAAGATATACTCCTTACAGTATTTGGACCATGTGGGCCCACACTACTGACTGCAATTTTACTACTCCCGGTCTGGGTCCTGCTAATCATGCTATCATGTACCAAATTGCAATAGGATGATCAGGCCCAAACGGCGTCCCTCGACTTGTCGAAAATACAATAATTATTAATTTACAATATCGTAGCTACAATTATCCACAAGTAAGGCACGCCAAAGGTCGTGGTGCCGCGCCGTGCTCACATGGTTTTACGTAGCTTTTACAGTACAAAGTTGACGTAGCAAACTAGTATATCTTTGCCATTTGTTCTAAGCTTTTTGAAGGCAGATACGCACTCAAGAACATTTGTTCTTCTGAAAAGGCAGGCATATAGATCTATATGTGCGTGGTTACGGAGGTTAACACACGTGCAATTTTGTTAAATAGAATTTACAACAAAATTACGTTCATGTATTGTCTAAAATAATTTAAATGAAATATTATCAAAGGCGTTGTACTTTCATACCAAAAGAACTTTCATAACGTCATTACGTCGTTGTACTTGAGAACACCATGCAGCGCAAATGCAATTGAACCCGATATTGTGCAATCTAACGGTCCCTTGTTGGTTAGCCATGCTTTTAATCTCATGCTGACGTGCAATATTACTACATACGTCGATTAAATGATGTTCAGAATTTCCGGATTGTACTGGAATCCGGTGGAAACAAAAGAAACAATGGAATCAAAAGAGGTTAGAAAGCGCTATAACTGATTACCAGTAAAGTAGTAAATGGTAAACCCATTTCAGTAAATAATTTAACTAGCATTAGTTTGCATGGTATATATAAATTTAGCCAGCGTTCTTGTAATTTCTCTAGTAGACTTTGAGCTAAATAGAATGTTGGACCCGTAGACAAATCCTTACCCTGGAAGAAAACAACTTAAGCATGAAACGAAGATTCTGATAGCAACTAAATCTAGCTCTAAATACAATAAAATAGAAATGTGGGTCGTTAGGTACATAATAACAATTACGTGCAATGCTGCTATAAAAGGAAAGCGACCTAGACTATGGTAAACGAATTTCTTAATTGTCAAAGGAAGTCAAAAAACTGTGGTATTGCACACAAGGATTTGGGGGCTTGAGTTGTATTGTCCATATGTGACCAACTTTAGCCGATATAAACCGGATTATTAAGACATACATTATGGCTTAGGTGCTCAACCAGCCATCATCCCTGTGGTCATTCTGAACAATGTTAACTGTCTGTATACCAGTAGGAATAATATTATACGCGCGGAAGAGCAGGTATGTGAAAAGTAGGATCTGTGTGTACACCTAACACTCTGCCTGAGACTTATCTGGTGAATGGTGAGAAATAAATTCAGGTAAAATGGAGTTCAGGTAGTTAGCTAGATAGAGTGGGTTGGCGGTTGAAATTCCTATGAGTCCGGATATCCCTGTTGAATAGACGACTATGACACACGGTTAACGTTCCGGTCAGGAAAAGTTATACTAAACATTTGAGAGCAAGTTGATAACAATGTACGGAAAAGGATCTGACTTCTCATTCTACCGATCGGCCTGTGTTGACATCGGCGGCTGATGTGCGTTCAAGTCTGATGAAAGTTAGAAGACGGTGAAGGCCTAGATGAGGTGAAGTGGAGTGACAAATCCAGGTCACATTAGTTGTGTCGTCGGAGGAAGGTTTAACCAAATATTTCGGATGTTATAATATGGAGCACGGCGGTGAAATTTTTTCAAAGCAATGCGTTGCAAATACTGAAAGCCGATAATCGACAACGAGTGCAGGACGGTTAGGAGCGCTCAAGCAACTAAGTGAACCGAAACCTCCTAACGTTAGGCAATGCAGTAGCCCAAGTTGGGCAAATAAAATATTTCACATTGAAAATAATAAAATAAAATAGATAGCTAAACCGAGTGAGAAGCCAATATCCGAGGTGACATCTAAGTCGAGCAGATATTTGAATGCGGTGGATGTGAGTTACGATATTAAAAGTTCTATGGTGCCTGTCTCATAAACACATTCTAGAAATGTAGATTCAACAAGTATAGGTAGGACCTCAACGACAGTGTTTAAATACTTGAGTTCGAAATATCTACTTAGTGTTGTTTCTCCTAATGTATTCAGGGAGCTTATTCCAAAATTTTTATGCAATTTGAGAAAGAAATTGGCGCGCAGCATCGTACGAAATCTAGGGGCTCAAAAGCTGGATAGTGTAATTATACTTGAATCCTGAGTGGAAGTGCAAACGTGGCAGTAGCTGTCCCCATGGAACTTGCTTGAGCTACAACAAACAGAAAGATAAGAATAAACTTAAATATTTGCAATTATAGTTCTTCTAGATTCGTCAGATTACATCGTTGTTAATAAGTCAAGGATCCAAAACCTTGGTAACCGTTCGGTAAGGGAACGTTGTACACATTCAAGGTTGACTTCGTAGTATATTTTCCCACTTGTGTATACTAACGTGCAATGTTGTAAGCCTGGACGCCCGCAAGATTTTACATATGTAGACTAGGATCTTTTAAGCATAACGTATTGAAAATACGTGCTATGATAAAGCTTGCTTTGGCGCTAAGATTATGTACGTGTTTGGAGCAACTACGTGAACTGAAATAGCGAACCGCGATCACGAAGCGTCGTGCTGCAAGTAACTGGTTTGTCGCCTAACGTCAGTAGGTCATAAATACAGTCGCTTTGAGAATTAAGTCATCACAATGCCAACGGTAAAGGTCATTTTTCACTCTCAGCACAACCGTCGAATGGCGAAGCGCTCACTGTATTTTTGAGCTTTGTTTGGTTAAGTCATGCTTTCAATAGCGACAGTGTGTGGTACAGTCCTAATGGCGATAAAATCTTGTCATTTCTTTACACACCACGCTGGTTCATAACATGCTGATAAGACTCAGTGCAACATGTCAAGCTGACAAATTTTAAAGTGTGAAAAGCAACAAATATAGAACCCAACAAACCGTTAACAACAATAATCGCGGTTACGTTTTTGCCTTTTCTTCGAAGACAATTTGTTCAATGTTCAACGTATTGTTTCAACGTCATAATTAAAATCCGTTTGTCATTTGAAATGAACTGTTCTAAGTTGCAGCATTAACTGCTTATTATTCCTGATCTTAAACTTCCTGCCACCAAAGCATTCGCAAACTTGTTCATATTACTTGGCGTGTGAGAAGGCAATATACTTTAATTCCATTACTACTGCAGTGTCTAAACATGTAAGAAAATAATGATTAAAATAATGATTTCAAGGGACAACATTGGAATGATTGCATGACATACAAAAGCCTGCTCGGTTAGTTTGCTCTTTTGAACGTATAAGCGTTGTAGTTGCTAATTGATTAAGCATTAGAAGCTGTCAACCGTAAGCCGAATGATTGTTTTATGCAAGAAGTAGACGTTGAGCAAATTATTACAAGCGGTTCTGTCCATTCAACCTGCTGCGCGTTACACTAAACAATTTTCTGATTAAACGAAAATCAACTCCGTAGTTCTACCAAAACGGTAAAGTTTTTAAAATTTCAGCAAATTTACCATGTAGCCAATCCGTTATAAAATTTAAAAAGAAGCAACAACGAACCACCGTCAACAGGTTACTTTGAAATCAGAGTATTCCGTGTCTTATCATTCAGCTGCATTCAAACAAATCATAAAAGAGTAAAGGAATGCAATTAAAAATGGGTCAGTAATGAAATCATTAAAACACTGAGTTAATCTAGGTCATTGCCTACGTCTTACCAGTGAACGGCAAGACAGGCCACAAGGTCGACTTGTTTGCAAACATTAGGTTTTATTAGCCGGATGCAAGAGACTTAGGCAAAAGACGGTAAGCTGGCGTTGTTTCGTCTGCTAATAATCTTGAATGCGCCACGCACGTTTTCTCACGAAGTACAATCAAGCAGATGCTGAGCGAAATACCTGGCAGGGAGTTTAGAGACACTATTTGCCAGGTTCCGTGGAACATTTTAAACGCCCCTGGTTAATAACATTTTATCGGTTTGGAAAAGGTACATGCTACCGCAAGTACAGGAACTTGGTAAAAACCTGATGCGTTAAATTGAGAGTGAGACTTATCCAAGTAGGATTCATGGAATAGCTTTTTGGTTTGATATAACAACACAAGCTCAGCGGCGCTTTAGCATCTTTGATGGCTTGGCGAAATTGGTAGCACAATCTGCTGTCGTTCTCTTCCCCTTTGTCTGGTAGCGTGCGTAAGACCTATTGTTTTGGGACATCAATTGCTTTGTCTTTCCTAGCAACCCCATTTCCATACCTAGCAATGTAATTATTCGGAGAGCCGTTATTGTGTAGGTAAGACTAGATGTATCATAACGCAGTCTCGTTTGACTCTTCAGAGCATATTCAGTGTGTGCTTACAAAGCAACTTTTAACTAGGGTCCGTTTATAGTTTATTGGACCTTAACTGTTGAAATGTAGGTATTGACCGGTCCAGCTCAATTTCCGGTCAAGAAATAGTATGAGTAAACCCACGGCTATTCTTTTAAGTGCAACGTCAAGCAAAGGAAACGAAACCGCTGATTCGCTTTCCATACTAAACTTGATATTAATTTGACATTAACTTAACGTTTCCAGAAGGACTTTCGCTTGCTGGGTGGAGTCGTCTACAACAAAATTATCATCCCATACCTCGTGTAAATGTGTGTTGCTCCAATGACATCGCGTAATACGTTACCCTCCAGACATAAGGCAGTCGGCTCACAATCGGTCGGAGAAAGAAAGTTATCGCAACGCCTTCATTTTGACGATATATACAGCTATTAAAGCACAATTGGACGTCTTTCGTGCAAATGCTGAGTAAGGCCTTCAATCCATTTGCCGGCAGGTCAAGTTTGCCCGCATGCATACTTATGATGTTCAATGTCTCATCCAAACGAACTTTCGTGAAAAGGGAACAGACATCAAATGATACCATGTGCCTAT
Source organism: Dicrocoelium dendriticum (assembly GCA_944474145.2). Taxonomy (NCBI): domain Eukaryota; kingdom Metazoa; phylum Platyhelminthes; class Trematoda; order Plagiorchiida; family Dicrocoeliidae; genus Dicrocoelium; species Dicrocoelium dendriticum. Next base: position 98,063,229 of record OX104068.1, on the reverse strand, counting down.
CTGGAACATTCAAGTGTCGAACTTTGTCAACGAACTCAAAGCTGTCTTTTAGACTGTGCACCGCTAGCTCAGCACGTACAGCCACGAGTCACTTTGGCAACCATGGCGATAATTTCTGACGCAGCCCCGTCACCATTGAAGCAACAGGATGCAGTGGAACCCCTTCTTAGTTTACCTTGGCAATCCATACGTACGAGTAAGTCTTGAGACTCGAAAGCAAAGTTCCGCCATCGTTTTTGCGTCAATTAGTCACACTTCGTGTAGTATTCCTAGCTCACGCGCTAACACCTTCTCTACTAGATCCGTCAGATCTTTACCGAATCTACCATCATTCGTGAGCACCGAATTCCTCTTTTGAAGGTAATCACTTTTACCCATGTGAATAACTCCGGAACCCATATCAGGTATCAGTGATAAAATATGCTTATTTCGGCGTAGCTAATACAATAAATACCAATGGGCCGTTTTGGAAAAACTAGAATACCAAGCTATTGTGCCTCAAAGTTTGGTTAGCTAAATCCACTGCCTTATTATTTATCATATTCTCGCTTCAGCTTCTGTCGGAATTAGACCAGAAAGCTGCACTTGCAGGTATTCAAACAGCGCTCTAATCACCATGCCATCATATTTAGTTGGGGAATCAGCAAAGTTGAAACCCAGCAATAGCGCTACAAGTTGGATGCATCTAAGCGGTACGTTGAACAAGCACACCCCATATTTCTTGGGATTTATTTGAAGTTGCTCATCAAAACGCTCAGCCGAATAGAGTACAAAATTTACGGCCTTAGTTTGACCTAAAGCTCTCGCAGGAAATTAAAATAGTTCGTGCGCCAAACCAGATTAAGTGGATTCAAACGAGTTTCAAACCCTTCGAAAATGGCTTTCAACTGTGGGTTCGATTTACAAAAGTCTCCGCATGAAGCATCGTGTTTCGTCGCACATTTCGAGAGTTAAGGTGTAAGTAATCATTCCTCAATGCTTTGCGAAAGCAAAACAAATACACGAAGACCCTGATGTATAAATTATGCGCATCAATACGTGCGCTTCTAGCAACATAGAACCAGTAAAAAACACGATGTTAGACAGTGAACTAAATTTGACAAAAATGGCCTTTCTTTACGAAGTCCATGCAGCCATTTCACTTCCGAAAATGTCGGAAAATGGAACAACCTTCTTAGGGAATAAACTGCAATTCAGATTATTTCGTGTCTTCTCATGCAGCCGCTCACAGATAAAACTTGGAATGTGTTAAGGAATGCAATTAAGAAAGCTCAATAAAGAAATCCATAAAACACGGAGAAACTCTACTTCATTGTCTATTTCTTAACAGGGCAATTTATGCCTGGCCACAGGGTCCACCTGTTTGCGTAGGTTCGCTTTCATCCGCCAGATGGAGGAAGCTTAAGCAAAAAGAAGCTTGATTACATTGTTTTGTCTGCTGACAAGCTTGAATGCGTCACGTGGGTTCTTGCAAGAGGTACAATCAAGCAGATGCTAAGAGGTGTAGCTTGCAGAAAGTTTAAGGCCCCTTGTCGCTAGGTTTCGTGAAAGACTTTCCATGTCCAGGAAAAAGGAATCGTAGAAATGGCGGCAAACTTTTGACTTCTTTGCTAAAAGTTTTGAAGATCAACTTCAAACGCCAACTCAATCGTTTGAAGCCGGTGGAACGTGTGACTAGCCAACCAGAACTGAGGACAGATTCGCTCACAAGCGCAAGCAGACAAAGGCCACGAAACACAAGGAGTCAAGTAAAAGAGCATCCGCCCATCAACCAGGCTGAAGGCGGATCGAAATCCCAACCAATGGGACTGCTCGCCTCTACGGGCAACCACGGCGGTATAAAAACGCACGCACACCACGCTCAGCTCACTCTCACCGAGGATCCCTTACGCTATTCTACGCTACTACACGCCACACAACTATGCACTGATGATGTCACCTCGATTGGTGACGAAACGTTTGCAACCCATTTGCCATGCTTAACTAACAGTTTAGCTGCAATGTAAAGTGTTGAATCTAGAACAATTATACTTGCAAATATTTAGGTTTAATCTTATTTTTCTTTTTGTTTAACTTAAACAATTCTGCAAGCCAGCTACTTCCAATTTCACTTCCCCATCTTTATTCATGTATAAATACATCATCCAGCTTTTGCGCCTCTTTATTTCGTACAATGTTGCGCGCCAATTCCATTCTCCAATAGCATTCAATATTTTGGAATTAGCTGCCTGAATACATTAGCGGCAACAACACGAAATATATATTTAGAACTCATGTATTTAACCACCCTCGTAAAGGTTTTAACTTTAGTGGGTGAATCTACCCCCTAGATTTTATTTATGATAAAAGCCCATAGAACTTTAATTGTCATGCCTCACATCCACCGCATTCAAAATTCTGCTCGATTTAGATCTCACCTCGTATATTAACTTCTTATTCTGCTTAGCTGACTACTTTATTTTATTATTTTCAATGTTCATAGAAAGTAGACGTCACGATTAAAATTCACACACAATAATGTGCCTCGACGGGGAATCGAACCCAGTCCAACGAATTTCCGGTCCGCTACTCTAACACTGAGCTATAGGGGGCTGACGATTAGGTGCGCAATTTGTAATACATGACTTCTGCTTGGTGCGCGACATGTAGCCAACGAGCTCACAGTATTTGTGTGTGAATTTTAATCGAGACTTCTAGTTTCTGCGAAATTTACACTACTCACAAACATCCACAAGTAACCTACCATCGCTCTTTGGACATCTGAAGCACAGATACCTCGATTCCATGGGAAGTGGCGGTTGAGTGAGGCAATATACAACACCAGCACAGATACTGTGAGCTCATTGGCAATACGTCGCGCACCAAGGAGCAGTCATGTATTAAAAGTTGCGCACCTAATCGTCAGCCCTCGGTAGCTCAGTGGTAGAGAAGCGGACCGGAAATTCGTTGGACCGGGGTTCAATTCCCCGTCGATGCACATTACTGCGTGTGAATTTTAATCGATACTTCTACTTTCGACCAACTTTACACCACTCACAAACATCCACATAGAAGAAATTAGTTTGTCATCGTCTAGGTCGTTTTCCTATTATAGCAGCATTGCACTGAAATGTTATCATGTACATAACGAACCACATTTCTATTTTATTGTAGTTAGCGCCCGAGTTAGTTGCTATCAACATCTTCGTTTCATGCTTAAGTAGTTTTTTCTCAGGGGAAGGTTTCTCTACGGGTCCGCCATTCTATGTAGCTCAAAGTGTACTAGAGAAATTACAAGAACGCTGGCTAAATGTTAGATATACCATGAGTACTAATGTTAGTAAAGTTCAGTTAGTTCCTGAAGTGATATTTATTAGTTTACTGGTAAGCATTTTATGGCGCTTTCCAACCTCCCTTGATGCTATTGTTTATTTTATTTTCTCCGGATTCCACTACAGTCCGGAAATTCTAAACATGTTTTAATCGACGTATGAAGTAAGATTACTCGTCAGCATGAGTTTAAAAGCATGGCTGACCAACGAGGGACAGTTTGATTGCACATTATCGGGTTCACTTGCATTTGCGCTGCATGGTGTTCTCAATTACAACGACGTAATGACGCTATGAAACTTCTTTTGATACGAAAGTACAACGTTTTTGGTAATATTTAGATATAAATGATTTTAATCAATAAATGAACGTAATTTTGTTGAAAAATATAATTAACATAATTGCACTTGTGTTAGCCTCCGTAACCACGCGCTTATAGATTTCTGCTCCAGCCTTTTCAGAAGAACTAATGTTCTTGAGTACGTATATGCCTCCCAAAACCTTAGAAAAATTGGCAAAATATCTACTAGGCTGCTACGTTAACTTTGTACTGTAAAAACTACGCAAAACCTTGTGAGCACGGCGCGGTACCACGATTTTTGGCGTGCCTATCTGATGGAGAATTGTAGCTACAATATTGTAAATAAATAATTATTGTATTTTCGACAAGTCGAGGGACGCTGTTTGGGCACGGGTCATCATATTGCAATGTGGTACATGATAGCAAAATTAGCAGGACCAAGACCGGGATTAGTAAAATTGTAGTCAGTAGTGTGAGCTCACATGGTCCAAATACTGTGTGTACATCTTCACAGAATGAGAGACGTAGAGATAAGAGTTAGGTTATTAATGTGGAGTATGTTGATGAGGAACTGGTCCCATGATGTTGTGTATACAGTGCGGATCAGTTGAATGTAGCATGAGGAATAAGCTGCAGAAACACTTTAAGGATAATGGCATATCACTAAGAAAATTTGTAGGCATAGTCGTACGAGAGCAGATATATTCACAGAATTAGTGATATGTGGTATCTGTCAACTTGCCAATGCCTGCTTGAGGCAGCGACTTTATTGAGTGGCGGATCGCACCCGCTACGTCTCAGTGTTGTTAAGCAAACATTGCTGGCTTTTTGTACGGAGGACACTGGCCAGGCGAAAACCCACCAGTCCTGGAACAGTGGCGACCGGTGAAAAGACATTGACAATATTGCATCTGCTCGATTCTCCGCGCGGATATTCGCAGTCACGTATTGCCAATATGTTTCCGATGGGTGTGTAGTTGTCTCCTTCGGAGTCGAGCGCAAATGTTTGGAGTTGTTGTATTGATTTTATGAGCATCCCAGGTTCATTTTGTTTGTCAAGATTGCGAAGCGCGGATGATTTCCTTGGTTTGTGTTGGTTTCGTGGCCAGGTGGGCGTCGCAGTTAGGTCCTTTAAAGATGCCCCGTGCAGACAATATTACCCAGTAGAACAAGGGAGAAGGACAAACCAACCGAGCAAAATGTCAAGGTAATTAAACAGGGCTATTTTAATGCATAACTACAAAACGTTTGGTAACGTTGTGTTGGATAAAAGCAATGGAATAGCCGAGTAGGTTTTTCAAAGGGATTTGTAGTTTTGCAAGCACGTATGAGACCCGTTGTTGTTCGACTGTGAGATCCAAATGCCGTTCGAATTTTCCTAGCATTCGCAACAGTTGTCCTGGGTGGCAACCGAGAATATCAGGTGCAGTTACCTAGTAAATAATTTGAGGGCAACAGAGGCACCTAGTAAGAGGCGAAATATGCGGTTAAGGTTTATCTTTAGCGAACTGTCGACAGTGATATTGCTTATCGTACGAACATATATGAGAGTCAGTGCAGTTGCTCCGCCAGGTTAGAGACTCATGAAACTAATAACGTAACCTGTTCAGTGCTCGGAGGCTAGAGAAACAGCTGGGTGTTGGTGTTAGACGGTGTGTCAAAGAAGTTGTGACGAGAATAGAAGAGAGTATATACTAAAGAGGTAGCGAGAATATGGTTTCAAACCCAGCTCTGAAATGGACCAGGTATTGCGGAAAAAGCTACGGAGCTCTACATTGTAGCATACAAGTCAAATAGACGGCAGGAAAGGGCGATACCAGGGGTCGGATTCATTATGCGATAGAAACTTCCCGCTGTTGTCTGACTAGGCACAGACTGATAGTCGTTAAACGATAAAAACCGGCAAGAAGAGAAGGAATTACATACTACGGCTTTAGCGAGAAAACGGTTGCAGCGTCCGCTCTGAAGGAGACCAGTAACATCATCATAATATATGCAGCAGCGCCAAAAGCTACTTAGTGTTCCACTCTAAGGTGGACATCCACGGTGGAAGTTAACAGTCAAATACACTGCTAGTGAGTGAGTGGCTGGCAGCCTGGTTATGTATAATCAGGAGCGAATAAATTTTTGATAAAATAGGGCGAACAGACAACAATACTTGCAACGGCTGCAGTGAAAAACGGTTGTAGAGCCATCTCTGGAAATATTCAGGAGCAAAAGAATAATACAGATAAAACCGCTAGAAGGTGCTAAATGTTTCACTGCAATGTTTGCTTATACAGTGGAATATACAACACTCATAAATCGGCAGAGAATTGGAAGGGTACGTGACGAATTAGTTGTGAAGCAGGAGCCGCGCGTTATTTCGGGATGTGGCACGTACTACCAGGCATTCAATGTTCAAATCAGGAAGGCTAATAGATGGAACTACATACTACAGCTATGGAGTTACACCAGTTGCCGAGCCAGCACTGATACGAGCCTTATACAACGAAATAGGTTGAGCAGCAGCGTCAAAAATATTAAGTGTTCCACCTTAGAGTGGAGTTCTACGGTGAAGCGAATTAATCAGATAGACGGTAAAAAAGAGTATGGGTGCGTTTCGGATAAATTGAGAAGCAGGCGTCGCTCGCTATCTGAAGAAGAGGCATATACTGATAGGCATTCAGAGTTAAAATTGGAATGTGAGGGGACGGGATTACATGCTATAGCTGTAGTTAGGAAACGGTTGCAGAGCAGCTCTGCAAGGGACGTGAAGTAGCGTAATTGTTTAAGCTGCGTTGCTAAAAGATACTAAGTGCTCCACTCTAGGTGGGCTACAATGGTGAAAAATACACGTCTAACGCGATAGAGTGGAGTGGTGGTGAAAGCTGGATTTAGTGTGAATCAGGAGTCAGCGGCTACCGGGAGATGAGGCATTGACTGATAAGCAATGAAAATTAAGTACTTGGTCGAGAATGGAAGCGATTGCACACTCCCGCTGTAGTGAGAAAACAGTTTCGGGTGCCTCGTTAAACAGGACTATAGATAGCCGGTTAGGATGGGCATCGGCGCCAAAATATAATAAGATGTTTCATCTCAATCTGGGCATCTAAATTGGAGCATACTGGTCAGTTAGAAGACAGAGTACAGGGTGGAGATGCGGCGTTGATGGTGAAGCAGGAGCCGCTAGATATCGTAATGTAAAGCACGGACTAAGTATTGGTCGTTCATTGTTAAGCACAGTAGCGAAAATAAATGGGACTAATTGCTACAGCTGTGAACGGTTGCAAAACAATATTTGAAGGTGAATAGGGGTGCCGGGTTAAGCTGCGCACCAGTGCCAAACGTTGCTAATTGTTCCACTCTAATATGGACTTCTACATTGAAATATTCAAGTCAACTAGACGGCAGATAAAAGTAGTGTTGCTTGCCGGGCTACTTGTGAAGCAGGAGTCAGTCATTATCTTAAGATGTGGCACATACTAATAAGCATTCTGATGTTGAAAACTGGAGTGAGAAGGGACAGCTACATATTAAAGCTGTATTGAGGATGCGGTTTAAGAGCCTGCTCTGTAACAAACGTGGGGTAGCAGAATGGTATGGGCTGCATCGCAAAAGGCTACTATGTGTTCAACCCGAAGGTGGGCTACAATAGTGAAAAATACGAAACAAACAGATAGCGAAGAACGTTGGGGATCAGAGCCTTTTTAGCTGTGAAGTAAGACCTGCTTACTGTCATAATATAAGGCACGGACAAATAGAAGTTCAAGGTTGAAAACTGGGGAGAGAAGAGGCGGAGATATATACTACATCTGTAGCGAGAATAAGGTGGCAATGCCAGCGCTGAAAGAGATGTGGACTGGCGGTGTGAAAAGGGCTGCAGCTTTAAACGATACTTAGTGTTCCACCCAAAAGTGGGCCATTAAATTGCGATACGTTCAGTCTGCGGAGATTTGGCTCACCCGGTTGCTGAAACTAATTTATATTTACTAACTGTGCTCGAATATTCTCTGCCTTCGTAGCGGGCAACTTTGTCACCGCGCTCTCAATGATTGGGATAATCTCCTTGGCATATATCTTGGATTTATTGATGGCAAATGTCAAGCCTTTCTCCAACAATCAACATTACGTTTCATTAAAACCCTATCTGACACATTAACTACATTGCAATAGGTACTAATAGACAGGGAACTGTCAGAAATACCGGTAAAATTAGGATGCTCAGACATTAAACGCTCGAACTTACGCATTTGTCCTTTCTTTACATCCTGCCCTTGTTTCAATTTGACGTATGAAGCCTTATTGAAAATTCTGTTGCAGTCGAGAGGCGTTATGGCGGATTGTAGATTCAGGCTCAGCCGACTCGGAACAATGCGGATCTCGCTTAAACGTTTTGTCACTAGGTAAATCCGCTGCTTCAGAAAGGCTTTAGAAGCATTAAGTGCAATCCTTGCAGAGGTGTAAGTGTTGTCCGGAGATTTCACTGTGAAACATTTTGGGATCAGGTTAGTCTTAAGACATCCCATGTTGAAAGCGCGATGATTCTCCCAGTTCGCTTCAAGGTACTCCAATCGAACGAATTCACTTGAAAGTTTTTGAACACGGGGTACGTAATTGGTTCCAAATTCTTGAAGGATACACGGGATTGATCGAGTAGTCATGAGTTCAGAGAGGTTTGGAAACAATCGGTTGGTATAGTAGATTGGTAACGTTTCGCCCTTGACTCAAGCGCTTCGTCAGACCAGGTGAAGCATTGCAATTGTGGTGCGATTTTAATAGCGAACAGAGGTCATAACCGCGTAACCTTAGACGTGCGTCATGACGTCATTACGGCAGCCGTTTGTGTTTTCACCTCAGGTGGTTTAAACACAGTGGAACTAGTCCAGGTGTTCCTTTATGCGTCATGATATCGACGGAAAAGCCCATAGTGTTGACAATGGCAGTCGGTTGGCACTTTCCAATCTGATTCACGCACCGATGCTCGTCAAGCTGGCCGGCCTAAAACCACCCGCCATGCATTAGGGAATTCTACCCCCTCAATTCTATTCACGCATTCGTCAGATTTGACAATTTCCACCGCCTCGGCAATCAACCGCAGAGAGGTTGATCGTATGCCTCTCCTAATAACCTCTACGTTTTTGAGGTCTATCCGGTGACCCGTGTCTAATGCATGCACATCTACGGCCGAGTTTCTTACTATTGTCTGGCATTCAAACTCGTTTCTTGCTAGTATTGAAATGTGCCTCCTTTGCTCCGAAATTTGTGTGCGTAATTCTCTCGCTGTTTGGCCTATATGTACATGTGCGCAGTCTCTATATTTAATTTTATAAACACCGTTAGTCGTCCTGTTCTTGGGAAGGGGTTCCTTCAGGTGTACCACGCCGAACGTAACGTTAGACCCGGCTGAAAGTTCACCCTTATATTTTCCTTGTTTAGTACACTCCGAATTGCCTCGGAATTGCCTTCATTGTACGGAATTCCGACCGTCCCTATCCACTCGGCTGTGGGTCTTCACTGCCGATGTAGCACTTTATGCAATCAAGGTTTGACTAGTCGTAGTGGGTAACCGCTTTCTAATAAATTGCTCATTGACACTTTCCGCGCAGCCTTTTTGTCCTCCTCCATCGTGCACAACGTTTGTGCCCTGTAGAGCAGCGTTGAGGCTATTCAAGCGTAAACCTGTTTCGGATGAACCGATGTGTAGTGGAGTACGCCGTCAGTATCCGTTGGCTTGCGATATAGTGTCGTCTTTAAATTTCCCCATTCCTGTGAACCAGGCAGTCAAGAAATGGTATTGTACCGCTACAACATTCCAATTCATTAGTAAATTGTATTCTCTCATCAACGGAGTTTAATTGATCAAGCAATTCCTACTTCTTATCCCCTTTAATAAGTACAAATGTGTCGTCTGCATAACGCCATATATACTTTGGTGAGTTAATGGGGTGTGATAACGATCGTTGCTCATACAGTTGGCATACAGTTTAAATAACCCAAAAAGCCCGTAGAAGAATACTGTCAGCAAAGCATAGAACTCCATTGCGGAGCACCACAGCGAAACCCATGTACCGAGAGGCATAGAACGCCATCCAGATGGCTTCAACTCAGCCCCATACTATGGTCATACACCGCGTCAGTCGTCTCAGGATTTGTGGTAGGCGGGAAAAGGTAAAGTCACCAGGAAACACACATTAGTTCCGCAAACAACCCATTAAATGTATGCATTGATTTCGAATATTTTAGAACTGTCCATTTTTGTTCAACAAATGGTCAAGAACAAGTTCTTCACAACATTTGATAGGTGAAACTGAAAACTTCTACGCAGTGTGACGCACCTGCAGTTTTGTCACGGTCCCCTTATCCAACTAGCGCACAATGCGTTGTAACCCACATAGGATTACATAACTACCCTTGCAACGGCAAAGAAAATGAGAATAACATAACGGTTTATCCACCGAACATGATCATGAAATATTCAATAAAATATGGTCTGCTGCAAATATGGGTACATGTTCTCACACGATGAGAAGTAAACATAGTAATATTATGTTTAGTTTCCTTATCTTCGTCTACCTGGATTCCTCAAAGGCTTTCGACAGCTTTAATCAACAAAGTATATTTTGGAATCATTTAGACTCGTTAACTAGTGACCAAGTTTAGGTTGCATATGCAAATGTCGCACACAATTTCAGGTAAATATGAACGTCCTCAGCAGCAATACTAAACCAACTGTAGTGTTAAATCTGTGCACCGCAAGTATTTGTACTTGCACCAGGTTTATCATTAAACTTTACAGAAAACGTTAAAAGCTAGCACAGTATACAGACAGCCGAAGATCACTGAGCATCGCATGGGATGTAGCAAATGTCAAATTTAAGTCATTTTCCGAGAACCGCATCCGGTCCAACGGTTCAGAATGCAATGTTTTGAGCGGAGGCCATTTGCGTATGCTGGAAACCAACTTGCGGAACAGGAATTGCAACCTAGTTCACAAGAAAATGGTCTCAGGATGAATATGCTAATTGATTTTGCGCTGTCTGCGATCGAAATGTGGCGATGTGTGCTTGCTGACAACGGCTTAACGCGCTATAAGCTCCACCTTAAAAATGGATCATCCACACACCGCTTCAATTATGTAATGTATATTTATGCAGTCTCTGGGTCGCATGGTTCTGGAGGGGGACATAAAATTGTACGCCATCGACAACCTAGCTTCCCTCGACGAGCAACGCAAGACGAACTTTCTAGAAGTGCTCACCAAATTACCCATACATAAGCACGTCATTTCCGCCATGCGATTCAGTTCGAGTGATGAGGCGTACGTTCCGGACTTCACGTTTACCTATGAGCAAACACGGGTACAACGCTTTGCCATAGCTGCTCTTCCGTGAAGTATGCTGCGCGGAAAATATCAGTGGAGAACCGGTGCAGCCTAAAAGGGAAGCCATCCTTTAGCAAATTCTTTCAATAATATGTAGAAGGTTGCTTGTTCCCACAATGTGGAAACATGGAGTATTTAATTACTAATCCAACTGTAGCAATTGTGCAGAACCATAAAACTTCTGCCCACTTACCTTAATTCCGATGCTATCCAGGTTTATGGGTTTGGTCAACGCAGAAGATTGTAGGTGTCGTTTCGTGCGTTATACTCGTCCATATGCATTTCCAATGCGGTTGACCGCCAGGACAAAATTTTCGAACGTATAGAGTCCGTGACTCGATACTTGGATACATAAGCAACACCACCAGGTAAAATCAGCGCCATTTTAAACCCAACTAAAAGGATGTTGGTGTTCCCTGTGGATCGTTACCGCTATAAGATACAGTCATCCACTTAAACAATGATAATCCCAATCCATGTGCCAAGAATTACAAGATTCAGCAGGTTGTCCATACGCATGAAAACTACAAGGTACAACAGGAGAGAAGCAACAGCGGATCCATGTCGTCATCTAAGAATCCACTAGTTGAACGTAAGGAAATATACAGATTTCGACATAAGCCAACAGCGTACTCACGAATATCGACTCGTGTAATATGAGTCACAGCGTGAGTCACAGCGATACTGGTATGGAATCTGGCCAATCGGCACGTTGTTCTCCGCCGAAGACGGTTCGTACAATGCCCGCATTCGAACATTCCGCAAATGCAGATCGCCTACGTGAGGCTGCATGTGCTATATGCCCTACAGGCCTTGTGCCCATAACACACATATGAAATCGATACGCACTAGGCTCCAGAACGTAAAGCGACCAATTTCAATCCTGGCTTTTATCTCTCCCCTCTATTAACCCAGGCTATAGGACATAGTATGGCGCAGCGGCGAATAGCAGCGTCTGCTTAGTGCTATCATAATAATGTAACTTACGCAGGCGTAACCCAATCACGCCCCTCACGGTCTGTTGCAATGCCGCCGAAATAACGAACGTAACTGCCACTAGGACAACCTGGCCACACACTACACTCGAATTGAATGCTCACAAATTATATCCTAAATTACATGTCTAAAACTCATAAAGTTGCTCCAACTCAGATTATTCTTGTCGCAACAGTAACATTGTTCGAAGACTAGTTGAGGATAATCTATCTCATTTGCATTGCATGATACATTCCGTTCCGAACGTTAAACCAATAAGCGCCAACGATATAATGTGAGCATCATGCATCTCTCAAACTAGCCTTAGGGATACACGCGTCTGCGCTTAAGGTGGTTCCTTAGAGAGTAAAACACACGCATATCCTCCTATTTTCCGTCAATTTTCATTTTGAGTTGCTCATCATCCATGAGCTTATCATATGCGTACTGCCAAGCGCACGAATTTTACACGCTGTTTATTAGTTTGCATTTAAAGCTAGCTAGCGAACACTGAGTAATCACGGCGCAGTTATTGTCTGTGCATAACCGTCGTATTGCTCCATCTGACCACATATAATCAGCTGGTTAATTCCTCGTGCAATCACTCACGAATTTGTAAACTTATTCCTAACATGGTATATGATGTTGTTACTGGATTACCAGTCCAACCAGGTCCGCCAATATACTGAACTTAATATTCACATTGCGGATACCCAATCCACAAACCCAGCTTATAGAAAATCTCCATGGCAGCTGATATAACATGATCCCACTCAGCTTTCAGATTAAAATGGTCACTACACTCGCCTCTACAATGCCAGTTGCAACACATAAGATAAACTGGCAATGCTTTCAGCAGTTAATTCGTTTCTCCGACTGGGATGTATTTCTCCTCGCTCCCAGTCCGTACACTGCTGTGGAGCAGTTCTATAAACAAATCCATCATGCTATAGCCGTCCGTGCTCCAAAATATATTCAGACCTGTTATGACTCCCATGATTCCGTCGAGCACTTAATCAGTAAGAAAATCAAAATGATAGCTGCAAGATACAGAAGGAACCGTGCCTTTTCACTTATCTTTCATATGCATGAATTTGCCACCAGAATCAAACACGCGCAAATAACACAACGAAAAAATGAAGAACTTTCGGCCCTAAGGACAACCTGCAAAGCTAGGGAGCTTGTCACAATACTGCATCGTGGAACCAGTGGCCGCTCTTCTCTGATTGCCGAAATTGTCGATGGTGAGGGTCACATACTCCATGACCCAGCTGAAATATGTGAAGCGTTCAGTGACATTTTGCCACTACCATGACTCGCGAAGCTGACCCGGTGCATGTGTGCACGAACCTCATAGAAACCAACGTTGTAGCAGAGTCGATTTCCCACTCAACGCTATCCATCAAGTTATCAAATTCATCAGGGCATCTTCCAAGCTGGGATCTGATGACATTTCAACAACCAACGTTAAACTACGAGAACCATTGCTAATGATGAGCATGTTCACTCTATCGCTGGAATCTGGCTACTTTCCCGATCAATGGAAAACGTCATTTCTTTTGCCACGGAATAAAGGATGTCCGAAACATACTATTGATAAATACCGACCAATCCATCACACTCCGATAATCGCTCGGCTATTTGAAAAGCTGGTCAGAATGGAGATGATGACCTTTGTTGATTCTATTCGCCTGATCAACAACTCGCAGCATGGATTTCTCGATAAGCGATCGCGCACCACCTGCCAACTGCATTACCTCAATCACATTTCCGAATCAGTCGATTCCGGCTATGCAGTAGTAATCTTGTTGCTTGATATATACCAAGCATTGGACCGAGTACCGCAAAAGCGACTACTACAAACTGTTGGAGAACTTTGGGAGCCGAGAACAATCACTAGGTTGGATTTCGTCATACCTGAGTGATCGTCACCACGCAGTCACTTTAGGTGATTATCGCTCTTCCCCACGCTCAACCACCAGTGGAGTCATTCACGAGATGGTGTTCGGCCCCATACATTTTCGGCTTTATATCGATGACAATATCGAATCTGGAATACCTGGTACATCATTTATATTTGCTGACGATATCAAACGCGTACATAAGTTTCAGCGTGACGAGCTTCACGGGACATTACTGCTCATTCAAGATGATTCACATCCCCTTAAGTCATGCCGCTGCACATGTGTAATGAAAATCTCGGCTAACAAATGAAGCATCATGTCCTACGGATGCGGTATCCTCGTAGGATCTATCAACCTAAACAATGAGCGGGTCAATATAGAGCAGTCCACGCAAGATCTTGGCATTGGATACTCGAAAACTTCAATTTCTCCGAACAATCCCAATACCAGGTAGCACGTGCCAGATAGTCTATGTTCAATATATCAAAAAATACACACAACTCGTGTTAGCGTTGAATTTTTCAAGCTACTCACCCATTCCATCACCTATACTACAGCATAATATACTGCAATATGAGAAAGAATGACAGAATTGCTGTGGATCAACTGCAGAGGTCGTTTACTAAACATCTGATTGGTAAACACTCTGCTATGTGTTATCGAAAACGTTGCAATGAAATTCATCTCGAACCAATTGGGATTCGACGAATGAAGCGCAACCTGTTGCTGCTTTTCAGCCTGTTACACAAAGACCTACTCCAAACTGCCTACTCTCAAGTAACAACATGGCTTAACTCGAGCGCTTCGCAACAAGGATTTTACATTGAATGTACCGAAGGCTAGAACGAACGTCCGCTCAAATTTCTTCCTGATCAGATATAGTTATCTATGTAAAAAGCTACTAACCTCCCTCAGGTCATGAGACAATTTGGCAACATTTAGTAGCACACTCGCCTAATACCTTGATCTATCTACCCTAAGCTCTATATTCACATGGGAAAATTTCACCGCTGAGCTATTCCAAGAGGGGCCCAAAAACATCTAAACACCAATGTTTTCATAACTGGGCTTTGGTCTTAACCATCAGCCAGAATAGTAATACTTGTAACGTATATGTCAATACTCCACCTACGCATGTCACACATGCAAGCGCATGGATTCTTTTGTACAAAGTGACCTGTGCCGTTATACACAATTCTTTCATCAAGAGAAATATACGTATTATTATTATTCTTATTACGATAATAATAATAATTATTATTATTGTCATGATATGTTCTTCCATGTCCATTGAAAATTGGCTGCATTCCCCTGGGAACGAGACCTCACAAAGTGCTTTGACTATTCTCTATAACCGAGGGGCGCTGATCCTGCTGGGTCGCTCTAGCTGCTGTGCGCATTTGCACTCATTTTCCTCTGCGTAGTAAACATTTGCATTCGACTGACAGCAATACGTTTCCACTGTTGGCATATAATATACTACGGCGTTCCGAAGAACCAAATGCCAATGCTGCTACATTGATGAGATCTGTCGGATACACGCGATGGCATAGTCTATGCAGTGCTCATGAACATCTTATTATGTTCTTTATTGTTCCCGTGGAGGCGACATTTGTGGTGATTACATCGAATGCGATAATATCCCCACATTTGTCCCGCTTGAACATGCGGTTTTGCTGTTTGCACAAAGACATGCGTTCTGCATTTGTCAGTCTTCGTCCTACGCACCGCCGACGGCAACCAGTGCATTGAGATTCGCGGGGGAAAGGCATGCCACGTTGTTGGACCCAGCTCTCTGTATAAATATATATATTGTCGCTTAACCAATGATAATATTAGGTACTACCCACTTTTAACTCCTACGGCGAACGAACCTGGTTCACAAACCTAATGTCGCTACCACTCATTCTAGGGGCGGCGCGATAACTCCTGTCCGAACTCGTCGGTCCGTGTCTCAGTTATTCCTGACAGGTATAGCAACCCTGTCGCAACACAGGATCTCATTCCATAATAAGGGCGTTAGGCCGCGCCAAAATTTGGCTCTTATTTGCATTAATAGATTTTCTGGTGGTACTATCACCTAAGTCAAATGTCGGTAGTATTTTTATGTTGAAATTAGCTGTCACAAATGCAATCTCTAAATCCAATATCCTGACTCCATCTCAACCTTCCATTAGTAAATTTGAACGACCCTACGGACAAGATCCTGTTTACACACGAGAATACGGAAATTTCAATCCCTCTGAGGCAACATTGTACCGTCCGTCACTCAGGAGTGCCAGGATCTCTTGATCCCTAATTTTCACAATTCTAGCTCACTTGTTTACTGTCACAGACATGTGAAACTAATGCGGGTTATAGCGAAAAGTGCATTTATTCACACCTTCACAAACAGAATGAAAGTTTGCGCGAAGTTGGTCGCCTCAGTTGACCTAGACAACCAGATAACCTAGGGCGTACGGAAAAACAACTTGAAGATCAGCGTGTGCGCTAAGTGAGCGTACACTTGGCCTTATGCTATCTATCACATCTGCAGCAGTCAACCGACCTAAATGGCTTCTCCGGTCAGATAAGTTATAGTGTTAACTCTGGCTTCAGCAAAACAGTGGCAGTATATTGTCCTTGCCAGTTTCTTTTTTAACTACTGGCAAATGTAAAATGTCAACTTATCTGTCATGTTTGGGAGATGTCGGCATCACTACAAACTCTACGTTGAAGATTATTTGATGCGGTCTCAGAATATGGGAGCGATGCATCACTGTAGATTTGGTCTAGCATTTAGCAGAGTTAAGACAATGTTAACCTTCGATTCATGTTTTAGCCACTGTGATATTCGCAACATTATTACGCGGCTTGTGCGATATATAAATTGATTTAGTTATTCATTCCATGCTCTTTTCCACGATTTTGGGTAATCACTATGTTAGTAAAATATTTTGGGCATTTCCTCAATAGGAGGTTAAATACATGTTGAAGAGTTTTTTCAACTAAAACGGATGAAGTCCAACAGGCTGAAATTGTAGACTAGTGGTTTCCCGGGCATGTGGACGACTATCTGATTTGGAAGCTGGCTGTGATGAACCTCATTTATCCATAGCAAAATCCCCCTACTCATGAGCACATCAATTAAATATAAGTCAAAACGAGAACAAATATGAAAGACGCTTCCACTTAATGTATTTACAGAAAGTTTGAATCAGCAATCTGTTGAAATATACACCTGTGATTCGTAACCGGATTTCAAAATGGCAGACATTCTACATCTGTTACTACAATACGTTTGGACAATTTCTCGAGTAAACTAACGCAAATTTGTGCGTTGAGTATCGGACTGAGAGATGATTGTGCTGCTTATAAATACGCAACAAATGTCCTACGCACAGTCTATTTAGTCTGCCAGACCTACATGAGGTGGTTTAATAAAAAGGAAGAGAAAATCTGGACAGAATTCTCTTCAATATTCGTCCCCCGACCGTCTCTACATCTTTAATCGAATAAGTATAACTTACATGAACTCCGATACGTTTGTGCCGAGAATAACTCAACCATTTTGTCCATAATTTTCCACTGCTAAAAAATGCTAAGTCTCAGAGGCATATATAAATTTGTGAATGGATAGGAAACACGGAATAAATATATCCACTTTAATTCACGTTCCACATTTGCTTAATTTGCCGGGCCACGATTTCTTTATGTCCTTCATACAAACATATTGGATTGCAACGAGAGACTAACCGATTCTGCCCCCTACGACTTTATTCACATTTCCATCGTATTTTTCATTTATGAACTTACTCGCAACATTTTAGAGTACAGTAATACTAGAAGACTGTTGTGCATCCTAAAACACTCCGAACATATTCTCTTTCCGTTTCGTAAGTGGTTTAGATTTCCTGGCCCAGCGTGTTAGTCGAAAAACTCTGCAAAAATGTATTCACCCACCTCTTCAGGAAATGCTCAAAATATTTTACACTCATAGTGATAACACAAAAGCCTGGTGAACAGCATGGAATAAATAATAAAATCAATTCACATATCGCCTGAGCCGGGTAATAATGATGCTACTTTTAAAGTGGCTAAAACATGAATCGGTGAGGGAAGTTTAATGCCACTGTTTAATATAGTCTTAACTCTGCTAAATGCTAGACCAAATCTACAGTGATGCATCGCTCCCATATTCTGAGACCGCATCAAATAATCTTCAACGTAGAGTTTGTAGTGATGCCGACATCTCCCAAACATGACAGATAAGTTGACATTTTACATTTGCCAGTAGTTAAAAAAGAAACTGGCAAGGACAATATACTGCCACTGTTTTGCTGAAGCCAGAGTTAACACTTTAACTTATCTGACCGGAGAAGCCATTTAGGTCGGTTGACTGCTGCAGATGTGATAGATAGCATAAGGCCAAGTGTACGCTCACTTAGCGCACACGCTGATCTTCAAGTTGTTTTTCCGTACGCCCTAGGTTATCTGGTTGTCTAGGTCAACTGAAGCGACTAACTTCGCGCAAACTTTCATTCTGTTTGTGAAGGTGTGAATAAATGCACTTTTCGCTATAACCCGCATTAGTTTCACATGTCTGTGACAGTAAACAACTGAGTTAGAATGGTGAAAATTAGGGATCAAGAGATCCTGGCACTCCTGAGTGATGGAGGTTGAATGTTGCCTCAGAGGGATTGAAATTTCCGTATTCTCGTGTGTAAACAGGATCTTGTCCGTAGGGTCGTTCAAATTTACTAATGGAAGGTTGAGATGGAGTCAGGATATTGGATTTAGAGATTGCATTTGTGACGGCTAATTTCAACATAAAAATACTACCGACATTTGACTTAGGTGATAGTACCACCAGAAAATCTATTAATGCAAATAAGAGCCAAATTTTGGCGCGGCCTAACGCCCTTATTATGGAATGAGATCCTGTGTTGAGACAGGGTTGCTATACCTGTCAGGAATAACTTAGACACGGACCGACGAGTTCGGACAGGAGTTATCGCGCCGCCCCTAGAATGAGTGGTAGCGACATTAGGTTTGTGAACCAGGTTCGTTCGCCGTAGGAGTTAAAAGTGGGTAGTACCTAATATTATCATTGGTTAAGCGACAATATATATATTTATACAGAGAGCTGGGTCCAACAACGTGGCATGCCTTTCCCCCGCGAATCTCAATGCACTGGTTGCCGTCGGCGGTGCGTAGGACGAAGACTGACAAATGCAGAACGCATGTCTTTGTGCAAACAGCAAAACCGCATGTTCAAGCGGGACAAATGTGGGGATATTATCACATTCGATGTAATCACCACAAATGTCGCCTTCACGGGAACAATAAAGAACATAATAAGATGTTCATGAGCACTGCATAGACTATGCCATCGCGTGTATCCGACAGATCTCATCAATGTAGCAGCATTGGCATTTGGTTCTTCGGAACGCCGTAGTATATTATATGCGAACAGGGAAAACGTATTGCTGTCAGTCGAATGAAAATGTTTACTACGCAGAGGAAAATGAGTGCAAATGCGCACAGCAGCTAGAGCGACCCAGCAGGATCAGCGCCTCTCGGTTATAGAGAATAGTCAAAGCACTTTGTGAGGTCTCGTTCCCAGGGGAATGCAGCCAATTTTCAATGGACATGGCAGAACGCATAATGCTAACCATAATAATAATAATTATTATTATCGTAATAAGAATAAGAATAATAAGAATACGTATATTTCTCTTGATGAAAGAATTGTGTATAACGGCACAGGTCACTTTGTACAAAAGAATCCATGCGCTTGCATGTGTGACATGCGTAGGTGGAGTATTGACATATACGTTACAAGTATTACTATTCTGGCTGATGGTTAAGACCAAAGCCCAGTTATGAAAACATTGGTGTTTAGATGTTTTTGGGCCCCACTTGAAATAGCTCAGCGGTGAAATTTTCCCATGTGAATATAGAGCTTAGGGTAGATAGATCAAGGTATTAGGCGAGTGTGCTACTAAATGTTGCCACATTGTCCCATGACCTGAGGGAGATTAGTAGCTTTTTCCATAGATAACTATATCTGATCAGGAAGAAATTTGAGCGGACGTTCGTTCTAGCCTTCGGTACATTCAATGTAAAATCGTTGTTGCGAAGCGCTCGAGTTAAGCCATGTTGTTACATGAGAGTAGGCAGGTTGGAGTAGGTCTTTGTGTAACAGGCTGAAAAGAAGCAACAGGTTGCGCTTCATTCGTCGAATCCCAATTGGTTCGAGATGAATTTCAGTGCAACGTTTTCGATAACACATAGCAGAGTATTTACCAATCAGATGTTTAGTAAACGACCTCTGCAGTTGATCCACAGCAATTCTGTGACTCTTTCGCATATTGCAGTATATTATGCTGTAGTATAGGGGATGGAATGGGTGAGTAGCTTGAAAAATTCAACGCTAGTACGAGTTGTGTGTATTTTTTGATATATTGAACATAGGCTATCTGGCACGTGCTACTTGGTATTGGGATTGTTCGGAGAAATTGGAGTTTTTGAGTATCCATTACCAAGATCTTGCGTGGGCTGTTGTAAATTGACTCGCTCATTGTTTAGGTTGATAGATCCTTCGGGGATACCGCAGCCGTAGGACATGATGCTTGATTTGTTAGCCGTGATTTTCATTACACATTTGCAGCACAATGACTTAAGGGGAAATGAGTCATCTTGAATGAGCAGTAATGTCTCGTTAAGCTCGTCACGCTGAAACATATGTACGCGTTTGATATCCTCAACAAATAAAATGGATGTACCAGGTATTGCAGATTCGATATTGTCATCGATGTAAAGCTGAAAATGTATGGAGCCGAACACCATCTCGTGAATGACTCCACTGGTGGTTGAGCGTGGGGAAGAGCGATAATCACATAAATTGACTGGTGGTGACGATCACTCAGTTATGACGAAATCCAACCTATTGATTTTTCTCGGCTCACAAAGTTCTCCAGCTTTTGTAGTAGTCACTTGTGCGGTACTCGGTCCAATGCTTGGTATATATCAAGCAACAAGATTACTGCTGCATAGCCGGAATCGACTGATTCAGAAATGTGATTGAGGTAAGGCAGTTGGCAGGTGGTGCGCGATCGCTTATCGAGAAATCCATGCTGCGAGTTTTGATCAGGCCAATAGAATCAACAAATGTTATCACCTCAATTCTGACCAGCTTTTCAAATAGCCGAGGGATTATCGGAGTGTGATGGATTCTTTGTTAGTTATCAATCGTTTGTTTGGGACCTCCTTTATGCCGTGGCATAATAAATGAAGTTTTCCATTGATCTGGAAAGTAGCCAGATTCCAGCGATAGAGTGAACATGCTCATCAGTAGCAATGGTTCTCGTAGTTTAATGGTGGTTGTTGAAATGTCATCAGATCCCAGCTTGGAAGATGGCCTGATGAATTTGATAACTTGATGGATAGCGTTGAGTGGGAAATCGACTCTGCTACAACGTTGGTTTCTCTGAGGTTCGTGCACACATGCACCGGGTCAGCTTCGCGACTCATGGTAGTGGCAAAATGTCACTGCATGCTTCACAGATTTCAGCTGGGTCATGGAGTATGTGACCCTCACCATCGACAATTTCGGTAATCAGAGAAGATCGGCCATTGATTCTACGTTGCAATATTGTGACAAACTCCCTAGCTTTGCAGGTTGTCCTTAGGGCCGTAAGTTCTTCATTTTTCGATGTGTTATTTGTGGGTGTTTGACCCTGGTGGCAAATTCATGCATATGAAATATAAGTGAAAAATCACGGGTCCTTCAGTATCTTGCAGCTATCATTTTGATTTTCTTACTGATTAAGTGCTCGACGGAATCATGGGAGACATAACAGGTCTGAATATAGTTTGGAGCACGGAGGGCTATAGCATGATTTCTGTGTTTATAGAACTGCTGCACAACAGTGTACACGCTGGTAGAGAGGAAAATACATCCCAGTCGGAGAAACGAATTATCTGCTGAAAGCATTGCCAGTTTATCTTATGTGTTGCAACTGGCATTGTAGAGGCGAGTGTAGTGACCATTTTAATCTGAAAGCTGAGTGGGATCATGTTAAATCAGCTTCCATGGAGATTTTCTATAAACTGGGTTTGTGAATTGGGTATCCGCAATTTGAATATTAAGTTCAGTATATTGGCGGACCTGGTTGGGCTGGTAATCCAGTAACAACATCAAATACCATGTTAGGAATAAGTTTACAAATTTGTGAGTGATTGCACGAGGAGATAACCAGCTGATTATATGTGGTCAGATGGAGCAATACGACGGTTATGCATAGACAATAACTGCGCCGTGATGACTCAATGATCGCTAGCTAGCTTTTAATGCAAACTAATAAAATGCGTGTGAAATTGGTGCGCTTGGCAGTACGCATATGATAAGCTCATGGATGATGAGCGACTCAAAATTAAAATTGACGGAAAATAGGAGGATATGCGTGTGTTTTACCCTGTAAGGAACCACCTTAAGCGCAGACGCGTGTATCCCTTAGGCTAAATTGTGAGGGGTGTTATGTTCACATTATATCGTTGGCACTTATTGGTTTAACATTCGGAACGGAATGTATCATGCA
>OX104068.1:98024554-98040698 GCA_944474145.2 Dicrocoelium dendriticum | reverse complement strand
CAATCGATTGAGTTGGCGTTCGTTCGCCAGTAGTGTTGCGTATACTACGTCCAGTTCGAATTGTCAATTGATGGAATTCGTTGTATAGTATCAGACTTCCAAAAACTCCCTCGCGTGTTTTATACATCCATGTGCTCGAATCTTTACATTCTCCAGATAGAAATGGTGGCCTTCTTGATCTTCATGCGCTTAAACCAATGAGTGCGGATCATGTCTTCTGACGGCCGCACTGTGTTCGGTGATTCGTTTACAAAGCTTTCTTCGAAATTGTCCGACATATGTTTTATCGCAGTCGCTGCATTTTAGCTGATAGATGACATTGCTTTGGTCGGCATGATTGACATTTTCTTTGGGTCTTGAGATCAATTTCCTTAGGGTGGCACTTAGTTTGTAAGCCACAGAGAGAGAGAGGTATTCTTAGTGACCAGTGTAACCAGAAATGGCAACTTGTTATCCTCCTCTAATTCAATCGTAAATCTGACATCCTCGAATGTGCTGTTGAGCAACTCGTGCGTAGCCTGTACTCTGTTCCGTTTTACGATGACAAATGTGTCGTCCATGTATCCCATCCAGACTTTTGGGCTGACAGATGGCAATGCGATGCGCTCCAATTTGAGCATTACGGCTTCTGCTCTGAGCCCCGAAATTGGGGATCCCATGAGTGTTCCTCTCAGTTGCTGATCTACTTGTTCAGCGAAGCGGAAATAAGTGGTCATGCAGAGTTTCAGGAGTTCCCAAAAACGTTCAGGTCTTATGGTTGTCGTTGGGCTAAGTTGACACTTAAGTAGTTCCATCATAGTTTCTTTGGCGAATTCGTGACCGATTGAAGTGAAGAGCGCAGTGACATCGAATGAATGCATTATTTCGTTATCTTCTATTCTGACCCTCCGCAGTTTGTTGCGAAATCGTTCAGCATGGTTGGTGCTATGTTCAGATCCAGCAGTCAAATATTTCAATCTCCTCAAGACCCAAGTTCAAAACTGGTCAACCAGATCAACGCAACACTGAAGAAACTACAAACAAAGAACGAGCTCACCGCCACGGAGAGATGGATAATGAAAGCTAAAGATACATATATTGAACCGTTCTATGGACTACCAAAGTACACTAGGATGGAGTCCCATTACGACCAATAGTATCGCGCCCCGGAACCCCATAATATAAACTAGTGCGAGAGCTTTAGGCCAAAATAAGGCCGTAAATTTTGGGCTTTATTTTGCTGAACGTTTTAATGAGCAACTTCAAATAAATCCACAGAACTATGTGGTGTGCTTCTTCAACGTACCGCTTAGTTGCATCCAATACGTGGAGCTATTGCTGGGTTTCAACTTCGCTGATTCCGCAACCAAATAGGATCGCATGGTGATTGGAGCACAGTTAGAATACCTGCAAGTGCAGCTTTATGGTCTAAATCCGACAAAAGAGAAGCGAAAGGATGATACAAATTAAGGCAGTGGATTAAGCTAAGTAAATTTGCAACACAGTAGCTGGGAAATCTAGTTTTCCCAAAACGGCCCATTGATATTTATTGCATGAACAACGCCGAAATTAGCATGTTTGTCACTGAGACTTGATAAGGGCTCCGGAGTTGTCCACATGAGTAAAAGTTATTACCTTCAAAAGAGGAATTCGGTGCTCACGAATGAAGGTGGATTCGTTAAAGTCCTGATGAAGTATCGATAGAACGGATAAAGTAGAGAAGGTGGTAGCGCGTGAGCTAGGAACACCTCACGAAGCGGGACCAATTGACGCAAAAACAATGGCGGAACTTTGCTCTCAAGTCTCAAGACTTACTCGTACGTATGGATTGCCAAAAATACACTAAGAAAGGGTTCCACTGCATCCTATTGCTTTAACTGCTGCGGGGCTGTGTCAGAAATTATCACGATGGTTGCCAAAGCGACTCGTGCCTGTACGTGCTGAGCTAGCGATGCACAGTCTAAAAGACACTTTTGATTTCGTTGACAATGTTCGGCACTTGAATGTTCAAGATAGGCACATGGTATCATTAGATGTCTGTACCCTTTTCACGAAGGTTCGACTGGATGAGACATTGAACATCATAAGTATGCATGCGAGCAAAATTGACCTGCTGGCAACTGGATTGAAGTCCTTACTCAGCATTTGCATGAGAAACGTCCAATTATGCTTTCATTGCGATATGTATCGTCAAAATGAAGGCGTTGCGATGGCTTGCTTTCTCCGACCGACTGTTAGCTGACTGCTTTATGGGTCATCTGGGGGGTAACGTATTACGCGATGTCATTGGAGCAACACACATTTACACGAGGTATAGGGATGATAATTTTGATGTAGTTGACTCCGTCCAGCAAGGGAAAGTCCTTATGGAAACGTTAAGATAATGCCAACGTAATATCAAGTTTAGTATGGAAAGCGAACCAGCGGTTTCGCTTCCTTTGCTTGACGTTGCACTTAAAAGAATAGCCGTGGGTTTACTCATAAGATTTATTTACCGGAAATTGAGCTGTACCGGTCAATACCTACATTTCAACAGCTACGGTCCAATAAACTAGAAACGGACCCTAGTTAAAACTTGCTTTGTAAACACACACTGAATATGCTCTGAAGAGTCAAACGAGACTGCGTTACGATACATCTAGTCTTACGTACACAATAACGGCTATCCGAATATATTCATTGCTAGGTATGGAAATGAGGTTGCTAGGAAAGACAAATCAATGTATGTGCCAAAGCACTAGGTCTTACACAAGCTACCAGAAAAGGCGAAGAAAACGACAGCAGATTGTGCTACCAGTTTCGCTAAGCCATCAAAGGTGCTGTAACACCGCTGCGCTCGTGTTGTTATATCAAATCAAGAAGCTACTCCATGAATCACACTTGGATAGGCCTCATTCTCAATTTAACGCCTCAGATATTTACCACGTTCCTGTACTTGCGGTAGCGTGTACATCTTTCAAACGGGTAAAAGGCTATTAACCAGGGGCGTTTAACACGTTCCACGGAACCTGGCAAATAGTGGCCCTAATCTCCCTGCCACCTTTCGTGGGGAGTTAGTAATGATTATCCTACATTTCCTTATCCCACGTCGTCCGCTTTGTCTTTTCATGTATTACAGGTACGCCACTCGTTTTTGAGAATATTAGTTTTTTATTATACATATGTGTAAATGGCTCATGTTTACTTACTTGCATCTTTGCGACCGTGGTTTTAGAATATTTTATCCATTCTTCCACATTTAAGTTTTTACATATAAATCTAAAATTGAACCCACTAGTTTTTCTGTTGTATGGAATATTAACACGTAAATTTTATCCTTATTTCTTACCAATTGTTTCTTTAAATTGCAACATAAACCAATTTTATTTAATTCTCCTATACGCATTGCGGTTTTGAACCTTTAACTATTAACGCTTACTGACCCGCTCGCATCAACTTTCGCTCGTTTGACATGCAGTGTTTAAGCGCCGTGTATTTCTCGCGTGTTAAAAATGTAAGAATAGCTATCCCATGCACTTATGTTTCCAGCTTAGGTTTGCTAGTGAAGAAATCAGGAAGAAATCACTGAGAAAATTACAAGCGCAAATGTTTAGTTTTTGGCTTAGTCTACATCTGCAGGCACAGAAAGTAAACGTGCTCATAAAACCCAACTTTCAAACGACTACCGTGCTGTAATGGAAAGTTTCTAAATAAGTAACTAGTTATTTCTTTAATTTTTCAGGACTCACCATATAAAAAGTTACAAACACTTAAGTTTTAGAAAGGCACGTCCCCATGCATGTAAACGGCTGTGGCTAAATTTGTACAATTTACGAACAAATGTGAGGCAAGAAATAGGAACAATGTCGTCAGTGAAGAGACGATACTGTGAATTAATGTTTTTGTGACGTATTGCTGAACATTAAAAGCCGTAAGTGAAGGGATGCTATGTTATGTAGACGGAATGTTATATTTTGTAGGTATTGTGAAAACAGTGTAAGATCGCTCCAGTCAAGCAGTTTGTAATTTTAGGCAGTGACTTTTAAAGTGGCGAGTCCTATCCGCCAATTAGCAGGGCTGGTATAAAGACCTAAGTGGCAGTTTCAGAGAGTACGTTTGTACGAGGAAAACGCACTACGTCCAGAAACATTGTCGTGCATCCTTCCGAACGGTAATATACAAATGGCAAAGCATCCTCTTGACCGATTTTTACTCGGTTATTCGCACTTTAGGGATACTCAAGTAGCTTACTCAGGGTCCACCACAGTCGTTGAGACCGGTATAAGAGGCTGGTAAATACTTGTGCAGGCAAGTAAAACTGCAAAGTACAAAGGATCTAGCTTTTTCGTTTCCGTATATTTTCCGTGAGTGTGAAGTCACATGATCTTAGCTTAGAGAGCCGAGAAGCGTCATATCCACCTATCCACACTGGACAAAACGTGAAGATTGTAAGGGCAGTTGTATCGCATGTATGTATAAGCCATGGTCCATGTAATTCGTCGTTGGTTTATTCTCCCCCATCCCAAACGAAAAAGCGGTTCCACCGTTCGGTGTCTGCTTCATAAGAAGTTTCTGGGGTTGGAGAAAAGGGAGTGAGAGGAACAAGCCTAGAGAAGATGAAAAGAAACATTATTGTAACCAAACATTGTGAACGACCTACGTTATCACATTTAGAGTTCAGACATACTAATGTGTATTGTGTAGTAAAAAAACATGATGAAAGGGGCCTTTTTGGTCATGTACTAAAAGACAACGGCAGAAAGAGTAGATCACTCTTATATGCATAGGGATGAAATTCTCGTTCTTGAAAACGATCCGCAAAGGATTAAATAAATAACTATTTTATTTTTGTATTTACCGTGGCACGCAAACTCATGAATTATCAAAATTTAAATGCAGTTAGATTGCGCAACAGATACTTTACGTTGCGCGTAAGTAGACTTAGCCAAAAGCGGTACAAGTTGCAGAAACGGAAGATTTACTAATGAGAATAAAAACGTTAATGAGATGACGATGAGCTGGACTCATGTGTTCTTAGAGTAAACAAGAAAAGCACGGTAGTTAAAAAGCTGACAATTTGCAAAGCCGGAGAGTATCTTTTCTGTACATGTCAATAAAATAGTAAAAAGTTTTCCTTACTCAGTATGCCAGAACGTAACT
This sequence comes from Dicrocoelium dendriticum, assembly GCA_944474145.2. Classification (NCBI taxonomy): domain Eukaryota; kingdom Metazoa; phylum Platyhelminthes; class Trematoda; order Plagiorchiida; family Dicrocoeliidae; genus Dicrocoelium; species Dicrocoelium dendriticum. Next base: position 98,035,580 of record OX104068.1, on the reverse strand, counting down.
GTGGACAGTGACTTTACGCAGCGGCGCGTCACATCCGCCTCGTAGCAGTGCTGATAAATGGACTTTTGTGGCTTTTATAGGGAATGGCTTGCCAGGCGACACACACCACGTCCTGAAACATTGTGGTCAATTGATTTGAACGCTCTTTTACATCTTGCAAAGCCACTTATCAACCATTTTTCACTGTTATTCGCAATCAAAGGTTCCCCGATTGACTGATCAGATAGCTCAGTCAGGGCCCACCATATAGGTTAATGCCATTTGAGCAGGGTGAATAATTGTACAGGTAAACTACGTTTCCATCGTACCTGCGGTCTCATCTTCTCTGATTTTGTATACCTGTTGAAGTGTATGGTATTCGGATCCAGCTATCCTCACTGGATATCAGAGGTTTTGTTAGGTGCAATTGCTTGTTTTTGCTATAAAGCCATGGTCCAGGTGAATCTTTTAGATACTTTCGTCCCATCTCAGATATAGACAACTCTTCAGTCAAATACAGGATCTCAATAAATTTCCCGACCTCGTGGAAATGTAAAAACGGAACATGTTGTGAAAAAACCGAAAAGGACAACCATGGAACCAAGCAGTGTAAAAATCCTACCTTAAGACATTTAGGCTTGAGATAGAATGATGCACAATGTACAAACGATATTACGCTGAAAATGCTTTTTGATTATGCATCAAGTACATGGCCCATTGGGTAAATTACTACGATGTGCATAAAGAGCTTATGCATGGTTCTGGTAATCGGTCTACATGGTATAAGTTAAAGAGTTTGGGAATAATTTGTGGGAAGAAAAAGACGGTTTAACGACCTGTGGCGATCAAAGGGTGAATACAGCGCAGAGTGTCAACCTATCAACCAGTAACTGCAGCACAAGATGACGCCTCGGCGTTTTAATAGCATATATGATCCATTTGTAGGTAGAATGCTACGGTATCACAAGCAAGCAAGTTGAAAGCATGGTACCGTGATGGTAATAGGAGGATGTAATACGTAGCAAAAGCCACTTGTTGTTGATAGAATAAGGAACAGTGGACTGCCGAGCAGTCAGTTAAGTAACGGAGGGTTATAGGGAAGGAACAGAGACCATTGATGAAGCGGAGTTTGGGTTATGGAACCTACAATACTATGAACCCACCATTGTGGAATAAGTTGACGCATTGGCGCTTTAGTAGATATGGTGAACTACACGAAATTGGAATTCTACTGTGTCCACAGTAAACTGGATGAAGTCATGGAACAGTGAGGGTAAGAGCCGGATTGACTACGTAGCAGAAGCCGCCCTATACTAAGTGAATAAGGGAACATGGCCTGCCAAGATGTCAGTTACGTTGGTGACAGTTATGGTGAAGAAAGAAAGACCGTACTTGGAGCGACAATTAGAATAAAGTACTAGCAATAGCATAAAAACGCGGTTGTGGACCCGGATGGCACTTGGACGCAACCGTAGATTAAATGAAGAACTTGAAGGTAGAATGCTGCGGTGTTAAATGGAAGCCATACGGAAGCAGAGAACAGAGAGGATAATAGCCGAATTAACTAACTAGTGAAAGCCGCCAGTGGTTAAAAGAGTAAGTGAACATGAACTGACGAGCAGTTGATTTAGTAGAGGAGTTTTAAAGTGAAAAAAGACGGGTCGCATCAGAAGAGGACCTTGGGTTGTAGAACAAGACGTACTATGAAAAAACAATTGTAACAGAGTGGCGCATCAGAGTTTCGATAGATTGGGTGAACCACCTAAAGGTGGGAATCTACAGCGTGAAAAAGCCAGATAGACGCAGAGGTCGATGAGGATAAAAGCCGGATTCACTACATAGGATAAGCCTCTCTTTATGGAGAGACGGCGCTTCGGTAGATTAGGTAAACCAACAGAAGTTAGGCTTTTACGGTGTCAAAAGGGCGCCAAATGGACGCCGAGAGCGATAGGAATAAAAGCCGAACTAACTGAAAGCGGAAAACGTACATGTTGTAAGGTTAAGGGAGGATGGACTGCTGAGTAGTCAGTTGAGTGGAGGTGGGTTAAATTGAAAGAAGACAGACAGTAGGAGAAGACAAGTTTGGGCTGTAGGACAACAAGTGCTATGAACCAACAATTGTAAAATAGAGTTGCGCATCGGCGCTTTCGTAGGTTAGGTGAATCCCCCAAAGGTATAACGCTACGGCGTAAAAAGCAAGTCAGATGGACACAAAAAGTTAAGCGGAAGAACCATGTCAACTACCTAGCAAAAGCCGCTCTTTATTGAGAGCTTAGAGAAACTTGGACTGCCGAGCGGACAGTTAAGTGGAGGACTTAGATAATGAAGTAGAAAAGGCCGTAGTTGAAGCGAAAATTAAATTGTAGAATAAAAACCACTATCAAACCAGTAGTTGTGAAATAGGATGGCGCATCGGGGCTTTTAAACATTATGTAAACCAATAGAGTGGCAATTTACGGTGTCAAAAAGAAAACCAAGCAGACTAAGAGCTTGATAAAGATAATAGCTGGATTGACTACATGGCCAATGTTACCTTTTATATAGAGAATAAGGGAAGAATGACTGCTGAGTAGTCAGTTAAGTGGAGGAGGGTTAAAGTGAAAGAAGAGAGGCCATACCAGATGGGAAGGTTGGGATGTAGAACAAGCGTTACTATGAACCAACAATTGTAAACCAAGAGAGTGTATCCGAGCTTCAGTAGGTTAGGTGCACACCCAGAAGTTTACAGTGATGCAAGTTATGTGCGAAAAGAGAGATAGAAAGTTTTCAAGGACTTGGCGGCGATTGAATGGTAAACGAACAACAGGATGAACAAAAGGATGTTAGCCTTATTCATTACGCACAAAGAACATGTACTTCTCAACAGCTTGCAACGATAGAGAGACAATGGCACTATGTCGGTTTTAAAGCAGTGAAAAGATAGTAATCAAGCGTAAGGTGAATTTTATAGGAATGTAGTTATATGGTGACACACAGCGTTGCTTAGAAAAGTGCCCAGAGACCGAGTTAAGGGAGAATTATGGTAGTGGGTAACTTTTTTACGTATAATATGTACTTCATTCATGAGTAGGTGCCTACGATGCCAAGCGATGCGTTTATTAAGTAGAAAAGGTATGTGCTGAATGAAAGGCAGTTGATGCTATAAACAAAAGTGAAAGAGAACCACTATAATCATGTTCGAGAGGAGGCCTAGGTGCAGGAAACCTACATCGCGTCCTGGTGGCCAGTTGGGTCTGCAAATCGTACAAACAATGAGAGGTTGTTTTATAGAGCAAATATATGAGTGAACGGTTTTGCCTAATGCATTAAGCCCCTAGTCCTTGGTAAAGAAATACAATTAACTTTTAGCTGCTGAATAGTATGGAACAGGGTGGCCCCGATATATTGACTGATCTAGTCAAAGATGAAGTTAAACAGTCGCAGACAATAAAATTAAAAAATAGAGAACATTGTAGGTATAACCTAAAACAATTGTGAAACCGGAGCAGCTCGGGGTTTTGATACTAAATACTAAATACTGTAAGTAGGAGCGTGAAAATATACGCCTGTACAATTCTTCGCATTATATACAAAAATATATTATAAATGGTGTCTGCACTCCGTGGTAATGAAATGTTTCGACAAGTTCTTACGTAGCATTTTAGAACATCTGACAGTTTCCCAGTTTGCACAAATGTAGTATGCCACTGCTAGTGTGAATCGTACACTAGCTCGAATAGGGCTCAAGTGTAAATCTGATAAGATTTTGAGCTATTTTACAGATATGGCCTCCATGACTTTTTCTGGCCGGCTGCTATAACCACTTACCACGTCCGTTCGAAGCACAGGGTTCAGGTGATAATTATGTTTCCTGCACCGCAAGATTGCACCTGTGTCAGTGTGTTGTATGACATCCGCAACCAAAGCAGCGGTCTCAACGTAAGTTAGTAACCGAGTGTTAATATACGGTAGTCCATTATGAGATCCACTCGCACCCGACGATATGATAAAGTGCAGAATCCGAGCTTCTTCCAAAGGTCTACTTAAGCTTACTCCCGTAAACATGGAAGGAACATGGTAGTGTCGTGTTGAACCTGTTCGATTTTTGGGACCTTGCCTCGCATGATTAGGCAGTAGGCAGTTTAGCCGTACTCCAGTATTGCCATTAAGATAGAACAAAAGTGGCAAGTGTCGACCTCTTCAGACCAACTACAGAAGATACATTTGAGCACCAAATGCATGCGCAGTCCGTTACGATACAGCCTGTTTGTGTTAGCAACAGACTTCCTATCGTACCGCGAGAGTACACTTAGGTCCTTTACAGAAGGTGTAGGGTGTGGCAGTTGGCCGTCAATGGTGTAACTTTGACCATCACCACCAATCTCCAAGCTCATAAATACTGAGTTGGACGGGTTGACCCGGGACAGACTTCCGCAGACCACATGGACAGAAGTATGATGTCTTGATGACGTAGGCTGCAGTTGCTTTGATGCTACTTGCTTTCCAAAGCCTGAAATATTCCGCAACCAAGGCACACGTCGACCGAATATGCTTACGCAGATCGTGAATGTGGATTAAGAAAAGGGTGGGCACTAACCCCGTGCATTGGATTAGTATGCCAGTATAGCGATACCAGTAAGTTAGATGGTCGTCGAGCTGTAACCTCCACTTAGCCCAACGGGAATGTGCTGGATCCAACGTTGCAGTGCTCTATTGACACCACACATTTTCAGCTTGTGAAGGTGGACCAAGTGGTTTACCTTGCCAAACACACATTACGAACGATGTAAATTCAGTCGACAGACTGCCCTTGAGTTACTGTCGGCAACCATACATTCAGCCCCGTCAGCATGTTGGTAATGCATTAACAGCCTTGCCTAAAACGGTGCTGCGCACATGTCCATAGATTGTGTGAATGGAGTAGCTGTAGTAGATCCTACTAAACAAGCCTCTCTGTAAACTTGGCTAAAATTAGTGTTAGCAAAATTAGCTCGTAAGTGTCCACTCTACTAGAGTCACCGAATTTCGGAAGCGGCAAATACATTCGCTTGACAATGAACCATTGGATAGGAACCCGTTGCAGAAATCAGACAGTGGGTGTGATGACGGCCAATAGGGAGTTAAGAAGCAAGGGGTGCAATGCGTCAGGGCCAGCAGGTTTGGTGCCATCAATGTTAGTGAGCAGTTAATGCAGCGCTTCAACATAGCAAATTGGACTGCCGAGTTTTGTAAGCGCGGTATATTTCAACCTCGGTAAATCTACCTGGTCATTTTCAGGCACGGAATAGGAAAGCAAAGTTCAGGCGGGCGCACTCTCAGAGGTTAAGGGTAGGGGCTGTCCGTTCAAACTCTCTATCACTAACATATCACTCGCCGATTGCAGACGCCGCTTCACATAAGCAAATATGTTCTTCCAGGAGCTGTCCTTGCTGTGGTTGCTAGCGACTATTCCAAATGTTGAGGCTCGCTGTCCTGCACCATTGGAAATATTACCCTGTTTATTATACGCCTCGTAATTATTGGAAGAGCTGGAGATGAAGCATTTGTCCCACATGTTGAGCCGCTGCCGAGTCATGTTAACACACCCCTTGAAGAACTAATGCGGCGTGACTGATCCGTCTTTCCAACACTTCAGTGGTACAAACAACGAACACCGTAATATCAATCTCTCTAATAAGAGTCTAGCATCCTTCCACTGATGCAGTTTGAGGCAAAGACCAAACTACTTGGCTTGCCGCTATATGTAGACCGTCAAAATTAGTTTTCCAGCCATTTAAGCTGGCTTAAGCGAAAGATAATTCGCTGAAGGTAGATCCATGCTGTATATGAACAGAGTGGCTGTTTGCCTGTACGGGCTCTGGGACCTATACACCAGTTGTTCTTAGCTAATTAACACCAGGGACAGGTACGACGGGTTAGAGCGCTGTGCTATTCAAGTCGGCTGGTGTACGTGTTGCGCTGTTCAACTTTCAAGTACCATGTCCACGAAAGTTGTTTCAGACACGCAATATCTTAGCATAAGTTCAACTACGGGGCCTGAGTATCCAAAAGAAACTGAAATCTCTCGGTAGCAGTAAGTGGAGGCGGCTCTTGTCGCTTAAAAGATGTCACAGCCAATCCAAACAACGGCTCAGCGGACTGTTATGCAATGCACCCACAAGCAGCTCACACTTCTGAGGCGGATTGAGCAACATAGCTGCTCACACAGACCATAGTAGCTTCTGTAGACGTTCCCAATGCTCTCACACAGAGAGGAGCGAATATATTGCAAAGCACCACCGCGGGCACTCGATAGACTATCGCAACGGAAGCAGGGGTAGCCGCTGAGTTCAATTTCCCGGACTATCACCGGTGAACTCATCCACGTCTCTGGCAGTCCTATTAAGACTGGCCGCTCAGATGCAAAGAAAAAACATACTTCAACGCGCTTACTCAACAAACTACAAATGTTGGTAAAGACTACACGCAGGTCGCAGCAGGAACCACCAGGCGTGCTTGAAGTGTTTGCAACTAGTTACTCCTGATTCATGGCATCTTAGGAAAGACCCCAAAAATTAAAGATACGCAGCTTTGTTTCCCCAGCACCACTTAGTCGCTTTAGTGCGATAATGGCAGGTTCAAGAAGTACTCGATCCTCTGGAGCTTTAGACAGTTCAACCTACTTAATCGTGACAGGATAATCCTCGGACTGACTTCGTGCACAATGTTAGTTCCAATTGGTTGACATTTTGATCATCCTTCGTTCCAAGACGAGTACGTTACGTTACTTTCAACCCCACCGCCTCACGTCGAGAAGTCGGTCAGTTAGGCTCACTAAAATCTTGATGTCATGGTAGTATCCTACCTAGGGTGTTGGATCACTGGACTCAAACGCGTAGCAGCTCACCAAGTTAAAACGCCGCTGGTCTACCAAAGTTGATCTTGCTTGACGAAGTTTTTCTCGCACATTAAGCGAGTTGGCCTGCCGTTTCTCTGTAGCAACTGACCATTTTCGGTTTCCTCCCATTCTTTCTTCTTACTTACCTACTGCCTTTAATACGCCAACCTTCCCAAGCTGGGAGATCCATCACTGTAGAACACAACACAAGTGAAATATCCTCGTCAGAGATACTTGGGCTGCCGGTAACTGCGGGACATCGTGTCCGCGAGTTTGCACGGGACAAGGAGGAAAGCTTACCTGAACCCTAGCGGCGCTTCAGCCTAGCATGTTGGGACAAATACATGAATCTTCTCCCAAGGGAATGACTTACCCTACAAGGAGGTATGCGGTGCTGCTCTGCCTTCGAATTCACTTCGTTTCGGAAATCCATACATAAAAGTTGAACGAAATCAGGTTGAATCTGACGACAACGCGGAAGTTACTAAACTGATAGTCAAATGCATGACACATGAAAGTTAACGTGACACATAAGAAATGTGAATGCATTTGCTCGAATTTCGACAAGCATGAAGCAGAAACTGCAAGGTGCTTTTGTCGGCATTATGAAAATTTTAACACCAAGATAAAAGTCATTTGTGGAGCATAAAGCAACAATAAGATCACTGCAGCTAAAAACATCTAAAATATATAATTATATTCAAAGAAGCCGGAATCAGATATGAATTTGGATATTGTTGCCATTTTGACGGAATAATTCCAGTGCACGGGGAAAGCTACTAAGAATTAATCGTCTATATGTAGCCAGGAAAAATGAACCGGAGTTTGCCAAACTCAATCCATTCAGAATTATGAAAATTTGGACTAAATCCTACATAGTTAAGCAACAGATGAATAAATAAATTAATGAATAAAGCTTTTATTCGCGACACTGCGAGTCGCACCTTTACAGGCGTTGTCATTTCGACATAAAGATACGGGATCAAGAAGGTGTAAAAATCCTCTATGTTTGCCATAACAGTGTGTGTTTGTGTAGGGAATAACTTGATATGTAAGTATGCGAGTGTATCTAACTGCAACCTTAACATGTATGCAAGGACAGCATCAGATTGGAAAAGGGTATACGAAATAACATAAGGCAGCAGCGCCTAAATGTGGGAGCCGGATTAATTGCCAACTACGCGGTGATCATGGTCGAGAAATTATAGCATTTGGACTGCATAGATTTTAACGTTATTAGCAGGATAAATATAAATAAATAACTTGTATCTTTTCTATAGAACAAGGAACAACAATGAACGCGGGATAAAATATGCATAAAAGCACATCTGTGTTATAATAGTAATACATTGCTTTTTAATACAAAACTCAACAGAAAGCTTCGTATTTTATACGAAGCAGCATTTAGTCAAGTAATAGTGGGATCCAGGAACATGAGGGCGCTTGGACGGGAAAAATTCAGATTTACTACTGTTATGGCAGTGTATAACTTCGGCTTGATTTTGCCATGTGGTAATCTATGAGCAAGGAAGCCAATGTAAAATCTGGGTGAAATGATTTTCCATTGGATATTCGATACTCTATCATGGCAATATGTATGTCAAAATTGGTTCAATTACCTACATTATATCGTGGTTGCGGAGGCTGCATGTAGAAGTCTGATGACCGGGCCAGGGTAAAATAGTTGACTGTGACTTTATTCATTGGCAAGTCACATCCATCACGTCAAGGCGGTTTTAACCAGACCTTTGCGGCATTTTATGTGCAGAAGGCTAGCCAGGCAAAAATTTATCACGTTTTAGAGCTCAGCCGTATGTAAAGATAAACAGAAATGTAAGCTGACCGTGCAAAATACACTGATTATTCTCCCGGTTATTCCCATTCAACTGGCGGTCAAACTTCTTTGATGGCTGACCGAATGGATTAGTCAGGATCCGCTAATTTTCCTTGAAGTCGGTCGAAAATGATAATAAATGGCGTAATCAAGAGTTGAGTTGTGTAATTGTGTAAATGTTTCGAGGTTATAATGGCTGACTTTTTCGTCTGTGATTAATATGTCTGGATTCTACAGGCTTTGCGTCCGGCTATCTACACTGCACTTGTTATGCGAGCGGGGATCCTATTTGATCCCTGTGGCTGTATACATTCATCTCGGGTAAAAATTCCATTCTCTAGTTCAATTCAATATCCTTAAGAAGTACACACCCAATATTTCCTCCGCAAAAGGAAATCCTACTTTTGCCAAGAGTAAGTAGCATGAGTTGCAATTGTCGCCACTGTCGTGAAATGGTTATAAGGTGTCATCAGTACAGCTATATTTTCAAGCGCTATTAAAAAGCAGCGACGCTAACAATAAGGAACCATAGGAAAATTTCCAGTTAACTGGACTACCAAAATGTTCTTGGAGAATTGAAATGCACGAAAACCAACTGCTACCGCTAGTAAGAATCAGTAACTTTGTTCGTGGTAGTGTAAGTTAATAGTAAGGGAAGAATCTGTCATCCAAGGCGATTCATGTAAACATAGAATTCTAGGTTACTATGTTGTGGTACTGCATTTGCGAAGCGAGCTAAACCCATCTGTATAGACTTCGTAGAAGGGGCATTTCACCAGAATGGCTATAACCAACTGCAGTTGGAACAATTAGTTAACTTTCAGTTATACTAATATTTTTCCTATCCAGGAGAAGGAATCAACCGTTCAAATCAGCTGGTTATTGAGCATTTATCAGCTTGTTCCATAGGACGAAGCAAATTGTGCCAGCCAATTAAATTGTGGAAATCAGGAAAATAAAACAGGGAACAAAGAACATACATCCAAACAGACAGACAGGAATGCATCGAAACTGACCATCGAAATACTGATAGCATGCTAGACTTCCTAGCTATATGTTTCACTAAAGCGTTATTTTGTTTAGAATAACGGAATTACAGTTTCGTTCTCTGCAACACGCCTGGTGTTCCTTAAATTGGCAACTACACTTATCTAGGAAGACGGTTCTGCAAAAGAGGCGCAGCTATCTGCTGGTGCCGCGTTGAAAACACGTTGGCGGTGCTAACTCTGTATTGGCCCTGGGTTTGCAAAAACATTTTTGGCAAAAGCGCCCAACGTTTTATGTGTTACACTCAATGGTGGAGTCCTGCTTTATACAAAGGAAGTCAAATAGAGGAAGTATAGAAACCAGCGTAATTGCAAAGCAGACGTTGTTCACGGTCTTTTGATTATGGGAGTTAAACAGCATAACAGTCACAGTTAAGAGCACGGCTGGTAAAGTGCCAACCAAATAATCATACTGAAGCGGAAATGAATTTGCTGTTCTAGTTTTGGAGTGAAACTAAGCTCGCTTTTAGCTTGCGCAAATGTGCCGTAATAAACTAAATGCTCCAAACAAAGATGGAACATTAGGTGTGACAGGTAAGTCAAATATGAAAAAGGAACAGTGTGAGTAGGGTTCAGCTTAATCGCAAAACGAAAGCTGCTCATGCATTTACGATGCGGACATGGATTATTAATAATCAGAGTCGAAGCAAAATGGGGGTTAAGTGTCTTTTTTGCGGCAAAGACATGGTTTCAGAGACGGCTGGGTTATGTAATCTGGGTTGGGGAGAAATGTAGGGCAGCATCGCCACAGTAGAACATGCGTGCATTTGTTGGTGGGTTTCTACATTGTAACGAGTAAAGCAAACAGACTGCAAAGAAATTTGAGGGTAAGATTTGGGTTATTTTAAAGCCGGAGCAGCTCACGTAGGGCTACTGGTTCTTTTGGATTATTTCCCTTTATCCTCTCTCCATCTTCTCGCAGCGTTGTCACTGTATGCTCATTCGAACCGGATTTACCAGCTCTACACAGTGATCCATCATACGTGGAAACATCTTCTAAGATTAGAGGCTGTGCCATCACTAACCATTTTCACTGGCATCTGTGATTAAACGCAAGTGTTTAATTCAATCGTATTGAGCCGATTGCCATTCTGTGTGACACCATTCGATACAGAATTCTCGAGGTAGACCGAAAAGCCTTAGCTTACTCCGATCCAGTGTTTCTCAACGCAGCTGTGAAAGAATCTGTGTTCAGCGCTCTGTTCAGGTTGCAGTCACTCGCCATTCCTTGTGACCTTGTCAGCCAGTGCGGCTGCATAACCCATCACACGGACCGGCGACCACTTCGACCGCTCAGTTGACCTTGCCAAC
>OX104068.1:97946904-98024066 GCA_944474145.2 Dicrocoelium dendriticum | reverse complement strand
TTCGTACTTGTGTTCTGCTGATGCGTGACCTTGTCCTCGCGGATCAGTTTCACACAGAAGTTACGATGTGTTACGTATGCAGTCCAGGTTTCGGCATTCGGGCAACCCTGGTGATTTCGCCATGCCAAATCCCTCCGGGACATACATTTACGTGTTCTGCTCCTCAGAATTGACTTACTCTGGTTTTTGGGTTGGAAGGACTTCTGTTCCGATGCTTGCGCTACCAGTGTGCTCAAAGTCCTTGTAAACATATCCCAGGCCAAATCTGGGGGGCATTCGAATAAGAAAGTCCAAGATGTATCCTTAACAAGCTTGGACAACACATTGTAGTGCGTGACAGTGTGCACTTTATCCTCCTCCTTTTCCGGGTACTCGGCATAGCATATATAATCAAAGAGTAGAGTGACATGATCACTACGACCCAGTGGTGTGCTTGTAACTATCCCGCCAACCATGAGTTCTTCGTTAGTTAGCACAAGATCCAGTATCGACGGCTTGTTAGAAGTTCGAAATCTGGTGGGAGAGGTTACGTGGTTGTAAAGAGGGTGGATAGCAATAAGTTCTTGCAAACAGGCTTTAAACTGCGTACCGTCAGTTGCCGGCGTTTCTATGTCGTGCACGTTAAAGTCTCCCGCGATAAGAATGTGGGTGTAGGACTTGTTCAAAGCAAACTGAAAAACGTGGTACAGTTTGGAATCCATTTCCGACGTTGAGTTTGGCGGGCGATAAACCACGGCTAGTAGACATGTGTCCTTGTTTCGCAACCAAAGGCGGCACCAAAGCGAATCGGGAGCTCGGATTTCTGGGTGATCGATAACTTCACATCGGAGGCTTGTATTATAGTAAAGAATCACACCGCCACCCATTCCGGTTCTATCGGTCCGAAGCAGCGACATACCGGGTAAGTTGATCTCACAGTCGGTTATCTCAGGGTTTAACCATGTCTCTGTAATCATGACGAGGTCTCGTGGTTGTGAGGCATGGAGTTCTCTAAGTTCGGCCAACTTGCTTCGAAGGCCTTGAGCGTTTGTGTACATGCAAGATAGGGCTTTTGTGGTCAGGAGTTCATTTGTGGATGTCAAGTTTGTGTTCGCTTTTAAGCCGGCCGTTAGGTGGCCGGCAATTAATCGTTTTTTGGTTTGTGTATTTCAGTCGTGTTACATGGCATTATTGAGCGTTCCTGAACTGATGGTTCACTCGTGCTGTGCTCGGTCCTCCTGTGTTACGTGGGCGCTGTTGTGTCGATCTCTCCGAAGGACTGTGCAAATAAAGAATTTGCAGGATTTGCAAGTTCCATCGAATTTCTTCCGACTTTTGGTCGTTCGCCTGCTGCCTTTAGCCGTATTTCTGTTGGCAACCTAGCTCGAAACTTTAACCAGCTATCCAACAGAACTTGCGTCATTCCCTCAGAGTGTAGTATTACCTTCATTAGCCTAGGACCGCAGCCCTTGTAGTTAGGTGACAACGGAACTCTTGTTAGGGATTTGGCAATAACATTGTTAACACAGAGTGCTTCGCGGATGTAGCACCACTGTTCTCGGTCATGTGTATGTGCATCGTGATCAAAAGCATGCAGGAGCTCGGGAACACCATGAACAAATATTGTTTTCTTGCTATCCCTAGTAGCAATACCGCGTAGCTCCACTGCTTCGTTTGTGCGGTCTTTCCAAGGTAGCTCAGGTAATATGCGCACTCCGCTCGGTGAGTTGCGAAGACGAACTGCTGAGAGCAGGACAGCCTCTGTCTCATCTGCTGAGTTTAGAGTTACTCGAAGAATTCGAGGTTCACCAGAGTGCACTGAGGTCGGGTGACGTGCTACGCGTTGCAGCATTGCAAGCTCAACCCGAATACCAATCGCCTCGCAGATGGAACTCCACTGGTTGCGATCGTCTTGCAACTTGCCTTTTATTGTGCCAGATTTGGATTCGGGAACATTGGTGCACACGAGAGTTAGCGCAGCGTGGTTTTGTCTAGCAAGTGTTGGCTTTATACATTTTGCCGGCAATTCAGGTTGTTTAGAGGGCACCACTGGACTTGACGGTGAAAGCTGCTTTGGGCCACGCGTGCTCGGTACTGAAGATGAACTTGTTTGTGTCGCTCCCGGTGTGTTTGTGGATGCAATCGATGCGTACGTTACCTGTTTATTATCTGCACCCGATTTCCTTCGGCTGTGAGCTATCGGTGTCATGGCTGAATCTCCAAGTGAAGCGTCTATGGTTGGAGAAGTGGACGCAGGCATGTTTGAGGCTTGCCCACTGATGGGAGTGAGGTGACCCAGTGGGTTTAGAGTCACAGAGGCTGCAGTGCGGTTGGATCGTCTAGCTCTTTTCTTCGGTTTAGACGCAGAACTAACTTTGACCGGGTGAGGTATTATCGTGGACATATTTACCTCCGAGGGAGCGACCTTAGTATTTACAAATTGTGCGATTATTTCAGTCATCCTATCGCAATTTTTCATTAGCAATGATAAACAGTTGACAACTGGAATCACTTGACATGATGGGCAAAACCAAATTGTGTCAGCAACTTGGTTTGTCTGTCTCACTTCTTGGACAGATTTGCCTGCACATTGCGGGCAGTACGATTTAATGCAGCTGGAACAGGTGATACTGATCTTAAGGACTTTAATGCAGTTGTCTGCACAACATAGGCGACGCTGAACCATAGGAATGCTAGTTGTCCTCTTGTTTACAACAAAGCCTTGGTGAGTGTATTTTGCGCTAGGGGTGACGCACGAATAGGTCAGAACACGCACACGAACTGAGAGTTGTTCGACCGCACCAAGGTCAGGCGTAGGGGCAGATGGGGGTCGTAACACGCAGACTGTCGGATTCAGCGATCAATAGACTTGCAGTGGTACACACACAAACAAAGCGGCAGCGTGTGTTAATCGGCCTGCCTTAAGCGACGATGCAGGTGGAGCGCTGATAAGCTTCCTGAGAGCTGCTCAGTTGATGAGCGGAGCAAAAAGGCTCTAACTTTGTTATGCCGCAACTTGCAGGGATGGTTGCTGCGTAGTTTGGGAGCCCTCAGCTTCTTCTTCCGAATGTGACCAAAATCTTTTCCGAAAGACCGGTCTGATGTAGTTACACAAGTGAAATTCGGCAAAGAATATGCCGAAAACTGGGAACTGGAGAAAGAGTATAATCCCCACCGGTTAGATCCAAGAGTTGGGAAGCACTGAGTAGAGCTCGTCGAACTGGTTCGAACGAGCGCGCGCACAATATTTTGTGAGGAGAATTGGAGTGGCCACAGAGGGCAAAGCGAGAGACGAGTTACAGTGCGGCCGCACGGTAGTAACCAGCTTCTGTTGCCTTATAGACCTCTTTCAGACGTAGCTGTACTTATTTGCAATGCACCTGAGTTATTTAGTGCAGAATACACAGATAGAAAATGCCATAGTGACAACCAACATTACCCTGCGACAATGTTGTGGACTGAGTAGTATTGCGTCTGAGTTCTGCAACGAATCTTTCAAAACTATCTCTATAATTGTCATTTTATATGCACTGATTACTGAATAATGTACAAGAGAACAAGTAGAAATGAATTCTGTACAACTCTTACGAAAGATGGTGAAAAAAGCTACAAAATTCTCATGTAACATGTAAAATATCTGACTCACGGTATTGGAGGACTCACAAATGTGAGATGCCATCGTAAGTGTGCAATCATCCTCTGAATCAAATAGTCGTAAAATATAAATCTAACAATCATTTTGAACTGCTATACAAATGTTGCCTCCATCATATGTTTACTTAAACCGTACCAAATATTTACCACTCACCGTTCAAAGCACAGTATGTGGAGAACTCGCTTCACATCCGGAACGATAAGTTTATATCTTTGTCCGCGTGTGCTGCATGGCTCTCGTAGGTGTAGCATTGGCATCAGCTATTTTACAAGTCACCGAAATGTAGAATACTGTGGAGCTTAATGAAGTCGACTCCCACTCGACGGTAGAACACGGTGTAGAGTCCTAATTCCTGGCACCAGTCTTCAATCCTCGAGCCACGTAAACTCGGGATGATCCTGGTAGTGTGTTGGACCCGTTCGAGCTTTGTACCTAGCCTCGGGTAATCGGAAAGTAGGCAGGCGCACCGTACTGTAGCATTAGTCTCATGATGGAAGAGAAGAAGCAGATGGCAACCTCTTCAGACCATGTGCCGAAGCTGCGTTTAAAGGGCACAAAGCATGCGCAATCCGTAACGATCAAGGCTTTTCCTTTTGTCCACGGACCTCAAAACGTAGCGCAAGAGTACCCCCAATTCCTTTGCAGAGGTTATGGAATATAGCGTTTGGACGTCAAGGGTGTAGGTTAGGTCGTTAGTACCCTTTCTTAGGCTCAAATACACAGACTTGACTGGGTTGACTTGGAGATAAACTTCTGTAGACCATGTGGATAAGCCATTGTGGTCTTGCTGAAGCATGTCACAGACATCGAGAGCATCAGTGATTCTCCAAATCATTGTGTCATACGAGACAAGGCACTGGATGACAGGAGGAGATGAGCTAAATGGTTGATGTGGATCAGGAACAGAGTGGGTCAAACACAGTGCCTGGAGGCGCGCCACATGTAAAAGCACACTATTCACTTAGATGGTTGTCGATCTGTACCCTCCACCTCCATGAAACAAGAAATTCGCGGACCAACAGCTGTAGTGAGCCACCGACATTGCACACTTTGAGTTTACTAAGGAGAACCTAGTGGCTGACCTTGTCGAAGAATATCACCTCGAAATACTTCCTATCGCTTATTGCTTACAACTACTCATGCCTCGTCGCAAACAAGTTTTAATACATGAACGGCCTTGCATAAAACCCTGCTTGCGAGTACCAGAAACCCTTTTGACTGTAGCAACTGCAATAATCCATTTCTAGGGTTTTTCTCAGCAACCATTGCCAACCTTTCTTTGTCTACCTTGTTACTGTCGCCGCCTTTCGGAAACGCTTCACCACCGAACATTTCCACTCGATCGGCAAAGAACCTTCAAACAGTGACCTGTTGTAAAGGTCAGCCACGAGGTGAGAGATGATAATCGAATGTGTCTTATGAAACTGTGAGTGGAACCCATTAACTCTCGCAGGTTTGTTGCTGTCAAGAATGTCAAGTGGCTGACATACTTCTTCAATGCCCCAATCCAGATTGTCTAGTTGAGTAAAAGTGGTATACGTCGAACTCGGAACTGACACCTGGTCATTAACAAATAACGAAGCAAAGTGCACCGCTAACGCGTATGCACTCTCCGTGCCGTAGGTTAGGGCTTGTCGGTCCGGGTCATCCAGCACTGACACATGACCTGCTGGCTTCAGGCGTCGCTTCACGTAAGAAAGCATTCTCTTTGGGGTGGTCTCCGCGGTGATTGCGTGCTGCTCTTTAAACTGTCTGCGATTATTCTTTTATACACCATTGCAGTGGTTCCGCTGACTTTTAAACGCTTCGTAGTCATTGCAGAGCCAGAAGGTAGGAATAGGTCTCTCAATCTGCGCCGGCTTCTAGTCAGATATCCATAATCCTTGTTAAACCGATGGCGCTAAATCGCTTCAACCATCCGACATTCCAAGGGCAACAATTGGAAACAAAATGATTTAGATAAACCCACAATTAAAAGGTATGGTTTTAAATGACTACACGGCTTTCGGTAGACAACGATTTATATGAACACACAGGCGTTGTTTTGTGTCATTATTAAGAAGATCTGGATGATTATTCGACAGCGACATGCACCACAGAGATTTCCATATTCTGCCATTCATCTCTGTAGTTTATGTGCCAAAAGACGTCTGCGCTGGATACTACGCTGATTTTACACTTTGTTTGCGCATCACTAAATACGAAACCATTAACGAACAGGCAGCAAGGGTAACGGAACGACTTGTCAGCCGTTTGTCGTAAGTCATCTGTGTGCTGTTATTGTGTGACCTCATTTCCCGCTTTTATATCATCTTGTAGGGAGGCGGAATCTAACAAGTAAGCAGGAACGGGAAAAACACTAATACGGGATATTAGAGAATTACCAAATGGCAAGACGAATTGGATGACACGAAGCAGTGCGAGCTTTGCGGATCCAGTCGAGAGCGCATCTACAGGACGTCTGGTAACGAGCCCGGGTGCAGAACAACGGAGCAGGTATTCATCGAGAACGGAGTAAACCAGACAACTACGCTACTAGCAAAGTCCAGGGAGCGAACGTGGGCCGAGTAATGCGACTACGAGAAAGGAAATCCCGAGCTGGCCGGCTAGAATCGGACATAGCGAAACAGTGGGATGGGATAAAACATGAAGAAGTTGTTCTCTAATCTCAAGCTCGTAAGGCACATGGAACAGGGCATCACCCAAATACTCATCCGCAGTGCGTCATGGGAAAAGAATCCGGTTCATGTCTGTTCTGGTTTGCTAGTTGTCAGTTAGCGCCTTGCTGTGACAATACACTCTCTGCTTGCCTCACGGGTCGTTCTCTCTACAATTATAAAACATTGTGTAATTGCTCTTAGGAGCAGGGCAGGTACTTTGGTTACATACAAAAGTCACACGGTTTTCTAGCTTCCGTTTAACACACGCTGTAAATTCAGATGTTTTCCAAGTATCACCAAAGAAGGCTGATCTTTTTGGAAACATCGTAGATACTAAAACGCTAACTGTTTCGGCTACTTGTATTTGTTAGTCAAATACAGCGCACTACTCTCCGTTTAATGTTACTGTTTATCCTGCCTCCTAAAGAATACTAATGCGATTTCCGATTCATCCAGACAGATCTAATCAAATAAACGTTTTCCTTTGTTTTCAGTACAGGCTCTGAACTGGATCCTAAAGCAGGTGACATTAGTTACTACGGAACATTTAAATATTAAAGAAAAGTGAACGCAGTTTACATAGGAACATCGAAACAACTGGGATTAGCGTTAGAAAATTTCCGTTATATTTTAATCAAAAAACGCTTTATTGATGTTGGACTACTACCATATTTTGAAGGCTTTTGACCTTAATCTTTTTCATGCACCGTTATAATAGGCGCTGCAGGATAATGCAAATCGCTTTTATTTTAGCTACGTGTCTTTAGGACACAATATGTATTTCACGGTGCAGTTGAGTAAATAAAGCCAAAAAGTTACATACCTGCAGCTTTCTTTGCAACTTGAAGTAGAAGGATTTAACGCAAAATAAATTTTGTTAAAGACTATTTTTGAATTTGTAAGATTTGCAAGAACTTCACGCTAGAATTGGCAATGTATACATTGCAGCATATGTTGCATCACAAGGTTTACATCACATGTAACGAACGGATTATCTTTCAAGAACTGCTAGGCGGTTGCTAAAGTATGTAGTTAGACTTGTTTAAAGGTGAACACAAATATAAGCTTTGTGTTATGAGGTTGAGCACTAATTACTTTGCAATGATTTTACTTTTATGGATAATGGTCCCACCGCAGAAACATACCATGCTTAAGGGTTCCTTAACAAGCAAAGGCGTAAATACAACAGCCAGTAATAATTCTTAAATAACCGCTTTATATACTTCTACAAGCTACTGAGAAATACATATCAGAACAATACAACACCAACTATGTTTTTTAGCTCGTGCAAAAGCCTAAAATTTGAAAGAGCTTATTTTATCAAGCACGTAAGATCTATACTACGACTATTTTTAAAAGCTTAGGTATTTTACTTTACTTTGGAGTAGGAAGACTTTTGAAAAATGTAATGTATTCGTCCCAGCTGCTCACTAGCTACGTAGCACAACCTAGTCCAGAAAAACTCCAGACGCGTTTCGCCTTATTGGGACTCGTCAGTGGTGCGAATTGTCTCAGTCATCTACTGGGGATCGAACACATGACCAGTAGAGGCACATGCATACTAGCCAGCAGCTTAAGCCACTGAGCCATGGTGTGTTCGGCTGGGCTACTCAAGTTGCAAGACAACTAGGGTATATAGCACGACCTATTTTCCACTGATACGCAGGTTCCTACCTTAGCAAATGACAGAGGCTAGCCTCGGAAGACCATTACTTCTTCTAAATGGACTCCCGATCCATGGCATTTGAAACTAAGTGGAGCTACTTTTTGTAGTACTGTTGAGTAGGTATTTTAAGTATTTTATATTTTATTTGTTGTTTTATTGCGCACATATCAAGTCGCTTCATAACTTCACCTATTTCCAGAACTCCTGAAAGGCACGTTGTATATAGCGTGTTTTGGATGATACATTTTGTCACGGTATAATGTAAAGCAAATATTATATATATATATATATATAAGCATTTTAGAACGCCTTCTAACCTCACTTGATACAATTGTTCATTTTATTTCCTTCGGATTCCACTATAATGCGGAAATTCTGAACCCTTTTTAATCAAAGTAAGCAGTAAGATTGCGCGTCAGCATGAGTTTAAATGCATGGCTGACCATGGAGGGACAGTTTGATTGCGCTGCATGGTGTTCTCAAAGACGTAATGACGCTATGAAAATTCTTTCGGTACGAAAGTAAAAAGTCTTTGGTCATATGTTGATATAAATGAGTTTATGGATAAATGAAGGTAATTTTGTTGATAAATATAAGTAACACAATTGCCCATGTGTTAGCCTCCGTAACCACGCGCTTAAAAATCTATGCTCCTGCTTTTTTAGAAGAACAAATATTCTTGAGCGCGTATCTGCCTCCCAAATCTTTAGAAAATTTGGTGAAAGATCTACTAGGCTGCTACGTCAACTTTATACTGTAAAACTACGCAAAACCCCGTAAGCATGGCGCGGTACAAAGATTTTGGAGTGCCTTACTGATGGAGAATCGTAGGTAAAATATTGTAAATAAATAATTACTGTATTTTCGACAAGTCGAGGGACGCCGTTGTACATGGTCATCAAATTGCGATACGGTACATAGTATTATGATTAGCAGGACCAAGACCGGGAGTAGTAAAATTGTAGCCAGTAGTGTGATCCCACATGGTCCAAATACGCTAAGGAGTAAATCTTCACAGAATGAGAGACGTAGAGGTAAAAGTTAGGTTATTAATGTGGAGTATGCTGATGAGGAACTAGTACCATAAGGTTGTATATACATTGCTGGTCAGTTGAGTGAAGCATGAAGAAAAAGCTGCAGAAACACTTTAAGAATAGTGGCATATCACTAATAAAATAATTAGGCATAGTCGTAGGAGAGGAGATGTATGCACCGAATTAGTGATATGTGATATCGGTCAACTTGCCATTGCTTGGTTGAGACAGTGACTTTATTGGGTGGCGGGTCGCATCCGCTAATTTGCAGTGTTTTAAATAAACATTGGTGGCTTGTTGTACGGAGAACACTGCCCAGGCGAGAATCCACCAGTTATGGACCAGTGCTGACCGGTGAAAATACATCAACAATATTGCATCTAATCGATTCTCCGCGTGGATATTCGCAGTCACGTATTGCCAATACGTTTCGGAGGAGTGTGTAGTTGTCTCCTTCGGAGTCGAGCGCAAATGGTTGGAGATGTTGAAGTCGAGGAACTCAGGTGCTATGCATTGGTTTGATGAGCTTTCCAGATTCATTTTGTTTGTCATGATTGCGAAGCACGGATGATTTCATTGATCTGTGTTGGTTTCTTGGTCAGGTGGGCGTCGCAGTTAGGTCCTCAAAGATGTTCCGTGCAGATAATATTATCCAGTAGAACAAGAAAGAATGACAAACGGACAGAGCAAAATGTCAAGAAAATTCAACAGGACTATATAAATGTATAAAACTACAAAATGTTTGGTAACGTTGTGTTGGAAAAAAACAATGGAATGGCCGAGTATGTTATACAAGATATCTGTTATTTCGCAAGCATGTAGGTGACCCGTTTTTTGTCGACTGTGAGATCCAAATGCTGTCCGAATTGTCCTAGCTTTCGCAACAGTTTTCCTGTGAGACAACCGGGAGTATCAGGTTTTGTTACCTGGTAAATGAATTGAGGGCAACAGCAGAACCTAGTAAGGGGTGAACTATGTAAATATGATGTAGATTGTGGAAACGGTCGACAGTGATAGAGCCTATCGTACGAACATGTATGAGAGTCACTTTAGTTGCTACGCCGGGTAAGAGACCTAGGAAAATAATAACATAACATGTTTAGTAATCGGAGGCTAGAGAAACAGCTGGGTGTTGGTGTAAGACGGTGTGTCAAAGAAGTTGTGACGAGTATAGAAGAGAGTATATACTAAAGATGTAGCGAGAATATGGTTGCAATGCCAGCTCTGAAAGGGACGAAGTGTAGCGGTAAAAACTAGGGAGCTCTACATTGTAGCATACAAGTCAAATAGATGGCAGGAAAGGGCGATACCAGGAGTCGGATTCATTATGCGATAAAAACTTCCCGCTGTTTTCTGACTAGACACAGACTGATAATCGTTAAAGGATTAAAACGAGCTAAAAGAGAAGGGATTATATACTATGGCTTTAGCGAGAAAACGGTTGCAGCGCCCGCACTGAAAGGGACCAGTAAAACAGCATAATGTGCGCAGCAGCGCCAAAAGCTACTTAGTGTTCCACTCTAAGTTGGACATCCACGGTGGAAGGTAACAGTCATATACACGGCTAGTGAATGAGTAGCTGGCAGCCTGGTTATATTTAATCAGGAGCGAATAAAATTTTCATAAAAGAGGGCGAACAGACAACAATGCTTGCAACGGCCGTAGTGAAATAACGGTTGTAGAGCCATCCCTGGAAATATCCATTAGCGAAAGAATAATACAGACAAAACCGCTAGAAGGTGCTAAATGTTTCACTGCAACGTTTGCTTATACAGTGGAATATACAACACTCAAAAGTCGGCAGAGAATAGGAAGGGTACGTGACGAATTAGTTATGAAGCAAGAGCCGCGCGTAAGGAAAGCGAGCGACACTCTACGGATAATATGCTCATATAAATTCCAACTAACGCAATGCCCTGAATAATCAGCGCCAAAATCACTGTGACCAAAGTTGTGCAGCAATACTTGCGCAGTTATTACTCACCTGGAGCAAATAACCTGCTCCTGAAACACTTGGGGCTAGCAGACATGCACCTAACCGAGCAACTTTCTGCATTCTTTCTGTATTGTGCAGCACAGAACTAAGTTCCGTAAAATAGAAACCATGAATCGCATGACAAGAAGTCAAGCTACAGCTGCGAACTGCTGCGTAACAACGCATTGCTCCGTGTTTGAATAGCTAAAGGAAGGTATAAGCACACATGCTTCGTTAGCCTACTAGGAATGTCAAGGCATTATGGCACCTGAGTAGCGCGGTTTTCCATGGCACCTCTCATCGGCTATTGCCCTGCTGCCCATACTTCAATATTAGACCGAAAGAGCTGTCGAAAGAAATAGGTAAACGGTGCCATCTAAGTAAGCGGCTGGTATCACTCTATCCTACAACACAACCCACAGAAATACGGTATCGGAAATCCAATATTGCCTGGTTTGGTCAATTTATCCACAACCCATATTAGAACGTAACAGTCAGAACATATCTTTCTAAATCTATAAGCTTAGAGTGCAGCATGCTGCAGCTTATCTACTTAGCCTTTCCTGCTCTTGGACTTCTTTAACAATCTAGCGGGAAATAATACCTCAGAGGAATTATTCTTTGTAATGACGCTAAGCTTTGAAGGGTAATCAAGATACGGGAAGGCTACGAGATACTCCGGTGTGACATTGATGAGGTTTGAAGTTCGTCAGCGAAGATCATTTTGCCACTCAGAATGGGACAGGTGCAGACGCGCTCCCATCCGCAACAATCTGGTCGACATGTATTGATATTTAGTACATGATCTGCAGTACGTTCATATGGAACGTGGCTGTAGTAATCTGGTGCCGTGCCACTTCGTTTGTTCCAGTCCCAATCTGCTCCAAAATGAGGTACTATGCAATTTAGCCGCTTTTGTGGGACGCTAGTTATTTTACATTCAACTATGTTCTCACTGATTCCAAATGCCTCTGAGGGTCCCACGACGAATACGTTATTCAAATTTTGTATATTATGCATAAGCATTACCTCGTAGCACTGAAGACATCGTAATATATGACAACTAACATCTTAAGTGTTTATGCCATCTTCAGATGCTATCTACAGATTTCATAAATGCATGCCAAAATTTAGGATACTCTAAACACGTATTACTCCTCATGTGGAAACGCAGGCGGAATGCTAACCTAAGAGGAAATAGTATACAATTTAGTCAACCATACATTCGCCCATTTTTCTACGAACCTACGCCCTCTCTTGAACGTACCAAGTCCAGATAACTTCCTCAACAAGTTCTGTGTTCACATTATCAAGTCTGGTTGTCCGAAAACGGGCCTAGATGTTATTATGGATAATCCGCATTACACACAGTGGTTAAATGGTTTTACGTATTTACTTAGCTTCATAAATATCTTCGTTTTTGGATTTTTAATCATGAGTTCTTTGTTTATGTAGACTATAACAAGCGCGCATGGTCTATTCCACTCATTAAATCGCTTGAGAATCTTGCCATGGTTAAAGAGCGAAGTGCTTGGAAAAAGCTGTTGTAGGTCGAGTGTGAAGTTCTCGGCTCGAAATACGGACAAGTCCAAATAGTGAAAGCTGAATTCGTCTAATATGAAATGGCAATTTCGTCGTCACAAGCTCATTCACAAGGCTAAGGTCAGACGGAATTCCATCATTAGGGCTGGCGTTTGGGGACCAGATACGACTGTCAAAATGCAAATACCGTTACGTTTTTGCCTCAGACCACATCAAAGTTAGTTTATGAACAGCGTTTACGAAAGTTCCACTGGTTCGCAATATATGTCATTGTGACAGAGTAAAATTGCCCCCAGCATTTGCAGTGGCAACCATTTTTGGGGATAACTATACCATGTATCGCAATTTTGGCGTCGGCATTTGCCGAATGCACCCAAGTTTTAATCACGAACATGTGTTCTTATGCGTGTAATGCATGACTCAGCAGCAGGTTGTTAATCTTTCTGCGGAGAACTGGCACTTTGGTGTGCAAATAAGCAAATTTTTCTCCTATGTGTATTGTGTTCGGAGAAGTGTAATTTGTGTGTTGTTGTCCCGAAAGACGAAAGCCTAGTCAAAGTCGATTGTTGGTGGGAGGGTAACGAATTCATTTGTGTCAGATCCAGGAATCTCAATGGTGCATACATGCACCTCCTTTTGTATATAACCTATGAAAGGTGTTCACATGTTTCTTTTGGTGGCTGAATGCTGTTATCCTGTCCGTAGTCGGGAAGAGGTTGGATTAACTTTCAGCATACTTGTGACTGCTTAGGTGGCGATTCTTTGATTCGCAGATCAGAAGGAAGACTACTGTGACCAGCAGAGCAGCACCCCATCACCTTTTTGACATTTGTCTGGATTGAAGCACCACTTTCACAACCCTAGGGTCACATGTTTTGTAGTTAAATGACCTGCGTAGCCTCAAGATCCATTGCGTTACGATGACTTCCAAAGACAAGGTCTGGTGCATGTGGCATCATTTCTCCTGATTAGGTTTAGTCGCCTCGCACTCATCATGTCCTGAGTCTTGGGTATGCCTTGTGCAAAGAAGGCACTTGCTACGGATCCCTTCAGAAACGCTTCCAACTCACTTTTCACCTGTTTCAACTTGCTCCGCAGGATCTCCGGTTGGATGTGGATGAAACATGCCTGATTCCAGAGGAAAGCTCTCGATAACAAAGTGCTTTTACTTCGTTGGCGAAACTCAATGCACTTCGAATAATTCTAGTTTTATTGTTGTGCTCTATGTTTGGAAGACGGCTGATACGTGTCAAGTTGGCAGCACTAAGTTGGCCATATATAAAGTCATGCAGAATTATATCACCGTGTCCTTATTCTTCTAGGGAATTTGACGTCGATTCTGGTACGTCGGTGTTGATAACTGGTAGTAAACTATATGCAGTCCGCAGTGATGTCAACCGTCCAGTTAATCCGCATACTATCACCGGAGCCAGCATAAGTATAGCACCGCCATCTTCATTTGCTTTTGGGTAGGTGGGAGTACTTGAAAGCCAACATTTTTGCTATTTTGGCTGGATTCATTTTCCATCACAACTATTGATCACGTCCTTTTGCAATGTAGACATATTTTGTAGGGTGGATGACACCTTGACTGTGTTTATTCCATTGGGAATGCGGTAGTTGTTTCATGCACTTTAGGCAACTAGTATTTTGGAGATCTAAAGCCACAGGCACCGAAGTTTTAACGCGCTGCTGAACATCCATCCTTCCTATTGTAGCGGAGCGTAATGCAAAGGACTGGGGCTTGCTCAATGTCAAGCTCTCTGCTAATGAACGATTTCGTTGTTCCTCCTCATTTCAAACATTGCCATCAGTCTTCTATGTTTCTGCAATAGTTCACATATAATAATTACCAGTGGAACAACCATACATATCACTCGGATCCACAAAGAACCTGGTCGACCAAAGTGCAGTTTCAACTAGTTTATATTGACCTTAGTACAATTAAAAATAAATCTTGGTGAGACAAATAATCACCGGATTCCTCATTGTGCATTTGCTGCCATGAAAGAAATCCACAAGCCACTTTCAGTCCGGCTTCATTTGTCAGTTTCTGTTTATTTGTTACAAAACACTGCCTTGCTTATGGCCTTTCAAGTCAGTGGTCGCGCATGTGGGGTCACATTTCTTTCTCCTCTGCAAGGAATTGGCTGCGCTTTAAGTTATGACAAACGCTACGTTTCACAATGCTCTGGGGCAGGTGTAAGCGGTTAGGTCATTTTCTTCGTACATGCTTTGAGATATAATCAAAGCAGATAAATCCAGTATCTACTTCAGACAGCCTTCGGCAGTTGTGTTTATGGCTACTTCAATATACTTGGCTTCGGTTTGAGACGACGACGTTTGCTATATGGCTCTGGACTTAGATTATTTCAAACGTATGTTTATATCGGTCCGTTGCAAAACCAGCGATGTGCAGCTAGAAGATGATCAACACAAGCCAGCTGAAGCAGACTGAATGCAATTAATACAGCTCGTGAAGTTGGATCGAGTGAATACAAACACACGTAAGTATGATGAGATTTGTGCCAGCAAATTAGGTCCGAGTACTAAGCTCGAAGAAACAAGACAAATACAAGGTGTTTAAGAGATCGTCACTGCTTTAACACGCCATGCACACGCTTATTCCCCTGAGACAACACTAATAGTTTTAGCATTTCCACGTCGCTTCAATGAGTTTTACCAAACATCATCGAAAATCAGGCCACGCCATTGAAACGCAGGGCAGGTACTTTGGTTACATACAAAAGTCACACGGTTTTCTAGCTTCCGTTTAACACACGCTGTAAATTCAGATGTTTTCCAGGTATTACCAAAGAAGGCTGATCTTTTTGGAAACATCATAGATACTAAAACGCTAACTGTTTCGGCTACTTGTATTTGTTAGTCAAATACAGCACACTACTCTCCGTTTAATGTTACTGTTTATCCTGCCTCCTAAAGAATACTAATGCGATTTCTGATTCATCCAGACAGATCTAATCAAATAAACGTTTTCCTTTGTTTTCAGTACAGGCTCTGAACTGGATCCTAAAGCAGGTGACATTAGTTACTACGGAACATTTAAATATTAAAGAAAAGTGAACGCAGTTTACATAGGAACATCGAAACAACTGGGATTAGCGTTAGAAAATTTCCGTTATATTTTAATCAAGAAACGCTTTATTGATGTTGGACTACTACCATATTTTGAAGGCTTTTGACCTTAATCTTTTTCATGCACCGTTATAATAGGCGCTGCAGGATAATGCAAATCGCTTTTATTTTAGCTACGTGTATTTAGGACACTATGTATTTCACGGTGCAGTCGAGTAAATAAAGCCAAAAATTTACATACCTGCAGCTTTCTTTGCAACTTGAAGTAGAAGGATTTAACGCAAAATAAATTTTGTTAAAGACTATTTTCGAATTTGTAAGATTTGCAAGAACTTCACGCTAGAATTGGCAATGTATACATTGCAGCATATGTTGCATCACAAGGTTTACATCACATGTAACGAACGGATTATCTTTCAAGAACTGCTAGGCGGTTGCTAGAGTATGTAGTTAGACTTGTTTAAAGGTGAACACAAATATAAGCTTTGTGTTATGAGGTTGAGCACTAATTACTTTGCAATGATTTTACTTTTCTGGATAATGGTCCCACCGCAGTAACATACCATGCTTAAGGGTTCCTTAACAAGCAAAGGCGTAAATACAACAGCCAGTAATAATTCTTAAATAACCGCTTTATATACTTCTACAAGCTACTGAGAAATACATATCAGAACAATACAACACCAACTATGTTTTTTAGCTCGTGCAAAAGCCTAAAATTTGAAAGAGCTTATTTTATCAAGCACGTAAGATCTATACTACGACTATTTTTAAAAGCTTAGGTATTTTACTTTACTTTGGAGTAGGAAGACTTTTGAAAAATGTAATGTATTCGTCCCAGCTGCTCACTAGCTACGTAGCACAACCTAGTCCAGAAAAACTCCAGACGCGTTTCGCCTTATTGGGACTCGTCAGTGGTGCGAATTGTCTCAGTCATCTACTGGGGATCGAACACATGACCAGTAGAGGCACATGCATACTAGCCAGCAGCTTAAGCCACTGAGCCATGGTGTGTTCGGCTGGGCTACTCAAGTTGCAAGACAACTAGGGTATATAGCACGACCTATTTTCCACTGATACGCAGGTTCCTACCTTAGCAAATGACAGAGGCTAGCCTCGGAAGACCATTACTTCTTCTAAATGGACTCCCGATCCATGGCATTTGAAACTAAGTGGAGCTACTTTTTGTAGTACTGTTGAGTAGGTATTTTAAGTATTTTATATTTTATTTGTTGTTTTATTGCGCACATATCAAGTCGCTTCATAACTTCACCTATTTCCAGAACTCCTGAAAGGCACGTTGTATATAGCGTGTTTTGGATGATACATTTTGTCACGGTATAATGTAAAGCAAATATTATATATATATATATATAAGCATTTTAGAACGCCTTCTAACCTCACTTGATACAATTGTTCATTTTATTTCCTTCGGATTCCACTATAATGCGGAAATTCTGAACCCTTTTTAATCAAAGTAAGCAGTAAGATTGCGCGTCAGCATGAGTTTAAATGCATGGCTGACCATGGAGGGACAGTTTGATTGCGCTGCATGGTGTTCTCAAAGACGTAATGACGCTATGAAAATTCTTTCGGTACGAAAGTAAAAAGTCTTTGGTCATATGTTGATATAAATGAGTTTATGGATAAATGAAGGTAATTTTGTTGATAAATATAAGTAACACAATTGCCCATGTGTTAGCCTCCGTAACCACGCGCTTAAAAATCTATGCTCCTGCTTTTTTAGAAGAACAAATATTCTTGAGCGCGTATCTGCCTCCCAAATCTTTAGAAAATTTGGTGAAAGATCTACTAGGCTGCTACGTCAACTTTATACTGTAAAACTACGCAAAACCCCGTAAGCATGGCGCGGTACAAAGATTTTGGAGTGCCTTACTGATGGAGAATCGTAGGTAAAATATTGTAAATAAATAATTACTGTATTTTCGACAAGTCGAGGGACGCCGTTTGTACATGGTCATCAAATTGCGATACGGTACATAGTATTATGATTAGCAGGACCAAGACCGGGAGTAGTAAAATTGTAGCCAGTAGTGTGATCCCACATGGTCCAAATACGCTAAGGAGTAAATCTTCACAGAATGAGAGACGTAGAGGTAAAAGTTAGGTTATTAATGTGGAGTATGCTGATGAGGAACTAGTACCATAAGGTTGTATATACATTGCTGGTCAGTTGAGTGAAGCATGAAGAAAAAGCTGCAGAAACACTTTAAGAATAGTGGCATATCACTAATAAAATAATTAGGCATAGTCGTAGGAGAGGAGATGTATGCACCGAATTAGTGATATGTGATATCGGTCAACTTGCCATTGCTGGGTTGAGACAGTGACTTTATTGGGTGGCGGGTCGCATCCGCTAATTTGCAGTGTTTTAAATAAACATTGGTGGCTTGTTGTACGGAGAACACTGCCCAGGCGAGAATCCACCAGTTATGGACCAGTGCTGACCGGTGAAAATACATCAACAATATTGCATCTAATCGATTCTCCGCGTGGATATTCGCAGTCACGTATTGCCAATACGTTTCGGAGGAGTGTGTAGTTGTCTCCTTCGGAGTCGAGCGCAAATGGTTGGAGATGTTGAAGTCGAGGAACTCAGGTGCTATGCATTGGTTTGATGAGCTTTCCAGATTCATTTTGTTTGTCATGATTGCGAAGCACGGATGATTTCATTGATCTGTGTTGGTTTCTTGGTCAGGTGGGCGTCGCAGTTAGGTCCTCAAAGATGTTCCGTGCAGATAATATTATCCAGTAGAACAAGAAAGAATGACAAACGGACAGAGCAAAATGTCAAGAAAATTCAACAGGACTATATAAATGTATAAAACTACAAAATGTTTGGTAACGTTGTGTTGGAAAAAAACAATGGAATGGCCGAGTATGTTATACAAGATATCTGTTGTTTCGCAAGCATGTAGGTGACCCGTTTTTTGTCGACTGTGAGATCCAAATGCTGTCCGAATTGTCCTAGCTTTCGCAACAGTTTTCCTGTGAGACAACCGGGAGTATCAGGTTTTGTTACCTGGTAAATGAATTGAGGGCAACAGCAGAACCTAGTAAGGGGTGAACTATGTAAATATGATGTAGATTGTGGAAACGGTCGACAGTGATAGAGCCTATCGTACGAACATGTATGAGAGTCACTTTAGTTGCTACGCCGGGTAAGAGACCTAGGAAAATAATAACATAACATGTTTAGTAATCGGAGGCTAGAGAAACAGCTGGGTGTTGGTGTAAGACGGTGTGTCAAAGAAGTTGTGACGAGTATAGAAGAGAGTATATACTAAAGATGTAGCGAGAATATGGTTGCAATGCCAGCTCTGAAAGGGACGAAGTGTAGCGGTAAAAGCTAGGGAGCTCTACATTGTAGCATACAAGTCAAATAGATGGCAGGAAAGGGCGATACCAGGAGTCGGATTCATTATGCGATAAAAACTTCCCGCTGTTTTCTGACTAGACACAGACTGATAATCGTTAAAGGATTAAAACGAGCTAAAAGAGAAGGGATTATATACTATGGCTTTAGCGAGAAAACGGTTGCAGCGCCCGCTCTGAAAGGGACCAGTAAAACAGCATAATGTGTGCAGCAGCGCCAAAAGCTACTTAGTGTTCCACTCTAAGGTGGACATCCACGGTGGAAGGTAACAGTCATATACACGGCTAGTGAATGAGTAGCTGGCAGCCTGGTTATATTTAATCAGGAGCGAATAAAATTTTCATAAAAGAGGGCGAACAGACAACAATGCTTGCAACGGCCGTAGTGAAATAACGGTTGTAGAGCCATCCCTGGAAGTATCCATTAGCGAAAGAATAGTACGGACAAAACCGCTAGAAGGTGCTAAATGTTTCACTGCAACGTTTGCTTATACAGTGGAATATACAACACTCAAAAGTCGGCAGAGAATAGGAAGGGTACGTGACGAATTAGTTATGAAGCAAGAGCCGCGCGTTATTTCGGGATGTGGCACGTACTAGTAGGCATTCCATGTTGAAAGCAGGAAGGTTAATAGCAAGGAATTACATACTCCATCTATGGAGTTACACCAGTTGCCGAGCCACCACTGAAAGCAGTCTGAGGCAGGGGGAATAAATTGGGCAGCGGCGTCAAAATGTGTTCCACCTTAGAGTGGACTTCTACGGTGAAGCGTATTAATCAGATTGACGGTAAAATAAGAGTAAGGGTGCGTGCCGGATTAATTGAGAAGCAGACGTCACTCGCTATCTGAAGAAAAGGCATATACTGACAGGCATTCATAGTTTTTAAAAATATGGTGTGGGGGTAGACGGGATTACATGCTATAGCTGTAGTGAGGAAACGGTTGCGGAGCAGCTCTGGAAGGGACGTGAAATCGCATAATGTTTTTAAGCTGCATTGCCAAAAGATACTAAGTGTTCCACTCTAGGTGGACTACAATAGTGAAAAATACACGTCTAATGTGATAGAGTAGAGTAATGGTGAAAGCTGGATTTAGTGTGAATCAGAAGTCAGCGGCTACCGGGAGATGAGGCATTGACTGAGAGTCGGTCAAAAATAAGCACTTGGTCGAGAACGGAAGCAATTGCATACTACCGCTGTAGTGAGAAAACAGTTTCAGCGACTAGATAAACGGAAATATAGGTAGCCGGTTAACATGGGCATCGACACCAAAATATACTAAGTGTTCCATCTCAATCTGGACATTTAAAGTGGAGCGTACTGGTCAGTTAGATAGAAGAGTACAGAGTGGAGGGTCCGTATTGACGGTGAAGCAGGATCTGCTAGATATCCTAACGTAAGGCACGGACTAATTATTGGTAGTTGATTGTTAAACACCGTAGCGAGAATAAATGGGACGACTTTCTACATATGTGAAAGGTTGCAAAACCATCTTTGAAAGTGAATAGGGGTATCCGGTAAAGCTGCGCACCAGCGCCGAACGTTGCTAGGTGTTCCACTCTAACACGGACTTCTACAGTGAAATACTCAAGTCAAATAGACGGCAGATAAAGTAGTATTGCTTGCCGGACTACTTGTGAAGCAGGAGTCAATCATTATCTTAAAATGTAGCACATACTAATAAGCAATCTGATTTTGAAAACTGGAGTGAGAAGGGACAACTGCATATTAAAGCTGTATCGAGGAAGCGGTTTAAGAGCCTTCTCTGTAACAAACTTGGGGTAGCAGAATGATATGGGCTGCGTCACAAAAGGCTACTAGGTTTTCTACTCAAAGGTGGGCTACAACAGTGAAAAAGACAAATCAAACAGATAGCGGAGAAGCTTAGGGATCAGAGCATGTTTAGCTATAAAGAAGTAGCCGCTTAATGTAGTAATATAAGGAACGGACGAATAGAAGTTCAAGTTTGAAAACTAGAGTAAGAAGAGGCGGGGGGACATAGTACAGCTGTAGCGAGAGTAAGGTGACAATGCCAGTGCTGAAAGAGACGTAGACTTGCCGTTTGATAAGGGCTGCAACTTTAAACGATACTTAGTGCTCCACCCAAAAGTGGGCCACTCAATTGTAAAGTATAGTTTTAACAGACGGCCTAGTAGAGTGATTGTGTACGCCGGATGTGTTGGAAAGCAGGAGCCAAAATTTCTCTTAAAATTAGGCATGGACGTACAAGCATGGGCTGACAAGTTTAAAACTGTAGTACGAATAAAAGTGATTACACACTACAGCTGTAGAGAACACCCGTTGCAGTCGCACCTCTAATCAGGACCAGAGGTAGCAGGATGAGATGGGCAGTAGCGCCAATAGGTCCTACGTGTTCCCCTCCAAGGGGATTGCTACAGTGAATTAGTAGTGTTAAATAGACGGTGGAGAAGATTAATGGGGCGTGACGGGTCAATCTTGGAGCAGAAGTACCTTGCCATCGTAATCTAAGGCACGGGCTGATAGTCCTTAATGTTAATGAGAGGAGTGAGAATATACGGGTTGCCTACTACAACTGTAGCGAGAATAAGGTTGTAAAGCCAGCTCTGTATCGGAAGAGAGGTACCAAGATGATATGGACTGTATCTTCAAAAGAGTAAATTGTTCCACAACAAGGCGGACTTCCACAGTGTAAAATGCAATTAAATTAGAGGCAGAGAACAGGAAGGAGGGTGCCCAATCAACCGTAAATAGAGAAAGCGGTTGGAGAGCGAGCTCTGTAGGGACTAGGGTTAGCGGATTGTGCTGGGCAGCGTCACCCAAAGATGCTTAATGTTCAAAGCCAAGTTGAATTTCTACTATGAAATAGTAGCATGTAGCGGTGAAATGTGGATGAGCCATAGTCTGTGTGGCAATTCCGTGCGTACCAGTGATATTAGAGATAACCAGATAAAGAGGTAAATTAGTGGACAACGACATGTGCAAAACGGAAGGAGATAATGATAAGCATGTAAGGTCGAGGAATCAACAAGCATGAAGTAACATGACGAAAAGGTCAGCAACTCGGATGTTTGTGAGATGTGCGAACCCACAATGCTGAGGGTTGTCTGTTAAGATGAAAGGTGAATTGGCCATTGGGTAAGTTGTTCTTTGAGACCAATCATTCGTTATAACTTAAACAGACTGAAATTGTGGGCGACAGGCCTCGACGTGAGTAAGCCGGAAGTTGAGAAAAATAAGAATGTAAGGCCATAGAGACCTCAAACATAAGATGAAGTAAGGAAGCTATTGGGAATTCCAATGTTTGTGAGCGATGCGGCATCACAATCCAAAAGGAATCCTCTAAAGCTGAAACGGGAATGAGTCGAGGCTCGGTAGTTCATCGAGGCTTAGCAGTAACACATGAAGGGAACAGATAGCGTTTGGAAGTAGCACATAACGGCATTAAGAACACGAAAGCAGATAATAATAGGAACATATGGTCAAAGGGACATATAGCATAAGATGGGAGGGGTGGAAACGTTATTTGTCATGACGGTTTTGATTTATACGGCCTTGCTATTCAGATGGAAGCCTGTAAAGATGAAATGTTAATGGGTCACGGGCTTGATGGCCCCCCGACTGAGCAGATATACTTGAGTGTTAAAATATACAATTAAAACGGATGTCGAGTTTCATATTTCCTCTAATCCAAAATGTCCTGGATCGATTAAAGCGGTTCGGGTCAAAGCGTCTTTGGCCGTTACTGGTAAATTTTCCGCTTGTTCCCAGTTTTAATCCCGTTTTACACCCAATGTTTCGCCCTCTTATTATGTCCTTTAACTTATGTATACGTGTTATGATTCCACTCCGTTTTCCACTATGTCCATCTCGCAACGCACCGAGCCTGTTGTTCCAGGTGGCTAACATTCTTAGGCTATGGCACTTTGTAGCATTTCAAGCTGCAATCCGCAAGTAACTGACGAATCCGGCAGTATGCAGTGCGATGCTTGCAGCCGATGGCACCACCAACTTTGCGCGGACCTGAAAACCGTGCAGTACACAACGCTGGCTTCTAGCGAATAGTAGCTCTCAATTGTGCTAATTGCCGTAGTCGCCCGCAAAGACGCGCGGCCTTTCGTATGAGATACGAATCTCTTGATACTCAGCTGCGAAATGTAGAGCTTTTGTTCTCGCGGCTCTCAGATCTTCACCTTAAGATTGTCCTTCTCATGACTACGCTTCCGGTCTCCAAGAACACAGATTTGGTCGCTTACACTGGAGATCAACTTGTGGCACCAAACATTATGTCATCCGTCCAAATGGTCGCCGGCCATGAAAATGAAGCTTCTTCGGACGTCGTATCAAAATATACTCTGGTCACCTCCGAATTGCTAGTTCAAAGGTCCCTTTGCGTAAAGCGAAAGGAAGCCAGGGAACTCGTAAGCTCTCTGCTAAACGAGCAGTTCTAGTCGTCTCGGCACCGAAAACAAGCCGTGCCGTTACTTGTCAAACCGTCCGACGTTTGTTTAACGGCAAACGTACTACTTGTCAATTGAAGCTGCCGGATATCTCAGCTCTCACAGACGATGCACGTTCTGAAAGTTTGTTTGACTTCACTCAAGGCGACAAATAGTCGCTGGATCCTGCTTCCGTTATCAAGAAGAAAAGTCAGACCAAATCTGCCATTAAGCCTTTCGCTGAAATTGATGACACGTAACAAAGTAAGGCATCTGCAATGGAACAAAAAACATACACTGCCGTTGATACCTCATCAAAAGGGATAAAGATAGTCCCATTAGAAGTGTTGAAGCCACTTGCTCCAAGTGTCGAAGCAAAGACCCAAGAGTTAAGAAGTGTGGCTTACGATCGGAATGCGCAACACGTACCGTGTGTCACTCGCCGTGCTGGTCGGGATTATTTCGTTGCTCCGGTCTTCTCAAGTTTCCGGATTCAAATTTCTTCGCACATCGGCCTGGGTACACTCATTCAATCGGGCTCGATCAGGTCTACCCATTGCGCAAGCTTTCTTGACGGTACTATAAACGGATCAACGTCAAAAGCTGGTTTTCAATTTTGACTGTGTTTCAGCACGGCCGTTTGCCTACAAGTGCACCGATTTTCTGCCTTTATCAAGGTTTTTGGACTTATCAGAAAGCTTACTGCTAGGTCTTTTTCAAGAGACCTAAACCAAACCCTGTTGGTAGCTGCACAAGGCAACTAGAAGCAATTATATTTTCATACACCGCCTTGGTTGACCAAGATCTCTCACGTCGCATTGTGAATCGCGCTCTATCGAACGCACGCTCTATCGAACGCACGCAAATCTCTTTGTTGGGCCGGATTTGTGCGTGTGCGCCTGTTGGAACTTGCGGCATAACGTGACGCGGCGCGCAAAGGAATTGACCTCAGGGCTACCTGTGCACGGAGCGGTCGATTTTTGAAGGATAATCTACCCTCGGCGGAGTTTGGACAACTGAGCGCTCTTACAACCGGTTGGTTTGTATCGATCATTGCATCTGTAACCGTGGCCTGTTTGGACCTGTGTGAATTCTCGTGCACTTTTGATAGGTCGTATAAGCCGTAAAATCCTAGTCTGTTTCCTCGGTGGTTTGTCGATAACTGTTTAATTCCTCTTGATCACTGAAACAAAAACGGTGAAATTTGTCCCCTATTTTCTTACCCTTGTCCACATAAAATAGTTTTCACAAGCCCCAAAACCGAGTGACCAATCAGTAAAAATGCTCGTTACCTCAGTTTAAACAAGAAACTCAAAGAAGAGACAGGAAGCCATTGCAATGCTGGCAAAACATCCTGCTTATAACCAATCCGTCAGCACGGAAAAAATTAAAGGCTCATCATCTAAGATGAAAATAAAGCCGAAGTTGCGCGAAAGAGTAGAAAAGCAATCAAATGATAGTTCTCATAAGGTCTCTCTGATAGAGCACAGCGCAGTTACTGCAGAATCGCCCATTAAAGCGATTGAAACGATTGCTGCGCTTGAATTACAGCTGAAGGATTTGAAGGAAAGGTTTGAATCTCTGTACCAAGTGCTAGAGCAATTTAACTCGATTAAGTATCTTTTTAATACTCCAGATACACCAAAAATCGAACACCTTCGATCCGTTGGGAATCTTATACAACATGTTGCATTTGAGGTGCATGATCGCATTAAACGCTCCAAAAATGTTATAGCATTTAATTTACCAGAAAAGTTATCTCTTGAGTCTATCTCCTCTGCAGTGGCAAACGAATGTCATATTGAAAGACGGCAGTTTTCTTGTGTGAGGCTGCGAAAGAAATCTCCGAAGCAGGTCTGTCCAGTACTCTTTAAATTTTCAAACGACACACTTGCTGAAAAATTCATTTGTAGTAGGAGCGCACTATCCCTTAGGAAAGATTACGTATCCATGGTCCTGAAACCAGATTTAACAGTACTACAAAGGGAGTGCAAAAAAGCCTATTTCCGACAAACAGTCTGTGACCAGTATGTTCCGCCACCCACGGAAACTCAGGAACTTCCCCACCTGGTTGACCTAGATGACACTCTGATCATAAATGAATCAGCTCTTAGGTTGAAATCAGATAGCAACTGTCATAAAAATATAGCTTCTGACTCCATTCAGTGTCACATTAGTCCAGCATTACCGCGCAACTCGTCCCCGAACATACAAGAAAGTTCCATTGCGCAAACGACTATTTCTACTCACTCTTTGTCGTTCACCAACCAGGTGCATAGACGCTCTGGTACGAAACTGAAAACCTCCTCTCCTAAAAGCTGCGAACCTTTAAAACTGCGGAACAGCCCTGTTGCAAAGAACACTGGTAGCAAAACCTCACGTGGAATCTACACGGGTTCTCCTAAACACAATAAAAACACAGCTATTTTAAACATTCCACCAAACGCTGTCACCACTGAAAACCAGCAGACAATCGGCATATCTCCAACCATGCAGCATTTGAATATGCGACCTGTGTGCTCCATAACTTGTGAGCCACTTGTTAGAGAACTTAAAGTAGCTGAGAGAAATTGGCCCAACCAAAATCCTCTCAAACTACCTCAACATGTAAATAACCTTAACTGGCACGTAGGTTATGTGCAACAGCCAGAAAATTGTAATCTCCCAGTGGGTCGCCATTTTCCCAGTATTTCACCCTTCCAACCTTTTTTGGGGGGTCAAGTGGCGTTCTACCCGCCACACCCCCAAATGACACTAATTCCGCAAATTATATGTCCTCCGTATCCACCACCCCCACTCCACTCTCTCCAAATACCACCTCGTTGGGGTCCTGTACCTGGATTCCTGTAGACAACCCAACGGACAACAAGACACTGTACTTACTTTTAATTAATTCCCGTTCACTGTTAAATAAAATGCACTTCCTGCGTAATATCCTTCACCTTTCTTCTCCTGATATAGTACTAATTACAGAAACATGGAGTTCACCAGAGATGTCTGACACATTGTTCAGGATACTGGGTTATAACATCTTTCGTAATGACCGTCTTTATGGTAGAGGTGGTGGCTGTATAATCTACGTCAAAGACAAATACTTGGTTCTGCCTTTGAATGAACCATTCCTCCAGAGACTTCCTGATTCGGTGTGGATTACAATTTCTATTAATCCAACAAATCTCTTAGTAGGTTGTATTTACAGACCCCCATCTTCTACACTCACCGTGACCGATGAATTGTTGGACACTTTCTCTCTTATTGCTGACCTCTCATACACTAACAAAATAATCGCTGGGGATTTTAATATGCCCGAAATCCCGTGGTCCCTTAACAATAAACCACAAAAACACAATCCTTTTATGTCTACTCTTGATCGACTGGGATGGGTACAGCACGTCACAGAACCTACACGACTTGGAAACACACTTGATCTAATATTTACGATGGGATGTTCGCATGTGTCCACATACATCAGTGATAAGTTGCCGGGTAGTGATCATAACATTGTTGGTTGTTCTTTCCAAATTCTTTCTAAACCGACAGAATCAGTGATAAATTATCGCCCATTCTCTTCTGTGAATTGGTCAATTTTCTCGGATCTTATAAGGTCTTCATATTGGGAACCATTCTTCTTAGCACATAATGTACAAACTGCTTGTAATGAATTCTACCACCGCATTCAGCTTTGTGTTGAAGTTGTGGCTCCAGAACGTACTAAGAAGTTGAAAAGGACTGCTGCTCCTGTAGGTATCTCAAAAAAGGTAGCCACTAAACTTTATAAAATAAAGAAAAAATTTAGGAAAACTAATGATTTTACTCTGCTGATGCTCCCCACCAGATTGCTTACAGCGTTATACCAAGACCACCACAAAATGCTATGCTCTGAGGAAGTAATGGCACTGAAGGGCGCAAATGTGGTAGGCTGCATCTCAAAACTTTTGGACCGTAGGCAGAATAGAAAATCAAGTTGTATAAACACCATTGTAAACTCTGATGGAACTGCCATAACCGACGGTGCAATCATATGTTCGATCTTCAATGACTACTTTATGTCTACTTATGGTGCTAATGCGAAAGATGATCCTCAGCTCAAGCTGATACACAGAGGGAGTAATACACTCCAAACTGTTGAATTTACACTTAGTGACATATGTCGCCAACTCAGATTAGTTCGGCCATCATGCTCACCAGGCCCTGACAACATCCCTCCAATACTGGTAAAGCACGGAGGTCCAGACATCCCCCTGTTTTTGCTTAATGTATTTACACTTTCCATGCTCAATGGGGAGTATCCTATACACTGGAAACAATCAACTATAATACCAAGGCACAAAAGCGGATCTATGCAAGATGTAAAAAATTACCGCCCAATCCACCACACATCAATTATTTCCAGAATCATGGAGAGGATAGTTAAAGAACGCATAATAGAATATTTGAGTTCTATGAGCCTACTCAGTAAACATCAACACGGTTTTTTGAAAGGTAGGTCGTGCACTACTTGCCAGTTAGATTACCTTGATTATGTGACTAGAGCAAGAGACGCCGGAAGTGCTATCATCGTAATATTTCTTGATATCCAAAAGGCTTTTGACCGTGTCCCACACAATTTATTGCTGTTGAAGCTTATGTCCTATGGTATCACTAATTCGCTTCTAGTCTGGTTGTCTTCTTA
Organism: Dicrocoelium dendriticum; assembly: GCA_944474145.2. Lineage (NCBI taxonomy): Eukaryota > Metazoa > Platyhelminthes > Trematoda > Plagiorchiida > Dicrocoeliidae > Dicrocoelium > Dicrocoelium dendriticum. Next base: position 97,995,972 of record OX104068.1, on the reverse strand, counting down.
CCTCGAGGGTAGAAAGTAAGTGGTCAAAATCGGTAACTATACATCTGAAGCCACTACAATCTCTAGTGGAGTGATTCAAGGTAGCGTGCTAGGCCCGCTTTTATTCTTAAGCTATTTCAACGATGTCCTCGACGAAATCTCGTATGGAAAGCCGTACCTTTTCGCAGATGATGTTAAAATTGTGTATTGTTCCACCCCTGGGCAACGTAGTCCTAACTTAGCCTATATTCAGTCTGACTTGTCCGCATTGGAGCTCTGGAGTAACTCCTGGAAGCTTCACTTTGCCACGGACAAGAGTAATATATTGTACTACGGCTGTGGCCCTTCTCTAAACATCCTTACATTAAACGATACCCCCATTCCTGTGTGTGGCGCAGTCCGAGACCTTGGTCTAAGATATTCTGCCTCATTTAACTTTTTAGAGCATGTTATATTCTTGCAGGCTTCTGCCAGAAAAGTGATCGCCTATATAAGTCGAACTCTTATTTTGAGGGATTCCAGGCTTCAAGCCTTTAAAATATGTGTTAGGCCGAAACTTGAGTACTGTACGATAGTGCATAGTAATCTGAGAAAAGTGGATATTATAGCACTAGAAAACATTCAACGATCATTCACAAAATGGTTTCTGAACATGCCTAATGCTATGACATACCGTGAGCGTTGCGAGGCGCTAAATCTGGAGCCGCTATGGCTACGCAGACTCAAACTTAATCTGTGCCTTTTATACCGCTTACTATTCGGATTGACCTTCACTGCTCAGCCACAACTCGAGTTTCAGACTCGTATGCGCTATTAACTAAGAAACAGCGAGCGCACAGTGAAAATACCAAAGTCTCGCACAATGCTCCGCTCAAAATTTTTCTCTGTAAAATACGCGTTAATATGGAACAAACTTCCATCGAGTGTTAGAAACTGCACTACCTATGCACAATTCAGACGCATGATTAATATTCACCTGACTGTTGCAAACATCTGGTCAACACTAAGCCAAACGGTGACTCTAGATGATTTGTATGAGAAAGGTCCTGGATACGTATGAAAGTCACCATATCCTCTATTCGTTTCAATAATATAAGATTACCTACATATAATTGCATTCTTGAGTATATATTTGAGAACGATCTTACTCCTATTAATCCGTTTAACCGATTCTGTTTTCTCCTTTGACGCACTGGTTCGTTGATGCACTACGCCTTCTAAGCTGATGTCTCTGTACCATCGTCGTCACTCGCCAAGATTTTCCATCAAATTGTGACTGGCCTATTGACTGTTAATCATTTCAAAACCCTTATGGGAACCTTTGATCAAAAGACGAACAATTAACTATATTATGCGATCACATTGTACATGTTGATAAGACCACCCAATTGGTCTTTGCCTCACACTGCTGAGGAATAAAGCGTTTATTGTTTATTATTTATGGAGGAATGGTTCGGGTCTAATTCGCCTCCAAATTGCTTGCCCCTTTGATTCTGCACAGAATGACTGCTACTTATGAAAGCAATATCCATGTAAAGCAAACCGGCTTTTGTTGAGGTCGTGGCTGCATTGACTACATCTTTACCTTGCTTCTCTTGCTGGAGCAACGTCACACATATTGGCGGCACACCGTTGTCCTGTTCCTCGATATCAAAGGGGCATTCGCTTCGGTCGATAGGCGTGCAGTCCGGGACTGCCTGCTCAGGAAAGGTGTACCTGAGAAATATGTAAATATCTTCCGCGCATTATACTCGCGTAGCACGGGGAGAATGAGGGTTTACGGCAAGCCGTCGCCTCCCTTCAATATCTCCCGCGGTGTGAGACTACGATGCCCGCTGTCAGCTTTCCGCTTCAACTTCGCTATCCACGAATTCATGAAAATCGCGTTCAAAGGACACGACTTAGAACAGCTACTTCCAGGAGAACGACTCCTTACCTTGGAGTATGTAGACGGCACTGACCTCATCGGTGACAACTCCCAGGCTTTGCAATCGGCATTGGGCAGAGTAGCACTGGCTGTCAGCCGCTTCCGAGTTTGCTTTGCACCATCGAAGTACAAAGTGTTCCTCCAAGCTTTGCCTGGACCGCCTTCCTCCCTGAACCTTGATGGGGATCAGCTAGAAGTCCTTCAAAAACTCAACTAGCTGTGAAGTTGTATCCGCGCCTTAGGATTGAAGGTGAGATCATGAAAAGTATGGCAAAAGCTCGGGGCGTTTTTGCTAACCTTCGCCATTTATGGAGCCTGCACGACATCACTCTCATCCTGAAGGGTAGAGTGTACAATGCAGCGGTACGTTCGACCCTCCTGTACGGTTGTGAAACCTGGCCCCTAAGATCGGCGGACATGAAGAGGCTAGTTAACTTCGACTATCTGTGCCTTCGCAATTTAGCTCAAATCTGGTGGGTACACCGCGTGAGAAACAAGCGTGTTCGACGCCTTGTTTACTGCAAAGGAAAAGGAAATGAATCGCTCAGCACGGTCATTTCAAGCACCAGGTTCCTGTGGCTCGTCCACGTGTTACGCTTGCCAGCCAACCGACTTCCGCGACGTGCGTTGTTTGCGCGCCGAGGGTGTGGATAGATGAAGAGGAGAGGTGGCCAAGCAATGACATGGTCGATAGGAATGAAGGCCCTCACTCCGAAACTGGCCTCAGTTGGATCGTCTCGGCTCCCTTGTTGAGGTACGAAAGAAGATGAAAACGTTTGGCTGGATATACATATTGTTGTGGCTATGAGCCGACCTCAGTAGGGTTCGTGCTCTGAGTTTCTTTGTCCAACTTAGCCTCTTCTCCAACCAAGATCTCGTTATTTAGCTTTATATAATTATGCATAGAAAATTACTATTTTGCTGCATAACAGCCGGCAAGTAGCTAGCGGAAAGAATGCCCATCCGTTCTTAGTAGCTCAGCTGACATGCAGCCGTTGCATTTTATTCCTTTTATTTTTTAGGTATTGCGGCATAGTAGCTGAGGTGTATCCCGCATCTAGTAATGTGTATAGTGTGTAGGTGGGATTAAGAAAAACCGTCATGGTGATGGTTTTACGGATAGTAGTGTTATAATCCCAACGCGACTGAATTCACTGTTGTCCTTCCTGCGGATCTCATGTTAGACGACATGCAATGGTTTAAAACGTGTGTAACGAAGGTTCTTCCGCCTGGTTTTCAAGGCGTTACTGTCAGGAAGCTGATTGGACTGGGGAACGTCCCGGTTAATGTATCAAACCCTCGACAGCGATTTACTCACGTTGTACTCACTACTCCGGAGAAACGCAAAGCTTTCAAGCGATTTGCTTTTAGGCATAAAGGTACAAATTTTAGTGTTCAACCGGACCTATTAATGGCTGCTAGGCTGAAGCTAAAAATGTACATCACGGATCACAAAAGCGTGCGAGCCACCGGTGAATAACTCTCCGGTTAGTCGGCTTCCGGTGGGTCAGCTGGCGGTCGTTTTCGGTGGGCAGTGGTAGCCCATGCTGGTAGCGCACGATCCAGGTATGGACTTAACGAATATGTTGCGGTAGAGATATGTTATGTGCGCAGCCTAAGGAATAAGGAAAATTATTTAGGCCTGCTTGCAGATAAGTGATATCTTGATATACTCGGTTTCAGTGAAAGTGACTGTATCGGGAAATCAAGGATAGTGAATTACGTCTATGTGGCTGCGCTCCATAAAGATGCCATCTCACCGCTGGCCCACAGGGAAGAGGCGTTGCTATTTATGTGAGCTGTAATGTTGATGTTTTGAAGCTTTTGTTAATTCAGTCGGCAGGCAAAACGATTGAAGCCCTGTCGACTGTGATTAGCACATCCTTGGCTCAGGTTACATTGGTAATTGTGTATAGAAGCTCTGGGAGCATATCTAAAAGGGAACCGGAATTTAATCTTTTCCTGTCCGCAAACAAGTGTTTGATGTTGGGTGACTGCAGCTTCCCGGAGCACGGCTGGGCAGCTCATTCTTGCGACAGCGTCAGGCTCATTAAGCGCTGACTTACTTGAGCTTACGCACCAAGTACTGTTGCATCAGTTCATTGATCTACCCACTAGGTGCATGGACGCCCATTTACCGTCTACCTTGGACATTTATTTGCTAAGTCACTCGATTTTGTTGGTTATATTGCTTACGGATCTCCACTGGGTTCCAGTGATCATGTTTGTTTGCTCTTCGTTTGTACACTGTCTATGCGCTACCAGAGTAAGTTTCAGGCTCTCCCGAACATATGGCACGCAGGTTTTCAATTAATGAGAGGTAAGGCTTCGGGTTTCCGTTGTGCGATCTCAGGTAATGCTACTGCCCATGTTGCCTGGGATAAATTTAAGTCCTACCTCCAACAAGTCTCAGCTTCCTTCATCCCAGTCACAAGGAGAAAGAAGACAACAGCACAGCCTCCCTAGATATACCATTTTCACTTTAAACTGGACATTTTTCAAACCAAACTGGACATTTTGCAAACCAAAGTGGACATTTTGCAAACCAAACTGGATATCTTGAAAAAACGGATATTTTGCAAACCACATTGGACATTTTGCAAACCACATTGGACATTTTGCAAACCACATTGGACATTTTGCAAACCAAAGTGGACATTTTGCAAACCAAACTGGACATTTTGCAAAACAAATTGGACACATTGCAATCTAAGTAGCAACTGGCCAATTTGTTGGTAAGAAACGAGCAGTAAGACTGCTGAATGATGTTCCGCATATACATTGTGATGACGCTAATACACCGGCATTGTGTAAGCAGCGGGCTACACTGTAAAACATTTGCTTGATCCTGAGCAGCGACCGAAGTTCTGAACTACGCTCCCCTCTCCCCATTGACATTCGTCTAGTTGGGGTGCAGTGCCCATACGCATCAACCTGTGTTGGTGTGTGGCAATTGGAAAATCGGACTTCCGAATCGTAATTGTGTATCAATCATTTTGTGAGTGGATTGCGATGCGCAATCTCAATGTGCACCGTTATTCTCATTAGAGAGAACCTTGTCCGATTCGGTCAATGGGACCATGTCGGATGAAGCAGGTAGGCGGTGTCCCAGCTTCGCCCGTCTCTCTATTAGCTTTCGCAACTGCCACGTTATTGTATCAGCGTAGGCTGTATTGACCCCCAGCAAAACCAGTCTAGAGCTATAGCCTATTGTTGCAACATATCAACTACTGAGGAGTGGGCCGATTACACGATGTTCAGGCCACATTGTGGTCACGATAATGTAACCGAACTGCGTACGTAGCGGGTGATTGTGTAAGCCCTTCTCTTGACATGAGTGCCGTTCGCCTCGGTCCAAATCGGTGACCTATTTTCCCCTAACCCCCCCCCATAGGAATTCTTGTGTTTTGTCTGGGTGTGTGGACCGACCTATGCAGCGGTACCACTATTGGAGCCGAGCATACGATAATGGTTCCACTCAACACAACTTAGCTTTATTAGCTCCGTGCCGCACGAAACGACCAAAATGAGTGACGAACAACAGGAGAGCTGGTGTCCGACGCGACGGCACTGCAGGCGAACATCATTTGCGCAAAGAGAAGTTCTCACAAAACTTGTGCTTGTCGACGGCAAAACTACTCGGGAAGCCGCTGAAGTCGCAGGTGTTAACGCGAGTACGGCAAGGAACATCATTAATGCCTACAAGCGAGAAGGCTCAAATACCCAGCGCACCTGCGGTGGAAACAATAGGGAGAAGCTGACTCCCAGTGTATTGCAGCGTGTCGAAGAAGCGGTTGAACGGCACTCTGAGGACATGTTGGTGCAGCTGCAGATGCGCCTGAGAGAGAATGGTATAAACCTGTCAGTATCCTCTGTCTTCAACGCCCTCAGAAAACTAAAGATAAATCTCAAAATGTGTCATTACGAGCTCGACCGAGTCAACAGCGCCACGACAATCGCTAGCCGACAGGCGTACACTCTCGAATTCTCGGTGACCGTCCTGCTCTTACACGCTAAGCCAACTGTTAATATTGAAAACGCACATTTTGATATTGAAATGGTGTATTAACAAAATATAAGGCAGTAACCATAGCAAAGATCAGTTGACGAAGGGTTGTCCGGCTGTCGTTTTCGTCAGGTTCATCATTGTATTGAGAACGCAGTTCATGCAGTCCTGCTGCATTACCATCCCAACGCTGTCCTGAATGACCGTGCTCAGCGTCTGCTCAGGTGTGGGGTTAATAAGCAGGCGTCTCGCCGACGCTTTCACCTTTGAAAAGACGTGTTCTACCGGGTTTAGCATGTACGAGTAGGGCGGCAAGAACTGCAGGTGATAAGACGAACCAAGGATCCTCCTTAGCTCATCAGGCATATGGATCCTGGCATTGTCCATGATCAGCCACGCGCCGTTCATCTCCACTATGCAGCTTATACGCGCCACCAGTTCCTCGACGAACGCTGAGAACTTCGCACCATTGCAGGTGCCATCGTTAATGATCTTTGAATGGATGACGCCTTGGTTATTCATTGCAACAATCAGGGTTACCATGCGACCTCTGACTGCGGGTAACACGACGTTCGCGCGCGTCCCTCTTCTTGAGCGAGCCTGAGTTCGCCTCAGATGAAGGTTGAAACCACTCTCATCTATGAAGATGCATTTCTCCTTGTTAGAAGGTGCATGTGCCGGGAACTCGAAAGCGTACGCCTGTCGGCTAGCGATTGTCGTGGCGCTGTTGACTTTTTGAGATTTATCTTTAGTATTCATTGGGTGTTGGAGACAGAGGATACTGACAGGTTTATACCATTCTCTCTCAGGCGCATCTGCAGCTGCACCAACGTGTCCTCAGAGTGCCGTTCAACCGCTTCTTCGACACGCTGCAATACACTGGGAGTCAGCTTCTCCCTATTGTTTCCACCGCAGGTGCGCTGGGTATTTGAGCCTTCTCGCTTGTAGGCATTAATGATGTTCCTTGCCGTACTCGCGTTAACACCTGCGACTTCAGCGGCTTCCCGAGTAGTTTTGCCGTCGACAAGCACAAGTTTTGTGAGAACTTCTCTTTGCGCAAATGATGTTCGCCTGCAGTGCCGTCGCGTCGGACACCAGCTCTCCTGTTGTTCGTCACTCATTTTGGTCGTTTCGTGCGGCACGGAGCTAATAAAGCTAAGTTGTGTTGAGTGGAACCATTATCGTATGCTCGGCTCCAATAGTGGTACCGCTGCATAGGTCGGTCCACACACCCAGACAAAACACAAGAATTCCTATGGGGGGGGGTTAGGGGAAAATAGGTCACCGATTTTGACCGAGGCGAACGGCACTCATGTCAAGAGAAGGGCTTACACAATCACCCGCTACGTACGCAGTTCGGTTACATTATCGTGACCACAATGTGGCCTGAACATCGTGTAATCGGCCCACTCCTCAGTAGTTGATATGTTGCAACAATAGGCTATAGCTCTAGACTGGTTTTGCTGGGGGTCAATACAGCCTACGCTGATACAATAACGTGGCAGTTGCGAAAGCTAATAGAGAGACGGGCGAAGCTGGGACACCGCCTACCTGCTTCATCCGACATGGTCCCATTGACCGAATCGGACAAGGTTCTCTCTAATGAGAATAACGGTGCACATTGAGATTGCGCATCGCAATCCACTCACAAAATGATTGATACACAATTACGATTCGGAAGTCCGATTTTCCAATTGCCACACACCAACACAGGTTGATGCGTATGGGCACTGCACCCCAACTAGACGAATGTCAATGGGGAGAGGGGAGCGTAGTTCAGAACTTCGGTCGCTGCTCAGGATCAAGCAAATGTTTTACAGTGTAGCCCGCTGCTTACACAATGCCGGTGTATTAGCGTCATCACAATGTATATGCGGAACATCATTCAGCAGTCTTACTGCTCGTTTCTTACCAACAAATTGGCCAGTTGCTACTTAGATTGCAATGTGTCCAATTTGTTTTGCAAAATGTCCAGTTTGGTTTGCAAAATGTCCACTTTGGTTTGCAAAATGTCCAGTTTGGTTTGCAAAATGTCCAGCTTGGTTTGCAAAATGTCCAGTTTGGTTTGCAAAATGTCCAGTTTGGTTTGCAAGATGTCCAGTTTGGTTTGCAAAATGTCCACTTTGGTTTGCAAAATGTCCAGTTTAAAGTGAAAATGGTATAGATTCTACTGGCAGGCGTCTGCTCAAAATTGGTCCAAATTTTTACGGCTTAACCAAGATGCTCCGCCCACCGGTATTTATGAAAGGTACCTTAAGACAAGAAATGGGTGTAAGCAACAGTAAAGCAATACTCGGCTTAACTTTGAGAAAAGGCTAGCGGAAGAAGCTCCCGAGAATCAAAAGGACCTTTCGCATACGTCAAAAATCACTGCCCTATGGATATGTCAACTCCCGTATGGATGCGTGCTGATGGTACTTAGGCGCATACGGACTATGACAGGGCCTGCGTATTTAGTAGGCCATATGCAGCTTGTAAGATAAACCTCTTTAACAGGCTTTGAGCTTGTCGGCAGGATCCCCGAGTGTACAGGAGACGGAAGTCAGTAAGCTGTTACAAGCGCTGAACCCCACTAAGGCTTCTGTGCTGGATTTAATTCCCCTAAAACCGTTGCATGAGTTGGTTGCGTTAATAAGTGAACTAATCGCTATGGGTTTCAGCAATCGCTTAAAAGCTGTGCATTACCTTCCAAATGGAAGGAAGCTGTCATCTGTCCATATTCAAAACGGGACAGGTGTCTGGCTGCTATTTGTAGACCAATTAGTCTGACGAGTGTAGTAGTCAAACTCCTCGAGAAACTGGTGAGAGATGCATTGGCGTGTTATGTGAGTAGGTTTGATTTACTTAGCAATGTACAAGACGGATACGGGATTGGATTTGCGTGTCTGTAGGACTTACTGGTGGCTCGCGAAAGCTGGGAGGATGCAGTGGATAACAGTCAGGCGTTAAAGGTTCTTTTCGTGGAATTTTCGAAAGCATGCGACAAGTTACCCTATTTGAGGCTCGCGCAAAAGCTGACCTACGAGCCATCTGGCTGCACCCTTCAACTAGTGACTACCTTCTTGCATGGCCGAAAACATTGTGTTTGGGTAGACCGTGTCCTATCGATTAGGCAGTCTCTAATCAAATGCGTGCCGCAGGGCTTGGTCCATGGACCAATGCTGTTCTCTATCAATGGGAAGGAGCTCGCCGCAGGGCTTGTGTTACCATCGCTGCTGACGACTTGAAGCTCTGGCACATTGTCGATGTTCCTGAGGGTTCCGAAGCTGTTCAGCGAATATTGGATAAGAGTTGGGACTGGTCTAATTTAGGGTTATTGTCAATGAACCAAGGAAAGTGCTCAGTACTACGAATTGGAGAATGTTGTCCTGCTGCTAACTACTTTGTCGGCTGGGTCGAACATCCCCGTGCGTCTAGCTAGCCTGATCTAGGTGGTCTACACTTTTCGGCTTTACACTCCGATGACCACTGGAGGAAGGCCGCAAGCAGACGTTTCCGCATGTTGTGGTTAATATAATGCTCTTCCGGCGTCTTGGCGGGCAGAATCTTTACGAGGCTGTTCTCGGCTTCCGTTCGGCCGCATCTGAAATACTGCGTCCAGGCTTGTCCGCTGTGCCTCGTCCGGGACAAAATGGAGCTAGAGAGGTTTTACGGTTGGATACGAGGTTAGTTGAGGTATTACGGGACCATACGTACCCCGAGCATCTACTCCCTTTAGAAATGCACTTATGCCCAATCAAAGGTTTAGAGGAGACTTGATCCTAAACTACTGTATCTTAACGGGGAAGGTTGGTCCAGATTTTTCTTGGTTCTGCAGACCCGCTATGTTGTCTGATCTACGCGGTCATTCCTTGGAGCTGGACAAATCGCGGTCCCATAAGAGTAGCGCGGAACTCCGACTATCATCCCCAGCCACCGAGCACGGAAACATGCTTCCGGAAAGTGGTTTAATCAGTGGATTTATTTTTAAGGGGTTTGAGCGGCAACTTGACGCACTTGGCTGGCAGCACAAAACATTTCCCTTTACCTGACTGACTGGCGTCCTCATACCTTGCTTTTCTTTTCTCTACTTTACTTTACGCATTATTAGTATCTTTTATTTCAACTGCTCTTTCTTATTCTGTAACTTCGATTTCCCCTCCTATTTATTGTTTAACTAACCTGACTGCCAAAGCATAATCTGCTAGGAAAGGAAAGGTGGGTGATAATTGGAAGGTCAGTGTTTGATCCGGCTGTTTCGTTTTAGATCCATCAAATTCTGAGCACCTCATCAACTTCTGGCTCAACAATCCACTCAAGAGAGAAGTCGCACTGGTTTCTCCTATCGTTCCAGTCCCAACCAAACTAGAACTTGAAATTGCGTTCTTGCCGGACGAGAATGTTTTCATCGTTGTGTAATCAAACGCTCCGCATCCACGAAAGTCCCATTTTCGCCTTCTTGTCAGGCTGCGATTTCTCAGCTCAATGGCAGATTCGTTATCGGGTAATGCAACCGCAGCAAAACCATCTGCACTTCACCCTGCAAAACAGACATGGATTTAATATAATGCAAATCTCATCTAATATATAGAGGGGACAGAATTAAAACATCTCTAAAAGGTTTGATCACTTGCTATGTGGGAATACTCACTCGCATCTTCGAGAAACTATAAATCCATTTTTGTATTTATTGCTTTATTTATGCACACTATCGTGAAGCACAGGGAGGCCGCATAAGTAAAAGATGTCTCATGAGCAACTACACACTTCCTTCAGATAAAAACAAGTCGCTAGGCCATTTCCAACCAACGTTAATTAACCGAATTCCCTGTCCATGTGTGTACTTTGTAACAAAGAGCAGGTATTCGTGCAAAAAATAACAAGAAATATTTACGAAATGGGCTCATGAGTCAACAAATAGGACTGTTAGTAAAATTCACAAGCAACTTGGACAGCATGGGAAACCAAATAGTCTAAAGAAATCCAATTGAGGCTACTTATGAACGCGCCATTTCAAAGAAACATCGGCTGAATTCTCAATGAATTTCGACCGCGGAAGCTGAATGCGAAAGAGTAACGGTTGAAATATCCTGCATCATATATACAAGAACAGAATCTATGTGAAACAGGCCAAGATCTAAACACCAAATAAAACCTAACCAAAATGTCCCACACCATTTCACCACAAGGCCGACCTTCGCCGGTCGATACACAATTCTCAAATATTTTGGTCAGTTTAAAAGTACGACCATAAAAACATTTTATTTAGCGTGATATCCCGAGTTCAATAAATTTGGCGTATTCGCATTGAGCTACACACAAAAGCGAGCACCACTTTGATATCATGCGCGAAAAGAAAAGGTCTGCCATGTCAAAATATTCAGGAAATGTTCTTTATGTATAGTAGCAATAACGCTGACTACAACGCTTCCCTATAGGACGCCGATGGTTGTTGTTATAGGTGATGATAGGAAGATTTCCATTCTGACATGTTGCGTGCATCTAGACAAGAATGATGACATGCATGCTAGTAATGAGTTAGCATACCCATAAGTGCTTAACTTGGTCAGAAGTTCTGCATGGGTTACGCGGTCGAACGAATTTTCCATTTCTAAACTGAGAATAACCATCAACTGCTTGGAGTCAGCCGACATAGTTACATAGTCCAGAGATTGAACTTGTCAAGTTTGCCATGAACGACCACCGAGGAATGCATGTCCCGAGGTTTTAATCAGATGTTCGTAATTACGATACTTCATGACAGTTTCTTTGATTACTCTTTCCATTTTATACGAGGCAACATGGAAGTATGGCCAATAGTGCGATACCTAGTGACGTCATCTCCCATGTGTCGGGATCGGAGGGTGGCCTGCTTCCACCTAACATGGCATAGGCTAGTTTTAGTTGCAAAGGTGCATATGTTTAGCAGGAACAGAGGAATATCAGGTTCGGTGGGTTTAAGCAATGCTGAAGATATGCTCTCAGGTCTAGGGAGAAAATAATGCTTAAGGGCCCATATTTGCCTGCTAATGCTTTACAGATTAAACTCAACTCTAACTAGTATTGTACCGGTGAGTCGAGGCAAGCTTGCTTGTGCAACAGAGGTGTCTGTATTAAACGCGGCGAATAAATGTTTAGTAAATAACTCAGACTTCCTCGGTGTCGGTAGTGAGACCACCGCCTGGTGGGGCAAAGGTAAAAGGTTGCTAAAGTGCTTCATTTCTAATCCTTATTAGCGATATGTCTTGTGTTTGCAGCTGGAAGCTGCAGTGACTCCTGTGACATAAGCTTTCTGCAATGACTAGCTTGTTAGTCGTTGATAGTTTCATCAATTTGCATGATCGCACTTATATCAATTATTTTATTTAACCTAAAGGGCAAGCTTTTTAAACACACCCCAACATCTTTTAAACTAGGATTATGAAGACGATGCAATGGCTGCTTTCTATGGTGCAAAGATCCATACAGGTCAGTGCAATAGGTAAGAGGTTTGTAGTGTTTAACAGCGACGATATCTTGACAGTCTGTAAGGAAATTGCTATCCTAGTCAAGGGATTTAAAAGTTAAACGGACATTGTTCCAGTCCCAGTTGCCAAACGGTCTATTTTGGTGGACATATTTAGGGGACGTTGCCGTTATTTGGGTCACCTTGATGGTTAGTTTGATAACCTTTTGTTCGCTTCTAGCGAGATTACTAAGATTCAGTTTTTGTGCGCTGGATTTGCCAAAGACTGACTACACGTCTATCATCTTAGTGCCTCTAATAGGAGGGCATATTTTTACTGTTCATCCACGAGAGACTACTGGCTAAAGAAAATACCGATACTTAGCTGTTGCAGTTTGTTCCTGCCACCAAATCTCGGGCTTGTTGAGGTCGCTACCTATCACTTTTTGCAAGAATGTCACCTAAGATACCCGCATTGAATCAATTCCGTCAGGTGGTTTCCTTTAGCTTTGTTAGCGCCGGGCGGTAAGTACATGCAGGCAACAAGAAATGGACAGGATTTATTCTTAACCTATATTCAGAGTGAATCCTCGGAGTTGCCAGACGAAGGATCCTCTTATCTACTAGCCTTTATAACTTAAGTACCGTCAGCACCGCAACCGACACCTAGACCAGTAAGGCGGCGACTACCAAAAGTCAGGAAGCCATGTACAAGTAGCTCTGTGCACCGCGATGTGTGCACAGGATGTAGTCAAAGTAGGTTAATAGGGGATTTGGTTGACGCCTCTTGTTTGCTAGCAATCAAACATTCGTTAGAAGACGGTTAACTACATCAATTTGGATTTGAAGCCTTGCTTCACCTATAATCAGACTGCTGGGTCTAGAATTGTCTAATAATATATTCTTTGAAGATGGTTGGGAGTCCAATTTACACTCAGTTTGACGGCATTCATTGTTGTCTGTATCCAAAGGCCTATAATGTCTAGAGCCACTGTATGCGGTGCGGTTTACAGAGACCATGGGGCAGACCACGGATGATGCAACATAGTTTGTTGATGCCCAGCGGGGGTAGAAACTTGGCTTAGTGTACAACAGCAAGTATGTTTTTTGGCAGTTTACAGCGTTTAAAACAATGTGGTGTATTCTGCATCCCTAATAACTGGTTGCTATTGGTCTGGGAATAGAGAGGTGGGCTGAACGCTGAGTGCGGCCGTGCGTTCCCTTAAAAAGTGAAAGGGCGTATCAGCGGCATGCTTGTAGTGCTTCTATAACGGTATAAACATATTGTGAAAATCGTCTAAATGACTGGGTGCGTACATAAAATGTGGTAAATGGTGTGACGTCGGTTTTTTATGAGCGGATGCAAGCTGGCTCCTGTAGTTAATATTATAGCATCTGTGTCCATGGAGAACGCAAAAATGGGGGAAGGAATGGGCCACAATGCATTGTGGGATCAAGAACCCCTGTGTGGTTTGGGACAGCACTGCTCTTGGAAGAAGCGAGCGCGCAATTTTAAATGAGCCGTGTATAGTTGCCCTTCGGTTTGCGTCTGATCTATTCCGAGCAGCTTTTAAGGAGTGTTTTGCCATACCACTGAGTTTAGCAATATTTTCTTGAATCACATGAGGTTTTATATTGATTTAACAACAGTTTCCCGTAGTCTTGGACATGTAGGGCCTAGCGCTTGGTTGGCCGTTAGTTTCGCTATCTATCCGAAAAGCAAGTAGCGTGTCGTACTTTGAAGCTTGTGGTATATTTTGCACTAATTTATGTCCGACAATGAGTTTAGCGTTTATAAGTATGGTATCCACAGGCTCACAGTCATTTAACTGTCCACCCAGTGGCTTGGCAAATTACGTGGAGCCTGAACTTGCAGTTAGTGATGACAAATTCCATACGCTTCTGAGGCATATTAAAAGAGGTCACCCTAAGGCTGAACTGGGTCAGTGTCAAACAAACTGATGACTAGTGGTTAACTGTGTGATAGTAGTACTCCTTTACTTTGTTCCAAATCGTTTGGCATAGTATCCAAGCTGCAGTTTTGATCTAAGCGTTCTGTTAAGTTGAAAGGAGCGCTTTAACAGCCTTGTCGTACGAAACCTTGGTAAAAGGTAAATTGATCTGACTACCATGTTTTTCTGTATATTTCTAACTAAAGTTAACGCTACACGTTCTTGGTGAGTATCTCAGTAAATAATGTTGATTTCAGGATTAAGCTATCAAAGGCGGTTGGGCGGCACAAATGGCATGAGCATACTTGGTATTTGGCTAGTAAGTTGCAGAGAAAACAGCTATTGCACGCGGAAGACGATCGTTGTTTGAGCACTTGACAGCGGCTGATTGCAAATAGTATGTCGACTTTAAACGCATAGTGCTTCAGCAACCGCAGTCCTCTTCACAACCGTCTTACATGCTTGAGGTATGCAACAAGCAGATAGGTTGCATTCCAAAAGGGTTATGTGGAGAACTTCTGAGGCAGTTTCTGCTAAACTGGCTACATTCGTTTTCCCGCAACGATGTGTGAACTGCGGGATTATGCAATTTCCAATCATCCACAATTGTTCACATGGCCTATAAGCCAGTAACACCAATTCTTACCTGCGCACATTAGGTTTAATTGTCCCATCAGTTGCGTGCAACTCATTATGCGTCTTCTAGCTAAATGCGCAAAATAACGGGGGCCTTCAACAATAGTAGCGCTGCACTTGCTGTCCCGATTTCTACGATTCAGCGCAGTACCCTATGGTCGTCTTGCAACGCCAAACCGGAGGTAGCATGTGCAAACTTCCAAATCTAATTCTTTTGCCCAAGCGCTCTGGTTTATCCCTGAAAATTGAAACAGTGGCTTTGTGCTGTTTAGAAACGGAAACACCAGTTTAACTTAGACACGGTTATTTTAGAGCAATTTAATTGAGTTACCGGTAAGTAAAATATTGCGCGGAAGCTTACTACCACTTCCCGTGATCTAACGTTTGCTAGCAATGCTGGTGTATCATGCGGGTTTGAACACCCTACCAAGTGGGCTCAAGGAAACACGTTCTCCACTTGCTTTTGCAAAGTGGACATCCAGGAACTTTTGGAACATCTCATGGTATTTCTGCCTCATAGATTGCACTACACACGCCTTTATGATGCACCCTCTTTTATTAAGGGTGTTCTAATAGTCAAAAAAGTGTTTGTTTGATTTGCCATTTGTTTATAGTGGACCGACAGGAAACGTTACTCGTCGTGTGCACTGCACTTGCAAACATACTTTATTCTCACATAAAGGATGAAACTTTCCGTACTGGCTCGCTTAGTTCATATGGCGAAAATTAAACATTATTGCTTGAAGGATCCCCATTGACATCAATATTTACTGGATGAAACTTCACACCGCCAGACGCTATGAAGCAATTTTGCATCAGTAAACAATTCCAAACCTAAATATCTGAAATCGACAGAAATATAATAATTAATTTGAGTGCCTAAATATCGTTCAACACATTAATAGTTGGTCCTGGACATTTGACGACAAAATTAATATCTACGCCATTGATTGATTTTATATTGGTAAAGTGCAGCAGCCTAACACAGGAAGAGTAAGATCAGTGGTGCCACGGCTGGTAATAGAGGTTGCATGTAACTTCCTACCAAGCTAAAGACGATGAGAACTTGCTTTAGCAATTAGTGGTTCAACATTGCCGGTGTCACATGTTTTCCCGATTCCGAACTGGAGACATATGTGCGAACAGCCTTATCATTAGCAATCAGCGCTATGAAATTAACATCATCACACAACTAAACCATGCTCTCCACTGAGGAATTCACAACTATACATGATTTTCCAAGCCAACGAGCATTAGGAATAGGTCCACGGTTGTTACATTGTTAACACATTTCAGTTCGGTGAAGACACCTATATTGTGAATTTAACTTTCCACCTGAGGCTTACTGACTCAACCGTTTAGAGGTGACAGAATTAGCAACGTTATGCTGCTTTCTCTAATACGGACAATGGTCTCCAACAGAGTTTGAGAATTTGTATAGGCAGAAGCAAACGTGATTTGCTGACCAGAGGTTGTCTTGTACTTTGAAGTTTCTTAACCGCCTTGCAAAAATTATCCTACCAGCTTAAGGCCCATGTATGTTTTATCAGGAAGTGAAACCAACTGACCAAAGAGCGTTCGACTACATATGCCGGAAATGTATCGATCTTTACATGTTCCTTTAGGTTATCCGCGGAAAAGCATCAAGGTTTTGTAGCCTGCAGCTGCAAAACAAATTTGCAAACAGCTTGGGTTAATTGATATCGCAGAAAGTTAAACTTGCAATTTTCTCTCCTTACATAAATTTTTGATAACAGGTGATCAGATAACGGGGTTCGCAGCCGCTAACATGAGAATTTCTATACTAAAATTGGATATGCCAAATTGTACAACACTGAATAAGCGTGGCGGTCAATCGTTGTCCAAACGTGTACTTTTCTACTATTATTGGAGTTTAGGCTCCGTAACCAACCATAGCCCAAGCCTTCCCAATTATTTCTTACTTTTCTACGAGGAAGAAACTAGGGCCGCAATTTCAACCTTACGATGCTTTATGGCTTAACAATGACCGCGGTGCTAATTATAACACCTATACTTCCTGAAATAAAGTAAAGCTTGGAGCCAAGGTAGGTTTGAAGTAAAGGGAGAGAAAACCAATCGAACTTTTGCGTTACGCGTTCGATATTATTTCTTATGCTAAGTAATGTCAAGTGGACCAATATTAACCAGCATTTTAACTAATCCATAGTAAATAATTGTGAAAATTAGTCCGGAGCTTGGTAATTACTCTGACCTGTCCTTCTTCAGATTAACCAGACTACTAGCACATTGTGTGTCAAACGCACGGATGATAAATCACCCGAGGATTGAAATCGAATAGCTAATACTTTTAAGGAAAATTGTACCGCTTATAAGCTTGAGTGAAGTCACTACTTTTCTGGCCAGATTAATGCACACGTATCAGAAGGAGAAGAAATTAGAGGTCAGAGTTGATCAAAGAGCAGTGCTATAGGAGCTACGTACTAAATAATTACTCAAGGTTGGCATACCAGTGTAACCTGCAAGTAATCGTAAGCATTTGGTAAAGGTATCGACTTGTTTGGAGATACACATTTTGAGTACTGCAACAGGGTATAAACGCTCAGTTGTTGTGGAATTCTCCGATCTGGGCAACTTGGTTGCGGGCGTTTCGCCACCATTCGCGGTGGCATCTTCAGTGCGGGATTGATAGCAGCTAAGTAGCAGTAGACGGTAGAAAGCAAACCCAATAATGGGTATAGACGCAGCCAAATATGCAATAAATATGACCGCTATTAACTTCCTTCCATGGTATCTTCCCCTGTTTACCAATATCTATGAGGTTGAAGGAGAGTGCATGCAATTTTCACTTAGGTTTAACAGGCTTCTCTACGCCAGCGATCATCAGGTTAGAGGCAGAACGAAGTGTGACCACAGGTTCTCAGTGATGTGTCAAACGAACTGGCTAGGTGCCAAGTACCTGCAAGCAGAAGCACCCGGGAGTAAGACAGAGGTTTGAACATGGATGCCTATATTTCCAATTCAGTTTAAAACTTACCCTGGGATGTACTCTGATTTGTTTTTCTGGACAAGATGATACCATTTAAGGCTTCAACAACACTGCAACATATTTCATTGGACATCCCTCGTAGAGTTCAAGTAGATCTGCTCATGATCAACAGTAACAGTCAAAAATATGCCAATTGTGACCAACCAATTGGGCACATCAGTTCGGTCAGGACATGGCCGGACACAGGAACGAAATGCTCACAAGCCTAGCCCATCACCCAAAGGAAAAATGAGACGCAAATTTGTCCGCGAATAACTGAGCAAATAAACCCTCAACTTCAAGCATTTCTGGTTACAGCTTTCCATTCAGTGGCTCGGCAGCGGTATTACAGCACTTGGTAGGTGACCGCTTGGCAGACGTTCCCTCTATAAAATACCACAAAGACCCATTTAACAACACTGTGACGTGGGGGATGTGCTTGTTAAGGAATCCATTTACTGCACCTGACTTTACACTGTTAGTTAAACAAACGTCACTTTTCAAACTTTCGATACTTTCCTTACACTGGCATTTATACACCTGCTTATAATATCGTCTATTCTTTCTACGATTTCACGCATATATTGTCGTCTCCTTGCTTTCTATGATATCACCGTTGACCTCTGTTTTGCGTACACACGAACTCAGTATATCTTCACCTCTCTCGACCTTGCTGTTCAAATATCGTCTAAGCGATCATGCGGGATTCTTCATCTTTTACTTGCTAATGCATGACTGCAATACATGGCAGACTGCTTATATCCCCACAAACGGGTCCACATCTTACAAAAATCCAAACATTAAATAAACAAACAAATAGAGGATTTATGCTCGTGCAATGCGAGAACCGCCTACGTAGGCATGATCACGTTAAAAGAATAAATAAATATCGGGGAAGATTAGAAGATGGTGCAAGTTAGCCATGAAATTTGGGTCTGTGATTTTATACATGTATGTGGGAATGCATGTGTCTAGCTGTTGTACGCGTTTGAATATGTGCCACTGCAATTGCCACTGAGCACGTAAATAGTGTGAGTAGATTTGGGTGACGTCCACGTTGGGACTGCGTTTGATTGGGTAATCATGGGGCAGTGACTTTAGTTAGAGGCGAGTCATATCCGCCTCGTCGCACGGCTGTTAAGCAGATATCAGTGGCATTTCATAGGGAGAACGCTTGCTAGGCGAAAACGCGCCACGTCCTGGAGCACTGTCACTAAACTTTTGATACCCCCAGGGAAGTCATATTTTCGTTGTCGGTTAAGCAGCCTGAGATGGCTGACAGGCAATAAACGAGTGATGGTACGCTTGACAGGCGGGATCGCAGGTACGTAGTTATAATTTGATTCAGATAACTTGCGTTTTGAAGGCATTTTTGCATGCAGGCCATGGTTGATCCAATCCTCAGAATTAGGGCATCCAGGTCCAATTGACCAGTGTAAGTAGACCAGCAAAGGAGTGAGTGCTACAGACCTGATATAATCCACTTTTATCCTTGTAGTTTCATTCATTGCAGACCAATAGGTCAGGTGGGATCATTGGTGAGCCTCTGTTGATATCTTCCGCCCTCGGGAAAGAGAAGACAAAAGGAAAGAAAAGGAGAGCAGCGGAGTCCACCAATGAAAACTGTGACATCACGTGGTGTGGGTGTAAAAGTCATATATATTACAACATGCTATACATGATACATGTAATACGCAAACTATATATGGTATGTTGTGTTCTGTGACCATCTAAGGAATCTATGCGGGCGTAGGTTGCTTGGTAACCAAAAGCAGGAAGAAGACGTCGGATAAGGAGAAAATTAAGAAAGGTCAGTTGACATAAATAATTAGAAGTAAAACAACAGGACGACCTGCTTTTGCAGACTCATTCTATTTTGCGTTTTCCCATGTTACCCGGTATGGTGCTACCAAAATAGATGGAACCATGGAGCAGTGGTATATTATAAGGTAAATGTGAGTGCTAGACAAATGCTGTAGAAAAGCCGGAACGAGAAGCATAAATTGAAAACAGAAAACCTAGTGATGATAAAAAGCATGCTATACTTTATTACCGATGGTGTTCACACAGAACCAGTCGAAGAAAAGCTAACCACCGTTGTGTTGGGCTGTACTGGATATTGCGCAGTTTAAGCTACGTTATCCTTTCTCTAGATATCCACAAGCTATGTTTACAGATGTAAATTTGCTAGAGCAACTACAGTACGCTCACCAAACATATATAAGTTAGGGGTTGAAACACAGTATTTAGCGAGGGTGTACTATGTCTTGCAAACACAAAGACAGCATAGGTTTTGTAGACCTTCCAACAGGGTTTATTGACTGGCTACCTTGAACTGGTGGATTCTTAGTTTCACGTTGGAACTGCTTTGTAGTAGGTGGCGGCAGACGTGTTTGGGGTTCCTCAGTACCTTGGGGGCAGTTATTATTTCGCCATGTAGGCGACGATACTGACCGCTGTAAAAACTTAGGGGGCGTCAGTCTAAGTCGACATCGTAGGTTGCACAACTATTTGATGTACTTGGTGGCTGTGTGCTGTGGAATCATAAACGCTGTGATTTCTAGATTGTAAAACGGTTGCGGTGCCTAGATTACATCTTCCACATGATGCCACACGTATGTATCAGCGCCGGCTGACAGAGACGGATTAACCTACCCAAATGCCTCCCACAGCTATCCTGGTTCATGCTTTCACTCCACATTCAAAGTAGACCGAATCATCGCTGAGTAATACTTAAAGATGCATTTTCCGAGTGACTACTGGTAGGATATTGTCTCCAAGTGTGTATATGTTGTTTGGTTGGTGAGGAAGGTGGACCACAATAAATCTGGACAAATAAATCTAAACCAGCTTCTGAAAAGTCCATCCATGTTCACTCTCTAAGTATGGTAGATGTGCATCTTGATCTCCTTCTGTGGCAATGACCCTCCACATATGTACATCAAGAGCAAAAACAGGAGATTAGAGATTAGAAGTCGCGTGTGTTAGTTAACGAGCACAGGAAACAGACGCGGCCCTGGCGCTGATAACTAGCAAACGCTGCATCACACGAATCGGAGGGAAGAGTTTAATATCGGCACATTAAAATAAAACCTGACTTTCCAGAACATACAGAACATTCTTAAACCACCCAAAAAGAGTGTGGCAAAATTTGTAAGGTTTTAGGCTATGCGGCGGAATATGGTGACCTATGCGGTCGAAGACTTTGAAGCTGAGGTAAACGACAGAACGTCCAGTGCTTTTGTTAAATGCTTCAGTCTAACTGCGGCACGCAATTGGCAGTTAGGCTATGCAAAGTAGTGTGTTGGCGGAAACCATGCTGCATCGGTGCTACGGAGATGCTGCGTTCTGGATGGCCGACTGATGCTTCATTGGTGACTACCACCATCACCTTTGAAAGCAAAAGAAGGAGGACCACTGGACGAGAGTTAGCGGATTTTGGGTAGCTGCTAGTTTAAAATTCAGCATGATTAATAGGTTTGTATACAACGAACACCATTTGTTCATGCAAGCAAGTTTAGAAGAAGTGCCATAATGGCTCAAACAATGTGGTTTTCCGACCCTGAGCTCATTAGGGCGGATGTACTTGTTTCCAGGTGAATTGTAGACGCTCAGTACGAGCAATTTCCTTAACGCGTTCGGTGTGGTAAACACAATGTCCGTCAGCCCTGAATTTGGGGCTATTAGTATGTGTGAGACTAGCTGACATCTTCTTGGTTGGACAAGCCCTAATGCATCCATGGCGCAATAGCTACTTCCACAATACTCTGTGCCCATCTGACTACTGTGTTAAGTAAAAGATATCATGCTTCGATTTGAAATGCACCTCAGGGTTAGGCAAGTTTTTCCTGCGGGTACAATTAGTGAAGTATGTAATGTGTCAACAACAGTAGGTGGCGGTGGACGTTGGCGTAAAACAAGGAGGAAACCGTGGATTATAAAAGTTGAAGCCGCACATGATGAATTGCGCAAAAGATGGTGTAAATGTGCATCAAACGCCTCAGCCGTGACATCATATCTTATTATCATTATGTTTTGAGATTCCTGGCGGAGATTTACTGCGCAACAACACCTTACTCTTTTTAACTTATATGAAACCAATATTCGTCTCAAATGGCTTCTGTTTCTTAAAGGTATTTTGTTAACGAATTAGCTTACAACTTGTTATGTTAATCCTGATATAATTTCTGGTTAATTATTATGCAGATTTCTGAAAACATGAACTTTAAGGACATAATAATAGCAAATACTAATGCACCATGCACAGTTAATATTTGGTCGTCGAGGAAGTGGGCTTAGACCTTATCTAGCAAGCTGAATTACGCTGTTCAACGAAGTAATGTAAAGCTGACGATTAGAAGCCACTGAGTCGCGCAGTTAAATTTGCCCAGTTGGTACCTACCGCTTGTAACCAATTTACACTCTTCTGACGGGACTGAGCTAACCGCACCAATATAGACACTGTCCAGCGGCCAAGCTAATAACTGGAGGTTGCAAACCAACCCGCGTCAACAAATTAGCTTGCACGAATACAGCTGCATTTTCATTTGAAAAATATATAATATAAGCGTTTTTACATTTTACCTGATCGATTTCTTACGCTGCGATGACATTGAGTTGTTAAATGCTGATTGGATGCGTTATGTGTAAATCCGATATATTAGTTTAAATCAGCAATTCTTGGATTATTTGCTTTGTTGGAGCAAACTGATTAGTAGTAGAGCTAACTGTTACGATCAAACGCTATCATCGGGCTTTGCTTAGGAAAGGATCCGAAATTGTTCCAACCAAAACTTGGTCCTAAATCGAAGGCCCTTATTACAATCCGTTAGTTAAATAAATACACAAACCACAATTTCTCGCTTTCTGAATTCGGTGACATTTATCGCTCGAGTAGCGGAAATACGATTAAGTTAAGCGAACTATGGACGGTTTAAACCAGCAAGAATGCAAGTGTTAAACAATGCACTGGATAGTCTAAGCCGATAGATCAACTGACAGTCAAACACTCGTTCCTGACCGGGATAAAACACACCAATCAACACTGCAAGCATCGACTCCATGATCGAACTTTTTGGTGTGGTGCACACATCCATTTAGGTCACTCCAAGAAAACGTTGTCCGGAACAGTAGGGTTCAAGGACCTAATGAACGCACATACATACACAAATGGAGAGAAAGCGAGAAACCACGCTTTGTGCTGAGGTCTCGGGTAGCAAGGAGGTTGAATATTCATAGTTTGCCCGAATGATTTGCACACAATGGTTAAAAACAAGCAAATGTAGACCGGCCAACGGCCTCGTTTGCAGCAACAAATAAAAGACGATTGAGGTTTAAAAGAATGTAACCGTATATCTAAACTCCGCTGCACAGATGACAGAAAAATTTTGTGACTGGCATCTTGAATAGCAACAAAAATAACGTAGCCCACGACTTTACTGATTTCTGGTACAGTGATGACGAATACTACTATACAGGGAAACAGTACAGATTAAAATATGCTACTTAACGCAGGCTGTTTTCTATGTTTACCACCAGATGTACCTAATGGGCGTTTACAAATGTCAGAGTGTGAGCGAAAGCCGTCTTCCATGAATACCGCTTTACAATACATTTTACACTATATCCAAGTACTGTCATCCGGCACCATCCAGGCGGCATACTGTTAGTTGTCCGTCTCTCCGAGGTTTACAAGGACATGTCGACCTGCACCCGGGAGATGGTTAGGACACCCATTACTGCAGCCTGAATACATTAAAACGAGGATGGGTGTTATACTCATGATGCATTTGGTTCTTTTCCCTGGATTTGCTTATTGTAGTGCCAATTTAAGGTTGCAAATTACCGTGCTGCATGCATTACATCAACTTTAGTTTGAAAACATAGCATGCCATTGCGAGTTTCAGAGCTAAATGACCTGGAGTTTGCTTCCAGAACAACACATGAAGCCTTCAAACAAGCACGGATAGAAGGCTTTCACAGTGACGTTACACGTTATTACATAGAAGAAATACCTATTTATCTAAATGAGGCCTGAACAACTGGGTTCGGCGCTATCTTGATAGCAAGTATGCATTTCCGTCCCCCACGTTTGCAGTTTATCCGAAGTCGGTTCGTGAATCATTAACTTAGCAACGGAGCATAGATTTTTCCCGATTCCATAAACTGCCTTAGATACCGTTCTGTTTATTTGCTTTGGAAAACTGGCTTAAACAGTCGGGCTCGGCCCTTTCCTCCTTATAACCTGATTTCAATTTGTTATCCAGTAATATTTTCGCCAAAACTTCAATCCAGGATTAAACTAACAAATAAGTCGCTCAATATTTACTTCGCACGCCTCCAAGGTTCGTTAGCTGGTTATCTTCAATTTGCGCAATGTATACAACAATCCAATTAAAAGAGATATACCAGTGATAACGATAGCTTCATGCTTAGACGTTTTCGTTGGTTGCACCCGGGATTGTAGTTGAATTCATGCAATTGGTTTGGTGCACCTTGTTTTTTGCCTGCTGAGTGCTATTTGAGGTGACCAATACGTTGTTGTTGGATTGATTGCTGTAATACGTCACCTGTCGCTAGCCAGTTAGGTTGCTGTCACGTAAAATTTGCAGCTGCGTTTGCACATTGACGGACGCACCTATGTTGGAACATAGCGCAAAAAAACTACTGCCTGATCTGTCTAGGTCGACCCGTCCGCGTTCATCAGGCATTATTGTGGATTTGTTCTTCGGCTTGTCAAAACCTACGGCGTGCATGAGTTCCTACGGTCCATCATTGCTGAGCTGAGAGAAGGAAGGCATCCCTGATACCGCATTTCTCAAGAGCACACCTTGCTAACACTTGACTTGTAGTGTGTGCTTGAGGATACTTTCGCTCAAGCACACATACTATGAGTAAATAAGTATTCCGGTTAGTACACATGCGGAAATTTACCGTTGCTGTCGGGTATCCACCTTCGTATGAATTACATGGATTTCCCCTAAGTGTACATCATGATGGTTACATGAATTTTGCACAGGATACGAGTTGCACGCAAAGAAATGATGCTCCTTTCCTTCTGTATTGATACCAAGTACATCACGTGATTGATTTCTTATTTGGGACACTATCCATAGACATGTTAATCTGCTTTGCTCTGGATTACATGCACTAGCTCTGTCTTGGTGTGAGGAGGGGTTGGATAACATTTTGGAAAAGGGATACTACATCTACGCACTTGCTCTTACCTGCCTTATGAATATCAGATCTCAACACCAGGATCGAACATCGCTGCGAAGAACTAACTCTTCATTTCTCAAGCAAATGCAGCAACATTTTGATGTATTTAGATGGATGGCTACTGAGGATCGGCAGCTCCTGATGAACATTGGCCACGTTGCCGTGCGCGGTATATTGCGTTCTACGTAATGCCAGAACTTCCTTAACCGCCCCTTGGGGATCTAATATTATGATTCAAAAAAGTGATAGTGTAACGCGCTTATCTACCCATGAAATTATTCTACTCTTCGCTTCGTGGTCTAGTCTACAGACCTGGGCCGATCGTTGATCAATATCGACCAGCGTTCATGTGCGCCTCCTTACATTCCCATTGTTAGCGTTGTAGGTGTGTCTGTGTGTGCATGCTAATCCCCGGCACTGGTTCCGTGCGTGTGCGGCTACCGACGACCTTGGATCTCCAACCCTACTCTTCGCCGAACATGACACGTTCAGCCCGGAGAATGTGTCGCACCCCTCCCCCGTTCACTTGTCGCTAGTCCAAACACCATGTTTATGCGTGCCATTAAACTCTCATAGTTAGTCAGTGCTTCCTAAGTGTATTGATCAGTATTTTGTTATCTGTTATCCCCAAGGACCTGGTAGTTAACGGCCACTGCTTACTGCATTTGTGTAGTGCGGTTGCGAATATAGACCACTAGACTAAAGCCATTCCAAGCATATGTTCGAAATCTGCGCCATCTTGTTCACCGGCTAGACCTACCGATGTCTGAAGTATTTCTACTATTGGTTGAGTAGGCCGCGTATTCTAAGCTAACCTCTGACAGTTGACTTGAGGACACTGCGGACGCATTGTAACGTAAACCGACTACTCTACAATAGAAAGCGGTTAGATACGGATGAAAAACTTGTTTAACAGGTCCCGTATGATGGTCAAGTTTAACCCTCACACTAACGAAAATTGCTTATCAATATAGGGGTTGCACCGTTAAACTCGTTGAGGTAGAAGTAGCATAATCTGTAAATCCAACATGAATTCATAAATAATAACGGCAAATGCGATGCAGGTAAAATTCGTTTCTCTTATTGCTGTGCACACACAGAATGTATAGAAAGTATAACAATTGCTAGTAAAATCGCTCACAGACATATGTGTATGTCACAGAGTCATATGAGACGATGCAATAAAATCAGTGCTGGATCAGCTCAGTTTTGAACCCTGTCAGCATAGTAGCACATTTGACAAATTCCGTTAAGGTATCCCACTACTGTATCCGTCTATGGAAAAGTAATTCCAACGGTGTTGTCAGCTTGAGAAGGTGGCCTCTAAAATTATTGTTGAGACTAAACAGTAGCAAGTAGTAGCAAGTGCGGTTAGGATCTCACAAACTTGGGTACTATCAAATGCCGTGCAACCAAGGAACACATCTAGGTATGAAGCACTCTTTATCACTGGTAAATCTCTTGTAATTGGATTGTTGCAAACATTGCACAAATTGAAGATAACCAGATAATGAACCTTGGAGGCGTGCGAAATGAATATTGATCGACTTATTTGTTAGTTTAATAATGCATTGAACTTCTTGGCAAAAACAGTACCGGATAACAAATTGAAATAATGTTACAAGAGAGAAAAGCGCCGAACTCGTCTGTTTGAGCCATTTTTCTAAAGCAAATGAACAAGACCCTTTAAAACAGTTTATGGCATCGATAAAATTCTTTTCTCCGTTGCTGATTTAATGATTCACGAACCGCCTTCTGATAAACTGCAAATGAGGGGGACGGAAAGGTATACTTGTTATCAAGACAGCGTTGAACTCAGTTGTTCAGGCCTCATTTAAAATAACAGCCCTTGGCGTTGTGCTCAGGAATATCTGTGGGACACCGCCTGATGCTCTTTCCTCATCTCCTACTGTGGATGCAACGCAACTAATAAATTTGTCCCCAATTTCTTTGGCCTTTGAGAAGTCTTTTGGTTACAGAATTAAACCTCTACACCCTTGAGTAATCAAACACACTCTTCGTCGCTTGTTAACGACGGTAGAGTGTGATTCTTGGTGTTGGAAACTAAGAAGATTAATAGCAAGGTGTGAACCTATGGAACGGATTCAACATTCATCTCTTCCTGATTTATTGAAACAATATCACATCCGCAATCCCGCGAAATAACTCATGACACCCGCTGTAAATGCTATAATTTTATAGCTCATATGGTTGTCAGTCTTGCGGAAAAATGGTGGTCGCATTCTCCCAGTACCACGGATTCTATCCCCACGTCGTTTATCAAACCGGACGTAGTATATTTTAAAGATTCCATCGTAAATATCTTGGACAAAGAAATCGGCGACGTCGATTGTCTGCAGAGTACACACCAGATTAAAGTGGATAAATACTGGGCAGGGAGCAAATGCCTCCGTTATATCATAATATAATTAGGCTCAAATTCCAGAGTCACCTGCGTTTGTTCACCGGCTGATTCCTATTAACAATAGAGGTAAAATACATCCGGCATCTTCGATATACCTTTCTTAATTAGTGCTGACCAAACCTTGGTATATCCGATATCTGTGCTTAGACAATTCGGTAATCCTTAAGTGTTTACGATGCGTATATACGAGCGGTTTCCTCCAGTTTTACTTAAACACAATTATTATCTAATTGCCATGCCAAAGACAACGGTTCCGATCCAAGTATCTCTGTTGTTATTTTGTCATTTGCTTCCTATTCCGCCGGGACTTTCGTGCAATCTTGGCTTATTGATGTACTGCAAAGGTTCTTGAGCAAAGCAGGCCATCGCCAAGAGTAAATCTTTTTGTCCGGATTGGAACAAATACTTTCACTGTGAATAGGAATAATCATCCCTTGTTTCCACATGTCGGGTACGTACATTTCGTCTAAACAGTGTTGGGCAAATCGGGCGGAATGTTCAGCTAAACGCTCTCCTACGGTCACTAGCGACTTCGGTGGTAGATTATGAACTCCGGGAGAGCTGTGCTATGACGGAACAACAACTCTTACCATACAGCTTCTGCCATGAAAGATATGGGTGTGAGTTTTGGAGGGAAACATCCATTGTCATAGGGTTATGTGGCCAGTTATTGCGCTGTAAGGTTGCAGCATATTGTGGGAGTATGATATCTGCCGCCTCCTTCGGTATCCCCGTGGGTCCGACCGCTGTTTGAAAAAGAGGAATTCCTCGCTTTACCTTAGGTAGACTGTTGACGTGTTAAAACAGAAGCTTGGAGAGAGTTTGTAGAAATGTCTACCTGAGTTTAACACTGCTATCCACTTACGAGTTCTGCTTTGCAGTAATGAGACCTCGTTAATCAAGTGGTGGGTCTTATTCGGTGATGTTTTGGGAATCAAAGAAGTAAACTGGCTGACGACTTGTCCCCGTGCTACAGCTGGTGCATTATCTGCCAGAAAGTTCCATTTGTCTGTTTCAACTAGTTCAGATAATATGTCGTAGCGTATAAGGATTTTGTTGCTTTGGCAAATTCCACGAGCTATTCTGCGTAGTAAATGTATTCGAAAAGTAGGATTACCTAGTCGTTGCCACCCAAGGGGACGTCAGTGATCAACCTCTGAACCATCAGTACTTCATGGGTAAATATCTGATTCAGTATTGGAGGCTTATTATTTTTTGGGAATCGGGTCAGAGTGTTGATGTGGCCATTAAACAGGAGACTGGAGACCATAGACTGGAGGCCCAAGACTGTTCGCCGGGATCTGCTTTGGATTCCAGAGCGTGAATGTTGAATTCGCCAGTAATGAGAACGTGACTTTGTTGTGTTTATCACGATGGAAATCCATCGCAGGCGTGGGGAAAAGAAGGGCGGTAAATGACCGCTATGTCGTCGTCTTTTATACGTAGACAGCAGCAATGGGATTACTCTACCTTGCTGACCGGATCCTCTTTGGGCTCACATTGGAGGTCACAGCGGAAGTAGACCTCCACATCAGTACATTTTCCTGGGTCGGTAGTGCCGCACAGTAGAAATGTCTCACAATGCGATCTACATGTCACTTATATCAGGACGTAACCGTGTCTCAGATGTAGCGCTGAGGTTGCAGGCTTTTGATCCTAGACTTAGCTACACCTTAGGATGTTTACTCAGTGAGCCTTGAGCGTTAGCTTGCATACAGGAAAGCTTCTTGGATGTCAAAATCTATTGACTAGGGCACAAGAAGGATGTGGATTTGTGCCGACCGATGAGAGGCCGACATCTAATGTATTTTGGGATGAATTGTCAATTCTCGACGTGAACGCGATTTGGTTTAGGCCTCATTTGCACCTGCTGTATATAGTCCGTCGGTGGCTTTCTCGATAGCTATGGGTCTTGGCGCACAGATTTCTGAATCGCTGTTTTGGTTATATTGAATGGCGGGTGGCGTTATTTGCCTGGAACAACGAGTGGATGCTGCTGTCTGCAGTCGTAGTACGCATGACATTTGTTTCATAGTATATGCCAACTAGGGTTTATGTTCACCGTCCTCTGTTGTGACCGCATCATTAGTTACATTATCTTCAGGCCATTTCCACTGTAGTTTGGCGACAAAGATATCGGCATAATCGTGGGAATTATGACGTCGCCCGCACATAGAGTTTCACGGATGTAATAGTTTGCTTCCCGGTCATTAGCTAGATGTTCTTCGTTGATAGAGGTCAGTAGATCTGGCATGCCATGAACTAGACTACGTCTTCTGCTACACTCCGCGTGGTGGTTGTTTGAGTTGTTGTTGTTCTCCCGCTGGCGTTCGCTCCATGGAACATCCGGATATATACGGATCCCATTGTTTTCCATCTACAAGCGGTAGGCCGACAAAAGCACCATTGCAACATTATCTGTTGATCCGAATGTTACTCGCATTATTCAGCACTCCGAGTAACGAGACCAGGTTCGACGTCTGGTGGTGCGCATTAAATAATATGTACAGGTTTGAACTCTGTTTCTATCACGAAGGAAATTCCATTGCTTTAAGTCATCCAGCTGCTTACCCCTTACGGATTTGCCTTGGACTCAGGAACTTTGGTGCGTATACGTGCCAAGGTACCGTACTTCCTCCATATCTTAGATGATGAGGGAAGCAATTTTAACGTATGCATTGGTGATGTCACTGCAGATTGCACCTGGTCCATTACCCGTTTTGTAGTTTTCCTAGGTGAGGCTACTGAGGTCGCACTATGCTTATGTCTAGCGGTAACGGTAGCATAAGTAGATGTATCTTTTGAGCGCTTACCATTTTCTTGCTCGATCGGACGGGTGGGTATTACCGATGTTGTATCACTCGATACATTGGATAGCAAGATGTGTGCGTTGGCGTATGGCATGCTTCTATCAGTCGAAATACGTAACGATTTAGTGTGCGTGCGGATGTGTGCATGGGTGGAGCCTCTTTATTACGTCAAAGCAGCTATCTAAATACAAATGTTCCCTAATACAGCCGGGGCAAAAGCGGAGTTCTGGTGCTTAGCTTAGTGCGTGTTTGGAATTTCAGGAACGTGGGGAGTGCAAAACTTAAAATCCAGTTGCTTTTACTTGTGGTTGAACAGCGTCTAGCAACGTATGTTTTGTTGCATAGTCGCTGATGTCATATTGACTTCCTTCTGACGTAGCGGCACTTATTTGCAATGCACCTGAGTCACTTTAGTGCAGAATACACAGATAGTAAATTCCACGGTGACAACAAACATTACCCTGCTTCAAGGTTGTGAACTGAGTAGTAATGCATTTGAGTTCCGCAACGAATCTTTCAAAACTATCTCTCTAAGTGTCATGTTATATGTAATAAATACTGAATGCTGTATTAGAAAGCAGGTAGAAATGAATTCTGTACAACTCTTTCGATAGATGCTGAAAATCGCCACAAAATTTGTCAGCCGTGAATATCGTTCTCGTTCGCATGTAACATGTAAAATACCTGATTTACGGTACTGAAGGATGCACTAATGTGAGCTATAATCTTTTGTGCATTCATTCTCTGAATCGTATAGTGGTAAACTATAAATGCAACAATGTTTTGAACTGCTGCACAGACGTTGCCTCCACCACCTGTTTACTCAAACTGTACCAAATATTTACCACTCCCCGTTCGAAGCACATTGGGTGGGGAACTCGCTTCACATCCTGTCCTTCACATCTGTGTCCGCGTGTGCTGCATAGCCCTCGTAGGTGTAGCATTGGTATCAGCATTTAGAAGTCACCGAGGTGTAGAATACGGTGGATGCTAATGAGATCGACTGGTACCCAACAGTAGGACATGTTGTAGAGTCCTAATTTTTGACACTGGTCTTCATACCCCAAGCCACGTAAACTCGGGATGATCCTACTAGCGACGTGTTGGACCTGTTCGAAATTTGTACCTCGCCTCGGGTAATCGAAAAATAGGCAGGTGAACCGTACTCTAACAATGGTCGCATGATGGAAGAGAAGAAGCGGTTGGCAAACTCTTCATACCATGTGCCGGAGCTACCTTTGAGCGCCCAAAGCATACGCAATCCGTTACAATATAGGCTTTTCGTGTTGTCCAAGGTCCTCAAAGAATAGTGCGAGAGTACTCTCAGGTCCTGCACGGAGGTTATGGAATAGAGCGGTTGCAACTCAGAGGGAGTTTGCACCCTTTCCCAGGCTCATAAATACAGACATGGCTGGGTTGACCTAGAGATGAACTTCTGTAGACCATGTGGATAGGCGATTTAGTCTTGCTGAACTACACCACAGTCGTCGAGAGCGTCAATGTTTCACCAAATTTTCATGTCGTCTGAAAAAAAGCACACGGTGACCGCAGAAGATGAGATAGATGGTTCATGTGGATCGGGAACAGAGTGGGCCCCAGCACAGTGCCTTGAGGCACTGGTCTTCGATGGTCGTCGACCTGTACCCTCCACTTTCGTCCACCAAGAAAGTCGCTGACCAGCACTGTAGTGATTTACCGACAACGCACACCCTGAGTTTGCTAAAAAGAACCTAGTGACTGACCTTATCGAACGCTTTAGTTAAATCGAAGAATAGCACGTCGACAGACTTCCACTTGCTTCTTGCCTTCAAGCACCCACGCCTCGTCGCAAGCAAGTTTGCAATACATGAGCTGCCTTGCATGAAACTGTGCTTGAGGGCGCCAGAACCCCTTTTGACTGTAACAACTGCAATAATCCATTTGTTGCAGTTTTCTCAGCAACTTATGCAGAATAGGTAACAGAAAAATTAGTGCTTTTTTATCTACCTTGTTAGAGCTGCCGCGTTTCGGAATAGTCTTCACCAGCGAACATTTCCAATCGAACGCCAAAGAACGTTCGAACAGCCACCTGTTGAAAAGGTCAGCCACGACGTGAGAGATGATAACCGAAAATGACTTGAGAATTAGTATGTGAAACCCATTAAGTCCGGCACATATGTGTATTACTTTAGCTGACCAATGTTCTAGGTTCTGTCATTCGACCTGATGTTGATACCTAAACGAAGGTTTACCAGATTCCAGCACGTCAAGAGGCGGTTGAAGCTTAATATTCCGCACCTACATCAGGGTTAGATTTGGAAGATGAATCTCGTCGGCGGATCCCTCTCGCATCCGTAGAAAATGTGTGTCCAAATGCAAATCTCCTCTCTTCTAGGTAATAAACTTCGATAATTACACGACGCTTTCGCATCGGCTTACAAATTGAGGGACCGCTGATTGACCAGTCTGTTGCGACAAAACTGCAAATGTCGCAACAGCCCATGCTGGAAATCAAGCAATATCTGCTAGCGAATTGCGCTTAACATGCATTCGACAAGGCTCGAAATAGGCAGAAGCTTCAAGCCATGCAGTCAGAGATGCCTCCATTCGATTACAGTTTCCATCTTACGCAACGATCCGTGAATGCCCTGCAGCGTTGTCCCTGAAGACAGTAGTAGAACTGCTCTTGCTTGATCGATGGTTTAAGAACCGCGCAATCAATTTCTACTTACTATGGTGCCACTTATGTATGTTTTACTCAAGATTAATTACTTTGCCATGGTCGGCGTTATTTTCGTTTCTTTCGCAGTGCGGAAAGTCATGCGGGATGCCAGCACGGCCGAGATCGTTAACCAATTTAGCTGGTGCGGCATTCATACAAGACGCCATTTCGAAGAGACTTGGTTGATCCCGGTAATCACCGGTTAGTTCGCAACATGTGGACTGACGAATACGTTCTAGATGCTGTCTTAAGCATGGAGATGCATGGATGCACCGAAGTAGAGGTGCGTAATAGTTTTAGGAAGCTATTGAGGGTATCCAACCTGCCTCGACTCTTAAGTAGCAGGAGATTTCGTCACCGTAGGCTCACAGATTTTAGTACTTAGAGTGCTGTAGGCAACATTTGAATAAAGCTAAAATAGCTGCGCAATATTATGTGCCTTATCGTTGCCAATAGTCAAATGTGAGTACGTTGCTCACGATGTCACGTCCAGCTTTTTTATATGTTGATGTAGCCATTATCCCCAAGTTTGGAAACTAATTTCTTGGGTATGTATCCTTGTGTAATCTTGCACAGGTAAGACGGTTTTAAACATTTTCTAACTGCGGTGCCTAATTAGGTCCTCAGTTTGTTTGGGTTTTGCTGCTACTGCAAATAGACACTTTACAGGAAGGTCAACACAAATGAGGAGGTTGTTTTCTGATGTGTTGACTGTGGTTCCTTACTTTATTTACATTTGTAGCGGTAGTTTACAAGTTTTAATATAGACGGAGTCAACCAATGTCACAATTCCGTAACTTTTTGTTGATATCCTCTGTTTTTCATAAATTGCTTAGTGACCTACTATCTCTTGACTTTCTGGTACAGCGCTCCAGAATAAGGACCAAAACCCCTAAAGCTACCTTCTGCTTGCACACTGCTTAAACTCGTTGCTCCGGAGTTTCATATTGTCAATGCATGTGTCCTATAATACAATTTATTAATATAACGGTGTAATTACGCATGGGGAATGGCTTTGTATGAAGCTCAGAGTAGACCCAGATACCGACGTTATATTCCGGGAAGTAGCTGCGGCTATAAAAAACTGTGCACGAATGCTTTTTGATTTGCCAACTGTGCTCCACACATGTCCAACTGGGAGGACCAGAGATACCAATTTGGTCACTTAAAGAGGTACAACGTTCATTCCAGCAGACACGTTGTGTTCCCTCCTGCTATGCAGGTCAAGTCCACGGACCTCTAAACTTTCCATCTCACTTCGATTTTTAGAATACGGGTAAAACATTACAGGTTTTACTAAACAAAAATAATCCCAAGCTTCTGACGAGGACACTCGTTCATCATAGAAATGTATTTTAATTTTGCTCTCATTGCAAATTCCAACCTTAACAAATTGCTCCATAACAATTTTCAACCTGCAAGCTGCCACTTTTTCAAACATTTCCGTTTTGTGGCTAATAATTGCTAATTATCTGGAAATTGGCAATTCCCGATGAAGTTGTAACCAAGGTATTGCTACCCAGTGCCACTGTTTTATCACGCTTTTCTCGGTGCGCTTGCTCCCATTGTGGACAAATATATTTAGTTTCGTAATCTTTCTTCGAAATACGTCTGAGCTTGCACTTACTGAGACTTATGTTACTAAGCTATCTGCGCTTGTTTCGCTGCTAACCACTTGACCCAGTAGCCAACGTCCCGTATCAATTTCATGGATGTCCGCTATACCAGTTCAGTTATCCACCTGCGTTGTTTGGCTCCTAGGAAGCTGCGTGCTGCTATGATGGGCAATCCAGAAACCCCTTAATTGGGTTGGTTCTCTCATGGTGGCTGTAGGTAACTCTCATTGAGTTAAGCTAGGAAAGAAGACGAAGAGAGTGCTGCACAATGAGAACTGCCGCGTGAGTATGTGTTTGTTTCAAAGTCACTTACCTCGACCATTTGCATCCAACAATTCTAAAACGATTATATTACAGTGTCCAGAACTTGGTAACAACATACTACCTTCAAATTGGTAAAACAGTGATTTAGACCTTTTATTGACAAACTGTCCAAGCGTTGACTACTGCGGAACACAGTGGAGCGACTGCTTACGTTACACACTGTTTGTACATTTGAAGTCATGGCTCATTGTGCTGACATACACAAACGAACCATTTGACCGATGGAATTTAGTAGTTGAATCACGCTGAAAGGTTGGCAGTTCTTTCGTGTCACACACACAGGTCGACCATAAACACAGGGGAGTATATGCGCCATACAGAAGTTCAGATGGGAGGCAGCCTATGAAGGATCACTTATTACACATTAGGTTAAAAATAATGATTTTCCAAATTCATGGAAACTCAAAAAACTATTGACTCATGTTATGTGGAATGTATTTTCTCCAGCATGCTTCCTGTCGGTGTAAATGGACGAAGCTTATGTGGTTCGCAGAATGAAAAGCAGAGCCTTGCAGATGAAGAAGGATTATGTCACCTCCGTCAGATAGTACTCATGATAGAACACAGGCACCTCATTTTAAAACGTTTGTTGTATTTTTTCTGGATTTGAGTTATTACCAAATACTATTGGGATCACCCTGCCTGAGAGATGTCAAAAAACCCAATTGGGGAATTGTTTCCCGACTCTAGCACCTTGTATAATGCCGGCTGACCTCAGATAGACGCTTTGCTGAATGCTGTACGAACATCGATATGTTGCTGTTACTCTGATACGCGGATCTTACTGGTTGTCACTATGGAATTAAGGAAAGCCAACCGACTCGACATACAGTAAGCTGCCTATCAGACGCCATGCTGCAAAATGGTTTTGAAGTATTCCAATCGGATAAAACTAAGCACCTGTTATTAGTGTCTTCACCACTATTTTGAAATTGTGACTCACTTTGTCCAATTCATGGCTTGTTAATTAATAATCGTAGTAGCGTTCGGGACAGGATACCTCCAACAATTTCTTTCATCCACGGGTAAGGTACTTTACAAAAGAACATTCGCGGATGCTAGATGTCACAAAAGCAAATAGTTAGTAGCACGTCCAAGCAGAAATGAGGGCGTCGCATCAAGCGCTAGGATGGAAGGTTTGATCTGTTGCGATATATAGTTTACAACTTATGCAGTCCCTAGCCCCATCTGCCAGCAGGTTGTGGCAACTTCGGTAATTTAATTAGCGGAAGTGCTGTTGGCAGCGTTGTGTTCCAGTTATCTAGGTCTTGATTATACATTCAATATCTCCAAGATCATCAGTTTCGACGCAGCTACTCATCGACGTGTGAGTCTACTGCCAGTTCTTTCAAAAGCTATGGAGGCTATCGTTGCGGACACACTTATGTCTTATCTGGATAGCTTAGATTACATTATCCAGCAGCAACACGGCTTCCGTCAGAACCTGTTGTGCACAACCAACCACTTGTTAGCACGAGAATGCTGAACCGAAACTGTGGACGCTAACGCAAGGGTTGATGTAGCATACCTTGATTTCTCTATGGCATTCGAACTGTTGCACCATCGTATCCTTCTTGCCAAACTTGAAAAGGTTGCATTGGGGACCCTCTGCTAGGGTGGATTTGCAATTTTCTCTCGTACAGGCCTCTGGAAATGAGAGTGTGTGAATCCTTGTCAGTTCAAATTCACCTCGAATACGGAGTGCCACAGGGTTCGGTATAATGGCCCCGTCTATTTTTGGTCTTCATGGACGATTTGGAACTCAAATTGCGTTAAACTGTTTACTCTACGCGGAGGACATCAAATTTGGTCGAGCGATCAGTGCTCCAGCATACAGTATCCAGCTTCAAATCTACCTTGACAAGATTTATTATTGGTCGGTCAAAAATCACCTATTTTCAATTTGGCTAAATATCGAGTGCTCCATTTACTACCGCGAATCTTTCACACAAATAATCTGTAGGATCAGGATTTGCAACCATGTTCTCACAAAAGGATTTCGGTGTGTTGATTCAGGAAGGTTTCCGCTCTTCATGGGAGTCCGGAAAAGCATCTAAGTGAGGGATCCAAATCGTGGGTCTTTAACAATGAGCTTTCGGGCAATTCGAACGGTCGATTTTCCGCCAAATACTTTCCGCTTTTATACGCAAACCTGTTGAATATGCAATTCAAGCATGGCAACTATGGCTAAATTGGGACCTCGCGGTTTTGGAGCTTCAATAGCGCCGGGGGGCCAAAAAGGTTAAGGGTTTGCGCCACTTGTCATGCGAACAGCGCCTTAGTGTGCTTGGCATTTTCAGTGGACGTTATCGCCGTTTGCGTGGTGAACAAATCATGGTTTACCAAATATTAAACAACACTCAACACATCTGCAAACACCTCTTGAAGCTGAGTCACAAAAGCCCACTGAGAGGTCATCATCATAATTGGCAGAAAAACACCGTCGGCTTGAGTGTCGAAAAACTACCGGCTGCCTGTTTGACACACGTGGAAAACTCTCTCAGTAGCTGTTAATCCATCCCGCACCTTAGCCGTGTTTAAAGCAAGTGTCAACAGTGCATTGGCCACACTACAACATAACAGGTAATACAAGCGACCGTCACATACAGCATTAAAACAAGAACAAACCAACCCATCTGCGTTTTTCTCCGGAAAACACAGACGATAACCTTGTGAAGTACATAACACAGACGGGAACCTTGTAAGCGGCAAGTTCACAATTTGCTGTTGTTCACTAATTTTAGTACCATTTTCGTCTTTATTTTGCTCATCCCTAACCGATCATCCGGCGGGATCTGTCAAGCTTCGGCTTTTTTTAACCGCAATATACCAGTGTTCATTGACCACTGATAGTCTGTTCTTTAGTATTACATTGTTTACAAGGTTAGTTCAAGGAGATCTGCGAGTACAGTCAGCGATTGTTTAGATGCGAGATAAAGCAATATCTCCCATTAGTCTTCACAGCCAATCAGTATCAGTAATCTGCTCTCCTATCACATAATACTACAATAATAGTTGATCAATATGCGCGAAACTTGTTTTCTGGTCTTTTGAGATACGTTTACTACTTTTGTCAGGTAGCGTCTGTGTTGCCTTTTCTTAGGACGTCTGTGCAGAAAGGATGCTAACACTTACACACAAAGGGGATATCAAACTGAAACCCGTCTACTTTTCGTCAAGCAGCAGCTGCGACAATGCAAATACTGAAATTTTATTAAACCCAGAAAGAGTTCTAACGGGACAAGCCAAAGGTGCGTTACGGGGATTAAAATGCAGCGGAAAACACTTGCATTCTACGGTTGTAATGCACCACCACATGAATATGTCCAGAAAGGCAGTCGAGTATAAACGCAAAGGGTGGATTAGGCGTACGATTAATAGATGCAAACTGCAATCTTACAGGATTATGGGATGTCTTAATATTTCAGCTGCCGGTGTTTTCATATCAATTAATTATTGTTAGGCCCAAGTTACAGACGTCGGGCTAGTGTTCGAGCTGAAATAATATTATGTATTCGTTCTCCTCTAACCGACGGGATAATTTATACTGATATTGTTTCCGTTATGGCATCCTCAATGACGGTTTGGATAAGTTTGATTCACAATTAAATTATAGCACAACGAATTCTAGACCGTAGCTTGTGGATAGTTTGTGGTTGGTAATTCATCTGTAAGGCACACCGGCATAACCACGCTGGAGGATATGTCGGTTTATTAGGAATTTATCATGTCTAATAAGAGAAAACTGCTATCTGATAAACAATACTAGTGTACTAACTCAGGTATACATGTAATATATACGCAACACTGTAACGCAAGGATAGCAAATGTAAGAGTCGCGGAGCATTCATAATTGGAAGCTAATAAACTGTTACCGCTTTTTTCATTCCATTAAAGTGCCATGGTTGCACAGCCACGTTTAACAAAAATATGAAATAACTTCCCACAGTACTGGATCCACTATAGCGTGTTGGACATTAGTTGGCGACAGTTTGCGTTAAATAAGTATTGGCCATATGGAAGAGCCTTATACTTGCACAGTGAATATATATCTACAATGAATATTTCGGGTACCAACCTTTGCTACCTTCCGCAAGAATGCCCTCTATTTTGCTAAGACAGTGGTAGAATGTTTACAACAAAATGGGGACTAGTAATGTGATGGGAAGTGTAGTAAGGGCGTCCAATATAGAGGAGCATCCCATCACGGACCGACATATCTGTCTAACGATTTTATTTCCTCCTTGTCTCTATCAAGAAACTTAACCAACAAATGTGGAGGGAAATCACACCTATCTCAAGCAGTAATATAAAAATGAATTTAATACAGGTACCTTGTCCCAGCTAAACAGAGCCAGCCGCAAATTTTTCATATTGCCCAGGTAGTTTTGAAGATCACGTACGTTTATCCATCCGAAAGGATTTACAGCACAGAAGCCTGCGTGCTTCACAGTTAGCTTGTTTTCTTTCAAATATTTATTTAGTCAATTGCTGATAGCGCTTTCGCATAAGCATTTAAAGAATGCCCAGTCAATCCCAGCAATCCGTAAAGCAGCGTTAAGGTTTGCATTTTTTTAGGCTGTGATAATAGCTTGTTTGGAACGGTGTGCTCATCGTTTTTCTTCATATAAAACAAATTGTCACGCAATGGCAACTCAGGTTTTTCGGCCGGCGGTACTCAAAAATTGTTAACCTGTTTAATTTTAATGTGCTTTTATTGCTGCCTAAAGTCTTGACGAAACGACCACTGGGCACTGCAAGGCGTTTGTGAAGTTAAACTAATGCCATCGAATGAACGAGTAGATTTCTGTCAACATGACTTAAGACCTGTAAGAACTCGTTGCGTAGTTTTGACTTCACGTATTAGAATTTTCTGACAAATCAGAGCTGGCTTGCGGTAACCTTGGTGTACGCATGCACACGAATGAGTTATAGCAATAATATTTGTCTTACACACATTTGGCGGCTAGGCATTCTCACTGGTGTTGCCCAGACTTATCGTAATACATGAATGAGTAGCCCACAAATACATATACAAATTTTGGTAATATTTAAGAATTTTATTATATTATAAGCAGATTGATGAAGACATTTCACATATTTAAATACAAGTATTTACCACAACCAATCCGCCTAGTCTGGATGGTCAAAGATTT
This sequence comes from Dicrocoelium dendriticum, assembly GCA_944474145.2. Classification (NCBI taxonomy): domain Eukaryota; kingdom Metazoa; phylum Platyhelminthes; class Trematoda; order Plagiorchiida; family Dicrocoeliidae; genus Dicrocoelium; species Dicrocoelium dendriticum. Next base: position 97,955,791 of record OX104068.1, on the reverse strand, counting down.
TCAACGAATTCTGTGGCAGTTCGACTTACACACCAATGCGTAAGGTTGCGTTATTTCTGCATCAAATAATTTGGAGGCGTCATATTTGTTTTTTATTGGAATAGAATAGATCATTCACAAAACGATGATTTGATGGTTGACAAATTCTAATGATCGAAATAAATCAGTAGATCATGAAGTACGGAGTGCATGCACAATACTCGAGCGTGCGAAGCTGCTATTAACTGTTAGGTTTTGCATGTCTAAACTTCTTTGGACTGGTAGAATGTTGTTTTTTATGAGAATTACTGTAGAAGCTATGCCCTCCTACTCTCACGACCTATAAAAATTCACGAAACTCCCGCACACTGACGACATCATTTATATATATGTAAATCATTCTTTAGTTAAACTAATATAATCCAACAACTAAGGTCAATGATGAGAAGAATGGCGAGTTTAATTTGTCCAAAACAAACGCTGGTTCCATGTATGGTAATTGATTGTGAAACCTTTCAAATAGGCTGTCACGCTGTGAATCAGGGGGCGCAAATCTCTAATCTGTAGCAGGAGGAGTCACTTACAGCAAGCACGGATGTTTTGCAATAACAATTATCATTGCGTAGCAGGTTGGTTAATTCCGCGATATAAGTTGTCCGAGGAATAACACCCCACGTTCTTAAAACCCAGCCCTCATAATACGATTGCGGTGACCACGAAAAGAGTTTTATTTTTGTCAAAAGTAACTGAATGTTCAAACTTTTAAGCCATACGATTTTCTGAAACAGGAACGGTATACTGCGTTAAGTATGAGCTTAATCATTCAAAAAAGATGATCACAGATGTGTTCTAAAGCAAGGTTAGGCTATCAAAAATTAGTAAATAAAACCAGCACTGGTGTTTCCATAGCTGCTATTATTTGGTGGCAAAGCAACATAAGTGAAAATAAAATAATAGTTGTTATATTCTTCTCAAAGCGTGAAAAGACTATGCTAGTGGTTTGACATAATAAATTAGCATTTTTCCAGTTGACTGCTACAAGATAAAATTGTTCGACTTTCTTATACAAACCATGGTATTTCGTAATTTAGCTTTTCATTTAAATCCCATTATTATCCTTGACAAATCCTAAGAAGCTGTATACCTTATTTTGTTAAATAATCCCTGGCATATATCATCAGAGTCAACCTGGTACAGAGTGGTTTAATTTACTGCGTAGCTTGTGAAGACTGTATGCTATTCAACTGTGGCGATTTTTAATGTGTTATAGTTCTGGCTGGCGTAAATGCAGTGTCGGCTCTCAGTATGCCTCCGACGGATTTTTCGACACCAACTAATAATCCTACGCTTTTATCTTAGCCGTGGTAAAGCAAAGTAAACGGAAGTGTCTGTTTCGGGTCAAACTAAACGGTACGCGAAAGTTGACTTTGAAATTAAATTATTGGTAGGGACCTTCAGGCACAACACTATATAATACTACAACTTGGATATGAAGCTATACTTTGGATCGCAAGGTTTCCGCCCATCATGTATTTTGATAAACTGCTCGAAGATTACCAACTAGCTATAACCTCTTAAAAGTGAGTCACAGCTGACAATACTAGATGAATTGTAGTCAAAGCAGAAAATCTCAGATACATTGCCATCACGGGTGTTATTGTTAAGACGTGTATAAAAACAATTTGGTATGGGTCAATTGAAAAGTAATCAAACATGCAACATCTTGGCACTTAACACTAGCTCACTGACGGGATCCTGTAACTGATGACTCAATTCTTCCATATCATTTTAACTAATATATGGCCGCAAGTGGGTGTCACTAACGAAACCCAGTTGTCTTATTATGGCGTTCTCACAGAGTGGTAACAATATTGTAGCTCTGGATCGTTAAGATATATGGTTGTCGCATAGTATATCGACATGTATACAAGGGCATGTGAAATGCTTCCTTCGTGCAGCGATAGGCAACTATCTGTTTTTTTAGACACGGCTTAATGAGCGCCACATTACATAGCAGAGCAGACTTGGCTATGAAGGCATCATATATTACTCATGAGTAGGAATATCTAAAGGTAAGTTTAGTGTATTCCTCCCTCGAGCTCACAAGATTCCAGGCGAAATCCCTACGCTGAACAGCACTTAGACTTGTGTCTCGCCGGATCGAAGCTCTTCCATGTTGCGCAACCTTTGGTCCTCTACTGGGGACCGAACAAATGACAGCTAGAGGATGACGCTGACTAGCCATCAGTACAAGCTACTGAGCCGTGGTGGACGGCATCTAGCCACTTAAGTTGCAAGTTAACTCATATATAACACAAGTTCCAGTGCGACGCAGATTCCCACCAGGGCAGATGACAGTGGATAGCTTTGGAATTCATGAATTCCACCCACTAGATGCCTTGTCCATAGCAATAAACATATGTAATCTAGCGTCAAAGCTTTTTAATTCAAACGTTTGACGAATTGCAATGAGGTGGAGTACCTACAGTTTGGTACTTTATGACATTAGCATCGATCCGAAGTAACAGGTTTCGGTTTGTTGCGGCAGCTGCTGTACTTCCCGGATATCGGCTTCGCTTAAAAGCGCAGCCCTTTACCGGAATTCCATATTTTCCAACAATTAGTTTGCATTAGAAGCTTCCTAAGAAAAAAGTAGCAAAGATTTCTTTTGAGGTGGTGAATTAACCAGCCTGCAGGAAAGATGTAGTTCGCGTAAACTGGAATGTCATCATCCACTTGTGGTACAGAGACCGATATATTCAGTCAACTGAAGAGAATTTTTAAAAGAATTGCATAAGGTTAGCACTACAGCACTACAGCAATCTCTTGACACTCCGTAGTGGTGTTGATTGCGGAATTTCTCCTGATACTTGTTGTTATTTGTTGAAGTAATTAAAAAGGTAGTTATTTGTGAATCTAGAGTAAAGGAAACCATGTAGCACCAGCAAATAAGATACCGTGGTAACATGAAGGTAGATCTACTAAGAATAATGCATCCGCAGTTTTGTAGCTTTTACCATAGAGCTACTGTCGGCTCGAGCTTCTGCAATATTAGCGAGGTAAAAATTGATAATGCTTGAAGATACGTAAATGTGACTAGGCGCATCGACAAAATCCACGTTGAACTTACGGTTTGGCCAGTGCTTTATCACAGAATTTATGTTGCAGAAAATGGGATATGCATAAATTTGCCACCGCACCAATAGTTATGAACCTTAAGTGTTGATTTCAAAATGAACGAGCAACATGGTTTTAAAGAGGTTTGTTGATCATTAAATGAATGCATGCAAATCTCGCTGAAGACAAAACTTTTGGTCGGTTCTGGGTGTGGTCCAAAAGTCCGGAAGCACAACTTATGTTATTTCTGTTATGATTCTATCCATGCGTACTAACTTTTGTGATAGACTACAGCACTGAAAACTAGGCTTTGGGTACAAAACGCCAAATTAGCGAAAAATACAAATAAAAGATATTAGTAATGAATAAGTTATAAGTTGCAAGTTGTGCTTCGATAATTCAAAAGTAAGTAACTTAAAACTATCAACTCTATCAAGCAATCAAATTTAGCAGCATGAAAATGACAAGTATTAAACGTGCATGTTACACCTATGAACCAAATTGTGAGCCTAAATATCAGGTATGCATTTTGGAATTGTGGAACGTTTGCATCCACATTATTTTGAATTTCCGTCCACTCGACAGCGTAACAGTCTTAATGTATAACGCAATCTTGTGTGATATTCTAACACAGACGTTTAAACGGTTTATAATTTCCAAGTTTCGTAGGAAAACTCATGATGGCCGACATAGAATTTGCTAAGAGGGACTTCAATATTTTTTCTGCTCCATTACCTTACCTGAACAAAATTAATTCACACATTCAACACATCGGTTCATCAAATTTCATAATAGAATACTCCAGTAGTTTGAAAGAAATCCAATTTTCATATAGGCATGAAACGTACTCGCTTTAAGCAAGTTCTGTACTGGAAAAGAGCAAATGTCGTAGCGATTACTTTCTGATTGGTTTCTAAATAATAAAGCTCACTTATTTCTTGTGAGATTATTTACTGCCAATGTTTTGAAACGAAGGTATGGTAGGTGGGTTATAATAATATTTATTCCTATGGTAGGTCATCAGGAAGTAAGCAAAGCGCATATCGCATCAGTCCGCGGATTTGCTTCATCAGCCTCCGCGAACTGCTGCATGCTGCTGCACGTTTTACAATCTGGACACCTAATTCTAGTAACTTACGTTTGCGCAAATCCTTCATCCAATTGTTTAACTTTCCTTTAAAACAAAGCGTCAAATATTTGCATGATGGTTATGCAATTTTTGCATTGGATGCGCAGAGTTATTAACTATTTGGAATCTTAATCGTTAAAATATATTTTGTGCAGTCGGAACGAAGTGCTCCTTTTTCTCTTGGGATCTTAACAGCAAAGTATACTTCTATGCTACAACCAACTCTGACCTAAACTTTAAGTTAAGCATTAGTTTTTCGAACACTGCTCAAAGAAGAGTTAGTGTACCATACAACGGAACCATGATGGGAACAGATCTGCTTCACGGTCGCAATGAAATCCGGCAAAACAAAATATAACTTTGTGGAGTTTATACTCATTCAGTAGCATGTGAGGAACCTGAGAGCACTTATACGCTTTGTATGCAAAATGAATCGTTCGCGGTTTAGGCTATTCATTTGTCAGTAATTAATAGCACTTTATGATGGCAAAGGTTTACGTATTTTGATTACAAAGTATGTTAGAACAAACAGTTGCACATATATAAAATCGAGAAACATAGAGATTTGATGTACAAATATGTTGCTTAAATTGAACCAGCACAGATATATGCTTAATCGGCTACGGTCTACTCTCCTATAACCCCAATTGATTAGTGCAGCAACATAAGACAATCGTATGCACAAAGATTGGTAGCAAATATTCATAGCAAATTGTCAATGACATAACAACGACGGTGGCATGCTGACGTCAAAAAGCGTCTAGTATACGCATGCGCAGCACGGAAAGATAACAAACGTTGGTAATTTTCCTGACCAGTTTAGTCCGGTCACCGAAGTTGATCAACTTTATGCCTCAAATGTATACCAGACGACACTCTTGCTGAAATAACTTATTTGATCTTAGTAGGCTGGGAGAGCATGTTTAGTTTGCAGTTGACATTTTACTCCAAGTGCTTGGGAAATTCGGCAGAAGTAGCTAAGGAGGACAAACAGCATCCATCACCCATTGGTTTTCCCCAAGATGCTGACTGATTCTAGTTTTCCTCTGTTTACGTTTACTTAAAACGAAGTATTACAGAATAACTGAGACGGTTACGCACTTAGCGATTAGCATGATTAGAATTTCGAATTAATTATGTCTAAGCTGGGATCTCCAGCAGCCACTTTAATCTCCTTATGTAAGCAGGAAAAGCGTGTCTGGTGATCCAACCGCACTGCAGCGACCGTGCTTGCTAAGTGTTTGCTCTCTTGCACTCATCTAAGAGGACTGGCACGGAGCTTGGAATTTTGCAGTAATTCAGTTGAATCCCCCGCAGCCCCAAGCTAGATTTACGTCGCCATCCATAAAAGCCGCGTATCGTACGCATTGGTTGTCTCGGAGAATGCTCCCTGCTCCCGATAGTTGCACGGGTCAACACTACGGTGCTTCTACTGCCAAAGTCCAAAAACTATTACAAAAAATATCCGTTTACACCTCCAGATCGACAGCCAAAACGTAATTAAGTTGTCTTAAGAATCGTAAACACAAAGGATTCAGAATTAGTCTAATGAATAAATAGTAGGCTGATTGGCAACCGCAACCAGATGAATTTAATTAGTGGTGGGAATGGCATATCTTTGAACATGCGTCGCGGATACGAGTCATACATTACTCGAATTCTGCGCAATATAGGAAAGGTGGGCTCTTTCAAGTGGCAGTGATTTCCGCTTGCGAAGCACAGGCCGTTTAACGGTAGGCCATTTGGGTTTGTAAATGACTCCCTTAAGTGCGCATACGATCGGACATACCTTGGAAAGAATCTCCGAAAGAGAACGGCGACTGTGAGTAAGATAGTAATACTAAAGACCAACGGATGGTCATTGTTCGCGACGTCTCTCTGTTTCAATCACCCCCTTTGGTGAAGCTGAAGCATATGAGGAAGTGCAGTTTAGTTACATTCACCATGAACTATTCCTCCACGGTATATTGCTAAACAGTTGTTTAGGTATTATTTTTACTCAACTAGAAGGGAATGGTTTTAGTCTGAGCTAGTGAAACCGCTCTATTTGGAACACTGGTTTTACTTATGCATAGCACTGCATAGAGAAATTCGGTTAAAGGCATCAGAAACACGACTATTTGTGAATGGTGTTTCACCGGGGACAGTCAAATAAGTTAATATTTGTTGAAGTTCTGCAAATGGTTTACATCACTGACAACCCCAACGTCTAACGAAATACGTCAATATAAATGGGACAATCATCTCCCAGCCTGCCGCGTTCAGCCTTGTATTATGATTAATGGTCAAGAGCCGAAGGCTAAAATGTAAAACTACTGGCCAACACTTCAGTGGTGGGTGCAATTTTCAATCTTCATTAACCAATTTTTGGTAACCAAAAAGTGTTCCACTTTTACATCGAAACAAAAGGCTTTATTATTTTGTCAAACTCAGACATCACCAAACTTCAGAGAGTCAATATGTTATATTGGTCACTAACACGTAGGACTTAAGACATTAAGATCTTACTACCTGGTACCTATTTCTTCGAGAAAAATTTGAACGTGACGAGGAGAAGGAGCGATTATTTGTGACAAAACTAGCCTTCACTGGAAACTTGGTGCCAGGCATGGATGAATACGACATCATATGACTTCTGTCCAGAATTTACAACTGCGCAAACCCACCCAAAAATGAATCACCGACTATTTCTGCTTTGCGTATTGTGATAAATCAGTTATAAATCTGTATCCTAGTTAAAGTTGATCGCAGCGTCCACCTTTTAGGAAATCCAGCGACCAAGAATGATCAGTGCCAAGTTTACTTGCAAGAGCTAATTTCTAGTGCACACTGCACAAGCAAGTAACCGATTTTTGCAGGCACAGAATAGTAAATGATAATAATAGTAGCCAGCAAAGAGCTCAGATTTGGTGGATTAGCTTGGCACAGTCCGTTAGGTCAAAACTATCAAGTGACTGTACTGCTTGACTACGAATGTTACAATAAATACCCCCGATGCAGATTTCGAAATAATGCACCAATAAGTATTGACCGCATTCGTTGTATAAGTCACTTGGACATCCGTGCCCAGATGCACTCCAGTAATAGCATAGAATAAGTTATTAAAACCTTCAACTCAATAGCTACTAAAACCTCAGCAAAGAGAGTCCCCCATAGTTCATCCATATCGAAGTAGCTTTCGAGTAGTATAACGCGAAGTATCTGGACCTGGGGGTCTGGCCTGCAAAATTACCAGAGCTTTCTAATCACAAAAGGTAGCAAAAACTTGTGCCTCAACGCAAATGCTGCGTGAGATCCTTTCGTGAAGATGAATTCGTACACAACCGATGGCTAGCTAATCGATTATGTTCGAACTGCATGCTTTCTTACAGACACGTTAACAGCCCTTGTAAAAGGAATTATGGATTCCTGACATTCACTACGGTTGCTTAGTAATCACTTAGTTTATGTAAAGCGACCGACACTCTTCGGGTCCTATGCTCTTATAAATACTAAATAATGCAATGCCCCAGAATAATCAGCGTAAAATTCAATGTGACTAAAGTTTTGCAACAATCCCTGCGCATATATTGCCCTCCTGGAGCAAATAACTTGTGCCTGAAGCACTGCGGGGCTAGCAGCCTTGCACATAGCCGAACCACTTTCTACATTCTTTTTACTCTGTGCAGTAGAGAAGTTAGTTCTGTCAAAATGGAAACTAGGTATAACATGACAGGAAGTTAAGCTACGCTTGTCATCTGCTGCGCAAAAGTGCATTGCCTCGTGTTCTAATGGTGACGGAAGGTATACTCACACATGTCCCGATAGCCTACTAGGAATGCCATGACATCATGGCACCTGAGTAGAACGGTTTACCTTGGCATCTGTGATGTACTACTGCCCTGCTGTCTACAACCCACTACTAGACCGAAAGAGCTGTCGAAAGAAATAGGTAAACTGTGCCATCTACGTAAGCGGCTGGTATCACTCTATCCTACAACACAACCTAGAGAAATACAGAATCGGAAATCCAATATGGCCTGGATCGGTCAATTTATCCACAACCGATAATAGAACGTAACAGTTAGAACATATTTTCCTAAATCTATACGCTTGGAGTGCAACGTGCCGCAGCTCCTCTACTTAGCCTTGCCTGCTCTTGGTCTTCTTTAACAATCTAACGGAAACTAATACCTCAGTGGATTTTTTTTGTAATGACCCTAAGCTTTGACGGGTAATTAAGATATTGAAAGGCTACGAGCTACTCCGGTGTGACCTTGATGACGTTTGAAGTTCGTCAGCGAAGATCACTTTGCCATTCAAAATGGGACAGGTGCAGACGCGCTCCCTTCCTCAACAATCTGGTCGACATGTATTGAAATATGGTACAGGATCTGCAGTACAATCATATGGAACGTGGCTGTCGCAAGCTGGTGCCGCGCCACTTCATTTGTTCCAGTCTAAATCTACTTCAAAATGAGGTACGATGCAATCTGGCCGCTTTTGTGGGACGCTAGTTATTTTGAATTCAACCATATTCTCACTGATTCCAAATGCCTATGTGGGTCCCACGAAGTATACGTTATTCAAAGTTTGTAAACTATGCCAAAGCGTGACCTCGTAGCACTGAAGACATCGTAATATATGGCAACTAATATCTTAAGTGTATATGCCACCTTCAGA
>OX104068.1:97889057-97946408 GCA_944474145.2 Dicrocoelium dendriticum | reverse complement strand
CACAGACTGTGAGTCACACTCACGCGGCAGTTCTCAGTGTGCAGCACTCTCTTCGTCTTCTTTCCTAGCTTAACTCAATGAGATTTACCTACAGCCACCACTAGAGAACCAACCCAATTAAGGGGTTTTTGGATTGCCCATCACAGCAGCAGGCAGCTTCCTAGGAGCCAAACAACGCATGTGGACAACTGAACTGGTATAGCGGATATCCATGAAATTGGTACGTGATGTTGGCTATTGGGTCAAGTGGTAAGCAACGAAACAAGCGCAGATAGCTTTTTAATATAAGTCTCCGTATGTGCAAGCTCAGGCGTATTTCGAAGAAAGATTACATAACTAAATATATTTGTCCACAATGGAAGCAAGCGCACCTAGAAAAGCGTGAGAAAACAGTGGCACAGAATAGCAATATCTTGGTTACAACTTCGTCGGGAATTGTCAATTTCCAGATAATTAGCAATTATTAGCCACAAAACGGAAATGTTTGAAAAAGTGGCAGCTTGCAAGTCGAAAATTGTGATGGAGTAATTTGTTAAGGTTGAATTTGTTATGAGAGCATAAATTAAAGTACATTTCCATGATGAACGAGTGTCATCGTCAGAAGCTTTGGATTAGTTTTGTTTAGTAAAACATATAATGTTGTACCCGTATTCTAAAAATCAAAGTGAGATCGAAAGTTTAGAGGTCCGTGGACTTGACCTGCATATCAGGAGGGAACAAAATGTGTCTGCTGGAATAAAGATTGTAGCTCTCTAAGTGACCAAATTGGTGTCTCTGGTCCTCCCAGATGGACACTATGTGGAACACAGTTGGCAAATCACAAAGCATTCGTGCATTTTTTTTTATAGTCGCAGCTACTTCCTGGAACATAACGTCAGTATCGGAGTCTACTCTGAGCTTCGTACAAAGCCATTACCCATGCGTAATTACGCCGTTTTATGAATAAATTGTATTGTAGTATGCATGCAATGACAATATGAAACTTCGGAGCAACGAGTTTAAGCAGTGTGCAAGCAGAACCTAGCTTTGGGGGTTTTGGCCCTTATTTCGGAGCATTTTACCAGAGAGGCAAGAGATAGTAGGTCACTAAGCAACGCATGAATAACAGAGGACATCAACAAAATGTTACGGAATTGTGTCATTAGTTGACTCCGTCTATATTATAACTTGTAAAATACCGCTACAAATGCAAATAAAGTAAGGAACCACAGTCAGAATTAATATACAGTGATGTATCTATCGCTGCCATCACATCTGAAAACAACCTCATTTTGTTGACCATCCTGTAAAGTGTCCATTTGCAATACACTGTTTCAGCACTTCAGTAGCAGCAAAACCCAGCAAAACTGAAGACCTAATTAGGCACTGCAGTTGGAAAATGCTTAAAACTGTCTCACCTGTGCAATATTACACAAGGATACATACCCAAGAAATTAGTTTTAAACTTGGGGCTAATGCCTACATCAACATATAAAACAGCTGGACGTGACACCATGAGCAAAGTACTCACATATGACTATTGGCAATGATAAGGCACATAACATTACGTAGCATTTGTTTAGCTTCATCCAAATGTTGCCTACTGCAATCTAGGTACTAAAACCTGTGAGCCTACGGTGATGAAAAGATCCTGCTACGTGGTTGTCGAAGCAGGTTGGATAGGCTCAATAGCTTCCTAAAACTCGGCCGCACCTCATCTTCGGTGCATCCATGCATCTCCATTCTAACGACAGCATCTAGAACGTATGCGTCAATCCACATGTGGCGAACTAACTGGTGATTACCAGGATCAACCAAGTCTCTTCGAAATGGTGTCTTGTATGAATGCCGCACCGGATAAATTGGTTAGACATCTCGTCCGTGCGGGCAGCCCACATGACTTTCTGTACTGCGAAAGAAACGGAAGTGTCGCCGACCATGGCAAAGTAATTAATCTTGAGTAAAGCATACATAACTGGCACCATACTAGGTAGGAATTACTTGTTCGGTTCTTAAACCACCGAGCAAGCAAGAGCAGTTCTACCACCTTCTTCAGGGACAAAGGTACAGGACATTCACGGATCGTCGCGTCAACTGGAAACTGTACTCGGATGAAGGCCATCTCTGACTACATAGCGTGAAGCTTCGCCCTATTTCGAGCCTTGTCGAATGCATGTCAAGCGCAATCCTCTAGCAGATATTGCTTGATTTCCAGCATGGAAGGTTGCGACATTTGCAGTTTTGCGGCAACAGACTGGTCACTCAGCGGTCCCTCAATTTGTAAGAGGATGCAAAAGCGTCGTGTAATTATCGAATTTTATTACCTAGATGAGAGGAAATTCGTATTAGGACACACATTTTCTAGGGATGCTAGAGGGGTCCGCTGAAGGAAATCATCTTCCAAATCTAACAATGAAGTAGATGCGGAATATTAAGCTTAAACAGCCTCATGAGGTGCTGGAATCTGGTGGACCTTCGTTTAGGTTTCAGCATCACGTCGAAGGATAGAACCTAGAACATTGGTCAGCTGAAGTAATACACATATGTGCCGGACTTAATGGGTTTCACGTACTGATTCTTAAGTCATTTTCCGTTATCATCTCTCACATCGTGGCTGACCTTTCAACAAGTCGCTGTTCAAAGGTTCTTTGGCGGTCGATTGGAAATTTTCGCTGGTGAAGCCTATTCCGAAAGGCGGCAGCTCTAACAAGGTAGATAAAGAAAGACTAATTTTTCTGTCACGTATTTTGCACAGGTTGCTGAGAAAACCGCAACCAATGGATTCTTGCAGTTGTTACAGTAAAATGGGTTCTGGTACCCGCAAGCACGGCCTCATGCAAGACACCTCATGAATTACAAACTTGCTTGCGACCAGGCATGAGTGCTTGAAGGCAATAAGCAAGTGGAAGTCTGTCGACGTGCTATTCTTTGATTTAACTAGAGCGTTCGATAAGGTCAGCCACGAGATTCTCTTTAGCAAACTCAAGTTGTGCGTTGTCGTTGACTCACTACAGTGCTGGTCAGCGACTTTCTTGATAAACAAAAGTGGAGGGTACAGGTTGAGGACCATCTAGTTGAATAGTATCCCTTTGGAAGTGGCGTGCCTCAAGGCACTGTGATGGGCCCACTCTGTTCCTGATCCACATCAAACATCTAGCTCATCATCTCCGGTCACCGTGCGCTTTGTTTCAGAAGATATGGAGAAACAATGACGCTCTCGATGACTGTGGCGTAGTTCAGCAAAACCACAATTACCTATCCACATGGTCTTCTGAAGTTCATCTCTAGGTCAACCCAGCCAAGTCTGTATTCATGAGCCTGGGATAGGGTGCCAACGCCCTCTGAGTTCCAACCGCTCTATTCTAGCACCTCCGTGCAGGACCTGGGATGACTCTTGCACTATTCTTTGAGGACCTTGGACAACACGAAGAGCCTATATTGTAACGGATTGCGCATGCTTTGGGCACACAAACGTAGCTTGAGCACATGGTATGAAGAGTTTGCCAACCGCTTCTTCTCTTCCATCATTTGACCAATGCTGGAGTACGGTTCGCCCGCCTACTTTTCGATTACCCGAGGCGAGGTACAAATTTCGAACGGGTCCAACACGTTGCTAGTAGGATCATCCCGAGTTTACGTGGCTTGGGGTATGAAGAACTGTGCCAAAAATTAGGACTCTACAACATGTCCTAATGTTGGGTGCCAGTCGATCTCATTAGCATCCACCGTATTCTAAACCTCGGTGACTTCCAAATGCTGATACCAATGCTACACCAACGAGGGTTATGCAGCACACGCAGGCACAGATACAGACTTGTCTTGCAGGATGTGAAGCGAGTTCCCCACCCATTGTGCTTCGAACTGAGAGTGGTAAATATTTGGTACAGTTTGAGTAAAAATGTGGTGGAGGCAACGTCTGTGCAGCAGTTCAGAACATTGTTACGTTTATATTTTACCACTATACGATTCATAGAATGAATGCACAAAAGATTATAGCTCACATAAGTGCTTCCTTCAGTACCGTATATCAGGTATTTTACATGTTACATGCGAACGAGAACGATATTTACGGCTACCAAATTTTGTGGCGATTTTCAACATCTATCGAAAGAGTTGCACAGAATTCATTTCTACTTGATCTCTAATACAGTATTCAGTATTAATTACACAAACATGACACTTACAGAGATAGTTTTGAAAGATTCGTTGCGAAGATCAAATGCATTACTACTCAGTCCACAACCATCCGCAGGGTGATGTTGGTTGTCACTGTGGAATTTACTATCTGTGTATTCTGCACTAAAGTGACCCAGGCGCATTGCAAATAAGTACCGCTACGTCCGAAAGAGGTCAATATGACATCAGCGACTATGCAACAAAACGTACGTTTCTGGACGCTGTTCAACCACAAATAAACGCAACTGGATATTACATTTTGCACTTCCCAAGTTCCTGAAATTCCAAACACACACTAGGCGAAGCAATGGAACTCCGCTTTTGCCCGGCTGTTTTAGGGAACATTTGTATTTAGATAGATGCTTTGACGGAATAAAGAGGCTCCACCCACGAACACACCTGCACACACACTAAATCGTTATATATTTCGACCGATAGAATCATGCCACACGCAAACGCACGCATCTTGTTATCCAAGGTATCGAGTGATACAACATCGGTAATACCAACCCTTCCGATTAAGCAAGGAAATGGTAAGCGCTCAAAAGACACATCCACCTATGCTACCGTTACCGCTAGATATAATCATGGTGTGACCTCAGGAGACTCACCAAGAAAAACCACAAAACGGGTAAAGGACCAGGTGAAATCTGCAATGACGTCACCAATGCATACGTTAAAATTGCTTCCCTCATCATCTAAGATAAGGAGAAAGTACGGTGTCTTGGCACATATACCCACCAAAGTTCCTGAGTCTAAGGCAAATCCGTAAGAGGTAAGCAGCTGGATGGCCTAAAGTAATGGAATTTCCTTCGTGATAGAAACAGGGTTCAAACCTGTACAACTTATTTAATGTGCACCACTAGACCTCGAACCTGGTTTCCTTACTCGGAGTCCCGACTAATACGAGCAACATTCGGATCAACAGATAATGTTGCCATGGTGCTTTTGTCGGCCAACGACTTTTAGATTGAAAACAATGGTATCCGGATGTTCCATGGAACGAACGCCAGCGGGACAACACCAATTAAAATAACCACCACGCGGAGTGTAGCAAAAGACGTATTCTAGTTCATGGCATGCCAGAGCTACTGACCTCTATCAACGATGCACACCTAGCTAATAACCGGGAAGCAAAGTATTACATCCCTGCAACTCTATGTGCGGACGACGTCATAATTACCACGATTATGCCGGTATCTTTGTCTTCAAACTACAGTGGAAATGGCCCGAAGATACAGAATCTAATGATGCGGTCAAAACAAAGGACTGTGAACATAATCCCTAGTTGGCAAATACTACGAAACAAATGTCCTGCGTACTGCGACTGCAGACGGCAGCCAGACAGCAGCATCCACTCTTTGTTCTCGCGAAAAGAATGCCACCCATCATTCAATATAACCAAAACAGCGAGTCAGAAATCTGTGCACCAAGACCCATAGCTATAGAGAAATCTACCGACGGACTACATACAGCAGGTGCAAGTGAGACTTAAACCAAATCGTGTTCATGTTGAGAATTGACAATTCATCCCAAAATACATTACATGTCGGCCTCTCATCGGTCGGCCCAAATCCACATCCATCATGTGCCCAAGTCAATAGTTTTGACATCCAAGAAGCTTTCCCGTATGCAAGCTAACGCACAAGGCTCACTGAGTAAACATCCTAATGTGCAGCTGAGTCTAGGATCAAAAAGCTGCAACCTCAGCGCTACACCTGAGACACGGTTACGTCCTGATATAAGTGACATGGAGGTCGCATTGTCTGACATATCCACTGTTCGGCACGACCGATCCCGAAAAGTAGAGTGGTGGAGCTCTACTTTCGCAGTGACCTCCAATGTGAGCCCAAAGAGGATCCGGTCAGCAAGGTAGAGTAATACCATTGCTGCTGTCTACGTATAAAAGACGACGACATTTGCTTATTAGCTGTCATTTACCACCCTCATTCCACCACGCCTGCGTTGGACTTCCATCTGGCATCCCCACTTAGGCTCGTGAGAAACACAACAGATTCACATTCTCATTAATGGCGTATTCAACGTTCACTCTCTGGAATCCCAAGCAGCTCCCGGAGAACAGTCTTGGGCCTCCAGTCTATGGTCTCCAGTTTCCGGTTTAATGGCCAGATTAAAACTCTGACCCGATTCCTAAAAAATAATAAGCCTCCAATACTGGATCAGATATTTACCAATGAAGAACTGATGGTTGAGTGTTTGATTGCTGACTTCCCCTTGTGTCGCAGCGACTAGGTAATCCTACTATTCGAATACATTTACTGCGCAGAATAGCTTGTGGAATTTGGTAAAGCAACAAAAAGTTTATACGCTACGACATATTAGCTGAACTAGTGGAAAAAGACAAATGGAACTTTCTGGCAGATAAGGCACCAGCTGGTCATGGGGACAAGTCGTCAGCCAGCTTATTACTTCGATTCCGAATAAGACCCACCACTTGATTAACGAGGTCTCCTTACTGCAAAGCAGAACTCGGAAGTGTATAGCAGTGTTAAACACAGTTTGACATTTCTAGAACGTCTCTCCAAGCACCAAGTTCTGGTCGACCTATGCGACCCAAATTAACCACTGTATTCAACTTGTTTATTAAGATAGAATGCAGTAGCAGCAGAGGTTGACAACCCGTATAGCCACAGACATCAGTCTACCTAAAGTAAAGCGAGGAGTTTATCTTTCTCAAACAGCCGTCGGACCCACGGGAATACCGAAAGAGGCGGCAGATAACATACGTCTACAATATGCTGCAACATTACAGCGCAATAACCGGCCACATATCCCTATGACAATGCGTGTTTCTCCCCAAAACTCACTACCCTATCGTTCACGGCAGAAGCTGTATGATAAGAGTTGTTGTTTAGTCACAGCACAGCTCTCTCGGAGTTCATAATCTACCAACGAAGTCGCTAGTGACCGTAGGAGAGCGTTTAGCTGAAATTTTCGCCCTATCTGCCCAACACTGTTTTGACGAAATGTACGTGCCCGATATGTGGAAACAAGGGATGTTTATTCCTGTTTACAATGAAAGTATTCGTTCCGATCCAGCCACAAACATTTACTCTTGGCGATGGCCTGCTTTGCTCAAGAATCGTGCGGTAAATCAATTAGCCAAGCTTGCATGAACGTGCTGGCGGAATAGGAAGCAAATGATAAAATAACAACAGAGATAATTTGATGGGAACCGTTGTCTTTGGCATGGTAATTAAATAATAGTTGTGCTTAAGTAAAGCTGGAGGACACCGCTCGTATATACGCATCGTAAACACTCAAGGATTATTTAATTGTCTTAGCACAGATTTCGGATATACCTAATATGTTCAGCACTAATTAAAAAAGTTTTATCGCATATAACTGGTGTATTAGACCTCTATTGTTAATATGAATCTGCTGGTGAACAATCGCAGGTGATTCTGGAAATGGAGAATAAATATATTACGACATAACTGAGACATTCGCCTCCTGCCCAGTATTTATCCACTTTATTCTGGTGTGTACGCTGCAGACGATCGATGTCGCCGATTTCTAAGTCCAGGATATGTACGATGGAATCTTTAAAATATACTACGTCGTTTTGGCAAAAGAAGTAGGGCTAGGATCCGTGGTACTAGGAGAATGCGGCCACCATTTTCCGCAAGACTGACAACCATTTGAGATATACAATTATAGCATTTACAGCGGGTGTCGTGAGTTTGCGCAGGTTTGCAGATGTGAATTTTTTCCATTTGCCTACAATTTCAGCAACAATTAAGAGAAGTGCTTTCTGGAAAAGGGCAACCTCTGGCTTTACGAGCCGTAGATAAAAGAATTCCTAGGTAGCTGGATTCCTTGGACAAATAGTCGGGAAACAATCCTCTCCGGCTCCCACAGCCAAGGATGAGAAGTTGGGGTTTTCTACGTCACAAGCAGTATACACAATTATCGACAGAAATCAGTTGAGATTCATTCCAAGCTGCCGTCGCTGAGGGTTTTTCGTGACGACAGGATTGTCGAAGTGTACAGGCGAGTTTCAAATTCGAAGGATAATGGCGGCCGCCAGATGTCGACTCGCCCAACTGAAACTGAGCTGGGAATGCAGAAGATGCCTCTCCAACTGTGTTTTATGCAATACCAGTATGTCATTAGATAAGGATGTATGGCCAAACTCAAACTCCTCCATTGACTTGTGCAAGGACACTACTGAGATATCCGTTGGCAAGCGCAGTCATATGTGGACAAAGACACTGACCAGTCTGATTACATGTTTCTACCATTTCCGATGAAGCACAGAGACAGAATATAGAAATATGGTGAGGAATTAAAAACGTCCGTAAAAGATCCAGTCGTTGATATGGTTTCGGGACGCCTTAAGAACCTCCTCGCATTTTCTCTCTAGATGCGAAACTAAATGTTCTTCTCTAATTGAGAAAATACCAAGCAATGTTAAACGTTTATAAGGTTGTATCGATTTGATTTAATAGGCTTCCACAGTTAATGGGACATGTCAAGTACGGTCACTTTGCTTTCCATCTACCACAGTATTCGCAACCGAATGTTTCATTTAATTAATAGCAAAACCATAGTTGATGTAAAGCTTCGTGCAGATGATGTATGTGGCTCTACAATGCAGCTCCATTTTTCTCCAACAATGAAAATGGCATCGGCATAAGCTAGGGAGTCGACAGGACCTACTGAGGAAAACCAAGGTGTGTCTGTTACTCCTTGGAGCGCTTCATCTAGTGTCATAGGGAAAAGCAGGGAAAAGCCCGTCGTCTTGCTGTACGTCCTGTTTGTGATGATGAGATATTCCGTTAAATGTTGAGATAGCGGATGAATAATACGACCACAATTCCTCCAGCAGGAAGTGAGGTGCACCCAATACGGTAGCGGCTCGTAGCAATTATTGATGAGTGCATGAATCAAATCCCTTCGAGATATCCACCGCCGTTAAATAGAGTTGAGTATAAGATGAAGGTGAATAGTGGAGAGCAGCGTGTAAAATGGCGGGGCCACGAAACGCGCGCGCTTATGCAATTCGGATTATAACCGATCGTATAGAAATGTATGAACCCAACGATCAAATATTGTACTTGAATTAGGCGCGTAAACAGACGTGACAGTGCCGCTGCAGACGTATTCCGGAAAGATTGCTTGTAAGATCTTTGTCACAAACGTGATTCTGACAACATTCTTATACGAAGGAAATGGAGGGCATTTAAGTAAACACTACCGGAATGGAGTAATATAAAGTGGATCCATTTTCTCTGCTTTCTTTTGCGTAATACGAGCAATTCCCGGTGCGCTGCTTATATATTTCTAAGAACTAACTACATCTCAACTTTAGTAATTTGTTTTATTAGATGAATGTAAGAACTGAGAATGGTTCAAGGAAAGTTTTCCTCGAGTATTGGGGACTGAAAAAACACACTGGTCCAAAACGCCGTAAACTTTGTAATTAGCTTATCTTCTTGTGTTGAATGTTGCTCGCCAGTGACCATCGAAGACCGTTATAGCGGCTTCTTTGCGTCCCACATGGTAAAGCCGCTTAATATACTCATATAGTATTCGCCGACACTGCGGTTTATTCCTTAGATTTGCAGCCGTTTCTGACGCATGGTTGGTTTCAATTTACGTGGGAAGACTGCGGCACAAATGGTGTTTTATAATGCATTATATTTGCCTCTCATACCTTGGTGAAGGTCTCCAATAAATCACGAAGAGGCGAATGTTCACACATTGCGATTAATCTTCTTAGTTCCCAACATCAAGAATCAAACTTTACTGTCATTATCAAGCGACAAAGAGCGTTTTTGATTACTCAAGAGCGCAGAGGTTTAATTCTGTAACCAAGAGACTTCTCAAAGGCCCGATAAATTGTGCAGAAATTTATTACTTGCGTTTCTTCTACAGTAGGAGTGGAGGAAAAAGCACTTGGCGGTGTCCAACAGATAATCCCGAGCACAACGCGAAATGCTGTTATTTTAAATGAGGCCTGAACAACTGGGTTCGGCGCTACCTTGATAGCAAGTATACTTTTCCGTCCCCCTCATTGGCAGTTTACCAGAAGGGCTTTCGTTAATCATTAACTTAATAAGAGAGGACAGAATTTTATCAATGCCGTAAATTGCCTTAGAAAGCGCCCTGTTTATTTGTTTTGGAAAAATGGCTCGAACAGACGGGTTCGGCGCTTTTTTCTCTTATCATATGATTTCAATTTGTTATCCAGTACTGTTTTCGCCAAGTAGTTTAATCCAGGATTAAACTAACAAATAAGTCGATCAATATTTACTTCGCAAGCCTCCAAGGTTCGTTACCTCGTTATCTTCAATGTGTGCAATGTATTAAACAATCCAATTACAGGAGATTTACTAGTGATAACGATAGCTTCATGCTAAGACCTCTCAGGTGGTTACACCGCATTCGATCCTACTCGATTTTGAGAGATCCTAACCACACATGCCACTACTTGCTAGTGTTCAGTCACAACAGCAATTTTAGTGGCCACCGTCTCAAGCTGACAACGCCGTTGGAACAGAGTTGGAAATGGCCGCTTCCCTTGGTAACCATCGGGAGTTATTCCGTCTTATACAGGAAACGGGCAGCAGGAGACCAGGTGTTAGTGAAACAATACGTGACGAGAGTGGACAGCCTATCCACAGCTTATCAAAACACTTGGAGCGTTGGGCTGAGCACTTTGAAAGGCAATTTAATCGGTCGGAATTGTTAGATTTCTCACCGACCATGATCGCCCTCCTCCGTGGGCTGTTCCTTTGCATCCACCCTCTCGCTCAGACGTCGAACGTGAGATCAAACTGTTGAAGTTAAATAAAGCCGCGGAACCTGATGATCTTCCTCTAGCCCTCTTCAAATTCGGGGGACCTGCTCTTGTGGATGATTTACTCGAGTTACTAGTGAGAATGTGGAAGCAGGAAACTGTCCCAACCGATTGGAGCCACTCCATCATAGTCCCAATTTTCAAAGGAGGCTCACGATCGGAATGCGGCAGCCTTAAAGGAATCAGTCTGATCTCCATCGCCTCCAAATTGCTTGCCTCTGTCATCCTTTGCAAAGTGACAGGCACTCGTGAAAGCCATATTCGTGAAGAGCAAGCTCGATTTCGTCGAGGTCGTGGCTGCATTGACCACATCTTCACTTTGCGTCAGTTGTTGGAGCACAGTCACACGTATTGGCGGCCCACCGTTTTCTTGTTCCTCGATATAAACGGTGCATTCGATTCGGTGGATAGACATGCACTTTGGGAATGTCTACTCAAGAAAGGTATACCTGAGAAATATGTGAATATTGTCCGAGCATTATATGCGCGGAGCTCGGGCAGAGTGAGGGCTTACGGCAAGTTGTCGTCGCCCTTTAATATCTCCAGCGACGTGAGACAAGGATGTCCGCTGTCATCTTTTCTCTTCAACTTCGCTATTGACAAAGTCATGGAAATCGCGTTCACAGGACACGACTTAGAAGGTGTGGAGCTACTTCCAGGAGAACGACTTCTTGACTTAGAGTATGCTGATGATATTGCCCTAATCTGTGACAGTCCACAAACGTGCCAAGCGGCACTAGACAGATTAGCACTAGCTGTCCGTCACTTCGGGCTTTGCTTCGCACCCTCGAAGTGCAAAGCGTTCCTCCAAGATTTGTCTGGACCGCCTCCTACGCTGAACCTAGGTATTGATCAGCTAGAAGTCGTTTAAAAATTCAACTACCTGGGAAGTTGTATCAACGCCCGTGGGATTGAGGATGAGAGCACGATACGTATGGCAAAAGCTCGGGGCGCTTTTGCTAACCTTCGCCACTTATGGCGCCGGCGTGACATCACTCTCACCCTGAAGGGTAGAGTGTACGATGCAGAGGAGGGTTGGGCAAGCGATGACTTGGTCCGGAGGAATGGAGGCCCTCAGTTCTGAGCTGGCCTCGGTTGGAGCGTCTCGGCTCCCTGGCTATGGTTCGAAAGATGGTGAACACGTAAGGTTGGATACACTTGCTGATGTGGCTAGGAGCCGAGTGCAGTGGCGTTCGTGCTGTGAGTTTCTTTGTCCCATCCCATCCCTCTTAGCCTCCCCCTCCACGCACGATCTCATTATTTAGCCTTATATAATTTTGCATAGTAATTGTTTTTGGGTGCACAGCAGCCGGCTGGTAGCTTACCGGATCGATGCCCATCCGTTACCGGTAGCTCAGCCAGCTTTCACCAGTTGTTTTTTCTCTCCTTTTTTCTTTGTATTGCGGCACAGTAGCTGAGGTGTACCCCACCTCCAGCTAACGTGTATGATGATGATGATGATAATGTACACATTTTTGATGACATGAATTTTGCATAGGATACGAGTTGCTCGCGAAGAAATGATGCTCCTTTCCTTCTGTGTTAGCACGAATTACATCACGTCAGTGATTTCCCATTTGAAAAACTATCCACAGACATGTAAATCTGCTTTGCTCTGGATTACATGCACTAGGTCTGTCTTGGTGTGAGGAGCGGTTTGATAACATTGTGGATCATGGATACTACATCTACACACGTGCTCTTTTCTGCCTTATAGATATCAGATCTGGACACCAGGTTCGATTAACGCTGCAAAGCACCAACAGTTGATTTCTTAAGCAAATGCAGCAACATCTGATGTATTTCGTTGTATGGCTACTGAGGATCGGCAGCTCATGATGAACATTGGCCCCGTTGCCGTGCGCGGTATATTGCTTTCTACGTAGTGCCAGAACTTCTTAACCGCTCCTTGGGGATCTACTTAGCATGCTTCAAAAAAGTGATAGGCATACCTTTTTTCATTAATAGTCAGTGCTTCTTAAGTCTATTGATCAGTATTTTGCTATCTGTTATCCCCAAGGACCTGGTATTTAACGGCCACTGCTTACTGCATTTGTGTATTGCGGTTGCGAATTTAGACCACTAGACTCATGCCATGCAAGGCATATCTTCGAAAGCTGCGCCGTCTTGTTCACCTACCGATGTCTGCAGTAATTCTAATATTTGTTTAGTAGGTCGCGTATTCTAGCTACCCTCTGACCGTTGCCTTGAGAACACTGCGGATACATTGTAACGTAAAGTGATTACTCTGCAATAGAACAGAGGTTAGATACGGGTGAAAAACATGTTTAACTGGTCCCGTATGATGGTCAGGTTTAACCAGCACACTAAAGAAAAGTTCTTAGCAAACTAGGGGTTGCACCGTTAAACTCATTGAGGTAGACATAGCATAATCTTAAATCCAAGATAAATGCATAAATAAGAATGGCAAATGAGATGCAGGTAAAAATTGTTTCTCCTATTGCTGTGCACACACAGGATGTAAAGAATGTAAAACAAATGCTAGTAAAATCGCTCATGGACATATGTGTCTGTCACAGGGTCCTTTGATGCAATATAATCAGTGCACGATCAGCTCAGTTTTGATCCCTGTCATCATAGCAGTACATATGACAAATTCCGTTAGGACATCCCACTATTGTATCCGTCTACGGAAAAGTAATTCCAACGGCGTTGTCAGCTTGAGACGGTGGCCTCTAAAAATGTTGTTGTGACTGAACAGTAGCAAGTAATGGCACGTGCGGTTAGGATCTCACAAAATCGGGAACGATCAAATGCGGTGTAACCAACGAAAACATCGAAGCATGAAGCTATCTTTATCACTGGTAAATCTCTTGTAATTGGATTGTTGCATACATTGCACAAATTGAAGATAATCGGATAACGAACCTTGTAGGCGTGCGAAGTAAATATTGATCGACTTATTTGTTAGTTTAATCCTGGATTAAACTACTTGGCGAAAACAGTACTGGATAACAAATTGAAATCATATGATAAGAGAAAAAAGCGCCGAACCCGTCTGTTCGAGCCATTTTTCCAAAACAAATAAACAGGGCGCTTTCTAAGGCAATTTACGGCATTGATAAAATGCTGTCCTCTCTTATGACGTTAATGATTAACGAAAGCCCTTCTGGTAAACTGCCAATGAGGGGGACGGAAAAGTATACTTGCTATCAAGGCAGCGCCGCACCTAGTAGTTCAGGCCTCATTTAAATAAATAGGTTTTTCTTTTATGTAATAAGTTTTATCATCAATATGAAAGCTTTCTATCCGTGCTTGAAGGAAGACTTCATGTGTTGTCTGGGAAGCAAACTCCAGGTCAATATGCTGTGAAAATCAAAATGGTATGCTATCTTTCCAACGTAACGTTTATGTAATGCATGCAGCATGGCAAATTATAGCCTCCAGTTGGTACTCCATTAATCAAAGCTAGGGAAATAATCAAATGCATCATGAGTATAAGACCTACGATCGTTTGTATCTATTCAGGCTGCAGTAGTGGGTTTCTTAACAACCCCCAAGGTGCCGGTCGACATGTCTATGTTAACCTCGGAGAGACGGACAACCAACGGTATGCCGCCTGGAGGGTGCCGGATGACACTAATTTGATATAGTGTAAAATGTATTGTAAAGCGGTGTTCATGGAAGACGGATTTCTCTCACACACCGACGTTTATAAAAGCCTATTAGATAAATTTGGTGGTAAACATGGAAAACCGCTTACGTTAAGTAGCCTATTTTAGTCTGTACTGTTTCCGTGTATAGTAGTATTCGTCAGCACTATAGCAGAAATCAGTAAAGTCGAGGGCTACCTTAGTTTTGTCGCTCATCAACCTGCCAGTCGCAAAAATTTTCTGTCAACTCTGCAGCGGAGTATGGATGGATATACGGTTAAATATTTTTGAACCTCAATCGTCTTTTATTTGTTGCCGCAATCCAGGCCGTTGGCGAGTCGGCACATTTGCTTGTGTTTACCAGTTGTGTGAAAATCATTCGGGCAAACTATGACTATCCAACCTCGTTCTACCTGAGACTTCAAAACAAAGCGTGGTTTCTCTCGTTCTCTCCGTTTGTGTACATATCTGCGTTCATTAGGTTCTTGAACCCTACTGTTCCGGACAAAGTTTTCTTGGAGTGACCTAAAACGATGCGTGCACTACGCCCAAAAGTTCAATCATGGTGTCGATGCTTGCAGTGTTTATTGGCGTGTTTTATCCCGGTCAGGAACGAGTATTTGACTGTCAGTTGATCTATCGGCTTAGGCTGTCTAGTACATAGTTTAACACTTGCATTCTTGCCGGCTTAAACCATCATTACTTCTCTTACGTTAACCGTATTCCCGCTACCCGAGCGATAATTGTCACCGACTTCAGAAAGCGAGAAATTGTGGTTTGTGTATTTATTTAACTAATGGATTGTAATAAGCGCCGTCGATTTAGGACCAAGCTTTGGTTGGAACAATTTTGGATCCTTTCCTAAGCAAAGCCCGATGATAGCGTTTGATCGTAACAGTTAGCTTTACTACTAATTAGTTTGCTCCAACGAAGGAAAAGAATCCAAGTTTTGCTGATTTCAAGTAATATATCGGATTCACCCATAATGCATCCAATTAGCACTTAACAAATCACTGTCATCGCAGCGTGCGAAATCGATCAATTAATATGTAAAAATGATTATAGTAAATATTTTTCACATGAAATTGCAGCTGTATCCGTGCAACCTAATTTGCTAACTCGGGTTAATTTACACACTCCAGTTATTAGTTTGGCCGCTGGACAGTGTCTGCATAGGTGCGGTTAGCTCAGTCCCGTCAGAAGAGTGTATATTGGTTACAAGCGGTAGGTTTAAACTTTGGCACATTTAACTGCGCGAATTAGCGGCTTCTACTCGTCAGCTTTACATTACTTCGTTGAACAGCATAATTTAGCTAGCTAGATAAGATTTAAGCCCTCTTCCTCGTCGACCAAACATCAACAGTGCACGGTGCATTAGTATTTGCTATTATTATGTCATCAAGGTCATGTTTCCAGAAATCTGCATACTACTTAGCCAGAAATTATATCAGGATTAACACATCAAGTTGTAAGCTAATTCGGTAACCAAATACTTTTAAGAAACAGAAACCATTTGAGACGAATAATGGTTTCATATAACTTTCAAAGAGTTGGGTGTTGCTTGCGCAATAAAGGTCCTCGAGTTGTAATACACCGCCAGGAATCTCAAAACATAATGATAATAAGCTATAATGTCACGGCTGAGGCTTTTGACATAAATTTACACCATCTTTTGTACTACTCATCATGTGCGGCTTTCAACTTTTATAATCTACGGTTTCCCCTTTGTTTTACAACGACGTCCACCGCCACCTACTGTGGTTGCTACGTGACATAATTCGCTAGTTGTACCCGCAGGAAAAATTTGCTTAACTCTGAGGTGCCGTTCAAATGGAAGCAAGATATCTTTTTACTTATCACAGTAGTCAGATGGGCACAGAGTACTGTGGAAGTAGCTATTGCGCCATGCGTGCATTAGGACTTGCCCATCCAATGCCATGTCAGGTAGTCTCACTTACGCATACTAATAGCCTCAACTTCAAGGCTGACGGACATTGTGTTTATCAAACTGAACACGTTAAGGAAATTGCTGATACTGAGCGTCTACAGTTCACCTGGAAACAAGTACGTCCGCCCTAATGAGCTCAGGGTCGGAAAACCACGTTGTTTCAGCCATTATGGCACTTCTTCTAAACTTGCTTGCATGAACAAATGATATTCGTTGTATAAAAACCTATTAATCTTGCTGAATTTTAAACTAGCAGCTACCCAAAATCTGCAAACTCTCTTCCAGTGGTCCTCCATCCTTTGCTTTCAAAGGTGATGGTGGCAGTCAACAATGCAGCATCAGTCGGTCATCCAGAACGCAGCATCACCGTAGCACCGGTGCAGAATGGTTTCCGCCAACACACTATTTTGCATAGTCTAATTGCTAATGGCGTGCCGCAGTTATACTGAAGCATTCGACAAAAGGACTGGATGATCTGTCGTTTACCCCAGCTTCAAAATCTTCGACCGCATAGGTCATCATATTCTGCCGCATAGCCTAGAACTTTACGAATTTTGCCACACTATTTTTGGGTGGTTTAAGAATGTTCTGTAGGTTCCGGAAAGTCAAGTTTTATTTTATTGTGCCGATGTTAAATTCCCTCCGATTCGTGTGATGCAGCGTTGGTTAATTATCAGCTCAACGGCCGCGTCTTAATCCTGTGCTCGTTAACTAACACAGGCGACTTCTAATCTCTAATCTCCTGTTTTTGCTCTTGATGTATATATGTGGAAGGTCATCGCCAAACAAGGAGATCAAGATGCACATTTACCATAATTAGAGAGTGAACATGGATGGACTTTTCAGAAGCTGCTTTAGCTTTATTTGTCCAGATTTATTGTGGTCCACCTTCCTCACCAACCAAACAACATATACACACTTGGAGACAATATCCTACCAGTAGTCACCGGAAAATGGATCTTTAAGTATGAATCAGGAATGATTCGGTCTACTTTGAATATGGAGTGAAAGCATCAACCAGGATAGCTGTGGGAGGTATTTGGGTAGGTTAATCCGTCTCTGTCAGCCGGCGCTTATACAGAAGTTTGACATCATGTGGAAGATGCGATCTAGGCACCGCAACCGTTGTACAAACTAGAATTCACAGCGCTCATGACTCCATAGCATATACCACCAAATACTTCAAATAATTGTGCAATCTACCATGTCGACTTAGACTGACGTCCCGTAAGTTTGTACAGTGGTCAGTATCGTCGCCCACATAGCGAAATAATAATTGCCCCAAAGGTACTGAGGAACCCCAAACACGTCTGCCGCCACCTATTACAAAGTAATCCCAACGTGAAAATAAGGGTCCACTACTTCAAGGTAGCCAGTCAATAAACCCTGCTAGAAGGTCTACAAAACCTGTGCTCTCTTTGTGTTTGGAAGACATAGTACACCCTTGCTAAATACTGTGTTTCAGCCCCCCCCCTTATATATGTTGGGTGAACGTACTGTAGTTGCTCTAGCAAACATACATCTGGAAATACAGTTCGTGGACATCCGGAGAGAGGATAACGCAGCTTAAACTGTGCAATATGTGGCGTAGCCCAACACAACGGAGGTTAACTTTTATTCCACTGGCTCTGTGTGAACACCATCGGCAATAATGTATACATGCTTTTTATCATCACGAGGTTTTCTTTATTCAATTTATTCTTCTCGTTCCGGCTTTTCTAAAGCTTTATCGAGCACACACATTTGCCCTGTAATATACGACTGCTGCATGGTTCCATCTATTTTGGTAGCACCATATCGGGTAACATGTGAAAACGCAAACTAAAATACGTCTACAAAAGCACGTCGTCCAGTTATGTTACTTCTAATTATTTATATCAACTGAGCTTCCTTAATTCTGTCCTTACCCGACCTCTTCTTCCCGCTTTTGTTTACCAAGTAACCTACGCCCGCATAGATTCCTTAGATGGTCACAGAACACAACATACCAGATTTCGCTTGGGTTGTACATGTATCAATTTCATCATGTTGTAACATATATGATTTTTACACTCGCACCCCGTGATGTCACAGTTTTCATTGGTGGACTCTGCTGCTCTCCTTTTCTCTCCTTTTTTCTTCCTATTCCGAGAGCTAAAGATATCAACAGAAGCTTACTAAGGATCCCACCTGACCTACTGGTCTGCCACTGAATTAAACTACAAGGATAAAAGTGGATTATATTAGGCCTGTAGCACTCACTCCTTTGCTGGTCTACTTACACTGGTCAATTGGAGCTGGATGCCTTTATTCTGAGGATTGGATCAGCCATTGCCTGCATGCAAAAATGCCTTCAAAACACAAGTAACCTGAATAAAGTTATAACTACGTACCTGTGGTCCCGCCTGTCAAGCGTACTATCACTCGTTTATGACTTGTCAGCAATCTCAGGCTGCTTAACCAACAACGAAACTATGACTTCCCGAGGGTACCAACAGTTTAGCGACAGTGTTCCAGGAAGTGGCGAGTTTTTGCCTAGCAAGCGCTCTCCCTAGGAAATGCCACTGGTGTCTGTTTAACAGCCCTGCGACGAGGCGTATAGGACTCGACTCTAACTAAAGTCACTGCCTCATGATTCCCAACCAACAACAGTCCCAACTTGGACGTCACCCAACCCTACTCACACTATTTACGTGCTTATTGGCAATTGCGGTGACACATATTCAAATGCGTACAACAGCTAAACACATGCATTCCCACATAAATGTATGAAATCACAGACCCAAATTTTATGGCTCACTTGCACCGTCTTTTAATTTCCCCGATATTTACTTGTTCTGTTAACGTGATCATGCCTACATAGGCGTCTCTCGCATTGCACGAGAATAAATCATTTATTTGTTTGTTTATTTAATATTTGGGTTGTCGAGAGAGGTGATGATATAATGAGTTCGAATGTACGCTGAACAAAGGTCAACTGTGATATCGTAGAAAGCAAAGAGACGACAATATATGGGTGAAATCGTAGAACGGATAGACGATATTATTAGCAGGTGTATAAATGGCAGTGTAACGAAAGTATCAAGAAGATTGAAACCTGACGCTTGTTTAACTACCAGCGTAAAGTCAGGTGCAATAAATTTATTTCTTAACAATCATATCCCTCACGTCACAGTGTTCTTAAATGGGTCCTTATGGCATTTTATAGCGGGAACGTCTGCCAAGCGGTCACCCAGTAAGTGCTGTAATACTGTCGCCGAGCCATTGAATGGAAATCTTTAACCAGAAATGCTTCCAGTTGAGGGTTTATTTGCTTAGTTATTCGTAGTCTAATTTGCATCTCATTTTTCCTTTGTCTGTTAGGCCTGTGAGCATTTCGTTCCTCGGTCCGGCCAGATCCTGACCGAATTAATGAGCCGAATTGATTGGTCACAACTTGAATATTTTTGATCGTGACTGTTGGACATAAGCAGGACTACTTGAAGTCTACGAGGGATATCCAATGAAATATTTTACAGCGTTGTTGAAGCCATAAAGGGTATCATGTTGTCCAGAAAAGCAAACCTGAGGACCTCACAGGGTAAGTTTTAGAAAGGATTGGAAATATAGGCATCCATGTTCAATTGAACGGTCAAAGCTCTGTCTTACTCCCGGGTGGTCCTAATTGCAGCTACTTGGCACCTAGCCAGTTCGTCTGACACATCACTGCTAACCTGTAGTCACACTTTGTTTTGCCTCTAGCCTGATTATCGCTAGCGTAGAGAAGGCTGCATAACCTGAGTGCAAATTGCATGCACTGTCTTTTAACTTCATAGATATTGGTATACAGGGAAATACACCATGGAAGTTAGATAGTAGCTGTCATATTTATTGCTTACTCTGCTGCATTTATACCCTGCAGCAGTACGCACAATGGGTATTTCCGAATAAGTCGATACCTTTAGCAAATGCTTACGATTACCTGCCGGTTACACTGGTATGCCAACATTGAGTGGTTAGTCAGTGCTAGCTCCTATAGCACTGCTCTTTGACCAACTCCGGCCTCTAATTCCTTCTCCTTCTGATACGTGTGCATTAATCTGACGAGAAAAGTGATGACTTCACTCAAGCATATAAGCAGTACAATTTTTGTTAAAGGCATCAGCTCTGCGATTGCAAATCCTCGGGTGATTTATCATCTATGCGTTTGACACCATGTGCTAGTAGTCTGGTTAATCTGAGGAAGGAAGTGCCACAGTAATTACCAAGTTCCGGAATAATTTTCACAATTATTTACTATGGATTAGTTAACTTTATGGTTCATATTGATCCACTTAACCTTACTTTCATTAGAAATAATATTGATCGCGTAATTCAAAATTTTGATCGATTTTTTATCCCTTTAATTCAAACCTATCTTAACTCCAAGCTTTACTTTATTCCAGAACGTATAGGTGTTATAATTAGCACCGTGGTCAATGTTAAGCTTTGAAGCAACGTAAGGTTGAAATTGCGGTCCTAGTTTTTTCCCGTAGAAAAGTATGAAATACTTGGGAAGGCTTGGGCTATGGTTGTGTACGAAGCCTTAACTCCAACAATAATTGAAAAGTAAACGTTTGGACAACGATTGACCGCCAAGATTATTCAGTGTTGTACAATTGGGCATATCCCAATTTACTGTAGAAGTTATCATATTAGCGGCTGCGAACCTCGTTATCTGATCACGTGTTATCAAAAATTTTCGTAAGGACAGGAAAATACAAGTTTAATATTCTGCGATGTCAGTTAACCCAAGCTGTTTGCGATTTTCTTTTGCAGCTGCAGGCTAAAAATCCTTGATGCTTTTCCGCGGACAACTTGGAGAAACATGTAAAGATAGATAAATGTCCAGAATACATATTCAAACTCACAATGGTCAGTTGGTTTCACTTCCTGATACAACGTATATAGACCTTAAGCTGGTATGATAGTGTTTGCAAGGCGGGTACGAAACTTCGAAGTACAAGACAACTTCTGTTCAGCAAATCACGTTTGCTTCTGCCTATGCAGATTCTCAAACTCTGTTGGAGACCATTGTCCGTATTGGAGAAAGTAGCATAAAGTTACTAATCCTGGCCCATTCTCTAAACGGTTGAATTAGTACGCCTCAGGTGGAAAGGTACATTCACAGTATAGGTGTCTTCAGCGAACTGCAATGTATTGCAAATGTATCAACTTTGGACATATTCCTATTGCTCGTTAGCTTGGAAAATCATGTAGGGTTGTGAATTCCTCTGTGGACAACATGATTCAGTTGTGTGCTGATGTCAATTAGATAGCGCTGACTGTTAATGGTAATGACCGTTCGCACATCTATCGCCAGTTCGGAATCGGGAAAACATGACACCGGCTATGTTGAACCACTGCCTGCTAAAGCAACTTCTCACCGTCTTTAGCTTGGTGGGAAGTTACATGCAACCTCTATTATCAGTCGTGGCACCACTGATCTTACTCTTCTTGTGCTAGGCTGCTGCACTTTACCAATATAAAAAAATCAACCTCGTAGATATTAATCATGTCGTCAAATGTTCAAGAACAACTATTAATGGTTGGAACGATATTTATGCATTCAAATTAATTATTATATTTCTGTCGATTGCAGCTATTTAGACTTGGAATCGTTTTCTGATGCAAGATTGCTTCATAGTTTCCGGTGATATAAAGTTTCATCCAGTAAATATTGATGTCAATGGGATCCTTCAAGCAATAAATTTTAATTTTCGCCATTTGGACTAAGGGAGTCAATACGGAAAGTTGCATTCTTTAGGTGAGAAGAACGTATGTTTGCAATTGCAGTGCAAACGACGAGTAACGTTTCCAGTTAGGCCACTATAAAATAATGGCAAACCAAACAAGCACTATGGTGACTATTGGAAAGCTTTTAACAAAAGACGGTGCATCATAAGTGCGTGTGTAAAGCAATCTATGAGGCAGCACTACAAGGAGAAGTTACAAAAGTTCCTGGGTGTCCACTTTGCAAAACAAAGCGGAGAACGTGCTTCCTTGAGCCCATTGTGTCAGTTGCTCAAATCCGCATGATACACCAGCATTGCTAGCAAACGATAGATCACAGGAAGAGGTAGTATACTCGCACGCAATATTTTACTTACCGGTAACTCAATTAAATTGCTCTAAAATAACCGTGTATAAGTTAAACTGGTGTTTCCGTTTCTAAACAGCACAAAGCCACTGTTACGATATTCAGGGATAAACTAGAGCGTTTATGCACAATTATTGGAGTTGGACGTTTGCACATGCTACCTCCGATTTGGCGTTGCAAGACGACCATAGGGTACTGCGCTGAATAGTAGAAATCGGGACAGCAAGTGCAGCGCTACTATTGTTGAAAGCCCCCGTTTTTGTGCGCATTCAACTAGAAGACACCTGATGATTTGCACTCAAAAGTTGGTACAATTAAGCCTAATGTGAGCAGCTAAGAATTCGTGTTACTGGCTTATAGGCCAAGTGAACTATTGTGGGTGATTTGAACTTGCATAACCCATAGTTCATACATCCTTGCTGGAAAACAAATGTAGTCAGGTTAGCAGAGACTGCCTCAGAAGTTCTCCACTTAACCCTTTCGGAATGCAACCTATCTGCTTGTTGCATACCATCAAGCATGTAAGAGGGTTGTGAGGAGGAGTGCGGTTGCTGCAGCACCATGCTTATAAAATCGACATGCTATTTGCAATCGGCCGCGGTCAAGTATAAAACAGACCACTCTCTTCCGCGTGCAATAGCGGTTTTCTCTGCACCTTGCTAGCCAAATATTACGTATGCTCATGCCATTTGTGCCGCCCAACCGCCTTTGATAGCTAAAGCTTAAATCAACATAATTTACTGCAATAATCACCATGAACGTGTAACTTTAACTTTAGTTAGAAATATACAGAAAACCATATTAGTCAGATCAATTTATCGTTTATCAAGGTTTCGTACGACAAGGCTGTTAAAGCGCTAATTTGAACTAAACAAAACGCTTAGATCAAATCTGCAGCTTGGATACCATGGCAAACGATTTGGATCAAAGTATGGAAGTATTACTAGGACACCTTTAACCAGTAGTCGTCAGTTTGTTTGCCACTGACCAAGTGCAGCCTTAGGGTGGCCTCTTTTAATATGCCTCAGAAGCGTCTTAAATTTGTCACTATTAACTGCAAGTTCAGGCTTCACCTAGTTTGCCAAGCCGATGGGTGGACAGTTAAACGACTGTGAGCCTGTGGATACCATACTTATAAACGCTAAACTCCTCGTGGGACATAAATTAGTGCAAAATATACTACAAGCTTCAAAGTACGACACGCTAATTGCTTTTCGGATAAGTAGTTAAACTGACGGTCAACCAAGCGCTAAGCCCTACATGTCCAAGACTGCGGTAAACTGTTGTTGGATCAATAGTGAAACCTCATGTGATTCAGGCAAAAATTGCTAAAGTCAGTGGCATCGAAAAACACTCTATAAAAGCTGATCGGAAAAGGCCAGACGCAACCCGAAGGGCAACACTACACGGCTCATTTAAAATTGTGCGCTCGCTTCTTCCAAGAGCAGTGCTGTCCCAATTCGTACAGAGGCGCCTGATCACACAACTTATTGTGCGCCCATTCCTTTTCCTCTCCTTGCATTCTCCATTGCCACAGATGCTTATCTTTGTTATGATATTAACTGCAGGAGCGAGGTTGCACCTGCTCATGGAACCGACCACACAACTTTACTACATTTTGTGTACGCACCCAGTCACGTAGCCGATTATCGCAATATGTTTCTACCCTTTGGAGAGCACTACAAGCATGCCGCTGACACGCACTTGTCTTTTTAAGGAAACGCACCGCCGCACACAGCGTCCATCCCACCTCTCTTCTCCCAAACGAATAGCAACCAGTTAATTTGGGATGCAGAATACACCACATTGTTTTTAAGCGCCGTAAACTGCCACAAAGATCTTTGCTGCTCTACTCTAAACCAAGTTGCTACCCCGCTGCACATCAACAAACTATGTTGCATCATCTGTGGCCTGTCCCATGGTCTCTGTAAACCGCACCGCATACAGTGGCTCTAGACATTATAGGCCCCTGGATAGAGACAACAATGAATGCCGTCAAACTGAGGGTGAACTGTCCTCTCAATTATCTACAATAAATACATTATTAGACACTTCTAGACCTAGCAGACGGATTATAGAGCAGCAAGACTTCAACTTCAAATTGATGTAGTTAACCGTCTTCTGACGAATGTTTGATTGCTGGCAAACAAGAGGCGTCAACCAGGACCCCTATTAAACTATTTTGACTACATCCTGTGCATGTAACGGAAACATGGTTTGGTTCGGGGTGCACAGAGTTACTTGTACATGGCTTCCGGACTTTTGCTAGTAGCCGCCTTATTGGTGGAGACGGCGGTTGCGGCGTTTACGGTACTTAAGTTATAAAGGCTAGTAGATTAGAGGATCATTCGTCTGGCACCATCGAGGATTCAGTCTGAATATAGGTTAAGAATAAATCCTGTCCGTTTCTTTTTGGCTGCATGTACTTGCCGCCCGGCGCTACCAAAGCTAAAGGGAACCATTTGACAGAATTGATTCAATGGGTATCTGAGATGCTATTCTTGCAAAAAGTTATAGGTAGCGACCTCAAGAAGCCCGGTATTTGGTGGCAGGTACGAACTGCAACCGCTAAGTATCGGTATTTTCTTCAGCCGCTAGTCTCTCGTGGATGAACACTCAAAGTATGCCCTCCTATTAGAGGCAATAAAGTGTCAGACTTTTAGTTGGCCTTTGGCAAATCCAGCGCACAAAAACAGAATCTTAGTAATCAGGCTTGAAGCGATTACAAGGTTTTCCATCTAACCATCAATGTGGCCTAAATAACAGCAACATCCCCTAAATTAGCCCACCAAAATAGACCATTGGCAACTGGGATTGAAACAACTTCCGTTTGACGTTTAAATCCCTTGACTCGGATAGCCTTTTCCTTACAGACTGTCAAGATATCGCCGCTGGTAAACACTACAAACCTCTTACCAATTGCACTGACTTGCATGGATTTTTGCACCATAGAAAGCCGCCATTGCGTCGTCCTCATAAGCCTATTTTTAAACATGGTGCGGTGTGTCGAAAATGCTTGCGCTTTAGGTTGGATAAAAAACTTGATATAAGTGCGATTATACAAATTGATGAAACTATTAAAGACCAACAAGCATGACATGGAAGAAAGCTTATGTCACAGGAGTCAGAGCAGCTTCCAGCTGCAAACACCAGACACATCGTTAGTAAGGATTAGAAATGAAGCACTTCAGCAACCTATTACCATTGCCTCATCGGGCGGTGGTCTCACTACTGACACCGATGAAGTCTGAGTTTTTAATAAACAATTCTGCTCCGCGTTTAATACATACGCCTCTGCTGCACAAACAAGATTGCCTCTACTCACCGATACAATAATAGTTAGGGTTGAGTCCAATCTGTAAAGTATTGGCAGGCAAATATGGGCCCTAAAGCATTATTTTCTCCCTAGACCTGACATCATATCTTCAGCATTGCTTAAACTCACCGAACCTAATATTCCTCTGTTTCTGCCAATCCTATTCAAATTTGCAATTAAAACTAGCTTATGGCATGTTAGATGGAAGCGTGCCTCTGTCCCACCCCGACCAAAGGGGATGACGTCACTAGGTGTCGCACTATTAGCCATACTTCCATATTGCTTCGTATAAAATGGAAAGAATATTCAGTGTTATAAAGTTTCGTAATTACGAAAATCTGATTGAAATATCGGAACATGCATTTCTCGGTGGTAGTTCATGGCAAAGGTGAC
Source organism: Dicrocoelium dendriticum (assembly GCA_944474145.2). Taxonomy (NCBI): domain Eukaryota; kingdom Metazoa; phylum Platyhelminthes; class Trematoda; order Plagiorchiida; family Dicrocoeliidae; genus Dicrocoelium; species Dicrocoelium dendriticum. Next base: position 97,920,059 of record OX104068.1, on the reverse strand, counting down.
AAGTTGAATCTCTGGACTAGGTAACTGAGTCGGTTGACTCCAAGCAGTTGATGGTTATTCTCATTTTAGAAATGAAAAATTCGTTCGACCGCGTAACCCATGCATAACTTCTGACCAAGTTAACCACTTATGGGTATGCTAAATCATTACTAGCATGGCTGTCATCATGCTTGTCTAGACGCACGCAATATGTCAGAGTTGGAATCTTCCTATCCTCACCTATAACAACAACCAGCGGCGTCGTACATGGAAGCGTTTTAGTCACCACTACTGCTACTATACATAAAGGATATTTCCTGAATCTTTTGGCATGGCAGACCTTTTCTTTTCGCCCATGATGTCAACGTGGTGCTCGTTTTTGTATGCAGCTGAATGCGAATACGTCAATTATAATGAACTTAGGATAACATGCTAAATAAAAAGTTTTTATGGTTGCACTTTTAAACTGACCAAAATATTTGAGAATTTTGTATCGACCGGCGTTGCTCGACCTTGTGGTGAAATTGTGTGACTTTGGTTAGGTTTTACTTTTGGTGTTTAGATCCTGGCCTGGGTTACAAAGTTTCTGAGGTTATATCTGTGATGCAGGATGTTTCAACTGTCGCACTTACGCATTCAGCTTCCGCGGTCGCAATTCGCTGCGAATTCAGCCGACGGTTCTCTGCAACGGCGCGTTTATATGTAATTTCAATTGCATTTCTTTCGACTATTTGAATTCCTGTGCTGTCCAGGTTGCTTGTGAATTTAATTACTAGTTCTATTTGTTGACTCACGAGCCCAATTAGTGCACACGGACAGGGAATTCGGTTAAATAAAGTTGGTTGGAGATAGCCTGGCACCTTCTTTATTTCCGAAGGAAGTCTATAGTAGCTCATGAGACATCTTTTACTAATGCGGCCCTGCTTTGCTTCACGATAATGTGCATAAATAAAAAAAAAAATACAAAAATGTATGTATAGTTTCTCGAAGATGCGAGTGAGTATTCCCGCATAGGAAATGATCAAACTTTTACAGATATTTTCATTTGGTCCCCTCTGTATATTAGATGATAATTGCATTGTTTGATATCCATGTCTGGTTTGCAGGGTGAATTGCAGATTGTTTTGCTGCGGTTGCACTATCCGTTAACGGATGTCCCATTAAGCTGAAACAGCGCAGTCTGACAAGGAGGCGAAAATGGGACTTTCTTGGATGCGGAGCGTCTGCTTGCACAACGTTGAAAAGATTCTCGTCCGACGAGAAGGCAATTTCAATTTCAAGTTTGCTTAATACTGGAACGATAAGAGAATCCCGTGCGTCTTCACTCTTGAGTGGATTGTTCAGCCAGAAATTGTTGAGGTTGCTCAGAGTTTGATGGATCTAAAACGAAACAGCCGTATCGCACCGTGGCCAACCAGTTATCGCCCACCTTTCCATCCCTAGCAGTCCATGCCTTGGCAGTCACTTTAGTTAAGCAAAATATGTTAGGGAAACTCGAAGTTATAGAATAAGAAAGTGCAGTTGAAATAAAAAATACTAATAATGCGTCAAGAAAAGTAGCGAAACGAAAAGCGAGGTATGAAGACGCCAGTGAGTCAGGAAAATGGAAATGTTTTGTGCTGCCAGACAAGAGCGTCAAGTAGCCGCTTAAATCTATTAACCATAAATTCCCTGATAACGCTACTTTCTGGAAACATGTTGCCGTGCTCGGTGGCTGGGGATGACAGTCGGATTTCCGCCCTACTCTTATGGGACCGCGATTTGTCCAGCTTTAAGGAATGACTGCGTAGATCAGACAGCATAGCTGGTCTTCAGAACCAAGATAAATCTAGTCCAACCATCCCCGTTAAGATACAATAGTTCAGGAGCAATTCTCCTCTAAACCTTCGGTTGTTCGTTAAATGCATTTCTAAAAGGAGTAGACGCTCGGGGTATGTCTGGTCCCGTAATACCTCAAATAACCTCGTATCCACCCGTAAAACCTCTCTAGCTCCATATTTTCCCGGACGAGGCAGAGCGGACACACCTTGTCGCAGTATTTCTGACGCGACCGTACGGAAGCCAAGAAAAGTCTCATAAACATTCCGCCCGCCAAGACATCGAAAGAGCGCCGTATTAACCATAACATGTAGAAACCTCTGCTTGCTGCCTTCCTCCACTTGTCGCCGGAGTGTAAAGCCGAAGAGTGTAGAACACTTTGCCCAAGCTGGCTAGAGGCACGGGGACGTTCGACCCCTCCGACAAAGTAGTTCGCAGCAGGACAACCTCCTCCAATTCGAGGTACTGAGCACTTTTCTTGTTTTATTGGAAATAACCTTAATTTAGACCAGTCCCAAATCTTATCCAATATTCGCTGAACATCTTCGGAACAATCAAGAGCATCGACAATATGTCAGACCTTCATGTCGGAAGCAAATAGCAGTGATGGTAACACAAGCCCTGCGCGGAGGTCCTTTCCATACATAGAGAATAGCAGTGGTCCATGGACCAAGCCCTGCGTTACGCCTTTGATTAGAGACTGACAAATCAATAGGCCACGGCCTACCCGTACACAATGTTTTCGGCCACGCAAGATGGCAGTCACTAGTTGAAGGGCGCTGCCAGACAGCTCGTAGTTCAGGGTTTGCGCGAGCATCAAATAGGGTAACTTTTCGCATGCTTTCGTACATTCCACGAAAAGCGCGTCTAGGGTATGGCGGTTATCCACTGCATCCTCCCAGCCTTCGCGAGACACCAGTAAGTGCTTCAGACACGGAAATCCAATACGGTATCCGTGTTGTACATTACTAAGTAAATCAAACCTACCCAGATGACTCGCCAATGAATCCCGCACCAGTTTCTCGAGAAGTTTGGCTACTACACTCGTCAGACTAACTGGTCTGTAAATTGCAGCCAGACACCTGTCCCGTTTTTGAAGATGGGACAGATGACAGCTTCCTTCCATTTGGAAGTTAATGCACAGCTTCTAAGCGATTGCTGAACCCCATAGCGAGCGGGTTACTTAATACTGCACCCAACTCACGCAACGGTTTTAGGGGAATTAAATCAAGCACAGAAGCCTTAGTGGGGTTCAGCGCTTGTAACAGCTTACTGACTTCCGTCTCCTGTACACTCGGGGATACTGCCGACAAGCTCAAAGCCTGTTAAAGAGGTTTATCTTACAAGCTGCATATGGCCTACTAAATACGCAGGCCTTGTCATAGTCCGTATGCGCCTAAGTACCATCAGCACGCATCAATACGGGAGTTGACATGTTCACAGAGCAGCATTTTTTGACGTATGCGAATTGTACTTTTTGATTCCCTGAAGCTTCTTTTGCTAGCCTTTTCTCAAAGCTGAGCGGCGTATTGCTTAAGTGTTGCTTACGCACATTTCTTGTCTTAAGGTACCTTTCATAATTTCCGGTGGGCAGGGCATCTCGGTTAAGCCGCAAATTTTTAGACCACTTTATGAGCAGAGGCCTGCAAGTGGAAGTTATCTAGAACGGCTGTGCTCTTATCTTATTTCTCCTTGTGACTGGGATGAAGGAAGCTGAGACATAGTTGAGGTAGGACTTAAATTTATCCCAGGCAACATGGGCAGTAGCATTACCTGAGATCGTACAAAGGAAACCCGAATCCTTGCCTCACATTAATTGAAAACCTGCGTGCCATATGTTCGGGAGAGGCTCAAACTTAATCTGGTAGCGCCTAGACAGTGTACAACGGAACAGCAAACAAACATGATCAATGGAACCCAGTGGAGATCCGTAAGCAATGTCAGCAATAAAATCGAGTAACTTAGCAAATGAACATTTAAGGTAGACGGTACACGGACGTCCATGTACCTAGGGGGAAGGTCAATGAACTGATGCAAAAATCCGTAGTGCGAAAGCTGAAATAAGTCGGCGCTGAATGTGCCTGACGCTGTCACAAGAAAGAACTGCCCAGCCGCGTTCCGGGAAGTTGCAATCACCCATCATCAAACACTTGTTTGCGGACAGAAAGCGATTAAATTCAAGTTCCCTTTTACAAATGCTCCCATAGCTTCTATACACAACTACAAATGTAAGCAGAGCCAAGGATGTACTAATCACAGTCCACAGAGCTTCAACCGTTTTGCCTGCGGACTGAATTAAGAAAGGTTTCAAAACGTCAATTTTACAGCTCACATAAAAAGCAACGCCACTTCCCTTTGGGCCAGAGGAGGAATCGCATCTATATAGTGCGTAGACAGATAGCCGTAATTCACCCTCCTTGATGTCCTGAGACCGTCACTTTTCAGTGCAACCGAGTATATCAGGATATCATCACCATAAATACATTAACCAATCTTCTACCAAGTGTTCTGAAAAGGATATCACTTATCTGGCAGCAGACCTAAATGGTATCCGTTATTCCTTAAGCTGCGCAGATTACATAGCTCTATCTCAAGGTATTTTTGAGGTCCATGCCTGCGTCGTGCGCTACCAGCGTGGGCTTTCACTGCCCACGGAAAACGAACGCCGGCTGACCCACCGGAAGCCGACTAACCAGAGATTCGTTCACCGGTGGCTCGCACGCTTTTGAGGTCTGTGATGTCCATTTTTAGCTTCAGCCTAGCAGCCCTCATTAGGTCCGGTTAAACGCTAATATTTATACCTTTATGCCTAAAAGCAAATCGTTTGAGAGCTTTGCGTTCCTCCGGGGTAGAGAGTACAACATGGATTAGCCGCTGTCGAGCGTTTGGTACATTAACTGGGAAGTTTCCCAGTCTAATCAGCATCCTGACAGTAATGCCTTGAAAACCAGGCGGAAGAAGCTTCGTTACGCACGTTATAAACCATTGCATGTCGTCTAACAGGCGATCGACAGGAAGGACAACAGTGAATTCAGTCGTATACGGATTATAACAATACTATCCGTGATAACATCACCACGACGGTTTTTATCAGTTCCACCTACACACTATACACAAAACGTAGGTGTAGGATACACCTCAGCTACCGTGCCGCGATACCCAAAAAATAAAAGGAATAAAATGCAACAGCTGCATATCAGCTGAGCTACTGGGAACGGATGGGCGTCATATCCGTTAGCTATCTGCCGGCTGTTGTGCAGCGAAAATGGTAACTTCTATGCATAATTATATAGGGCTAAATAATGAGATCTTGATTGGAGGGGAGGCTAAGAATGATGGGGCAGGACAAAGATACTCAGAGCACGAACGCAACTAAAGTCGGCTCATAGCCATAAAAATATGTATCCAGCCAAACGTTTTCATAGTCTTTCGTACCCCATCCAGGGAGCAGAGACGCTCCAAATGAGGCCAGCTTCGGAGTCAGGGCCTCCATTCCTCTCGACCAAGTCATCACTTGGTCCCCTCTCCCCTTCTTCTATCCACACCCTCGGCGCGCAAACAATGCACGTCGCGGGAGTCGGTGGGCTATCAAGCAAAACACGTGACCGAGCCATCGGAGCCTGGAGCGTAAAATAACAGTGACGGGCGGTTCAATTCTCTTTCCTTTGCTGTAAACAAGGCGTCGAACACGCTCGTTACTCACGCGGTGTTTCCACCAGATGTGAGCTAAATTGCGAAGGCACCAGTGATCGAATGTAACTGGCCTCTTCAGGTCCGCTGACCTATGGGTCCTGGTTTCTCAACCAAACGGTAAGGTCAAAGTTACCATTGCAGTGTACACTCTACCCTTCAGGCCGGCTCCATAATTGACGAAGTTTAGCAAAAGCGCCCCGAGCTTTTCCTATACGTTTCGTGATCTCACCTTTAATCTTAAAGGCGCTGACACAACTTCACAAGTAGTTGAGTTTTTGAACGACTTCTAGCTGATCCTCACCAAGGATCGGTGAGTAAGGTAGTCCAGGCAAAGCTTTGATGAACGCTTTGTACTTTGATGGTGCAAAGCAGAGCCCGAAGCGGCTGACAGCCAATGCTTTGCTGCTCAACGCCGCTTGCAACGTCTGGGAGCTGTCACCGATAAAGACAATGCCGTCCGCATACTCCAAGGTATGGATTTGTTCTCCTGAAGGTAGCTCTGCACTTTCTAAGTCGTGTCCTTTGAACGCGGTTTCAATGAAATCGGCAATAAGGAAGTTAAAGATGAAAGGTGACAGCGAGCATCCTAGTCTCACACCGCTGGAGATATTAAAGGTCGACGACGGCTTGCCCTAAGCCCTCACTCTGCCCGTGCTACGCGCGTATAATGTCCGAAAAATATTTACATATTTCTCAGGTACACCTTTCCTGAATAGGCAGTCCCGGACTGCACGTCTATCTACCGAATCGACTGCCCCTTTGATATCGAAGAACAGGACAAAAGTGTGTCGCCAATATTTATGACGGTGCTCCAGCAACTGACGCAAGGTAAAAATGTGGTCAATGCAGCCACGACCTCGACACAAACCGGTTTTGTCTTCACGGATATTGCTTTCACAAGTAGCAGTCAGTCTGGGTAGGATCAACGTGGCAAGCAATTTGAAGGCGATATAGACCGAAGCATTCCTCTATAGTTGCCGAATTCCGATCGGGAGCAACGCTTCTTTACTCCATGGGTCCTTGCTTCGGCAATTGGAGCAAGTGGCTTCAACACTGCTGATAGGACTATCTTTATCCCCTTTGAAGAGCGATCAACGGCAGCATATGTTTCTCGTCCCATTGTCGATGCCTTACTTCGTTTCGGGTCAACGATTTCAGAAAAGGCTTTATGGCAGATTTGTCTGCCTTTTCTTCTTGATAACGGAAGCAAGATTCAGTGACGCTTTGTCGCCTTGAGCGAAGTCAAACAGACCGTCAGAATGTGCATTATCTGTGAGAGCCGATATGTCCGGCTGCTTCGATTGACAAGTAGTGCTTGTGGGAACCTTTGCCTTCACACAACCGCCAGAGGATTTGACAAGTAACGACACAACTTGTTTTCGGTGCCGAGACGCCTAGAATTTCACGTTTAGCGGAGAGCTTACGGGTTCCCTGCCTTCCTTTCCCTTTACGCAAAAAGACCGTTGAACTATCAATTGGAGGTGACCAGAGTAGATTTCGATATGAAGTCCGAAGCGGCTTCAGTTTCATGGCCAGTGGCTATTTGGACGGATGACAAAATGTTCAGTGCCACAAGTTGATCTCTAGTGTAGGCAATCAAATAGGTGTTTTTGGAGACCGAAAGAGTATTCATGAGAAGAACAACCTTAAGGCGAATATCTGAGACCAGCGAGAAAAACAACTCTACATTTCGCAGCTGAGTATCAAGAGATTCGTCTCTCGTACGAAAGACCGCACGTCTTTGCCGCCGACTACGGCAATTGGCACAAGTGAAAACAATTATTTGCTGGAAGCCAGCGTTGTGTACTGCTCGCTATTCAGGTCCGTGCAAAGTTGTTGGTGCCATCGGTTGCAGGCATCGCACTGCATACCGCCGGATTCGTCGGTTACTTGCGAATTGCAGCTTGAAATGCCACAATGTGTCAGAGCCTAAGAATCTAAGCCACCTGGAAAAACTGACCCCGTGCATTGAGACGGACATAGTGGAAAACGGGGTGAAAATATAACACGCATACGGAAGTTAAAGGACCTTAAGTGGAGGGCGAAACATTGGGTGCAAAACGGGATTAAAACTGGGAACAATCAGACAATTTACCAGTAACGGCCAAAGACGCTTTGACCTGAAAAGCTTTAATCGATCCACAACATTTTGGATTAGAGAAAATTTGAAACTCGACAACATCCGTTTTAAGTGTTTATTTTAACACTCAAGTATATCTGCTTAGCCTGGGGATCCATCAAGCCCGTGACACAATACCATTTCATCTTTAAAGGCTTCCATCTTAATAGCAAGGCCGTATAACTCGCAACCATCATGCCAAATAACGTTTTCATCCCTCCCATCATATGCTTTAGCTCCTTTTGTCTTTATATTCCTTGTATTATCTACTGCTTCTCCACAAGGTTATCTGTTCCACTCATGTGTTACTGCTAATCTTCGATGAATTACCGAGCCTTGATTTATTCCCATTTCAACTTTGCAGGATTCCACTTGGATTGTGATGCCGCATCGCTCACAACCATTGGAATTCCCAAAAGCATCCTTACAGCATCTTATGTTTGAGGTCTCTATGGCCTTACATCCTTATTATTCTCAGTTCCCGGCTTCCGCATGTCGAGGCCTGTCGCCTCCTAGCTCCGTCTGTATTATCGTAGAAAGACCGATAAGCCTTAAAGAACCACACAGCCAGTGGCCCGGAATTGCCAAAAAGACTATGGCTCATCCCCTTTTTACCATTACAGGCTACTATTGCATAGTCAAAATCTAACTTGGCTTTGAACATTAAGGATCTTTTGGCCCAGCTAGCCAGCTCAATCCGCTACCCCTACTCCCTACAGAGCTCACAATCCATCCGTTTCCTCACTACAGCTATAACAAGTAATCCCACCTCCTCACTCTCCATTTTTTAAACTAAGGATGACTTTCAGTACATGTCTCTTATTCAGATAGCGAGCGACGCCTGCTTCTCAATTAATCCGGCACAAACCACTACTCTTTTTTTACCGTCCATCTGATTAATACGCTTCACCGTAGAAGTCCACTCTAAGGTGGAGGAAAACTTAATATTTTTGACGCGGCCACTTAACTTATTTCACTGCCTTAGGCTCGTTTCAGTGGTTTCTCGGCAACTGGTGGAACTCCATAGCTGTAGTATATAGTTCCATCTAATGTCCTTCCTGCTTTCAGCATTGAATGTCTGGTAGTACGTGCCACATCCCGAAATAACGCGCGGCTCTTGCTTCACAACTAATTCGTCACGTACCCTTCCAATTCTCTCCCTATTTATGAGTGTTGTATTTTCCACTGTATAAGCAAACGTTGCAGTGAAACATTTAGCATCTTCTAACGGTTTTGTCTGTATTATTCTTTTGCCCCTGGATACTTCCAGAGATGGTACTACAACCGTTTTTCACTACAGCCGTTGCAAGTATTGTTGTCTGTTCGTCTTCTTTTATCAAAAGTTTATTCGCTCCTGATTATACATAACCAAGCTGCCAGCTACTCACTCACTAGCCGTGTATATGACTGTTACCTTCCACCGTGGATGTCCACCATAGAGTGGGACACTAAGTAGCTCTTGGTGCTGCTGCACACGTTATGCTGATATTACTGGTCTCTCTGAGAGGGGGCGCTGTAACAGTTTTCTCGCCAAAGCCGTAGTATGTACTCCCTTATCTGCTTGCACGTTTTTATCATTTAACGACTATCAGTCGGTGCCTAGTCAGACAACAGCGGGCGATTTCTCTCGCATAATGAATCCGACTCCCGGTATCGCCCTTTCCTGCCGTCTATTTGACTTGTATGCTACAATGTAGAGCTCCCTAACTTTTTCCGCTATACCTAGTCCCTTTCTGAGCTAGATTTGCAACCAGCTTCTCGTTACATCTTTAATATATACTCTCTTCTATTCTCGTCGCAACTTCTTTGACACACAGTCTCACACTAACACCCTGATGTTTTGCTAGCCTCCGATTACTGGACATATTACGTATTAGTTTCCTGGGTCCCTAACCCGGCGTAGCAACTGCACTGACTCTCATATATTTTCGTACGATAAGCTCTATCACTGTCGACCTTAATCGCATATTTCTCCCCTTACTAAGTGTTTCTGTTGCCCTTAAATTATTTACCGGGTAACGACAATTGATACCCTTGGTTGTCACACAGGAAAACTGTTGCGAAAACTTGGACAATTCGGACAGCATTTGGACCTCACAGTCCACAAACCACGGGTCTCTTACGTGATTGCAAAACTACAGATCGCTTGTATAATATACTCGGACATTCTATTGCTTTTATCCAGCAAAACGTTATCAAACATTTTGTCGTAATGCAAAAATAGTCCTGTTTTAATTTTATTTGTGACTTCTACTTTCTACGAACTGTACACTGCTCACGCACATCCACAATTAATCCATCATCGCCCTTCGAACATCCGAAGCACAGGTACTTCGACACATTGGGAAGTGACGCGAAAGTGAGCCAATCTGCAACATCAGGACAGACACTGTGAGCTGATTGGCAATACGTCGCGCACCAAGCAGAAGTCATGTATTAAAAATTGCGCACTTAATGTTCAGCCGTCGGTAGCTCAGTGGTAGAGCAGCGGACCGGAAATTCTGTGGGCCGGGGTTCGATTCCCCGTGGATGCACATTAGTGTGTGGGAATTTTAATCAGGACATCTACTTTCTTCTAATTTCTTAATTGTCAAACGAAGTCTACCAGCGGTGGTGTTGCACAAAAAACGAGGTGGGCTTGAGTTGCGTTGTCCATATGTGACCAGATTTAGCCGAAATAATTCGGATTATTGAGACATAAATTAAGGCTTATGTGCCCAACCAGCCATCATCTCTGTGGTTATTCTGAACAATGTTAACTGTCCTTATGCCAGGACGAATAATAGTACAAGCGTGGAAGAGCAGGTATGTGAAAAGTAGGAGTTGCGTGTACATCTAACGTTGTGCCTGAGACTTATCTGGTGAGTGGCAAGAAATAAATTCAGTTAAAAAGGAGTTCAGGTAGTTAGTTACTTAGAGTGGGTTACCGGTCGAAACTCCTCTAAGTCCGGATATCCCTGTTGAATAGACGACTATGACACACGGTTAACGTTCCGGTCAGGAAAAATTTTAAAACATACGAGAGCAAGCTGATAACACTGTACGAAAAAGGATCTGACTTCTCAATCTACCAATCGGCCCATGTTGACATCGGCAGCTGGCGTGCGTTCAAGTCTGATGATAGTTAGAAGAAGGTGATGGCCTAGATGAGATGAAGTGGAATGGCAACCTCAGGTCACATTAGTTGTGTCATCAAAAGAAGGTTTAACCAAATAGTTAGAAAGTTATAATATGGAGTACGGCAGTGAAATTTTTTCAAAGCAAAGCGTTGCAAATACGGAAAGCCGATGATGGACAGCGAGTGCAGGACGGTTGGGAGCGCCCAAGCAAATAATTGAACCGAAACCTCCTAACGTTGGGCAAAGCGGTACACCAATTTGGGCAAATAAAATATTTCACATTGAAAATAATAAAATAAAATGGATAGCTAAGCCGGGTAAGAAGTTAATATAGGAGATGAGATCTAAGTCGAGCAGATTTTTGAATGCGGTGGATGTGAGGCACGACGTTTACCGTTCTATGGGCTAGTCTCGTAAATAAATTCCCGCGATGTAGGTTAACCCAATGTAGTTTGGACCTCATGAGAGTGGTTGAATACTTGAGTTCGAAATATATACTTAGTATTGTTGCTCATAATGTATTCAGCGAGCTTATTCAAAAAAGTACTATGCCATTGGCGAAAGAAATTTGCGCATACAATCGTACGCACAATAGAGACTCAAAAGCTGCAAGAAGAATTTATACCAGAATACTGATAGGGAAGTGAAATTGGAAGTAGTTGGTTCGCGAAATTCGTTTGAGCTAAAAGAATACCAATACAACATTAAACGTAAATACTTGCAATTATAAATGTTTGTCATTCATCACCTAATGTTGCAGCTGAACTGTACGCTGAGCTTAGCAATTCGGTTACAAACGTTTCGTCACCAACCGAGATGACGTCATCAGTGTGTAGCGGTGTGGAGTGTAGTAGCGTGGAATAGCTTAGAGGAGTCTCGGTGCGTGTGCGCTGAGCGTGGTGTGCGTGCGTTTTTATACCGCCGTGGTTGCCCGTGGAGGCCAGCAGTCCTATTGGTTGGGAGTTCGATCCGCCTTCAGCCTGGTTGATGGGCGGATGTTCTTTTCTTGACTCTTTGTGTTTCCTGGCCTTCGTCTGCTTGCGCTTTGAGCGAATCCGTCCTCTGTTCTGGTTGGCTAGTCACACCTTCCACCGGATTCAATCGATTGAGTTGGCGTTCGTTCGCCAGTACTGTTGCGTATATTGTGTCCAGTTCGAATTGTCGATTGATTGAATTTGTTGTATAGTATCAGACTTCCAAAAACTTCCTGGCGTGTTTTGTACATCCAATTGCTATAACCTTTACATTCTCCAGATGGAAATCGTGGCCTGCTTGATCTTCATGCGCAGAAACCTATGAGTGCGAATCATGTCTTCTGACGGCCGCCTTTTGTTCGGTGATTCCTTTACAAAGCTTCCTTCCAGTTTGTCCAACATAGTTCTTATCTCAGTCGCTGCATGTTAACGGATAGATGACATTGCTTTGGTCGGCTTGATTAAAATGTTCTTTGGGTATGGAGATCAATTTCCGTAGGGTGGCGCTTGGTTTGTGAGCCACAGAGATTCTATGTGACTGCAGCAATCTTCTTGTTTGTTCGGAGGCGTTCTTGATGTACGGCATCATTATTCGATTTGTGCTTGCTCAGGTGACTGCTGCTGCTGCTGCTACTGTTGCGGAGACCTTCGCTTATTTAGGCTTCTTTCGCTGAAATTTCTTGGATAACCATTGTTTCCAAACACTTGATATAGGTGCTTTTCTGCAGGTTTCCTTGATTCATCTGTGCTGCAGTGCGTTTCCTCGCCTTTGAATAGTGTTTGAAGGCGGTTCTACTTGTGATTCATTGGCTGGCTGCTGTGGTAGTTTAATATCTGGTACGTACGCGTTTACTTCCGGCATATGTTTGCAGAGATTCGTCGGTATTCTTAGTGACCCGTGCATCCAGAAATGGCAAATTGATATCCGCCACTAATTCACTCGTAAATTTGACATCCCTGAATTTGCTGTTGAGCAACTCGTGCGTGGGCTGTACTCTGTTCCGTTCTACAATGACAAATGTTTCGTCCACGTAGCGTATCCAGAGTTTTGGGCTGATATATGGCAATGCGATGCGCTACAATCGCTGCAGTACGGCTTCTGCTCAGAGCCCCGAAATCGGAGATCCCATGGGTGTTCCTCTCAAGTGCTAGTCTACTTGTTCATTAAAGCGGAAATAAGTGGTAATGCAGAGGTTCATGAGTTCCCAAAAACGTTCAGGTCTTATGGTCTTTGTTGGGCTAAGTTAACTCTTAGGTAGTTCCATCAAAGTTGCTTTGGCGAATTCGTGACCGATTGAAGTGAAGAGCGCGGTGAAATCGAATGAAAGCATTATTTGATTATCTTCAATTCTGACACTCCGCAGTTTGTTGCGAAAGTGTGCAGCATTGTCGATGCTATGTTCAGATTCAGAATTCTCAATTTTTACATGCATTTAGGAAAACAAATGACGAGAGTTGAGATGAAGATAGCACTTGTATACAAATAATTCAGCGCACCGGGAATTGAGCGCATTACGCAAAAGAACGCAGCGAAAATGGATCCACTTTTATTACTGCCTTCAAGAATTTTTTACTTAAATGCACTCCAATTCATTTGTATAAGAATTTTGTCAGAATCAATTTTGTGACAAACTTTGCTAAATACTTCCGCTCCAGCACTTTCGCGTCAATCTACGCGCCTACTGCAAGTACAATATTTGATCGTTGAGTTCCTACATTTCCATACGACAGGTTACAATCCGACTTGCATAAGCTCGGACGTTTCTAGGCCCCGCCATTTTACACGCTGCTCTCCACTATTCACCTTCCTCTTATCCTCACCTCTCTTTATCGGCAGTAGATATCTTGAAGAGATTTGATTAATTTTCTCATCACCAATTGCTAAGAGCTTCTACCGCATTGGGTGCACTTCAATTCCTGTTAGAGCAATTGTAGTCAAATTATTCATCCGCTATCACAACATTTAACGTAATTTCTCTTCATCTCGAACAGAACGTACAGCAAGAGGACGGGCTTTTCCCAACTTTTCCCTGTGACACTAGATGAAGCGCTCCTTGAAGAAGCAGACAAAACTTGGTTTTCCTCAGTAAGTCCTGTCGACGCCCTAGTATATACCGACAACAATATCTCTATTGAGGGAGAATTGAGCGGTATTGTAGAACCACATACATCGTCTTTACAAAGCTTTGCATTTGCTACGTTTTGCTATTAATCAAGTTAAACCTTTGATTACGAATACTGTGGTAGATTGAAAGCAAAATGTGGCTGCTCTTGATAAATACCCCCTAACTTTGGAAGCCTTTTAATCAAATCGATGCAACCTTATAAAAGTTTAACATTGCTTGGTGTTTTTTTCAGCTGTAGAAGAACATTTAGTTTTTCATCTATAGAAAAAATGAGCGCTGTAAGTTTGCAGCATCTTGTAGGCATATGATATCTGCCGCCTCCTTCGGTATCCCCGTGGGTCCGACCGTTGTGTGAAAAAGAGGAATTCCTCATTTTACCTTAGGTAGACTGTTGACTGTGGCTATACACGTTGTCAACCTCTGCTGCTACTGCATTCTATCTTAGCGAACAAGCTGAGTACAGTGGTTACTTTAGGTCGCATAGGTCAACCAGATCTTGGTGCATGGAGAGAGGTTGTAGAAATGCCAAACTGAGTTTAACACTGCTATACACTTTCGAGTTCTGCTTTGCATTAAGGAGACCTCGTTAATCAACTGGTGAGTCTTATTCGGTGATGTTTCGGGATTCGAAGAAGTAAACTGGCTGACGACTTGTCTCCGTGCAACAACTGGTGCTTTACCTTCCAGAAAGTTCCATTGGACAGTCACTACTGGTTCAGATAATATGTCGTAGCGTATAAGGTAATTTTTGCTTTGGCAAATTGCACGGGCTATTTTGCGTAGTAAATTATCCGAAAAGTAGGATTACCTAGTCGCTGCGACCCAAGGGGACGCCAACGGTCAACCTCTCAACCATCAGTCCTTAATGGGTAAATATCTGATATAGTATTGGAGGCTTATTATTATTTTGGAATCGGGTCAGAATGTTGATGTGTCCATTAAACCGGACGCTGGAGACCCAAGACTTTTCTCCGGGAGCTGCTTGGGATTCCAGAGCGTGAATGTTGAATTCGCCAGTAATGAGAATGTGCCTCGGTTGTGTTTCTCATGATGGAAGTCCATCGCAAGCGTGGTGGAATGAGGGCGGTAAATGACAGCTACTAAGAAAATGTCGTCGTCTTTTATACGTAGAGAGCAGCAATTCTATTACTCTGCCTTGCTGACCGGATCCTCTTTGGGCTCACATTGGAGGTCACTGCGGAAGTAGAGCTCCACCTCTCTACCTTTGCTGAGTCGGTCGTGCCGCACAGTGGATATGTCTGACAATGCGATCTACATGTCACTTATATCAGAACGTACCCGTATCTCAGGTGTAGTGCTGAGTTTGCAGGCTTTTGATTCCAGACTCAGCTGCACCTTAGAATGTTTACTCAGTGAGCCTTAAGCGTTAGCATGTCTACAGGAAAGCTTCTCGGATGTCAAAATCTATTGACTAGGGCACATGAAGCATGTGGATTTCTGCTTACCAATGAGATGTCGACAACTAATGTTTTTCGGACGAATTGCCAATTCTCGACATGAAAGCGATTTGGTTTAAGTCTCATTTGTACCTGCTGTATGTAGTCCAACGGTAGCTTTCTCGATAGCTATAGGTTATGGCGCACAGGGTTCTGTATCGCTGTTCTGGTTATATTGTAGCTTGGCGGCAAATCTACCCGCATACTCGTGAGAATTATGACGTCGATTACACATAGAGTTTCACGGATGTAATACTTTGCTTCCAGGTAATGAGCTTGGTGTTCTTCGTTTCTAGAATTCGGTAGCTCGGGCATACCATGAACTATAATACATCTCTTGCCATACGTTGCTTGGTGGTTGTTTGTAGTTTGTTGTCCCGCTGACGTTCGCTATATGGAAAATTCAGAAATATACGGATCCCACTGTTTTCAAACTACAAGCGGTATGTCGACAAAAGCACCATCGCAACACTATCTGTTGATCCGAATGTTACTCGTATTATTCGGGACTCCGCTCAACGAAACTAGGTTCGATGTCTAGTGGTGCGCATTAAATATGTTGTACAGATTTGAACTCTGTTTCTACCACGAAGGAAATTCCATTACATTAGGCCATCTGGCTGCTTACCCCTTACGGATTTGCCTTGGACTCAAGAATTTGGTGCGTATACGTGCAAAGGCACCGTACTTCCTCCTCATCTTAGATGATGAGGGGAGCACTTTTAACGAAGACATTGGTGACATCACTACAGATTGCACCTGGTCTTTACTCGTTTTGTATACCTTTTTTAGTTGAGGCTACTGATGTCGCACTATGATTATGTCTAGCGGTAACTGTAGCATAGGTAGATGTGTCTTTTGAGCACTTACCATTTCCTTGCTTAATCGGAAGCGTGGGTATTACCGATGTTGTATCATTCGAAACATTGAATAACAAGATGCGTGCGTTGGCGTGTGTCATGCTTCTATCGGTCGAAATATGTAAAGATATGGTGTGCGTGCAGGTGTGTGCGTGGGTGGAGCCTCTTTATTCCTTCAAAGCATCTGTCTAAATACAAATGTTCCCTTATACAGCCGGGGGCAAAAGCGGTGTTCCATTGCGTCGCTTAGTGTGTGTTTGGAATTTCCGGAACGTGCGGAGTACAAAACATGATGTCCAGTTGCTTTTACTTATGGTTGAATAGCGTCCAGCAACGTATGTTTTGCTGCATAGTCGCTGATGCCATATTGACTTCTATCAGACGTTGCGGTACTTATTTACAATGTACATGAGCCACTTTAGGGCAGAATACACAGACAGAAAATTCCACAGTGACAACCAACATTACCCTGCGGCAATTTTGTGGACTGAGTAGTATTGCGTTGGAGTTCCGTAACGAATATTTCAAAACTATAAGTGCCCTTTTATATGTACTGAATCTGAATACTGTATAACAGAACAAGTGGAAATGAATTCTGTACAACTCTTTCGAAAAATGGTGAAAAAGCCGCAAAAGTTGTCAGGCGTGAAAATGGTTATCGTTCTCATGTTACATGTAAAATACCTGACTCACGGTACTGCAGGACTCACAAATGTGAGATGCCCTCGTATGTGTGCATTCGCTCTCCGAATCGAATAGTCGTAAAATATAAATCTAACAATACTTTTGAACTGCTGTGCAAATGTTGCCTCCATCACATGTTTACGCAAACTGTACCAAATATTTACCACTCCCCATTCGAAGCACAGTGGGTGGGGAACTAGCTTCACATCCGCCACGATAAGTTTGTATCTGTGTCCGCGTGTGCTGCATGGCTCTTGTAGGTGTAGCATTGGTATCAGCTAATTTAGGTGTCACCGAGATGTAGAATACGGTGTAGCTTAATGAAGTCAACTCCCACTAGACAGTAGAACACTGTGTAGAGTCCTAGTTCCCGGCACCAGTCTTCATACCTCAACCCACGTAAACTCGGGGTGATCTTGGTAGCAACGTGTTGGACCCGTTCGACATTTGTGCCTCGCCTCGGGTAATCGGAAAGTAAGCGGGCGAACCGTACTTTAGCATTAGTCTAATGATCGCGGTAAAGAAGCGGTTGGCAACCACTTCAGACCATGCGCGAAGCTGCGGTTAGAGCGCTTAAAGCATGCGCAATCCGTTATGATATAGGCTTTTCTTGTTTTTCATGGACCTAAAAATGTAGCGCGAGAGTACACCCAAGTCCTGCACAGAGGTTATGGAATATAGCTGTTGGCCGTCAAAGGTGTAGGTTAGGTCGTTGGCACCCTTTCCCAGGCTCTTATACACAGAATTGGCTGGGTTGACTTGGAGATAAACTTCTGTAGACCATGTGGATAAGCCATTGTGGTCTTGCTGAAGCATGCCACAGTCATCAAGAGAATTAGTGATTCTCCGAATCTTCGTGTCGTACGAAACAAGGCACTCGGTGACAGGAGGAGATGAGCTAAATGGTTGATGTGGATCAGGAACAGGGTGGGTCCAAGCACAGCGCCTGGAGTCATGCCACATGTAAAAGGATACTATTCAGTTAGATGGTTGTCGATTTGTTACCTCCACTTTCATCAGACAAGAAAGTCGCGGACCAACAGTTGTAGTGAGCCACCGACACCGCACATCTTGAGTTTACTAAGGAGAACCTAGTGGCTGACCTTGTCGAACGCTCTAGTTAAATCGACGAACATCACGTCGACAGACTTCACATTGCTTATTACCTACAACCACTCATGCATCGTCGCAAACAATTTGTAATGCGTGAACGGCCTTGCATAAAACCGTGCTTGCTGGTGCCAGAACCCCTTTTGACTGTAGCAACTGCAATAATCCATTTTTAGGGGTTTTCTCAGAATCCTTAGCCAACCTTTCTTTATCTACTATGTTAGAGTCGCCGCGTTTCGGAATACGCCTCGCCACGAAACATTTTCAGTCGATCGGCAACTAACCTTCGAACAGCGACCAGTTGTAAAGGTCATCTATGAGATGAGAGATGATAACCGAAAATGACTTGAGAATCAGTGGTTGAAACCCACTACTTCTCGCAGGTTTGTTGCCGTCAAGAAGGGCAAGTAGCTGACATACTTCTTCAATGCCGCAATCCAGACTGTCTAGTTACGTAAAAGTGGTACACGTCGAACTCGGAACTGACACCTGGTCATTTGCAAATAACGAAGCAAACTGCACCGCCAGCGCGAACTTACGCTCCGTGCTGGAGGTTAGGGTTTGTCTGTCCGGGTCATCCAGCACTGACACACCACCTGCTGGCTTCAGGCGTCCCTTCACGTAAGAAAGCATTCTCTTTGGTCAATCTTCGCAGCGATTGCGTGCTGCTCTTTGAAATGTCTGCGCTTATTCCTTTATACACAGTTTCAGATGTTCCGCAGACTTTTATACCCTTCGTAGTCATTGGCAGAGCCAGAAAGCAGGAATAGGTCTAACAGTCTACACCGCCTTCGAGTCAGATTACCATACTCCTTGTCAAACCAATGACGCTTAATGGCTTCAACCATCCGACATTCCAAGGGCAACAATTGGGAACAAAATGATATAGCTAATCCCACAATTAAAATGTATGGTTTTATATGACTAAACGGCTTTCGGTAGACAACGATTTATGTGAACACACAGGCGTTGTTTTGTGTCACTATTAAGAATATCTGGATGATTATTCAACTATGACATGCACCATTGAGAATACAAAATTCTGCCATTCATCACCGTAGTTTATTTGCGAAAAGACCTCTGTGATGGGTACTACGCTGATTTTACTCTTTTTTTGCGCATCATTAAATGCAAAACCATTAACCAATAGGCAACAAGGGTACCGCAACGACTTGACATCCCTTTGTCGTAAGTCATCTGTGTGATGTTATTGTGTGACCGCATTTCCCGCCTTTTTTATCATCTTGTAGGGAGGCGGGATCTAACAAGTGAGCAGGAACGGGAAAAACAATAACACGAGATAGTAGAGAAATACCAACTGGCACGATGAATTAGATGACACGAAGCAGTGCGGGCAACGCGGATCTAGCCGAGAGCGCATCTATAGGATATCTGGTAACGATTCTGGGTGCAAAACAACGGAGGAGGTATTCATCGAGAACGGAGAAATCAGACAACTGCGCTACTAGCAAAGCCCAGGAAAGCGAAGGTGGTCCGAGTGATGCAACTACGAGAAAGCAAATCTCGAGCTGGCCGGCTAGAATCGGACATAGCTAAGCAGTGTTATGGGATGAAACATGAAGAAGTTGTTCTCTAATCTCAAGCTCGTAAGGCACATGGAACAGGGCATCACCCAAATACACATCCACAATGCGTCATGGGAAAAAATTCCGGTTCATACCTGTTCTGATTTGCTAGTTGGCACTTTGCGCCTTGCTGTGACAATACACTCTCTGCTTGCCTCTCGCGTCGTTTTCTCTACAATTATGCAACATTGTGTAATTGCGACTAAGGGTCCAGAATCAAGACAGCTAGCAGTTAAACACTTCTGCACATTATAGTATCCGCAGCTGTATGTGCGCATCACCCCAGGTTTTGTGCCGCGGTTGCAAACGAGGTGCGCAAATGGCGACAACGATTCCGGCCCATTGTCGTTTGTTGAACGCCCCCCATTAACAATCCCAGGACTACACTCATTGTGTTTTCCATCAAAAGTTGCCTTTCTGTAACAGCTTTTCTACATTTTATTCGCTACCAAGGCTAAATACGTGGATGAGACAATCCGCATTTTGCACAAAATATACAATTACACCACCAGGGAACGCACGTTTCTCTTTACAAGTTTCACATAATCGAGCTTGACTGTAGTTTCATCGCTGTTTCCCAAAAGAAATGGATAGTGAACACTGGTAAAGACCTGTGGCTGGGCTTCAAATGCGAGAAGACTGAGGATGTACTTGTGCTTGGCAAAAACAAACCTACGGTATATCTTAACCTCTAATAATGAGGATTAAAAACGATCACTACAATGCGAATCCCATTGCCCTCTTCATGGAGAATTACAGGGATCCTCCATCTACCGACGACAGAATAGAAAATGAGCAAGGCGGAAATAGACGTGTGTAAGTATTCCTTTTTTCTGACTAATCATCTAGCTTTCTATCCTTTGACCTGATGTGGATACCTAAATGAAATTCCACCAGATTCCAGGAAGTCGAGAGTATTTTGAATCTTAATATTCCGCACATCTTTCAATGTTAGATTTAGAAGATGAAGTCCCTCAGCGGACCCCTTTCGCATCCGTAGCAAATGTGTGTTCAAATACGAGTCCCCTCTCTTCTAGATAAGAACCTTCGATAATTTCACGATGCTTTCGCATCTGCTTACAAATTGAGGGACCGCAGAGAGACCAGTCTGTTGCAATAAAACTGCATATTACTTGCGGATTTTGTGAGTAGTGTACTTTTGGTAGAAAGTAGGAGCCACGATTAAACCGCACAATACTCTGCCTTGATGGGGAATCAAACCCAGGAACCACGGATTACCGCTCCGTTACTCTACCACTAATCGACAAAGGGTTGGAGATCAGGTTTGCAATTGAATGCCTGCCTTGCGCACCTGATCGCTAGCCTTCGGTATCTCACTGTTAGGGCATTTGACAGGTCTTACGTGGTTCCCCGTTTCGATTCCCCATAGATGCAGATTTTGTGTGAGGTTTAATCCTGATTTCGAGTTTGTACAAAAAACTGCATATATCGCAACAATATACGCTGGAACTAAAGCAATACCTACAAAAGAATTGCGTTTAACCTGCATTTGACATGGCTCAAAATCGGCAGAATCTTCAAGCCAAATAGTTAGAGATGGCCTCCATCCGATTACAGTTTCCAGCTAGAGCCGACGATCCGTGAACGTACTGTACTGTTGTCCCTCAAAACGTTGTTAGAACTGCTCCTGTGTGCTTGATGGTTAACGAACCGCACAATCATTTCCTAGTTCCTATGGTGCCACTTGTGTATGCTTTACTCAAGATTAATTACTTCGCCATGGTCGGCGACACTTCCGTTTCTTTCGCAGTACAGAAAGTCATGTGGGCTGCCCGCACGGACGAGATGGCTTATCAACTTAGTCGGTGCGTCGTTCACACAAGACACCATTTGGAAGAGGCTCAGTTGATGCCGGTAATCACCAGTTAGTTCGTAACCTGTGGACTGACGCATACGTTCTAGATGCCAACGTAAGAATGGAGATGCATGGATGCACCGAAGATGAGGTGCGGCCGAGTTTTAGGAAGCTATTGAGCCTATCCAACCTGCCTCGACTTCCACGTAGCAGGATCTTCTCATCACCGTAGGCTCACAGGTTTTAGTACCTAGATTGCAGTAGGCAACATTTGGATGAAGCTAAACAAATGCTACGTAATGTTATGTGCCTTATCATTGCCAATAGTCATATGTGAGTACTTTGCTCATGGTGTCACGTCCAGCTGTTTTATATGTTGATGTAGGCATTAGCCCCAAGTTTAAAACTAATTTCTTGGGTATGTATCCTTGTGTAATATTGCACAGGTGAGACAGTTTTAAGCATTTTCCAACTGCGTTGCCTAATTAGGTCTTCAGTTTGTCTGGGTTTTGCTGCTACTGAAGTGCTGAAACAGTGTATTGCAAATGGACACTTTACAGGAAGGTCAACAAAATGAGGAGGTTGTTTTCAGATGTGATGACAGCGATAGATATATCACTGTATATTAATTCTGACTGTGGTTCCTTACTTTATTTGCATTTGCAGTGGTATTTTACAAGTTATAATATAGACGGAGTCAACTAATGACAAAATTCCGTAACATTTTGTTGATGTCCTCTGTTATTCATACGTTGCTTAGTGACCTACTATCTCTTGCCTCTCTGTTAAAATGCTCCAGAATAAGGGCCAAAACCCCCAAAGCTAGGTTCTGCTTGCACACTGCTTAAACTCGTTGCTCCGAAGTTTCATATTGTCATTGCATGCATTCTACAATACAATTTATTCATATAACGGCGTAATTACGCATGGGGAATGGCTTTGTACGAAGCTCAGAGTAGACCCAGATACCGACATTATGTTCCAGGAAGTAGCTGCGCCTATAAAAAAATATGCACGATTGCTTTGTGATTTGCCAACTGTGTTCCACATAGTGTCCAACTGGGAGGACCAGAGACACCAATTTGGTCACTTAGAGAGCTACAAACTTTATTCCAGCAGACATATTTTGTTCCCTCCTGATATGCAGGTCAAGTCCACGGACCTCTAAACTTTCGATCTCACTTTGATTTTTAGAATACGGGTACAACATTATATGTTTTACTAAACAAAGCTAATCCCAAACTTCTGACGAAGACAATTGTTCATCATGGAAAATAATTTTAATTTCTGCTCTCATAGAAAATTCCAAACTTAACAAATTCCTCTACCACAATTTTTGACTTGCAAGCTGCCACTTTTTCAAACATTTCTATTTCTAGGCTATTTATTGCTGAATATCTGGAAATTGGCAATTCTCGACTAACTTGGAATCAAGGTATTGCTACACTGTGCCACTGTTTTATCACGCTTTTATAGGTGCGCCTATTTCCATTGTGGACAAACATATTTAGTTATGCAATCTTTCATCGAAAGACGCCTGAGCTTGCACTTAATGAGACTTGTATTACTAACTATCTGCGCTTGTTTCGTTGCTAACCACTTGACCCAATAGCCAACATCCTGTGTCAATTTCATGAATGTCTGCAATTCCAATTAAGTTGTCCACATGCGCTGTTTCACTCCTGAAAACCTGCCTGCTGCTGTGATGGGCAATCCAAATTCCCCGTAATTGGGTTGGTGTTCTCGTGGTGGCTGTGGGTAACCATCACTGATTTAAGTTATGAAAGAAGACGAAGAGAGTGCTGCACACTGAGAAATGCCGCGTGACTGTGTGCTTGTTTCAGAGTCACTTACCTCGACTGTTTGCATCTAACAATCCTAAAACGATTATATTACAGTGTCCAGCACTTGGTAACAACATACTACCCTCAAATTGGTAAAACAATGATACAGCCGTTTTATTGACAAACTGTCCAAGCGTTGACTACTTCGGAACACAGTGGAGCAACTGCTAACGTTGCACACTGTTTGTAAATTTAAAGCCATGGCTCATTGTGCTGACAGGCACAAACAAGCCATTTGACCGATGGAAATTAGTAGTTGATTTGCGCTGAAAGGTTGGCAGCTCTTGCCTGTCGCACACTCAGGTCGACCATAAACACAGGGGAGTATATGCGCCATACAGAAGTTCAGATGGGAGGCAGCCTATGAAGGGTGACTTATTACACATTGGGTTAAAAATAATGATTTTCCAAATTCATGCAAAATCAAAAAGCTAGTGACTCATGATATATGTTATGTATTTTCTCAATCATGCTCCCTGTCAGTGTAAATGGATGAAGCTTATGTGATCCGCAGAATGAAAAGCAGAGCCGTGCATATTAAGGACGAATATGTCACCTCCGTCAGATAGTACTCATGATAGAACACAGGCAACACATTTTCAAAAGTTTGTTGTATTTGGATGAATTATTACCAAATACTATTGGGACCACACTGCCTGAGACATGTCAAAAAACCCGATTGAGGAAAGGTTTCCCGACTCTAGCACCTTGTATAATGCCTACTGACCTCAGGTAAACGCTTTGCTGAATGCTGTACGAACATCCATATGTTGCGGTTACTCTGATACGCGGGTCTTACTGGTTGTCACTATGAAATTAAGGAAAGCCAACTGACTCGTCAAACACTACGTTGCCTACCAAGCGACATGCTGCAAGTTAGTTTTGAGGAATTTCAAGCGAATGAAACCAACCACCTATTATTGGTGTCCCCGCCATTATTTTGTGATTGTGACATTCACTCTGTTCAATTCATAGCTTGTTAATTAATAATCATAGTAGCCTTCGGGACAGGATACCTCCAACAATTTCATTTATCCACGGGTAAGTTACTTTCCAAAAGAACATTCGCGGATGCTAAATGTCACAATAGCAAATAGTTAGTACCACATCCAAGCAGATATGAGGGTGTCGAATCAAGCGCTAGGATGGAAGGTCTGATCTGCTGCGATATCTAGTTTACAATTTATACAGTGCCTAGCCTCACTTGCCAGTGTGTTGGGGCAACTTTGTCAATTTAATTAGCGGAAGTGCTGTTCGCAGCGTTGTGTTCCAGTTATCTAGGTCTTGATTACACATTCAATATCTCCAAGATCATCATTTTCGACGCAGCTACTCATCGACGAGTGAGTCTACTGCTAGTTCTTTCGAAAGCTATGGAGGCTATCGTTGCGGACACACTCATGTCTTATCTGGATAACTTAGATTCCATTACCCAGCAGCAACAAGGCTTCCGTCAGAACCTGTTGTGCACAACCAACCTCTTGTTAGCACGAGAATGCTGAACCGAAACTGTAGACGCTAACGCAAGGCTTGATGTAGCTAACCTTGATTTCTCTATAGCATTCAAACTGTTGCACCATCGTATCTTTCTTACCAAACTTGGAAAAGGTTGCATTGGGAACCCTCTGCTAGGGTGGATTTGCAATTTTCGCTTGCACACGCTTCTGGAAATGAGAGTATGTGAATCCTTGTCAGATCAAATACACCTCGAATACGAAGTGCCACAGGGTTCGGTGCAGTGGTCCCGTCTATTTTTGGTCTTCATAGACGATTTAGCACCCAAATTGCGTTAAACTGTTTACTCTACGCCGAGGACATCAAATTTGTCGAGCGAGCAGTGCTCCAGAATAGAGTATCCAGCTTCAAATTGACCTTGACAAGATTTATTATCGGTCGGTCAAAGATCACCTATTTTCTATGTGGCTAACTATCGAGTGCTCCATTTACGACCGCGAATGTTTCACACATATCAGCTGTAGGATCAGGATCCGCAACCATGTTCTCCCAAAACGGATCTCGGTGTGTTGATTCAGGAAGATTTTCGCTCTTTACAGGAGTCCGGAAAAGCATCTAAGTGAGGGATTCAAATCGTAGGTCTTTTACAATGAGCTTTGGGGCGATTTGAATGGTCGATGTTCCGCCAAATACTTTCCACTTTTATACGCACACCTGTTGAATATGCAATTCAAGCATGGCAACTATGGCTAAATCCGGACCTCACTGTTTTGGAGCTTCAATAACGCCGGGGGACCAAAAAGGTTAAGGGGTTGTGCCATTTGTCATGCGAACAGCTTCTGAAAGTGTTCGGCATTTCCACTGGACATTAGCGCCATTTGCGTGGTGAACTAATCCTCCTTTATCAAATATTAAACAACACTTATCACATCTGCCAACAACTCTTGAAGCTGAGTCACAAAAGCTCACTGAGAAGACATCATCATAACTTGACAGAAAAACACCGTCGGTTTGAGTGTCGAAAATACTACTCGCTGCCTGTTTGACACACGTGGAAAACTCTTTCAGTAGCTGTTAATCCATTCCCCAACTTAGCCGTGTTTAAAGCAAGTGTCAACAGTGCATTGACCACACTACAACATAACAGGTAAAACAAGCGTCTCTTACGTACAGCATTAAAAGAAGAACAAACCAACCCATCTGCGTTTTTCTCCGGAAACCACAGACGATAACCTTGTGAAGTACATAACACAGACGGGAACCTTGTAAGCGGCAAGTTCACAATTTGCTGTTGTTTACTAATTTTAGTACCATTTTCGTCTTTATTTTGCTCATCCCTAACCGATCATCCGGCGGGATCTGTCAAGCTTCGGCTTTTTTTAACCGCAATATACCAGTGCTCATTGACCACTGATAGTCTGTTCTTTAGTATTACATTGTTTACAAGGCTAGTTCAATGAGATCGGCGGGTACAGTCAGCGATTGTTGATATACGAAAAAAACGATTTCTCTTGTTAGTCTGTCCAGCCAATCAGTAACAGTAATCTGCTCTCTTATCACATAATACTACAATACTAGTTGATCAATATGTGCAAAACCTGTTTTCTGGTCTTTTGAGATACGTTTACTACTTTGATCAGGTGGCTTCTGTGTTGCCTTTTCTTAGGACGTCTAAACAGCAAGGATACTAAAACTTACACACAAAGAGGATATAGAACTGAAACCCGTCTACTTTTCGTCAAGCAGAACTTGAGACAACGCAAATACTAAATTTCATTAAACACAGAAAGAATTCTAACTAGACAAGCCAATGATCCTTTACGGGGATTAAAATGCAGCGGAAAACACTTGCATTCTACGGTTGTAATATACCACCACATGAATATGTCCAGAAAGGCAGTCGAGTACAAAAGCAAAGGGTGGATTAGGCGTACGATTAATAGATGCAAACTGCAATCCTACAGAATTATGGGATGTCTTAATATTTCAGCTGCTTTTGATATCATATCGATTAATTATTGTTAGGCTAAAGTTACAGACGTCAGGTTAGTGCTCGAGCTGCAATCATATTGTGTATTCGTCCTCTTCTAACCGGCGGGATAATTTACACTGATTTTGTTTCCGTTATGGTATCCTCAATGACAACTTGGAGAAGTTCGATTCACAAATACATGATGCCACAACGAATCCTCGACCGTAGCTGGTTGATAGTTTGTGGTTGGTAACTCGCCTTTTAAGTACACTAGCATAACCACGCTGAAGGATATGTCGGTTTATTAAAAATTTATCATGTATAATAAGGGAAAACAGCTATCGGATAAATAATTTCATTGTACTAACTCAAGTATATATGTAACGTATACGCAACACTATAACGCGAGGAAAGCATAGGTAAGAGCTGCGAAACATTCATAATTGGAAGCTAATAAACTGTTACCGCTTCTTTCATTCCATTAAAGTGCCATGGTTTGCACAGCCACATTTAACAAAAATATTAATTACTTCCCACATTACTGGACCCACTATAGCGTGTTGTACATTGGTTGGCTACAGTTCGCGTTAAATATTTATTGGCCATAAGGAAGAGCGTTATACTTGCACATTGAATATATATCTACAATGAATATTTCGGATACCAGCCATTGCTACCTTCCGCAAGAATGTCATCTTTTCTGTTAAGACAGTGATAGATAGTTGCCAACAAAATGGGACTACTAATATGACGGGAGGTGTATTAAGGGCATCCAATATGGAGGAACAGCCCATTTTTGGTCGAAATCTCTGTCTAACAATTTTGATTCTCACTTGTCCCTATTCAGATACTTTAACAACACACGTGGAGAAAAACACACTTTCCCAAGCAGTATTATAAAAAGAAGCTTAATCCAGTTACCATGTTCCAGCTAAACCTAGCCAGCCGCAACGTTTTCATATTGCCCATGTAGGTTTGAGATCACGTATGTTTTTCAATGCGAAAGATTTATCGAACTGAAGCTTGCGTGCTTCACAGTTAGCTTATTTTCTTTCAACTATTTACTTAGCCAATTGCTGCTAATTCTTTCGCCTGAGCCTCTAAAGTGTCCATTCAATCCCATCACCTTGCGGAAGCAACCTTAGTGTTGTCAATTGCATGAGCTCTGACTATGGCTTGGTTTGAACGGTGTGCTCAATGTTTGGCTTCAGATAACACAAATTGTCATACCATTGCACCAGGTATTTCGCCCGGCCGTACACGAAAAATTGTAATATGTTTATTTACCAGCTGCTTTGTTCTTGCTGCAGAAACCCTTGACGGAAGGACTATTAGGCAAAGTAGGTCTTTTTGAAATAAATCTAGTACCGTCTAATGAACGAGTAGACTTGTTTCGACAGGAATTATGACATATAAGAACTCATGGCGTGTTTGTGACTTTCGCTATTAGAATTTTCGGACTAATCAGAGCAGGCTCACCGTCACCTGAGTGTTTGCAAGCACATGAATGCGTATTAGGAATAACATTTATCTTGCACACAATTATCGGCTAGACATTATTATTTGTGTTGACCAGAAGTTTTGTAATAGAAGAATGCCTAGCCCACAAATATATTACCAAATTTTGGTAATATTGGAGAAGCATCCAAAATCAAAAGCAGATGCCTAGAGATATTCCGAATATTTAACTAAAAATCCTTACCATAACCCAACCGCCAAATTAATATGTTCAAAGGATTTTGACATATTCTTTGATAGTTCGACTTTCAATCCAAATCGCAAAGTAGTGTTATTACTTCAGCAAATACTTGGAGAGGTCATTTTTTATTGGAACATGGTGGATCGTTTAGAAAGCGATGATTTGATACTTGACAAATTCTTATGATCCAACTAAATCAGTACGTCGTAAAGTGCGTAGTGCATGCGTATTACTCGAGCGTTCAAATTTGCCATTAAATGTTACCTTGAGCAGGTCAAGAGGTTTTTACACTGAAATGAAAGAAAACTGACTTTTATGAGAATTACTGGAGGAGCAACGCCCTCTCACCCTCAAGACCTATAACGAATCACTCAGGCTTCGCACACTGACGACAGCCATATATACATATATATATACGTATAAATATATATATATAGCGGGCCATGAGCTATGCCATTAGGGGCCACTACAGAAACGACGACGGGTCCTACAGAGAATTACGGCGAGCCGGCACAGCGTTTGTAGGCACGCTGAATTCCATTTACCAACCGCGTGCTTGCATGCTAAGTCTCTTTATTTCAGAGGGTGGCTTTACAGTTTTAACCTTAATGCTTTTCTTTCTCATATAAATATCTCCCTGTACTCTATTTCATTAACTTGCACACATCGCCCAAACCAATTGTATTCGATTTCCATAACATTTTTGCGTTCGTGGCATTCCGTGAACTATACTTTCTGACCTCGTGCACTTAGCTAGGATTTGTTTGTAATCAACTTATTACATACGCATATTGTCCGTATTGGAGAAAGTAGCATAAAGTTACTAATCCTGGCCCATTCTCTAAACGGTTGAATTAGTACGCCTCAGGTGGAAAGGTACATTCGCAGTATAGGTGTCTTCAGCGAACTGCAAATGTATCAACGTTGGACATATTCCTATTGCTCGTTAGCTTGGAAAATCATGTAGGGTTGTGAATTCCTCTGTGGACAACATGATTCAGTTGTGTGCTGATGTCAATTAGATAGCGCTGACTGTTAATGGTAATAACCGTTCGCACATCTATCGCCAGTTCGGAATCGGGAAAACATGACACCGGCTATGTTGAACCACTGCCTGCTAAAGCAACTTCTCACCGTCTTTAGCTTGGTGGGAAGTTACATGCAACCTCTATTATCAGTCGTGGCACCACTGATCTTACTCTTCTTGTGCTAGGCTGCTGCACTTTATCAATATAAAAAAATCAACCTCGTAGATATTAATCATGTCGTCAAATGTTCAAGAACAACTATTAATGGTTGGAACGATATTCATGCATTCAAACTAATTATTATATTTCTGTCGATTGCAACTATTTAAACTCGGAATCGTTTTCTGATGCAAGATTGCTTCATAGTTTTTGGTGATATAAATGTTCACCCAGTAAATATTGATGTCAATGGGATCCTTCAAGCAATAAATTTTAATTTTCGCCATTTGGACTAAGGGAGTCAATACGGAAAGTTGCATTCTTTAGTTGGGAAGAACGTATGTTTGCAAGTGCAGTGCAAACGACGTGTAACGTTTCCAGTTAGGCCACTATAAAATAATGTCAAACCAAACAAGCACTATGGTGACTAATCGAAAGCTTTTAACAAAAGACGGTGCATCATAAGTGCGTGTGTAAAGCAATCTCGATGGAGGATCCTCCATTTAATTGATGTGCTCATGAGTAGGGGGATTTTGCTATGGATAAATGAGGTTCATCACAGCCAGCTTCCAATTCAGATAGTCGTCCACATGCCCGGGAAACCACTAGTCTACAATTTCAGCCTGTTGGACTTCATCCGTTTTAGTTGAAAAAACTCTTCAACATGTATTTAACCTCCTATTGAGGAAATGCCCAAAATATTTTACTAACATAGTGATTACCCAAAATCGCAGAAAAAGAGCATGGAATGAATAACTAAATCAATTTATATATCGCACAAGCCGCGTAATAATGTTGCGAATATCACAGTGGCTAAAACATGAATCGAAGGTTAACATTGTCTTAACTCTGCTAAATGCTAGACCAAATCTACAGTGATGCATCGCTCCCATATTCTGAGACCGCATCAAATAATCTTCAACGTAGAGTTTGTAGTGATGCCGACATCTCCCAAACATGACAGATAAGTTGACATTTTACATTTGCCAGTAGTTAAAAAAGAAACTGGCAAGGACAATATACTGCCACTGTTTTGCTGAAGCCAGAGTTAACACTTTAACTTATCTGACCGGAGAAGCCATTTAGGTCGGTTGACTGCTGCAGATGTGATAGATAGCATAAGGCCAAGTGTACGCTCACTTAGCGCACACGCTGATCTTCAAGTTGTTTTTCCGTACGCCCTAGGTTATCTGGTTGTCTAGGTCAACTGAAGCGACCAACTTCGCGCAAACTTTCATTCTGTTTGTGAAGGTGTGAATAAATGCACTTTTCGCTATAACCCGCATTAGTTTCACATGTCTGTGACAGTAAACAACTGAGTTAGAATGGTGAAAATTGGGGATCAAGAGATCCTGGCACCCCTGAGTGATGGAGGTTGAATGTTGCCTCAGAGGGATTGAAATTTCCGTATTCTCGTGTGTAAACAGGATCTTGTCCGTAGGGTCGTTCAAATTTACTAATGGAAGGTTGAGATGGAGTCAGGTTACTGGATTTAGAGATTGCA
>OX104068.1:97836530-97888557 GCA_944474145.2 Dicrocoelium dendriticum | reverse complement strand
TTACTAATTGGCTACAGAGCCTTGGGTGTCGCCACCTTTTTACCGCTCCACGACATCCATGTTCTAATGGTCTAGCGGAAAACTTTGTTGCAAACTTAAAACGTTCTATTACCTCCTGTGCTCTTACTTCTTTTGATGAACTTGATCGTTGTGTTGATAACTTCCTTCTTCAATACCGTAATTGTGTGCATTCCTCTACTGGAGATACACCTGCCAAACTTTGTAAATCCAGACCATTGAGGTCAAACATGCTTGGCTTGGGGACTGCTGAAGTATCTTATTTCAGAGGCAATGATTTACGTCCCTCATCTGGTATCATTGTTAACAACATTGGAAACCGCATGGTTAGAATTTTGGATCTCGATGATTGTTCTGTACACAGACGGCATGTTGACCAGATACGATACAAGGATTCCGGTCAGTTGTCATTCGATTCAGTGTGCACTGAAAATACTAATGTCGATTCAGTTTCAGATCCTCATGAGTATTCTGAGCAAAATCAGCCTCCAAGAAGATCTGCCAGATTGCAACAGAAACCACAGCTGAATTACAGAAACCTGGAGTTGCATTCAAGCTGCGGAGGATGTGATAATTGTACAAACAATACTCAATGATTGTTTATTGTTATTCTTTTCACTTTTTTGATGTAGAATACACACCCGCGAAATTCGAATTCCAATTCTGGTGTTCTTATTCCGAGTCGTGACTAGTTTGGGTGGAGTTCAATTATCTTCCCATTCAGAACATCATCCAAGCGTCCACACCTAGCGAACATCGAGACAATCATTAAGATGCGCCACCCAAATATGTTGCAACGCTATGGTCCTTCCTGGGACTCATAGGCCATTACAACCCGTTTCTGCCGCATAGGCCTCGCTTTCGGGGTCCACTCAACGACCTGATGACTCAGGATAAAATCTGATACTGTTTGAAGAAGGTCAGAGGTCATTTGACGAGGTAACAAGGCTACTATGTTCCGGTCTTCTGCTAACACATTTCGATTCAACATTGGACATTGTGGTAGCCGCAGACTCTTGAGCTATGGCATTAGCGTATTCATGGCCCACGAGTTCGCAAATGGTTCAGAAAATTCAATCATACATGCGGTCCGGCCACTCTCAGTCGCAGAGCAAACCGATGGCAAGATATAGAAAGAAGCCATGGCGATAATCTTCGTTGTAAAGAAATTTTACAAAATGCTACATCGAAGGAAGTTTACACTCCTAACTGAGCATAGGCGGATGTTGGCTTTTTTTGGACAAAAGTCGGACATTCCTATTTATACGGCAAACAGGTTGCAACGGTAAGCTGCTACATTACTCGGTTGCGACTTTCCGGTTAAGTACGTTTCTAAAAAGAATATTTATCAAGTGGATGCCTTTTCTCGGTTATCGGGAAGCCAAATAAGCCAGCAAGAAGAATACGGTATTTTAGCGACCTTTCTAGAGTCGCAATGAAATCACATGCTGTTGGAAACGCTCAGAGCACTTCCGTTAACTTTGGAAATAATACGCGACGCATCAATGCGGTAGTTAGATTTCATACTGCACACTGGCCGGAAGACAATCGAAATGAGGTATTTGCGAAGCATCTTCCGCAGAAAAGACAAATAATCCATCGTCAATGGTTGTTTAATTTTGGCAGAAGGAGTCGTTATCCCTAGTCAGCTTCACCAAAGAATTCTACGACCGTTTCATGGTAAACATCCTGGAATTAACAAAGTAAAAGTGAATGCCCGTAGGTACATTTCCCGGTGGAACATGGACTCGGATCTGGAATAGCTAGAGAAACCGTGTTGGAAATTTACACTTGCAAGCGAGCGCTTAGGAAAGCTAAAGTGTCTTCTTTGCCATCGTAAACGAAACCGTGGCAGCGAGTACACGCGGACTTCGTTAGTCCCGAGAACGGACTAAAGTATCTCATCGTTTGTTGTTTCCTTCAGTAAATGGCCGAAACTATGCTTTGTGGTACGCGTAACAAATGCTGCAAATATAGTTTTACTGCAAAGACTTTTTGCTTAACATGGAATACCATGGACCCCGGTTACTCAAAATGGCCCTCATTTTGTATCTAAGCATTTCGCCGAATACCGTACGCAAAACGGTATCACCTACCTACGCTCGCCGCTTTATTACGCGCAGTCCAATGAACGAGCTGAGCGCTTTCTTGACACTTTTAAATGGACGTTGTTAAAATTAACGAGGAAGGAACTACCCAAGATATATTGAATGTCTACCTTCTACTGTACAAGTCAACTCCAAACCCACAGGTGCCAAATCAGCTGTCCCCAACAGAAGCGCATCTGGGCAGGAAATGCGGTACTCTGAATTTCTTGCTGCTTCCACAGCGTATTGCCTTGCAAGAGAGGAACATAAGAATGAAAAATTACCTCAATCAGCGGCACAGGTCGCAAGTACGTCCATTTCATGAACGACAGAGTGTTTAGTCAAAGGCCATCGTCCTGGAAGAGGCTTCATAGACAGCAGACTTGGAAAAGTGCTGTATAAAGCTAGAGTAAGTTCCATGATTTAGACCAGACACGCAAACCAGCTACGGCCTACCAGAATTCAGATAGCTACCAGTGAACGATCGATGCTACTGGATATTCCGCTGGACAGTTTCGACATACACATTAGGACGCATAAGACACCTAACGAGCCTTGCACTGTAAGCACAAAAGGTACAAGCTTACAAACACGACGAAGGACTGGTCGGATACGATTGTCCACGGCCAGAATGCGGTTGGACCCAGGAGAAATACCTATGTCACTTTCCGTGAAAGAGGTTTTACCGGAGGCGCCCACAGCAGCAGTCAAAGCTAGCTCGCTTTCTGCCTGAAGCCGCTTGGAGAAGATTATTTTTATGTTGCCTGTTTCTCTTTGGCTAACCGATATGAGTAAGCCAATGGCATCGTTTTACATCGAAGTGGACCAATCAGAATGAACTTACAGGAAGCGCTCAAGTACGTACACCACTTGCTCAGCCAACAATGGACATTTACGCATCTAGTAGTTCCTAAGGTCATGAACTTTTAATTAGGTCTTTTCTCTTAGGAACTATTTATTTCGACAAAATATGTTGGCTGTACGTTTTGTCTTCCGAATGTTCCATACAATTTCCGTCAGAGACCTTCGTATTCTGAGTTGGAAAGTGGTTGTATCGCAACCACAGTAACTGCATCGGTTATCCCTACTGTCAGCGGAAGCACAACAGGGACTTGGATTACTAAGCCTTCCAAGAGCAAGGGCGAAAGGGGTTGAGACAAATGCCGCAGCTGCAGCAACTATGTTATTTCAAGGACTGTTCGGTCATGTACCCCGGGTTGCGGCGTAATGTGGAGCAACAGCGCCTTAGAAGAATATGCATGCACTTGTAAGTCGATTTCTGCCGTTTAACAGGTAAGTCCAAGTGACTGCAGTGGGAAGGGAGTATAAGAGCCAGATCGATTGTAGAGCTGGAGTCGCTCGTGGACATGATCTTGGTTAGCATACATTGTTAAGAGGCGGAGCGAAAAGGGGTTAAATACCACAGCTAGTGCAAAAGTAGGGCTGCGGAGCCAACCCAGAAGTTAAGCTGGTTTTGAGTAATACGATGTGCAGCAGTGCCTAAGTCTACAATCCAAAGTAGACATTTGCAGTGCAACAAGAAAGTCAACAGGACAGAAGCGGGGAGTGAGGGTAGAAGCCAGCTGAATTGTGAAGGAATATCTGTTCGTGGTTCGGAGAATATGACGGACTGCATTGCAACTTTAGTTAAGTGGCGGATGAATAAGAGAAGGCATTAAATATCTTAGCTTCATCTAAGTTACGGTTGTACAGCAAGCTCAATAATGATCCAATATTGTGGAACAAAATGAAGCAGTTGCGCTGCAATCTTTAAGCGCCTTAATAAATAGAAATTTTGTACGGCGTACAGGTAATTTAAATAGACAGCAGAGAAGGGAGAGGTTGGGAGACTACGTATTTGCGAATCAGAATTCGCACCTGGTCGAAGGATTGTGGAACATGGACAGCACGATTCTCATAGTTAATGGGGACTTTGAAACGATATCGCACAACTGTTTTGACGTAAGATGTTGGAAAACTGCTGAAAGGTGCCAGAAAATCTGGATTTTAAGTTTCATACTTACAAGCTTTAATTGATAAAATGCCGGCATTTGTATGGAGAGAGAAACACAATTTGGACCATTTCGCTGTAGACATTTGTCCGTTTGTCTCGGTGTACCACTTACGAATTTGCCGGACGCTTCGTTTTGTGCAACAAAATCGCAAAATGTATTCAGATACATTGCTATTAGGTTGCGTTTTGTTGTGTTTACAAATAGCTTTCCGCTATGTGGCATTGTAGATTGTTGCGACGTCTTCATCGTCTAACCTCAGGCATTCCTAGGAAGTGAATTTTGAGCATTTCCACGTGTAACTTTCTCTGCCCTCTATTTGAAAATATTCGTGTTCCTCCCTCTTCTGTTTGCCGCTAGTAATTGCTAAGTGGTGCTGATCCCAGAAGTGCAGATAACTTTGCGCTCAAAGTAGACATTTGCTTGAACCGGTCCCCAGGAAAACGCACTGCCTAATATGCATCCGTTTCTAACCACCCATGCCATTTACGATTTTGTTGTTAAAATTAGACCGCGCTGTTTACCCAAATGTGTTGCTTACTAGCAACAATTTTATATATATAAATATATATATTTATATATTTTTGCAACAGTCTATGAATAGACGTTGAGCCATGGGCAACCATGGAACTCAAAACATGGAACAGAAATAGTAAAAGCAAACACAACACAACGCATCATAGTCCATGGTTTCGACAGAGGGCAAGATACTACCCGGTTGCCCAAGCCGAAGTGGGGTGTTGACTTAGGGGACACCACCCCGAACCTTTGGCTGAATAGCCTGCCGTAAGGCAGCGGAGAGAATTCAAGGAATCGCGCCCAATGAGAGTCCGTGACCGATTTCTCATTTCAAACGTCTTTCCTTTGTTCTTTTGTCAAACAGAGGCCCAATGCTCCCTAAAATTAGTGCTATACAAAAAGGGTTTCCTATTATGTCGTACTGTATGCTTGAAACCATTGCACTTAAGTAACTCTCAATTTCACTTGCTTGCAAAAGAAGTAAAGTTTCCACCTTACATATGTGAAGGGCTCCACCTGGTGGCGACTGCTTCACAGTGGTTAATATTTATTTCACCTATTCTTTCCTGCGAACGATTCTTTGGATCCAAGTATACTGTTTAAATTAACTAATTCGGCATTGTTTACCCCAAAATATGCCTAATCTCTCAGTTGTGCTTTGTCCGCTCGCGTCTGTTTCCGTCCAGCTGCTTCAATTCAAGCGAAGGGCCTGCATTAGGCACTGATAAAATTTGTATATTTAGTTGAAATTTCTCGCTCTGAAAATGGGTCACAGATGAGTTTAAGTGTAAAACCAGGATAGGTGTGAAACAGTATGTGGTAGGAAAACACCACAAACGCAAAATTTGCTGAAGCAATTTGCCGACTATTTCTTGGTATAAATTTATTCTAAGAACACAAAATCTAGCAAATGGGTGACATGTGAATTAACGTGCTACCGTTATACAGGCGAACTACTATTTGTGCCTCCGTCTGGTGTGAAATTATAGTCAAGAATCTAAAATGCCCTATGAAACGGGTGGCTACCATCATTGTGAAATTTGATGCACACTTGCATCAGGAAATGACAAGGTTGAAGATAATAGTGTGACCAACTTCTAGTCTTGAAAATCCACTACGTCGACATGTGATGCACCGATTCGGTAGTTAATATAGAGCTCTCACTTCCGAGATTAACAAATGCTATTCATCATCATCATCCTCAACAGCTGTACATCAGCTATGTGAACTGATGCTTCGCTGCCATACAAACATGAGGATATATGGAATAGAGAATAAGAAGAGGGAGAGAAGAGGAACTTACCTGAAAACCTTAATGCCTTAAGCAAACATTCAGGGTCAAGGCGCCTACATCTTGTGCAGTCAACATGCGGTCACAAACAGCTGGCTATCGTGCAAAGATAAGGCGGCATCGGCGAGACTGCTTCCTTGTGGTTTTCACTGCCACGCTTCATAAGCAGCCATTACCCCGCAGATAAGTCAACACCACACACTTTAAAACAGGCAATCAGATTAGGACACGATAGCAGATGCGCCACTGGTGTCTACTGCGAGCCATGTCCTGTAAATTCTCGAGCCAAGCACAAGGCGAGTCACGTGGACCCCAGACCGGAAGGCGAGACGGACCAACGGCACCCAGTTTGGTCGTCAGTGACTTCATTTCCCGCTGCCAAATCAACTCCTGTCCAACCCGAGCCTTGCGCCATCCGACACCTGGTAGACTGAACAAGGCCCTCCTAGGTAAGCGGTGACCAGGCATGCTTAGCACGTGCCCGAGCCAACGCAACTTATTTAGTACTAGCTGTTGTTCTAGGAAGTTAGCATGATTATCACCACCTAGTACTCGCCTATGCACATCATCGTTGGGGATCCGCTGGTGCCATCCGAAATCAGCGATTCTTCGCAAATAACGCTGATCAAAGACTTGAAGGCGCTTTAGATCTTCAGACCGAAGCGGCCAAGTCTCACTACCATAGAGCAGAGCGACCAATACTGTAGCCTTGTATACACGACCTTTCAGACGAAGGAAAACTCCCTACTGTCGCCAAAGATGCCGCAGGTTTAAGAAGGTAGCTCTGGCTTTTACAATGCGTGAGCTGACGTCAGTTTCTCTACGCCCATCGTTGCTGGTGCAGCTGCCAAGATAAGTGAAATGATCAACCCCCTCGAGTTCCTCGTTAGCAAGTATCGAGGGGTTATCAAGCGGCTGGTGGTCCTACAGCAGCACTATGCACTTTGAAGGTGCGAAGTGCATACCAAATAATGGGACCACACTAGACAGGCTATTCAGGGTTGATTGTGCCGCATCAACATCGTAGAAAAGCAAGACGATATCGTCCGCATAATCTAGATCTACTAACCCTTCACCAGGCAGCACTTCAAAGCCTACATCGTGAGATTCCGCAAAGGAACACTCCATGATAGAATCCACAAAAAAAATTGAACAAAAATGGGGAAATCGGACAAACTTGACGAACGCCGCTTATGGTAGGAAAGCTATCCGACAGGACAACGTAGACCCTGACGCGGCCCGTAGTGTTCGAGTATAGAGCACGAAGGATGTTCACACATTTCTTGGGAACACCTTTCCGCGCAAGTATTTCGAACAGAATCGATCGATCGACTGAATCGAACGCACGCTTGAAATCGGGGCACACAGTTATTGTCGGTCTGCGGTATGCGTGGCGTTGCTCTAGCACCTGCCGCAAAGTGTATATATGGTCTATACAGCCACGTCCTGGGCGGAAACCGGCCTGCTTTTCCCTAATCCGAGCTTCCCGTTCCGCAATGAGGCGACGAACGGGAATGGAGACCAGTAATTTTGTCACAACTGGTGTTAGGCTAATACCCCTGTGGTTAGAACACTCTGTTCGACTGCGTTTCTTGTATATTGCCACTATAATCGATTCGCTCCAATTATTCGGGACATTATCTTCCTTCCAGGTGCATTCGAATAAGGTCAGTGCTTTGCAGAGAACCCCACCTCCATCCTTAAATAGCGCAGGTGGGAGGGAATCCGGGCCAGCGGCACGAAAATGATTAATGGCTACGATCGCTTTTCGGACCTCGGCCTTTGACGGTGGCTCTAAACCAACCGTGTATGGCTCGTCCTGCATCAATTGAGTTGGAAGAGGTCCGGGAGCAGTGGGCCAGCTGAACTGATCATCAAAGTGTTCTGCCCAACGAGTCATACGGCGCTCCTTATTGTGTATCAGCGCACCTGCGCTGTCTCTGACTGTCTCACTGACGCCTGGTTTTCTGGGACCAGTGGTGCGGATTAACTGGAAGAGCTTGCGGTAATTGCCTACTGCGCTTGCCTCCTCCATTTCTTGAGCCCTATTGGTCCACCAGGCTTCCTTGTCAATACGTATGCTTCGCTTTAGTTCACGCCTAATAGCTCGTCTGGTCACATTGTGTTCAGAGCCAGCCGGGAGGTGTCTCCTAGGTTCCAACAGGTTCACCGACCTCTCGGATATCTATTGACTGGTGCGGGGACGATTGATAGTGCCACAAGCAAATGCTCCTACGTCGTACATAGTGGGCGTGATGCTATTCCACTGAAGCTTAGTGTCATTAGGACAAGACAGCGGAATTTCCATACGCAGCGCCTCTTGATACGCTTGCCTGACCGAGGACGGAGACAATTTCTCAGTTGCCCATCGTAGGGGACCCTTGGTGCGCCTCCAGGTAAAGTTCACCGGGAAACGACAGAGTACCAAGGCATGATCAGAGTCGACACCGCTACTCCAGTATGAGCGGTAATCCAGGATGGAACCACTCCATCTGTAATTTATGGCTATATGGTCAATTTGAGTATATTGCTGGCCAGCTACAGGAGGAAGCCAAGTAGCACTTCGGCGCCCACTATGTCTAAAAGCAGTGCTAATAATAAATAATTGTTGTTCCGCACACAGTTGCAGCAGACACTCACCGTTGTCAGTCCATGCGGAGTTAAGCCCACAATTACAACCCAGCTGAGATTCTGAAGAGCTCAGACGCCCTACGTGTGCGTTCATATCCCCTGAAAATACTATAATATCTGAACTAGTAGCACTGCGTAGTAGCGCGTTCAGTTCGTCATAGAATGTGTCCTTGACAGCATTAGAACTGCAGTCGGTGGGAGCGTAAGTGGAAATCACAAACAAACAGCGTTTGTACTACTTCGTGAATCAACCTTAGCTGATGT
Source organism: Dicrocoelium dendriticum (assembly GCA_944474145.2). Taxonomy (NCBI): domain Eukaryota; kingdom Metazoa; phylum Platyhelminthes; class Trematoda; order Plagiorchiida; family Dicrocoeliidae; genus Dicrocoelium; species Dicrocoelium dendriticum. The sequence goes on along the minus strand of OX104068.1, from coordinate 97,879,735 downwards.
CGTCAAACGGGTTGCACTTAAACGGCTGTTCACCGGAATCTAATCAACCACCGATGGCTCAGCCTCGGAGCTTAGGATGATACCTACACCAGCTTGATCCGTGAGTGCTGCATCGGCGTCTCCGGATGCGTGCAACCAATAACGAGAGGATAAGCCGGGTGCAGTTACTTCAACAACCCTGTTAGGTTCATTGATACTAGTTTCGGACACACAACACACATCAATACCCAGTGTGTCCAAGGTGCGTGCGAGTGCAGCCTGTTGACCTGTTTGTCTTAGAGTGCGAACGTTGAACCTTGCCATGGAAACGGGATAGCGTAGCCTTATAAGGGACTTTTGCCGGTAGGCGTCCGATAGTTGCGGTGGAATGGTGGCTGCAGATGGTTCTAAACCAGTGGTACTTCGGTTGCTGTCAATTAAGCTGAGAATTATTGAAGGAAGGTTAGTAATGGGGATCGGGATAGAAGTAAGAGAAAAAGGTGGAAAAGAAAGAAGGGAGGCGCCAGCAGTAGCGTGTTTTCGCTTATCCGCCTTGCTGTATGCAGCAGATAAGACGACCCTTGATAATTTGCGCGACGGCCGATGCAGGATGAAGTTTATGTTTGAAGAAAATGTCATGGTTGTATGTGGGCTGAGATACTGCCAGGGCGCCCAGACCTAGACAGGAGGACGATTAGGGTCCTCATTCAAAGCGTTTGGCCCAAAAGCCTATTCGCAAGGCAGCGGGGAGGTGGCAGTGATTTAATTTTACAGAAATGGACGCCATCCCATTTCAAACCCCCAACCTAGAGGACCAGGAGACTCAGTTAGTCTGACCTCTCACCATTGACCAACTTGGTAGCGGTAGATATCAAGTTGCCCGGAGGCACCACCCGGTATAGCTCAATGAGTCAATGAGGTACGCAAACCGTCGCACAACTTTAAGGTCCAGTCTCGTTGCGACGGACGTAAAAGCGGTCATTAGGGTACGGTGGTTCTGATATGGTAAGGAGCACACATTAATAAAACAACAAAATGGGGATGGAGCAAGCATTGGGGACTGTACTTGAGTGCGAGAGTTAACTGACTTAATGTAGCTTTTAGTCATGGTAACTGACCAAGTTATATCCCTAGGTAGCGTCAGTGCCAATTCTTACACAAACGTAAAAGAATTAACATCTTTACTGTGTATGAAAATTAGTGAGCATAAGCTGGCAGCTATTTTCCTTAACAAATATCGAAAGGGTACGTTTGCACTATAAAGTGCTCATCAATAGGCGATGGACTTTTAACCAATCAATGTGAATGTTACTTATGGCATTGTTTCGACCGATGACTCTGGTCGAAAGTAGGAGACTAACTTGTCTGTCCTCGGCATAATTTGAAACTTGACTCTGTACGAACTCTTATTCACTCCGGTGGGTACCGCCCCATACTGCAGGCAATCATTTCCCGCAAACGAAACTGACTCACCGGACATGCATTCCTATGCATCCCAAGGGCAAGCCTATAACCAGGTTGTGAACTGATTTGTGTGATGTTGGTTGAATTTTACAACCACGACAATTTGATATTTATCCAACATGAGCAAAATCAAATCTTAATAGCCACCGTGGACCAACAGAACAATCAGAATAAATGATGCAGGTAAGCTTGAGTTGCACAATCTGCTCCTCATTATTGCCAGGGCTATAAGCATAAGATGAATCTCAATGGTCCGCTTATTGCTCTGTTTAATGCACAGGTAAAGCTGATTACAAAGACTTGACACGCCATTAAATAACACTTGGTTCTGCCCCTGACGTGATGATCGCTGTGGCTGTGAAGCCTAAGAACCAAAGCTCAGAGGTTTCAAGCACTCTCCTTCAACACCATAGCCAGTAGTAAACAGGGACATATACAATGGAAAGAAGAACATAGTGGTCTTGTTGAGCGTTTCCGCGAGCGCGTTCACGTCCTGCTACATTGGTTATCAGTGGGTATCACTAAAGTAGTCGACATTTTCACCGAGGTTCCCCGATTAGCTGCAGACTACAAGATAATCGGAGGTTACCCTAATAATCCAACCTTTAGGGGTTAACCATCCGTACCTCGTAAATATAAGCCATTTGTTAGTCATATCTTTAATTATGACTGGACCAAGCCTGTTCCCCAAATTACTAGGAACACTAAACTCTTATAATTAAATGTAACCCCCTGAGCACCCTCTGCTCAACGTCCAAATTTTAGGTCCATAGCATGGAGTACTAAGTTCCTTAAGCCTAACTAGTCCACCTCTCTGTTCCCCACCAAAGGAGGCAAATCCACTACTGCAGTATTAAGGTCATTGGTTTGTTTTACTCTGTGCCCCTTCATCAATTTCATCCCGCATTTGGAAGATTTCTTCCAAAATTTTAACCTCGTGTATGCTTGTTGCTACTTGTATTCGGTTGTATTTTATGAAACATTTAAATATGCAACAGTTAGTTAGTAATATGCCTTTCTCTCTCATATAAATGTCTAGAGAGTCATGAGCGAGGGTACTCGGGACCACTACGGAAGCGACGACGGGTCCTGCAGAGAGCGTAGGCAGAACCGCCGCAGCGTTTGTAGGTACGCTGTATTCGATTTACTAACCGCGTACTTGCACGCTAAGTCCCTTTATTTCAGATGGTGGGTTTTCAATGTTGCCTTAATGCTTTTCTTTCTCATTTACATGTCTACCTGTACTCTATTCCATTACCTTGCCCACCTCGCCTAAGCCAATGGTATTCCACTTCCATAACACGTTTGCGTTCGTGGCATTTCCGCAAAATATACTCTCTGACCTCGTGAACTTATCTAGGATTCGTTTGTAAACAACTTATTTCATATGCTCATTAACTTAAGTTTATGTCACCGTTTCTTCATGCATTAAACGAGTTATTTTCTTTGTGTCTCTCGCTCAAGTGATTGGCCGTTGTTTGATATCTTCGATGTGGCTGCGCTTGATGTGTATGTTGACAAGGTGCCTACCTGTCTATTACCCCCTAGCTTGTCCATACTGGCTCCAGGAGACAGTTGGTCGTTGCTGGAGGGGACGGGGTGCACGGTCCTTGTGGCCGCGTTAGGATCAAAGAGTGGTTCCATGAACTCAGTGTGGAGCGGACCACGGTCCAGCCAACGCCTTGTGTGCGGTTGATTCCCCAAATACAGCGTGCTTGTGTTTGCCTGTAAAGGATTGTGGGCCGGCTACGTTGATGAAACTTGGCTCACACCTGCATGCCTAACGGTCTTACACCTTGGGGTTAACACTGGATACGGGGTGTGTGGTTGGAGCTGTGAGTGGTGCAGCGCAAGCCACCCATGGCCCCTCTGTAGGCGCAGGCGTCCTGTGGCTTGTCACAGTGACAGGCAAATCCGAAACCGGAGGCCGCAAACCATATATGAGGTAGCAAGTGATAATATATGCGACGGCGTATCGGATGCATTGTTTTCTGTTTGTTTGGCTGTCTTGGTTAGTAGCTTTTTTCGCCGAGATTTCCACTGATACCCCTGGCTAGTGACTGAGGGAAGATCCACAGCTGCGACCTCAACCCTTTGCAACGAAAGGACGATGTTCCATTTCATGGAAATGCATTGATGATTATGCTGCTATTGTCAGAACCTACGGGTACTACAAGTGACTCATCCGTTATCTTGTTTAGATACTATCCTCTGGTAGCATAACAATTGGGTACAGCTTACTTAACAACTTCCTCTTCTTGTACTTGTTACTTGAAGTACTGCGGCTGAAATCTAATGTCAACGCGGCATTTTCGTTCGATCTCACAAGATGAATTTTCCTACCAAAGCTATGCCAACGTACTTTATAAAGCGCAATATATTGCTTGTTCTCTAAGGCTGGAACAAATGGCTTCGGCCATTTTTATTACTGCACAACTACCGTTCAATTAACACACATATGAAGCTGTTCACACTTTCTTTACCGTTCTATCTGCTGTAGCTGCAAGCGTTTTTAATTAAGATTACCAACCCCAGAAAGAACACCGATTCGTCATTTTATAAATTTTGCAATACTCCAGGGTCTAATCAATTGGGTTTAGCCTCCGTCTGTGCGCTTACCAAACTGGCCATGAGTATCCGTCCGAACAACACCGGACTTATAGACAAAACAGGCTTCTGCCCATCATACATTAGTTACCAGCAACTCTGTCGTAACCTGAAATCTACTAATATGATTGATAAGCGGTCAATAAGAAGCAATGCAAGTCACAGCTTGCAACTCAAGTGGACTGATGGCAAGGTTCCAGGACGTGTTGGTTTTTGTCTAGCAATATCCTAATATAAAAATGCTCTTTGATCAAGTCCAGTCTCATATTTCTCAAGTTTCCGTTACGCAAATATTACCCCCATCGGGGAAGAGGTCACTTCACTCTACTAACTTAAACAGTCCCCGTTTCTATAATGCTATCATCTGTTCTATTCCATTTCTCGCGTGATTCCTCCCCTTTTATCTTTGACATTCGCTGTGCTAACTGACCACCCCAACATTTGATTTTTCGTTGACGCTTGATCCCGTACCAAGGAAACGATGGTGTTCAGTTTTTTGATGTTATCCCGTTCGTATAACACATTTGACTTTAGGGCATAGTAGGTCCACTTCTCCATTCTGTAGCTTCAGGCCGCCTTTTTTCCAGTCTGCTAGGACGCTTTATGCGTTTGCAGGCCGCTGTGCTATTGCTTCACATTTCCTGGCTGGATCTATAATATCAGTACACATGCATCCAGACCCACTACTACTTTCAATTAGTTAACCAACATTAGCTCTACTCATCTGGCATGTAGGTACGACTCGCTTTCCCTTAATTCCTGTACTTGGGATTTATACTTTCTACATGCTACCAAGTAGCTCTTCAGTTGAATTTCCGACAGTCATACCACCATTACAGTATTCTACCTGCTGGCTTTTTGTTTTATTTGTTACGCCCGTCACCATGCCCTGCCATAGCCCGTAAAGGAGTCAATGTAGTACAAACTCTTGGTAACTACCCCGACACTTCCTCTTACATGAACTCCCAGCTAATACTCCGGCATGTAATTAATCAAGTTGTACAATATCCTCGTCATACTTGCCTAACTAAGCGCATTTGTGTTCCGTGTGTTAATGTGCATTAACCACTCAATTGGTAGCAACTTCTCTAGCATCTTTAAGTATTTAGGCTGCCACCTTCACCTACAACAATTGAGCACACAACCTTCATCCTCATTGTATCTTTCGTTACTTGTTATGCTCGTATGATTTTTTCAACTCACACACCTGTTAACTACTTCTGCGCCTTACTGTTTCAGCTTTTGGATACTACTGGTTACGATAGATTAATATGGACAGCAGTTGTACCTCCTAATCAAAACTTATCGGGACTCGGACGAGCACACAATTTAGCGTACCTGCTATATAACGTGTTTTGTTCTATCCATCGCTTTCAACCTACACGAAATCAACAAAATAATTATATTCATACAATAATTTAGTCCTATACAGTTTTCTAGGCAGTTTGCTCCTCCTCAATTTTCTTTTTCCTTCGCTTCTAACGGATAACGTCACCTAGATGGATGGACTCCAAAGACGTACCTGTGAAGCCCACCTGACCACAGACACTACGCAGGTCTTTAAAATCTTCCAAACCTGACAATCCCGACACATCAAACGCATTCGGAAATGGTTCGCAAAATAAAATTCACCCGCATCACTTGACTTCACCAGCTTTAATCAATCGCTATCGACCCCAGAAAAGCCAAGTCACAGCTAACTGACGCTGTGTACCTTTTGGTCCTCAACAACGCATCAAATGAGAATGTCCCTACACTCTTATTCCATCACTTTGCTAAGACGCCTTCTCTCTAGCAACTGATGCGAAATTGGGTACCAATGATCCGTAGGACCACCTTATGTGCTGCTTAGGCACGATCAAGACGAAGGAGCACAGAGTGAACTGATGAGACCTTCTTGCATTGCTTACGCATGCGGAGTATTAAATAAATGAAAAATGCACTCTCGACCAAATGAGAACAACGTGTTTCACCTCGGACTATGCAAGAACGATAAACTAACGACGAAAAATAGTTAACGGGTCACAGATGTTTTAGCTGTGGAACGCGCTGTGCTTTGCATCGTCAACGTGAGTAAAGCACTTACCCGATTAAGGCAGCGCAGTACAAACCGCAGTGATTCGACTATTTCCTCTCTAGAACCCAAACTCGCTTTGAAAACTTATCCTGCTTAACGAATTCAATTTAACAAAAAAGCTTCTTATATAATTTTAAACTTATCGCTACGGTTCTACCTAATAAGAAATTCTGCTGACCCACATAAATAAACGCATAAATACAACGTTCCTTCTTGACTGAGCGTAACAAGCCTGCACAGGCATGTACATGGTAAGCTACGAAATGTGATCAGGTAATGTGCCATGGATAAATAGAATTGTCACATTTGTTGGTATAAGAAGGTATGTATGAATTTAGACGTGTGTTGCCAGGTGTAGGGGATTTGTGTCTTGTTGCACTTTTGAGCTTGCCGACAGTGCTGAATGGATGCCGGCTGCCGCTGGACATAATGCGTTTGTCCAGATAAGCAAGGAGGTTAACTGGCATGCTACTCCGTGAATATTCATTGCGTTCAAACTGCCTAATTAAGCTGGTCCCGGCAGTGTTTTGTTAGCAGGGCAGTTAATTAAATTTCCAGATATTGCGATTAGACTCCTTAAGATATTTGTCTTATAAATGACAAGTTAAACTTTCCCCTCTGCGTGAATGCCCTTGAGAAATAAGGTACGAGACAAAAGTGGCTTTTGTCTAAATACCTTTATGGTGCTATCCATCGTACACCTAGGGCCACACGCGTGATTGAAATAATAGTCATGAATACAACGCCTAATGTTTTGCCTCAAAAGCTATGTAAATTTCTCTCAACGAGAGTTTGTGCCTGCTAAATCTGACCGGACATATATGATTGAGGTTCCAGACAACGCTACAAAAGCGGTACATTTTGAGCTTGCGACGTTCGTCGTCTTCCCCGACATAATAAATGCATTTAGCGAGAGCCCAGTTATCGGTCGGAAAAGGCAGATCAAGTTGCTGATATGCTTTAAATTTTTACCATTTTGCCTTGGTTTTAGCATAGCAATAAAACCTTTACTGGTGACGCTGTTATCTGGGGAGAAAGGCCAGAGTACTGCACACAGAATGATATCCATCAGCCACAAAACGGGAGCCAAACGGAGGTAGTACTCGACGCAGATAATAAAACCGAACAACTAGTGTAACTATCTGCAGGTTTCGATTAGGCACACAGTGAAATAAAGGATTTCGTTTGGATTTCGCAGTGGAACACCGTGAAATATTTAGGCAGTTGCGCAACACACCCAAGAAAGGACTGCGTAAACAGATTTTAGATCTTTGGGCGGTAGAATAGGCACCAGCCTGCTTACTGCCAGACCACATGGAAAACCTGGTGCAGCTGCTGGGTAAACAATCTCTGACGGATCGTAGCTGGCTCTCATCCGCGTCCTACCTACGGTGCCAACCCAAAACTGTTTGTTGTAGGCTGTTCGTCAACGTGCAGGTAGTTTGTTGACCACGTAGTTCATTGTAACACGTTAAGATAAGGAATTACAGCAACACAGCAAACCAAAGTTAAACTAACTGACAATGTGCTTACGGTAGACAAGAGGGAAAACGCAGTGTAAGCGCATAGATAAAAAATAGGTATACTGAGAAACACGTGCAGCTTTTGGGGTTTGTCACGACTGTGTTCGCTGTTGTTAGCTTCATGTCACTTTGGTCTAGCTTTGTAAATATAAAAAAGTTTGAGAGCCTAAGAGCAAGTCTGTAATAGGTGAAGGTAGGCCTTACGGAAAATAACAAAGTTGACATAATGTCAGCAACGAACGTGGAGTTCTATTTCCTTTTTACGTGAACAGCTAGCTCGTCGGCCAGGAGTAAGTTTGGTAGAAGCTGTAGTGTTTGCTAAGTACCGTGGCTTGTCTGAGATTGTGTAATTGGCATTAATGCCGGAGGCCGAGGAGGCGCTGTTTGCACTGAAGTGGCAGTTATCATGAAATGCAGGCTTGTTTGGGTCGGTATTAATTGTCCCAGTTTTACCACTGTAGCCAAAGTTAAAGGACGTTATCGTTTTGAAGTTGACACCGTACGGGCCAGTTTATGGTGGTTGTAGTGGCCAGTGTACGCCAGCATTGCGAACAAACACGTTAATGCTTTTGGCAAGCCGTTCATCTACTTTAGTACGTAAGCTCACTGTGCCGGGTTGCATAGTCTGAAGCTGTTGCGTGGGTGGCGTAGGAGCGCTGCCTGGGCGCCATAGTCGATTTTGTTGACACATTTTGGGAGACAATTTCAAAAGCTCGTCCTTGCTTTTATTCAAAGTGTAGCTAAGCTGAACAAGAGCGCTGTTATAGATTGGTTAGGTTGCCTTAGTCGTCGCCGCTGTTATAATTGAGGGAACGCCGCCTCTTGAGATAATTGCGTAATCGCCTGATAAGAGGGTCGTTGGCACGCCTACGATAATTGCTTGCTACGCTGGCCACTCGAACGGAATTGCGCTGTCCTGATGACGCTGGCTTAGCCGGTGAGGCGGATAATTGAGCGAAGCTTACTAACGATCCTAGCCGCACGTGTTCGGATAGACGCCGAGCCTCGGACGGACGCAGACGAAAGGGGGGTTTACGAGAGACGCGCTCTAATGGCTTAGACGCGAAGGCTAGCCAGCTAACGATGCACACGCAATCACGCGATCCGACCGACTCCCAACTGAGGCGAAGAGAAAGAAAAGACAAGTGGTCCTCTGTAGGCTCTTTTACGACCGACAAAGGGCAATCACAGAGAGTGCTATGGGTTATTAAGTTAAGGAAAACTGTCACCACGAAGAGGTGGTAGTTTGTAAATGACCATGATCCATCATACGTGGAAACATCTTCTAAGATTAGAGGCTGTGCCATCACTAACCATTTTCACTGGCATCTGTGATTAAACGCAAGTGTTTAATTCAATCGTATTGAGCCGATTGCCATTCTGTGTGACACCATTCGATACAGAATTCTCGAGGTAGGCCGAAAAGCCTTAGCTTACTCCGATCCAGTGTTTCTCAACGCAGCTGTGAAAGAATCTGTGTTCAGCGCTCTGTTCAGGTTGCAGTCACTCGCCATTCCTTGTGACCTTGTCAGCCAGTGCGGCTGCATAATCCATCACACGGACCGGCGACCACTTCGACCGCTCATTTGACCTTGCCAACACCACGCTCGCCTGACCGATGTGCGTCGCTCTCAAAGCAGTAAAAGTACAGAACGCTAACCAACCCACTGGGTCAGGTAACGACACCAAATTGAATGGCAGAAAGACGAAACCGAAGAGACTGCCATCGAAAGGCATTTGCGGGTTAGGAGAATGTCATCGGGTAGTAAAAATCTGTCTGGCTTGTTCGCACTGTTTAGAATGGTACCATACGAAATGTGCAAATGTGTCCCAACAACAGTTACGGGAGCGAAATAGCTCCCAAGATGCATTTTGGTTCTGTATGGCGTGTTCCACCATCCCCCCTCGTTAAGTGCTTGCTTATCCTAGCTGAGAAATGCGACCGGTTAATCGCAGAAGCAGAGCAGAGGATCAACAATAAGCTTACTTTAATGAAGCGAGTATGGACCACAGAAGCGTAGCGACTGCTAAGCAACGGAATGCTGAACAATCCGCTTCCCCTGCACCGCAATCAGCCACGTCTCCATCTCCGTTGTCTCCTCCAACTTTGGTAGAACGCCGAGCGAAAACAGACGGTACCTACGTGAATCAAGCAGTACTCACAGCAACGAAAATCAGGCACAATTCGAAACGTCTGGTTACGCAAATTCCACTAGACCTGGCATCTAGCATTAACAAGGATGAAGCAGCCAAACACCAACCCTTTGTACCTGTAGCTCAAATATCTCTTGTCGAGACTAAGCCTCCCAGAAAATCGGTTACATATGCAGAGATTGCTGCAAAGGTCCACCGAGAGGCCGCCGTTGCGTCCTCTGCCATTGTAAACCATCAACGCAAATAGAGATAAAATGAGCAAACAATCACTTGTCAACAAGTCAGGCCAAATGAGTACCATACCTTGTAGATCGATGAAAAAGGGATCCAACAACAGTGCCCGGACTGTTGTGTGCTCAAATGTCCCTGAATCTACCGCCATCACATTGCGGGATAAGTTATCAGACGACCAAGATCGAGGAAACTCATTGTGCGTGCTGACGCGTGTCAAAGCAAAGCCCATAAACTTGTTACGAATTACTCGTCATCCAAACTCGCCACACTATGGAGAACCCAGACTTATTCGAGTAATTCTAGAATCCTCCACCTACGTAGAAAACGTGTTGCTCTCCGCAAGAGCGCTAAAACACGAATCCTTTGGGATACTTATCTATCCTGATGTCCCTTGGAGTGCGCGACAACCAAAACGAACCGCCGAAGAGGGACACAGCAAGCAAGACCGCCTAAACACAATATTTATACGTGACGTGCCAGAACATCCTTCTAACGATGTTCAAGAGACTGGAAAGCACGATTTAGAACAGTGGCGGTTCATTCGAGAAACACTTTCTTTGGATGATGTTGTGGCACTATCGCTCACCAGGATACCTCTCTCATCGAATTAGAGAGGATGCGGCCCCAGAATCCTAAAACTTGTGGTTCAGTCAGAGCAACAAGCAAAGGATGTTTTGGATCGACGGCGGAGAAATCGGAAACATCTTCCTTCCGAAATTGGGTTAAAGGTCGCAAACACTGCACAGCTCAAATATTAAAGCAACTGAAGCAGCAAGCATACTGACGAATGTACAGAAGTGTAACTTGACTGCTGCTTTAATTGACTCTGACGTAGGTCTAGACGAAGGTTGGGTCGCACCTTGGCCGAATGAAGTTGCAAACGAGGTATCATTGACCCATCAAAAAAAACGAGTAACTGCCTACCTCCCATCGGTCGGCATTCTCCCACACTTGACAGCTTCATCAATCTGCGGGCTCCTAGGGACCGAGAAATTGGCCTGCCTGTATACAAATGCTCAGGGACTTTCTAACAAACTGGCTGGACTGAAAGATCGCCAAGCTTCTGGCTCGTATGATGTCACTGGTATCACCGAGACATGGTTGCACACGGGAATGACGGACACTGAAGTGTCGCTACCCGGCATGTCGCTGGTCCGGAACGACAGGCTCACAAAAGGAGGGGGGTAATCCTGTACTACCGAAACGACTTACAGTGCGAAGCCGTGGGTGATTCAGACTCGCAGTTCCCCGACTCTCTTTGGTGCCGGTTGCAGTTAAAAGGCAGGGACGCTTGCATCCTTGTCTGGGTGTACCGCGCCCCTAACTCAACACCCGAAACCGACAACCACCTAGCGGCTGCTTTAAGGTGCAGTTTACAACAAAAGTACACTCACGTTCTTATCATGGGTGATTTCAACGTACATTGTTTAGAAGCCCCTGCCACAATCGGAGAACAATTTAAAACAGATTTACAACATCTAGTAACTACTGTTCCTCTTTACAACCACATCACTTTGCCCACTCCGTTCAGAACTGGTAACAGGCCATCTGTGCTGGATCTTGTGCTGACCAACGAGGAGCATTTGATTGATGCGTTGGTTTTAGACTGCCCGTTGGGTCGCAGTGATCGCGCAGTCATCAGTTTCAACTTCGTCTGCTATGCAGAATATCTGAATGACAACGATGATACTGTGTGAACCATAACAAGGTACGACCGACTCGCCCAGCTAGTCAGCGCCACAACATGGTCTTTCCTCGAATAAGAATCCTCGGAAGTCGCCTGGCTCGAGTTCGTCAAAAAATTCAGTCAGCTGATTGCACAGGCTTCAGAGATAAAAGCTTGCAATCAGTGCAAATCAGTTTCTTTCGTTAGGAGCAGAACCCGAAAATGGATGACAGTACGCAACGCAGCATGGCGAGTGTACAGAGAAGCTCCAGCAGCAGAAACTTGGGACAACTACGTAGCCCAACGTAACCACTGCACTCAACTGTTAAGAGAAGACAAAGCCGCCCATCAGCAGAACATCGCAAAAACCTTCAGTGCTAATCACAAACTGCTGTACAAGCACGTTAATAGCCTACGAAAGTTGAGGCAAGGATTTCCTCCACTCAAGACAACTGATGGCCCAACAAGAACGTCTATGGAAGCTGCAAACGCGCTGCAGATGCAATACGCCCTCACGTTTCAAAGGGTCTTGCCACCAAGCGATCTACCAAGCTTTGTATTCTGATCACCAGGACTAACCCACATCAATTTTACCGCAGAGGCTATATTGCAAAAGCTGACTTCTCTACGCAAACACAGCTCGCCGGGTGTCGACGCCATTCGTCCTGAGGCATTGGGAGCAGCAGCAAACCAACTGGCAGGACATTTAGCTCAGTTTTGCCAGCACTGCTTAGACCAGAACCAAGTTCCGGCCATGTGGAAGCTTGGAATAATAAGCCCGATTCACAAAGGTGGAAGCAGAACTGATACCTCTACCTACCGCCCAGTAACCCTTCATCCTATAATCTCCAAGATCATGTAATCCATAGTTGCCGATGCACTGGTGTGCTATCTAGAAAACTGCAAGCTGATCACTCCTCAACAGCACGGTTTCCGTCGACAGCGGTCATGTACAACGAATTTACTAATTGCACGCAGTAGTTGGACCGAGGCAGCCGACGCTGGAGAAGGTGTTGGTGTGATCTACCTGGATTTTTCCAAGGCTTTCGATCGTCTAGACCATCGGATACTACTATTCAAGCTGCAGCATTACGGGATCGGAGACCCTCTTTTAAGCTGGATCGTCAACCTTTTATTTCAACGGCAATTAGTGGTCAGAGTTCGGAGCTCTTTATCGGACCCCATACAAGTGGAGTGTGGTGTGCCTCAAAGCTCGGTCCTAGGTCCATGTTTGTTTTTGGTGTCTATAAAAGACCTAGCACAGGGAATCGCTTCAAACTTCTTAATGTTTGCCGACGTTATCAAGATCTGGCGCAGGATCCAAGCGAACACCGACCAAAATGTGCTTCAGAGTGATTTAGCTACGGTGTATCAATGGTCAACCCAAAACTTATTGCAATTCAACGCCAGTAAATGCAAGGTGCTTTCCATCCGACATCAAAGCAGCTACTCATACCGACTCGGAACGGATGTACTGCAACAATCAACTGTCGAAAGTGACGTAGGTGTCCTGGTTCAAGTTGACTTGGGTTGTTCCAGGCAATCCGAAATGGCCTCGAAGACCGGGAACCAACACGTCGGGCTGTTGAAGCGGGCGTTTGGACAAATAAACAGCGCCATATTTCAACAAATGATCAGTGCATATGTTCGCCCCCATGTCGAACATGCAATTCAAGCCTGGCATCCATGGCCGAAACACGACCTTAATGCGCCGGAGCAGCCACAACGCCCGGCATCTAAGAACCTAATTGGAATGCGCAACCTTTCCTACCAAGAGAGGCTGCAACGACCGGGATTGTTTAGTGGAAGCTATCGCAGACTACGAGGCAACCTGATTATGGCATACTTGATTCTGGGAGACCCACAGCATGTGTGCCGCCCTTTACTGCAACTCAGCAGCAATACAATCCTGAGGGGCCACTCATTAAAACTCGCAGAACAATACAGTCGTCTGGAGTGCCGAAGAAATTTCTTTTCCATTCCTGTCTGTCACCCGTGGAATGCTCTCCCAGAATCCGTCATCTCTGCACCGACACTAACAGTATTTAAAAGACGGTTGGACGATGCCCTCATCCACTTACACTTTGTTACTTAACACTACGTCTCAATCCTACACCTGGAGTTTACCATGGAATTATTTGTTGTTAACTGGGGATGCTGTGAATCTAAGTGGATCGCAGGACTGCAGCGAAGCAAACGATAAGTCCTTATTTTCCCATTTAAAGTAGTAACTATTTAACTATCCTTATCATCATTATTGTTATGTAAATATCCCCATCAACTATCCAAAGGGACTTGTTAAAACAACGCTTCTCAACCCGTATAAATTCATTGTTCATTGTTCATTGATATGGACATGGTTTACTAGAAGGTTGTGTTTTAAAGGAGGAACGACAATGAAAGATTTTAAATACCACAGCTACAGCACATATAGGGTGATAGGTCCAGTTCGGTAAAACGAAATACAATTTGGCAGCTGCGACTCAATGGATTAAGTGTTTCAGTCAACGCTAAAATACAAAGCTGTATCAACTGAGTCAAATGAACAGTAGAGAAAATTGAGGGTAGGAGCCAGATACATTGCAAGAGAACATATGCTTGAGCTCCTAAAAATGGGACTTCTGCTGCACGGCCTTCATAGTTAAGAGCAGCGCCGATAAAGGAATAACCACAAACTGCGGCTTAAGCGTAAAGGAGTTGGCACCTCACCAACTGGAGTGAACCTGTGATTGCAGATTCAGTAAATACATATTTTAATCCCACTTGAATCGAGGCACACCAAGTTAAGCATGCTCAAAGTTTACGGGCAAATATGTGACACTACAAGCACTTTGCTTTACATATAATGAGTTGCTGAAAGAACTTGACTACAAATATGGAAATGTACTGCGGAAGACAAACTCGTTTTCGATAAGACGACAGACTGGGTTCCAGTACGTTTACAGTAAAAACCAACTCTAATTCATAGTGATTTAAATGTTGCCGGAGTGTGACGGTATAGAAGTGACTAGCAGGCAAATTAAAAATAACTACTTTACTCACGAATTCCTCGAGGCGCACCATTTGTGACATGATCAAACTTTTACAAGCAATTGGGAGCAGCAGGCGCGTTGCGCTACGTGCCAAGGGAGGGTGGCTAAACGGTATAGGTTTTGCATATAGTAGAAGGCATTTAGTTGGGAACTAATTTGTTCGTTGTGACGTTATTCTGTGTTGGTGTGTGGTGTAGAGATAATTACTAATAAGGTATAGCACGAAGTAGCGACAAAATGTGCAGAATGGGAAGTAGCTTGGAATGTACGTATCACCCTTATTAAAATCTAGCGCTAATCAATGTGCAGGTGCGAGGCTTTGGGCTGTAATTTTATTGTGTGTCAGGTAACCTCCGCCTCTTCACAGGGTTTTAAATGGACTATACTAACTTTAGAGGAAGAACGCTTGCTAGGTGAAAACCCACCAGTTCGTGCAACACAGCCGTCAACCAGATAAAAATTAATTATTAAATTGTTCAGTGTTAAAGGAGCCAGGCACAATGTTAAAGATATTATTAGGTGTGCATGGTGACTAAAACTGGCCAGGATAGCTTGCCATCTTCAGGCTAAGGGAGACTTTGCGGAAATGTTTGATTTCTGTGATGGTAATCACAGTGCAGCCATACAACTGCGCAAAAGGCTAATCTTGTTAATGGACTTGATTGCGTTGCAATTGTTGATATGCATTTGAGGCTACTTTTAATGAATCTCGAGGCATTTGTGAGTGTTTCAATCTTATTTGTTTTCCATTTGTTTGATCGTGCAAGAGCTTGCCAAATTATCCTAGCTAGAATAGAGTCTGAGAGGTGGGGTTTACAGGTGAATGCGGATATAAGCAACGGCGTTGCTGTTTTTGTAATTGTGTTAGCATACAAAATATGAACTGCAGGCCAAGTGGACTGTGATGGTACGTCCCATATATATAAATTCATTTCATCCATTTGGATTCCATGCAATACTATACGGCAGCTGTGCCGCAAATGTTAACTGCTCCATTTAAACGTAATGCAGTGTGCCAGAAACAGTTGGTGTAGCAGCCTAATAACTAAGAAACAAAAGCTGTTGGTGACCTGGAGAGGTTGACTCTTACCGGAGCCCGTCCATGACTGAAGTAGCCCACCTAAGATTATTTGTATGCTGCCTGTAACTGTTTGGCTCATTGATGTGGGTAAGCCAATGGCATCGTTTTACCTCGAAGTGGACCAATCAGAATGAAATAACATGAAGCGCTCAAGTACGCACACTACTTGCTCAGCCAACAAGCGACTTTTAAGCATCAAATATTTGCTAAGTGTTGAAATTTCAGTTAGGTATTTTCCCACACGAACTATTTATTTCTACCCAATATGTTGGCTGTAGGTTCTGTCTTCCGAGTGTTCCGTACACATTCTGCCAGAGGCCCTTGTCTTCGGATTTGGAAAGTGGCTTTATCGCGACCACAGTGACTGCATTGGTTCTCAGTACATTCAGCGAGAACTAAGTAATATTTCTGAAAGCTCGAGCTGAGTTAGCCACGAATACAATCTCGGCAGAAAATTTCAAAACTATTTTGTTTCAACAGCTGCAGAAATTTGATGCGGTACAGCTGCGTAGGATTGATAATTTTAATAAAACACTATCTCTGCAGTCTACATCGGCCCGCAATACTGAGAAGCCTTCAGTTGATGCTATAACCAATTGTCAGTTTGTTTTCAATCGGCTTCAGGACTGATGTTCGAAGCATGCTTCCGACGTAACGAAGATACTTTCAAGACGGAGGTTGCAAATCTTGCTGCTTTGTTAAGAGTATGGCTGCAGCTACGTAAACTCGGAACTGTGGAACCCGAAGGATACATCAATTACATTTTGCCAAAAGGTGCTCAAAATTTGAGATTTTATCAAATCATTTCCCGACTTACGGGCATGTTCGTCGATCAGACATGGTATGTTAATAATTGGTACAAGTGACTGGAGCAGTGCAAGAAGGACAGCAACAATGTCATTGACCATGTAACAACAGTGAAGCACAGGTGCCATAAATTGAATCAGAAATCACTTACTAAAGAGCAACTTGTGTGTCTGATACTGCCATGCAGCTTCCAACCGCCAACCTATGCAGCGATACGAAACAGAAATCTTGGGATGTTGAGACGACACCCGGACATCACCCTGCAATCTGTCATTGTAACGGCTCAGAGAATCATCAATTTAAAGCACCATACAACTATGGCTGCAGACCCAAAGACGCATTTTAGTAATTTCGCAACACAGCAATTTTTGAGAAACAAGTTTCCGTCCATCGAGCACAAATTGACCCTCAAGTTAAGCCGCAGTCAGTAGGGTCGCAATGTAACGACTGGCTGTTTGTTAGATGGTGTCCATTCAACAAGCATATCTGACAGAAATGTAGACGGGGGCACAGAGAAACTCACTGCAGATCCAAGCTATGTTTCAGAAGGTTTCATACGACACGAAGGAAAGCCAACGGTAGTTTTGCAAAGGGTGTGAACTCCAATTTTACTGATGATGTCAGTGATTTAGTAAGCAGATTAATATCAACCTTAATAGAAGAGACGCATTTGCAGATCGATAAGACTCAGACGATACAATCGTATCAGGAAGGCTGTGAAAAACCGTCAAGTAAACAGAAATCAAACCTACTAGTTAGCAGGAGAAAGATGCATCAAGTGACCTGTTGCCATATTTTTTCGATCGACTGTGTGTCGATATGCTAACGTTACGACATGGGGAAGGATTTTCCTCACCTGCCACCAGTATTTGTATCTTCTTGGTCTGGGTTGTATCGCGCGTTTCAGCCTAATTAATGTGCCAATCAACCAGACTCGTGCAAGTGTCCAAGTACGCAAGACAGTTGCTCATATATCGCAGCTTTCGAGCGCCTACGGGAGGAATATGTAGCAAGTTTTCGAGTAGGCCATGGTAAGTGCACCAAAGTACAAGCTTTACCATAACTTAAGCCCCATGCTTTTCTAGTGTTTCGTGCGAGACGCGCAGCAACATTAATGATTGACTAGGAGCTTGATCTCTTAGCGAGAGCAGGGGTCATCCACCTGGTGAACAAATCGTCTTGGGCGACACCTTTTTTGGTAATCAAAATCCAAAGCATCGGATACAAATATTCGCCGATTTCTCCACGGGTCTAAATGCTGCCTTGATCGCCCATCAGCACCCTTTATTAGTCGCAGATTATTTGTTTACAAAATTGAATGTTGTAAAGGTTTCGCATAGCTGGAGCTCTCTGACTCATACCTGCAGCTCGAAATACATAAAGCCGCACGAGAATTGCCCACCAACAATATGCATCGACACATGTACCAGTATCACCGTCTCCCGTTGGGAGTCAAGTCCGTATCAGCGGTAGTACAGCAGAAAACGAACACAATGCAGACAGATGTCGCCAAAGCAGCCACATATATCGACGGCATCATGGTTGTCGGAGGCCGTGCTGATGGACTATTCTTAAAGTTGGATCAAGGTCTTGGCCGTGTTGAGGAATAGGGATCCAGCCTCCGACCTGATAAGTGAACCTTCTTTGTGGATTCGCCTACGGTCCTCCGCTTTATAATCTAAAGAAACGGCAAACGTCCACACCTAGCGAACATTGAGCAATCAAGAAGATGTGCAGCCCAAAGATTTTGCAACGGTGTGGTCTTTCCTAGGACTCATGGGCCATTACAACCCGTTTCTACCGCATAGGCATCGCTTTCGTGGTCCACTCAATGATCTGATGACCCAGAATAAAAGCTGGTACTGATTGAAGTATGTCAGTGCTCCTTTGACGACGTAAAAATGCTACTATGTCCCGGTCTTCTGCTAACACATTGCGATTCAAATTTGGACATTGTGGGAGCCGCAGACTCTTGAGCTAAGGCATTAGCGTATTCATGGCTCACGAGTTCGCAAGTGGTTCGGAAAACCAAATCGTACATACGGTCCGGTCACTGTCAGTAGCAGAGCAAATCGATGGTCAGTTGTAGAAAGAAGCCATGGCAATCGTCATTGTTGTAAAAAGATTTTACAACATGCTATATAGAAGGACGTTTATACCCCTAACTGAGCATAGCCGCTGTCGGCATTTTTCGGACAAAACTCGCTCAATACTGTTTATACGGTAAACAGTTTGAAACGACAAGCTGCTACAATACTCGGTTGCGATTTAAGGGCTAAGTACGTTTCTACAAATAACGTTGATCAAGTGGATGCCTGTTTTCGGTTGTTAGGAAGCCAAATAGGCCAGAAAGAAGTATATGATATTGCAGCGACCTCTTTAGAGTCGGAATGGAATCACATGCTGTTGGAAACGCTCAGAGAACTTCCGGTAACTTTGGAAATAATACGGGTCACATCAATGCGGTAGTCAGGTTTCGTACTGCACATTGGCTATAAGACAAGTATGTGCGAAGCTACTTCCGCAGAAAAGACAAATAATCCGTCGTCAATGGTTGTTTACTTTTGGTGGAGGGAGTTGTTATCCCTAGTTAGCTTCACCAAAGAATTCTACGGCAGTTTCATGGTAAACTTACTAAAATTAGCAAAGTATACTTGAATGCGCGAAGGTACATTTATCTGCGGAAAATGGACTCGGAGCTGGTATAGCTAGAGGAGCCGTGTTGGAACTTTAAGCATGAAAGCAAGCGCTTAGGAAAGCTAAATTGTCTTCTTTGCCGGCGTAAACGAAACCGTGGAAGCAAGTACATGCGGATTTCTTTAGTCCCAGTAACGGACTAGAGTATCTCATCCTTTGTTGTTTCCCTCAGTAAGTGGCCGGAACTATCCTGTGTGGTACGCATAGCAAGTGCTGCAAATATTGTTTTACTGCGAAGACTTTTTGCCCAAAATGGTAAACCGCGGATCACGGTTACTGAAAATGGCCCCCATTTGGTATCCTTGCATTTCGCCGAATACCGCACGCAAAACGGTATAACCTACCTACGCTCGCCGCTGTTTTACTCGCAGCCCAATGAACGAGCTGAGCGCTTTCTTGATACATTTAAACGGACTTTGCTAAAGTTAAGGGATGGAACTACCCAAGATATATTGAATGTCTTTCTACTACTGTACAGGTCAACTCTATACCCACAGGTGTCAAATCAGTTGTCCCCGACAGAAGCGCACATGAGCAGGAAAGGCGGTACTCTGAATTTCTTGCTGCTTCCAAAACGCATTGCTTTGCAAGAAAGGAAAAAGAAAATAAAAATTACCTCAAGCAGCGGCACAGGTCGCAAGTACGTCTATTTCGTGAACGACAGAGTGTTTAGTCAGAGACTAACGTCCTGAAAGACCTCAATATACTAGGTGTTCCATAAACCGTAGACTTGCACAAGTGCTGTATAAAGCTAGAGTAAGTTCTATGATTTAGATCAGACACGCAAACCAGCTACGGCCTACCAGAATTCAGATAGCTACCAGTGAACCATCGATGCTACTAGATGTTCCGCTGGACAATTTCGACAAACACATTAGGAAGCAGTAGACACCTAACGAGCCTTACCCTGTAAGCACAAAAGGAACAAGATACAAACACGACGTCGGACTGGTCAGATACCGTAGTCCAAGGCCAAAATGCGGTTAGATCCCAGGAGCAATACGTATGTCACTTTCCACGAAAGAGGTTTTACCGGAGCCGACCACAGCAGCAATCAAAGCTAGCTCACTCTCTGCCTGAAGCCGCTTGGAGAAGTGTATATTTATGCTGCCTGTAGCTGTTTGGCTAACCGAGGTTGGTAAGTCAATGGCATTGTTTTACATTGAAGTGGACCAATCTGAATGAAGTAAAATGAAGCGCTCAAGTACGCACACTATGTGCTCAGCCAACAAGCGACTTTTACGCATCTAGTTTTTCCTAAAGTCATGCACTTTTAATTAGGCCTTTTCTCTTAGGAACTCTTTATTTCGACTCAGTATGTTCGCTGTACGTTCTGTCTTCCGAATGTTCCATGCAAGTACCGCCAGATGCCTTCGTCTTCTGATTTGGAAAGTGGTTGGATCTTACCACAGTAACTGCATCGGTTATCCCTACTGTCAGCGGAAACACAAAAGGGACTTGAATTACTGAGCATTCTAAGAGCAAGGCCGAAAGGGTTTGAGACAAATGCCGCAGCTGCAGCAACTATGTTGTTCCAGCGACTGTTCAGTCATGTACCCCGGGTTGCGGCGTAATGTGGAGTAACAGCGCCTTAGAAGAATATGCATGCACTTGTAAGTCGATTTCTGCAGTGTAACAGGTAAGTCCAAGTGACTGCAGTGGGAAGGGAGTATAAGAACCGGATCGATGGTAGAGCTGGAGCCGCTATCGGACATGGTCTGATAAGCATACATTGTTAAGAGGCGGAGTGACAAGAAAAGTGGTTAAATACCACAGCTATTGCAATATTAGGGCTGCGGAGCCAAGTTAGAAATTAAACTGGTTTTGTGTAATAACATGGGCAGCAGTGCTTAAGTCTACAATCTAAAGTAGTCATTTGCATTGTACCAAGAAAGTCAAATGGACAGAAGAGTGGAGTGAGCATAGAAGGCAGCTGAATTGTGAAGGAGTATCTGTTAGTGGTTGGGTGAATATAACTAGAACTGTATTGCAGCTTTAGTTAATTGGAGGATGAATAAAGGAAGGCATTAAATTTCTTAGCTTCATCCAAGTTACGGTTGTACAGCAAGCTCAATAACGATCCAATATTGTGGAACGAAATGAAGCAGTTCCGTTGCAATCTTTAAGCGCCTTAATAGATATAAAGGTTGTACGGCGTACTGGTAATTTAAATAGACAGCAGAGAAGGGAGAGGTTGGGAGACGACGTATTTTCGAATCAGAAGCTGCACCTGGTCGAGGGATTGTGGAACATGGACACCACAACTCTCATAGTTAATGGGGGCTTTGAAACGATACCGCACAGCTGTTTTGCCGTAAGATTTTGGAAAACTGCTGATAGGTGCCAGAAAATCTGGATTTTAAGTTTCATACTTACAAGCTTTAATTGATAAAATGCCGGCAGTTGTATGGAGTGAGAAACACAATTTGGCCCATTTCGCTGTAGATATTTGTCCGTTTGTCTCGGCGTACCAATTACGAATTTTCAGGACGCTTCGTTTTGTGCAACAAAATCGCAAAATGTGTTCAGATACATTGCTATTAGGTTGCGTTTTGTTGTGTTTACAAATAGCTTTCCGTTATGTGGATTTGTAGATTGTTGGGACGTCTTCATTGTCTAACCTCAGGCATTTCTAGGAAGCGCATTTTGAGCATTTCCATGTGTAAGTTTCTCTGCTCTCTATTGGAAAAGATTCGTGTTCCTCCTTATTCTATTTGCCACTAGTAATTGCTAAGTGGTGCTGGTCCCAAAAGTTCAGATAAATTTGCGCTCAATGTAAAAATTTGCTTGGACCGGTCCCAATGAAAACGCACAGTCTAGTATGCATCAGTTTCTAACCACCCATGCCATTTACGATCTGTATTGTTAAAAGTAGACGTCGCTGTTTACCCAGAGGTGTTGCTTACTAGCATCAATGATATATATATATATATATTTCCAACAGTCTATGCATAGACATTAAGCCATCGGAAACCATGGAACTCAAAACAAGGTAGAGAAATAGTAAAAGAACACACAACACAACACATCAAAGTCTATGGTTTCGGCAGAGGGCAAGATACTACCTGGTTGCCCAAGCCGAAGTAGGGTGTTGACTTAGGGGACACCACCGCTAGCCTTTGGCTGAATAGTCTGCCCGCAAGGCAGCGTAGCGAATTCAGAGGATTGCGCCCTTGGGAGCCGGTGACTGATTTCTCAGTTCATACGACTCGTTTGTCCCTTTGTCAAACAGGGGCCCGATGCTCTCTAAAGTTTGGAATATACAAAAGTGGGCTGCCCGTAATGTCGAACTGCATGCTTAAAACCATTGCATTTAGGTAACTATCAATCTCACTTTCTTGCAAAGTAAGTAAAGTTTCTACCATACATATCTGAGGATCTCCATCTGGTCGCGAGGGCTTCATGGTGGTTAATATTTATTTCGCGGATTCTGTCCAGCGATCGATTTTTTGGATTCACATATACTGTTTAAATTAACTATTTTGGCATTGTTTACCCCAAAATATACCTAATCTCTCAGTTGTGCTTTGTCCGCTCGCGTCTGTTTCCGTCCACCCCCTTCAAGTCAAGCGAAGTTCCTGCATTAGGCGTTGACAAAATTTATATATTCAGTTGAAAGTTCTCGATTTGATCATGGATGACAGGTGCGTATAAGTGTAAAACCAGGATAGCTGTGGAATAGTATGTGGTAGGAAAACACCACAAAGGCAAAATTCACTGGAGTAAGTTGCCCACTATTTCTTTGTATAAATTTATTCTAATCGTACAAAAATTAACAAATATGTGACATGTGACTTAACCTGCGACCGTTATACAGGCGAACTACATTTGGTGCCTCTGTCTTGTGTGAAATTATAGTCAAGAATCTAACACGCCCTATGAAATGGGTAGCTACTATCATTAAGTATTTTGATGCACATTTGCCCCAGGAAATGACAAGGTTGAAGATAATAGTGCAACCAAGTTCCAGTATTGAAAATTCGCTACATCGACATGTGTTGCATCGCTCCGATAATTAATATATCGTTCTCACTCACGAGACTAAGATAGGTCATTAGGGTACGGTGATTCTAATATGGTAAGAAGCACACAATTATAAAACAACAAAATGGGAATGGAGAAAGCATTGAGACCTGTACTTGAGAGCGAGAGTTAACTGACTTAATGAAGCGTTTGATCACGCTAACTGACCAAGTTATGTCCCTAGGTAGCCTCAGTGCCAGTTCTTACACAAACATAAAGAAATTAACATCTTTATTGTGTATGAAAATTAGTGAGGAAACGCTGGCAGCTATTTCCTTTAACAAATGTCGAAAGGCTATGTTTTCACTATGAATTGCTTATCAATAGGCGGTGGACTTTTAACCAATCAATGTGATTGTTAAGCTTGGCATTATTTTGACCAATGACTCTAGTTGAATGCAGGAGACTAACTCGTTCGTCCTCGGCATAATTTGCAAGTTGACGCTGTACAAACTCTAACTAACTTCGGTGAGTACCGCCCTATACTACAGGCAATCTTTTCCCGTAACCGTCACCAACTCACCGGAAATGCATTCTTAGGTAGCCCAAGGACAAGCCTATAAACAGGTTGTGAATTGATTTATGTGATGTTAATTGAATTTCACAACCACGGCAATTTGATATGTACCAAACATGAGCAATACCAAAGCTTAATAGCCACCGGAAACCAACAAAACAATCAGAATAGATGATCCAGGTAAGCTTGAGTTGCACAATCTGCTCCTCATTATTGCCCGGGCTATAAGCATAACTTAAACCTCAATGGTCCGATTATTGCTCTATTTAATGCACAGGTGAAGCTGATTACAAAGACTTGGTACTAATCCAGTTCGTCTGACACACCATTACACAACACTTTGTTCAGCATCTGACATGATGATGGCCTTGGCTGTGCAGCCTAACAAGCAGAAGTCAGATGTTTCACACACTCTCCTTCAACAATATAACCAGTAGAAAACAGGGACATATACAATGGAAGGAAGTTAATAGCGGTCATTTTGAGCGTTTCCGCGAATGCTACATTTCTCATCAGTGTGTATCACCAAACTAGTCCATATCTTCAAGGAGGTTTCACGATTACCTGCAGACTACAAGATAATCGGCGTTTACCCTAATAATCCAACCTTTAGGGGTTAGCCATCCGTACTCGCAAATATAAGCCATTTGTTAGTCATACCTTTAAATATGACTGGAGCAAACCTGTTCCCCAAACTACTGGGAACACCTAACCTTTATAATTAAATGTAATCCCCTGAGCACCTTTAGCTCGTCATCGAAATTTTGTTTCCGAAACATGGAGTACAAAGTTCCTTAGGTCAAACTAGTTCATCTCTCTGTTCCCCACCAAGGGAGGCAAATCTGCTACTGCAGTATTAAGTTCATTTGTTTGTTTACTTTAGCTCTGTGCATCTTCATCAATTTCATCCCTCATTCTGAAGATTTCTTCCAAAATTTTTGATCTCGAGTCTGCTTGTTGCTACATTTATTCGGTTGCATTGTATGAAACATTTAAATATGCGATATTTAGTTAATAATATTACATTATATATGGGGTAGCTTAGTTTAAGCACCCTTGCAAGTGATAATGTTTGCAACTGCGTATCGGATGCATTGTTTCCTGTTTGTGTGGCTGTCTTGGTTAGTAGCTATTTTCTCTGAGGTTTTCACTGGTACAACCGGCTAGTGACTGAGGGAACGTCCACAGCGCGACCTCAACAATTTGCAAAGAAAGGACAATGTTCCATTTCTTGGAAATGCATAAATGATTATCTTGCTGTTGTCAGGACCTTCGGGTAATACAAGGGATTCATCCATTATCTTTAATGGATACTATCCTCGGGTAGCATAAAAGCTTGGTACAGCTCACTTAATAACCATCTTCTTGTACTTCTTACCCGAAGTACTCCTGCTGAAGTCTAAGGTCAACACGGCATTTTCATTCGACCTCACAAGGCTAATTTTTCTGCCAAAGCTACGCCTACGTACTTTATAAAGTGTAATATATTGTTCTTTCCCTAAGGCTGGAACAAATGACCTCGGCCATTATTATTACTGTACAACTAGCTTTCAATGAACACACATCTGAAGTATTCACTCTGTCTTTACTTTTCTATCTGCTGTAGCTGCCAGCCTTTTTAATTAAGATAAGCAACCCCCGGAATAACTCCGATTCGTTAGTTTATACAATTTGCAATACTTCAGGGTCTAATCAATTGAGTTACGCTTTGTCTGTGCGCTTGCCAAACTGGCCGAGATTATCCGCTAGAACAACACCGGACTTATAGATGAAACAGGCTTCTGCCCATCATACATCTGTTACCAGCAACTCAGTTGTAACCTGAATGCTACTGACATAATTGATAATCGGTCAGTAAGAATCAATGCAAGTCACAGCTTGCCACCCAAGTGGACTGATGGCAACGTTCCAGGACGTGTTGGTTTTTGTCTAGCAAGTATTCTAATATAAAAATGCCCTTTGATCAAGTCCAGCCTCATATTTCTCCAGTTTCCGTTACGCGAATATTACCCCCACCAGGGAAGAGGTCGCTTCACTCTACTACCTTAAACAGTCCCCGTTTCTATAATGCTATCATCTGTTCTATTCCATTTCTCGCGTGATTCATCTCCTATATGTTTGACATTCCCTGTGCTAATTGACCACCCCAGCATTTGATTTGGCATTGACTCTTGATCCCCGTACCAAGGAAATGATGGTGTTCAGTTTTGTTTAATGTTATCCCGTTCGTATAACACATTTGACTTTAGGGCCCATGTAATATAAAAGTCATTAGGTCCACTTCTCCCTTTTGCTACTTCAGGCCGCTTCTTTACCAGCCTGCTAGGACGCTTTATGCGTTTGCACGCCGCTGTGCTATAGCTCCACATTTCCTGGCTGGCTCTATAATATCAATACACATGCATCCAGACCCACTGCTACTTTTAATTAGTTAATCAACTTTAGCTCTACTCTTCTGGCATGTAGGTACGACTTACTTCCCTTAATCCCTGTGCTTGGGGTTTATACTTTCTACATGCTAACAAGTAGCTTTTCAGTTGGATTTCCGACAGTCATACCACCATAACAGTCTTCTACCTGCTGGGTATTTGGTTTTATTTGTTACGCCTGTCACCATGCTTTGCCATAGCCCATAAAGGCGTCAATCTAGCACAAACTCTTGGTAACTACCCTGACACTTCGTCGTACATGAACTCCCAGCTATTACTCCGGCATATAATTACTCAACTTTTACAATATCCTCGTTATGCTTGTCTAACCAGGCGCATATGTTCCGTGTGCGAATGTGCATTAACCACTCAATTGGTAGCAACTTCTCTAGCCCCTTTAGATATTTAGGCGACCACCTCCACCACCAACATTTGAGCACACAACCTGCATCCTCATTGTGTCTTTCATTACCTTTTATGCTCGTATGGTTTCTTCAACTCACACACCTGTTAACTAGGTCTGAGCCTTTCCGTTTCAGCATTTGGGTACTACTGGTTACGCTAGGCTAATATGGACAGCAGTTGTACCTCCTAACCAGAACTTATCGGGCCTCGGACGAGCACGCAATTTAGCGTAGCTGCTATATAACGTGTTTTCTTCTATCCATCGCTTTCAGCCTACACGAAATCAACAAAATAATTATATTCATACATTAACTTAGTCCTATACAATTTTCTTGGCAGTTTGCTCCGCCTCAATTTTTTTTTCCTTCGCTTCTAACGGA
Source organism: Dicrocoelium dendriticum (assembly GCA_944474145.2). Taxonomy (NCBI): domain Eukaryota; kingdom Metazoa; phylum Platyhelminthes; class Trematoda; order Plagiorchiida; family Dicrocoeliidae; genus Dicrocoelium; species Dicrocoelium dendriticum. The sequence goes on along the minus strand of OX104068.1, from coordinate 97,852,660 downwards.
TAATGTCACCTAGATGGATGGACTCCAAAGACGTACCTGTGAAGCCCACCTGACCACGGACACTACGCGGGTGGTTAAAATCTTCCATACCTGACAATCCCGAAACATCAAACGCATTCGGAAAAGGTTCGCAAAATAAAATTCATCTGCATCACTTGACTTCACCAGATCCAATCAATCGCAGTCGACCCCAAAAATGCCAAGTACAAAGCTAACTGACACAAATTGGCGTAACATGCCGGTGCACAACTGCAAGAACAAACTGCCTATAGGCAACCTTGTCAATGTCACATCACCGGCAGCAGTGTCCCGTGGCGTGGTGGGTTTGTGACGGACAAGCGTGCGCACTACTGAATGCCAACAACGTCTATCCCAAAACACTGCGAGTTGGCGGCTGTGACTGGCTAAACAATAAAGTCCCTGGCCACTGCCATGCTGTGGCAAGTTGGGCAATACCTCGGTTCACAAGTTCTATGCATACACACACTTAACAACGACTATACGTAAATATGTGACCAGTAACGTGTCACTATTCTTGACACGATTTGTGAGCTTTACCCATGTTTCAGTTACTTGAACTGCATTGTGTAGTCAAACACCGCAGACTATTCTCTCTTGGAAAGCATACGCTACTCCAACAAGCTATATAAACCTTAACCATGCATTACGTAAGCTTTGAACTAGTATGACTGCGCAGTTGTGATTATGCCTGCCGAAGCGTGCCTCGATACGCTCAAGGAAGACGTTCCTTAATGTGTTGAGCCATATAGGCATACGCAACTGAATACATCTTAGTACCACTGCTGTTGGACTCGCACATTATGCTAGTAGTACAATAAATGCATTATCCTGAGCGTGCTCAAAAACCTGCCTCGTTTATTCGATAATAAAACCATTATTTTTTAATTTACCAATAAACATTTGACAATTTTTTGGTGCGGGTGATTTGATTTGTCGCCGAATAAAGTCACAGTCGATGATTTTACACTGGCAAGGTGACAGGCGTTACAGTTTGCAATATTGCATACTACATGCCAATTGCCCAGCTGCGTATTCAATCGCCACAACTCCTGCGCATTCACCGTTGATTTTCGCCTCACAATCACATGAACCCTGCTGTAGTAAACTCACTGGTGTTCCTGTTCGTTACCAGCCTATTTAATTGCGCAGCTTAATATTTGATCCTTTGTTGACTGATATATTACTGCGACTCCCGGCAGACTAAGTATAGCCATACAAATGTCGTCGCCTACACAGTAATCAGCTATATATTATTTTTACTTTTGTACAACTTGTAGTATTCTAGGCATGTAACTCTGGACAGTTTTCGATTAAGCTTGTTATAATTGCCATGAAACAAATTACAACTGCGACTGTTTGATCATGCCTCCGTCGGCATGTCTCGCATAGACAAAACTAAGTATTAATGTATTACATTCCCGAAAGGCTATTATTACGACTGCGTTTATATTCCGAAGATGCTCTCTTGAAATAATCACAAAGTAGCAAATCTGTCATTCAGCCTAACGTTTATTTGGCATTCTAACATTTTCGCTATGTATCTTTTGGTCCTCTACAACGCATCAACTGAGAATGTCCCTACACCCTTGTTCTATCACTTTGCTTAGACGCCTTCTTTTAAGCACCTGATGCGGAATGGGGTACCAATGAAACCTAGGACCACCCTATGTGCTGCTTAGGCACGATCAAGACGAAGAAGCACAGAGTGTACTGACGAGACCTTCTGCCATGGCTTACGCATGCGGAGTACTAAATAAATGAAAAATGCATTCTCGACCAAATGAGAACAACGTGTTTCACCTCGGACTATGCAAGAACGATAAACTAACTACGAAAAATGGTTAACTTGTCACAGCTGTTTTAGCTGTGGAACGCGCTGTGCTTTGCGTCGTCAAGGTGAGTAAAGCGCTTACCCGATTAAGGCAACGCAGTACAAACCGCAGTGATTCGGCAGTTTCCTCTCTAGAACCCAAACTCGCTTTGAAAACTGATCCTGCTTAACGAATTCAATTTAATAAAAAAGCTCCTTATATAATTTTAAACTTATCGCTACAGTTCTACCTAATATGAAATTCTGTTGACCCACATAAATAAATGCATAAATACAACGTTCCTTCTTGACTGAGCGTGACAAGCCTGCACAGGCATGTACATGGTAAGCTACAAAATGTGATCAGGTAATGTACCATGGATAAATAGAATTGTCACATCTGTTGGTATAAGACGGTATGTGTGAATTTAAACGTGTTGCCAGGTGTATGGGATTTGTGAGTGTCTTGTTGCACTTTTGAGCTTGCCGCCAGTGCTAAATGGATGCCGGCTGCCGATGGACATAATGCGTTTGTCCAGATAAGCAAGGAGGTTAACTGGCATGCTACTCCGTGAATATTCATTGCGCTCAAACTGCCTAATTAAGCTGGTCCCGGCAGTGTTTTGTCAGCAGGGCAGTTACTTAAATTCCCAGATAGCGCGATTAGACTCCTTAAGATATTTGTCATATAAACGACAAGATAAACTGTCCCCTCTGCGTGAATGCCCCTAAGAAATAAGGTACGAACTTTGCACTACTCACAAACATCCACCAAAAATGGCTTTTGTCTAAATACATTTATGGTGCTATCCATCTTACACCTAGGGCCACACGCTTGACTGAAATAATAGCCATGAATACAACGCCCAATATTTTGCCTCAAAAGCTTCGTAACTTTGTCTCAACAAGAGTTTGTGCCCGCTAAATCCGACCAGGCATATATGATTGAGGTTCCAGACAACGCTACAAAAGCGGAACATATTGAGCTTGCGACGTTCGTCGTCTTCCCCGACATAATAAATGCATTTAGCGAGAGCCCAGTTATCGGTCGGAAAAGGCAGATCGAGTTGCTGATATGCTTTAAATTTTTAACATTTTGCCTTGGTTTTAGCATAGCAATAAAATCTATACTAGTGACGCAGTTAGCTGGAGAGAAAGGCCAGAGTACAGCACACTGAATGATATCCATCTGCCACAAAACAGGAGCCAAACAAAGGTAGTACTCGACGCAGATAATAAAACCGAACAACTAGTGTAACTATCTGCAGGAGTCGATTAGGCGTACAGTGAAATAAAGGATTTCGTTTGGATTTCGCAGTGGCACACCGTGAAATATTTAGACAGTTACGCAACGCACCCAAGAAACGACTGCGTAAACAGCTTTTAGATCTTCGGGTGGTAGAATAGGCACCAGCCTGCTTACTGCCAGACCACATGAAAAACCTGGTTCAGCTGCTGGGTAAACATGCTGTGACAGATCGCAGCTGGCTCTCATCTGTGTCCTACCTACCATGCCAACCCAAAAGTGTTTGTTGTACGCTGTTCGTCAACGCGCAGATGGTTTGTTGAGCACGTAGTTCATTGTAACACGTTAAGATAAGGGGATACAGCAGAACAGGGAAACAATGTTAAACCAACTGACAATGTGTTTACGGAAGGCAAGAGGGAAAAGCAGTGTAAGTGCATAGATACAAAAATAGGTATAATGAGAAACACGTGCAGTTTTGGGGTTTGTAACGGCTGTGTTGGCTGTTGTTAGCTTCATGTCACTTTGGTCTCGTTTTGTGAATATAAAAAGTTTTTGAGGGCCTAAGAGCAAGCCTGTAATAGGTGAAGATGGGCCTTACAGAAAATAAAAAGTTGACATAATGTCAGCAACGAACGTGGAGTTCTATTTCCTTTTTACGTGAACAGCTAGCTCGTCGGCCAGGAGTAAGTTTGGTAGAAGCTATAGTGTTTGCTAAGTGTCTTGGCTTGTCTGAGATTGTGTAATTGGCTTTAATGCCGGAGGCCGAGGAGGCGCTTTTTGCACTGAGGTGGCAGTTATCATGAAATGCAGGCGTGCCTTGATCGGTATTGATTGTCCCAGTTTTACCACTGTAGCCAAAGTTAAAGGACGTTTTCCTTTTGAAGTTCACACCGTACGGGCCAGTTTATGATGGTTGTAGTGGACAATGTACGCCAGCATTGCGAACAAACAGGTTAATGCTTTTAGCAAGCCGTTCATCTACTTTAGTACGTCAGCTTACTGTGCCGGGTTGCACAGCCTGAAGCTGTCGCGTGGGTGGCATAGGCGCGCTGCCTGGTAGCCATAGTCGATTTTGTTGACACTTTTAGGGGACAATTTCAAAAGGTAGTCCTTGCTTTTATTCAAAGTGTTGCTAAGCTGAACAAGAGCACGAAGCCGGTTTACCTGTGTTCTTTATTTTTAAAGAACAAGCGGATGTGGTTCATGCTATTGTGTGCTAGATTAGTCCGTTGGCTGAGTGGTCGACGGTCGGTAGCTATGTCGCCTGCCCGCTTGGCTTGCAATCATGAGGACACCGGTTCTAATCCTAATAGGGTTGGTCGTCCTCGCGGTATACTCAGAGCAGGCGCGACTGGTGGTAGTCGCACGTCAACAAAGCGCCGTTCCTGCATACATCTGGCACATTATTACCTAGTTTTATGATGCGATGAACTGCAGGTAGAAATTTTCTACCACCCGTTTAACTGCGAAATGGAATGAGCTGTCTCGGTTAACTGGCAACCATGTACATTGGTGTTTGCGCAAGGATCCGTCAACATGAAAGCTTTGGTCGTCTCTGGCCTGGCCGGGCCAAATGAATTGAGCTACACAGCTTTCAAAAAGGAGCACGAAGCTTTTTCAAGTGAGCACTGAGCTGTTGGAAGAGCTTTGTTTAACGTGTAGATCCGTTAACGCATTTGAGCAGGTACACCAGGCCTTTCTGTTTTGTCACAAGTAGGACAAGGTAGATGTCAACATGTGCGAACCGTAAAGCAGAAGCAGCAAGGAGCCTAGTTCGCTGTTTTGTGTCTGCACACCTTATGGCGCTGACTGTCGAAGCATGCACAAGCCTACATACGGATATCGCATTTGACCTTTAGCGAACCAAACATTTGGTCACGAGCGTCGGGGGTCACGTATGCCGGAATGGTACAGGTTATGTAGTGCATTAAAAGCTACTCCGCGCATCGTTACCTAAACCACAGACTAAGGTGAGGTTTTTGAGATTTAACAAGGAATGATATCATCAAGCGAAGTTGGTTAAACAGTCTGTGGTTTCAAAGTGGTGCTTCCTTGAAGCCTTTCTATATCGTGCTCCGTTTGTTTAGCTGTAGTTAAGACGGATATTTTAAACTTTGTCTCCATTGTCTAGCTTATCTAACGGACCAGTGCAAGAGCTTCAGCGGCGTAGGTAAACACGCCTGCCACGTTTTCCGTCTATCGTAAACTGACAGGCATGGCCTAGGTGTCTAGTTTTGCGCGGAACATGGTTTTAAGTTGCGTAGATCAATCGGTTATGGCCAATGACAACCGTGAAGTGTCGACCTTCGAAGTAGTGAAGGAAATGTAACATATCTAAGTAGATTGCAAGTGGCACATTAGCAAAGTGGCCGTAATGCGACTTGGCAGCTTGCGGGGGTTAACCAAGGTATACCAAATGTATCGAACAACGGCCGATTGCCTGTTGGTGAACTACAATGAAATGATGTCTGCTTCTTCCGTTATCATAGAGGGTGCTCTTTGGTCTGGTAGTGAGATACACCCTGTTCAAGCTATCGTCTATGATCTTGACGAACGTCCTGTGCGTGCCTTCTGAAAAGTTAATAGAGAATTGCTCATCACGCAGCAAGGCATGTATTTGTTGCACAGTGATGATGCATTTTTTATGGTACCTCTTTAACAGATGAGTAGGCCAGGTAATTTGCAATGGTTAAAGCAGCCACGTACATATTGGTCCTTCGGTGCCTGCATTTATCCGATAGAGCTTCAATATTAGCTGCAGCTATGTTATGGCCAAGGAAGTTGCTGGTGGTTTAGCCAAGTACTCATGTGTCAGGGTTGCTGGTAACCCAGGCTACGTCAATCGTTAGAAAAGCGCTTGGAGGTAACAAAGGTGTTCATCACTAGATGAACTAGCGATAAATATATATCCTAGATACTAATAAACGTCTGCCAGTACTTGCGTTAGCTCACAGTTGGAACGCAGAAAAGTTGGCGCAGTATTGCTCATACCGAAAGACCATCCGTGGCCCTCAAAAAGACCAAACGGTGGAACTCCCGGTTTCACAAATGTCTTGCGCCACAGATATGTGATGCAGACTCACTAGGTCTATTTTGTTAAAGCGCGACTTATCAGCAAGGTCTGAGGTCATTTGGTTCATATGCAACAAGTGGCCTTGATCCAAGATGGTAACTTTGGTAATTTCAATTCAGACAACCCAGGGACCCTAGCCACTGGTTTTTTGCCCTAATTACGCCTAAGAATGTGTCCGCTTTAATTAACCAAACTATACAAGCCAAAATACAAGCCTGTCAAAAAATGCTAAAGAACTTGGCCAAAAACACTGTCCAGGATGGTGGGTTGAACGGCGGAGCAAAGCTGTTGGATATTTATACACAGATATTCACTCAGCACAGATATCTGGTACCTAATATTTACTATCTAAGATCTTGTAGTGGATATTAAAAATAAATAGAATTATCCCACAGACGAGCTCTATGCCAACATTGATTATGCATTACAGGCACATGTCGGAGATATCTCATTTTGTTCGATACTTTTGTAATAATAAGAAATGTGGAGGGACGCCATCAGCTATTTCAGCCGTTATAATGACAAGTAGATGAACTCATATTTTGCCTTAGCTTGCTACGTATCAGCCCTTCAGGTGTGAAATGCAAACCAACGCAAATAAAAGGTTACCGATCAGCTTTGTTAACTAAGACCTGTAGAACAATAAGAATCCTCTCTATACTTTGAAGGCTTTATGAAAGACTAAAAGCTGCCATACTTAAAGACCTGTATTTTATTATGTGCATATTTGTTTGTGATTACAACAAGCACGACATCCGCTTCAAAGCAAAGCTAATTAGGTTCGCGGTATTCATAGCCAAAGTATTTGATAACCAGTTGAAAAGTTTCCTCTCCGCAGTCGGCAGCTAGTTTATAACTTTCATCGTGGGGTCATACTACTTTCCCCTATTCTCATTAGTAAAACGTACCGCGTAAACATTTTTCGCTGAAATGACCGAACATTCAGACATGTGTAATGCTTATCTCAGAACACGAGAATCTGCGAAAAATTACTGCTACTGTATATTATTTTTAAAGCATACACAATGAAAGGTTGTGCTCACTTATACATATATACCTTAACTATGGCTTCAACATTTACTAACCATTTGACTAGCTTTCCTTTTGTGCAAACAGCCCGTTATCACAAAGCATCAAATGACCGCACTGGCTAAAAATGTGTTGAAGCACAATGTCGCTACATCCATAGAACATCTCTCTACCGACCGAAGCATTGTTTTAGCCCGCATTAACCACATATACCTATAAAATATAGTAGGGTTACTGAATAACAAGAAAAGATCAACTGGCCAAATCTGCCGTGCAGATTTGCCAGTTAAGTCAAGTATTTTACTCTTAATGTGGAAGAAATCGGTCTCTATTCCTGTGACCAAGACAGGTATTTATACTAGGCTAAATACCTATTTCGTTCTCGACATTGCGAGGCAAGCTTTTTCAGCAGGATCAGAGTACTTAATTGTTGTACATAATTGCATAATATGCAGGACCAAGAGCAGGATTAATGCAGCACTTGGCATCAGCGTAGAATTACGAGACCCAAAGATTAAATGAAGCCTGTCATCGCAGGTAGCTATGTGTAAATAGGAGCGTTTTAGAGGTCAATAACTTGAAGTATGTTGGTTAGGAATTTGGCAGATGAGGTTGTGTACACTGTGTAGGTCAGGTTTGTGAAGCATGAGGAAAAAGCTGTGAAAGGTTCTAACATTAGTGGCATGTCACTTATCAAATATGTAGGCGCATTCTTATAAGAACAGGTACATGCACCCATCTTGTGATATGTCGTATCATACAACTTGCCAAGGTTTAATTTATGCAGTGAGACTTGAGTGACGAGTCGTATCCGTCACGTTGCGGAGTTATTAAATAGAGAGTTGCGGCTTTTTACACGGAGAATGCTTGCCACATAAAATCCAACCATGTCTTGGAGCACTGCTTACTGGTGACATGACATTCACAGGGTTGCCTCAGGCTGATGGTGCTGGCGTTTATTCGCAGTCATGTAACACTAAGTTGCTTCCGTTGGCTGTGTGATTGGCTTCTTTGAAGTCCAGCGCGGATGATTACAACGTGTGAAGTCGGACGACACAGGTGACGTTTGTTTAGTAAATGGGCTTTCCGAATGCATTTTGAGTGGCAGGATTGCAATGCGTGGCCGAGTTTATTTACCTTTTTTGAATCTGTGGCCGGGTGGGGGTTGCAGGTATGTCCTCGGATATGTTCCATGTAGATAATGATTGATTATAAGACAGTGGGTAAAAGGAAAACGAAACAAAACGTTTGCCAAATACATTATGTAATTTGTTGCGTTACAACTGCCCTTTGAAAACCCACGCTCGGGTAATTGGACAGAAGTAGACGGGGAATTAATAAGGAAGACGTCAAACTACTCAGCTGATCTAACTATGCCATATGCTGTCCTTGTTAATATTATGCCAATTGTCCAGCGCATGTATTTCTTAGAATGATGGCGTTGTGCATGAAGTAACCCAAGTAGCCAACAGCTGACAGAGCAAGCTCATCAAACCCGTGCTGAAAAAGAACAGGCAAATAACAGCTACTTACTAGCATGCCAGTTGACGACGACGGTTAAAAGACGTTCTTGGAAGGCCTTTATCAGAGGCCAATTTGCTTGGCACCATGCACTCGAGTTTTAAATTATGTTTTATTTTACATGTAGTAATATGCCATCCACATTGTTTGCTGTTTTATCGGGTCACCATACACAAATACACGCGCCTTCGTTTCCTGGACTTTGGCACCGCTTTAGTCACTGGTCGCTACTATTCACTCTAACCAAATACTTTTAACGTGCCAGTCGTAGTACCGTTGCATAAGCTGGTTAATCGTTTGTGGCTCTGCTTCCCTTAATAGAAAAGGTAAGAGTTCCATTTATTAACTGCTCTTAGTGGAGTTCGACACGTTGATCCGACTAACTGCCCTACAATCTATTAATGCTCACTGCCTCGATACGTTCACTTAAGTCCATTTACTTCCCTCTGCTCACTTTTACCGCTATAAGGACGCCAGATGCTAAATTTGCAAGCCAAAACAGACTAGCAGGCTGCGACTGGATGCAAAAGTCTCCGTGGTATGTACCCACTCTGGTATTTTTCTATCGGCAACCTTATGGAAAACACCTCACGACAGCAATGGAAATCGAAATCTTGTGTTGTAATACTGGGCAACGGCGGGCGTACATTAAGATCTGTTTTTCCATTTTTATTATGGCTCTTTAGACAAAACACACCGTTTAGGAAACAAGTAGTGAACAGAACTCAAAGGCAATAAAGTTTATATATAACTTGAATCACGGGATAGTGTGTCGACAGTGCAGAAATCTAACGCTTACATCACTATGTGCTATTCTTAGTACAGTGTTTGAGCTCTTCCTTTGTAAGCTATGTGAGCGCACCTTTTGTATAGCACTGAACAGAATACCGGATTTTGTTAGTTTGATTGTTTTTCAGAGAAAATTCTATGTTCGAACCTACTCAGAATTTCTCCCCTATTGGCTTCCTCATTAAGGTTTTCTGCCACGCACAGTAGTGCAAGTGCACAGTCGTATTGACGCAGCTAGTATTGCAAGATAAGCCTCCAGGTTCTTTTAAAAACCACGCTCTAATCCTTTTTGCGGATCCCTTTGTGAAGACGTAACTACTCCTGCTTTTACCTCGATCCAGTGTACATCCGACCGGTATCCTATTTGAAGCTAAATGTATATAACTTAGTCTTTCGAATGTTATGCTGGAACATCATGCGTTAGCTATTCATTTTCTCGTCAACTACGTAGCCGAAATGGGCTAGTCGGTTCACACGCGTCCGACTCCTATATTGACCTGCAGGTTTCCCTTGCTGCTTGGTTTTATTGTGTTAATGTGTTGAGTCAGCTGACCCTTCCGAGCCATGTAATATGTTATAGTGCCTAATTTTATTTAATGTACCGAACGAAATTTAGTGCTCTGTTTACCGTAGAAGGTTCCGTGAGCATTTTACTAGTATAACTCCAGAGCACTACACGCTGGTGATAACAAGTGAAAGCTTGCTTCGTTCTGCCTTGACTGCTTTGGGGGCAGGACCCATCGGTGTCCACGTACAGCAGGAACTATCACAACACCAGGTTCCAAGTTAGATAACCTAGAAACTTTCTTGAACTTGTTGAATTTTCCTGAGCCTAAACTGGGAAACTTACGGCCAGGTTTAATGTTTTGAGAATTTCCATCAAATAAACGGCCGTAAATTTGAAATTATTGTAACGCCGCACACTTACTCAAATTGCTGCATACCTTGGCAAGTGCCGGAAGGCGTTTTATTGGTAAGTACCTATCAGACTGATTTGCAAGCGCATTTTAAAGTAGAATTACCCGCCTATACATCCAACAAACGCAATTAAAGTAGATGACAAAGGTCACACATTTTCACCCAAGGTTATTTAGACAAGTGCTTAGTGGTCAATTACTTTGATTGTCTTTCCCAACGTTCCGTCTCTTCAGACACGGACTTCTGCATTTACAGAACTTGTACACCATGTTACAGAATTTTGTTTACCGGGTGCTGTGACACTTATCAAAATTTTACTGGACACGGTGGCCTATAACGCAGCTATTGCCTAGTCGTACAATACCTGTCTTACCACTTTACTACAGTTCCGACGCAGTTTACAATGAAACATTTCTAATGGTTTGGGCTTTGTGTATCTTGGTAACTGCAACGCGCGTTCCCGGGGTAACATGGGCGAACTCACGAAAGTTGGCAGCGCAATGGTTGACGCAATTAAACTTCAACCGCTTTACTGCAAGTAGATCTTACCAATCCATTTAAATTCCAGTAACCCATAAAGTCATAAATAAATTATTCTCAAAATGACGGAGGCACTCCTCGACCGGCATGATCATAAGGGTAGAGTACTGAAGAAGTTTCAACCACAATGCTTAAAGATTTTAAAGATGTAACCTTATTGTACCGGATGCGTTAATACAGTTAGACATAAGGATTATGTGGGGATGCAATGCAGTCGCGTGTAAGGGCAAATTAGAAGAAAATGTGTCTTTATCAGTAATCACAGTTGACCAGAAATGTAGCTTTCTTAAACCGTTTGAAGCCAGTACAGAGAAGTAGGCAGTCGACCTACTGGCCTCGGAATCCAACTTTTGGGTTTAGTGTCGCAAACGGTTAGACAGAAATAATCTAACAGTTTACATGACATTAAAAGCATCTTTACTGGTATTCTTTAGACTGATTGAGGAGAACGGTAAGTTAGTAATCTCCTGGAAGTTTAAGCTCATCTGTGTTGGGGATACATAGTGAAATGCTTTAGTCATGGTACATTGCACGCTGTGAACCACTTGGTATAAGCATCTAAAGAACAAGTAAATGAGATCGGTCGCACCGTTTTTGAAGATATGAATTGCAGCACTTTGTCATTGATCGTTGAGTCACTTTTGATTGTGGCTATCCTCTCGGCTGTGGTTATTTATTTCCGTGGCGGGTCGGCCTAGATTCTAGCCTCTTCTTGCCTAGCTATCTTACTGGACATGGGAAGTTAGTGTTCAACTTGACCTACATTTGGCTGACAGGGTATAGCTCAAGGGCCGCCGTAGATCCTAAAGCTTGCCATGACACAGGAAAGTATGGCCGGCGGTTGGCGGGTTTTCCTGTGGTATGCTGGAAGTTTATTTTTGCCCCCACAACCCAATCTGCGGTCGCAAGATCCCGCGTTTCTACTTAGTGACATGCCACTATTCTTAAATTTATTTGCAGTTCTTTGCTTACTATTTACTCAACTGACCTGCACTGTGTACACAACCTCATTGGACTAGTTCCTCATCAACATACATCACATTGATGATCTGCTTCTTATCTCTACATCGCTTTGTGTGAAGATAGACTTCCTAAGATCTTTAGGCCATAGCGTCCCACACTACTTACTCCACCTGTACTACTCCCGCCCCTAGTCCTGCTAAATTTGCTGTCCTGTAAAATGTTGCCATAAGCAGAGAAAGCCTAAAAGACTTTTCTTGCTTTGTCGAGAATAAACTTTTAATTTATTTCCATGCTACGGGCCTGGTGGTTGGGCAGGAAGGTCCAAGAGCAATGATAATTGCACGTCATTTGAACGCTTGATTAGGGATAAAGCTTTTTTGAGATGCTAAAGAGGTAAAAACACGTTAATTTCAAGTGTGGAAGCCAGCAGAAAACACAGACTATGGATCCTCTGGTGGTCTTTGGAATGGCCAAGAGCAATGCACTAGTAAAGAGCACAGCCTGTATTCATCTGAAAAGCGTGAGACCACAGCAACTCACAATGGCGAGGTGGGTAAGATTACCAAAGACTAGTTTACGCCTAGGAGTTTAACGTTGTGATATGGCAAGCTAATTAATCAACAGCCGAGATTGACGAGGCGTAACGGCATGTTATCGCAAGTAAGTAGGAATCCTGCAAGTAGATAGAGTCCTATATTTTGAGGTGCTGTTCTAGAGACGTGAGGGATTGAAAACAAATTGTTCAAACCAGTAGAAGGTATGGTACGGCATGTCCACTTTATCCTCCAGAATACAGCTATGGACAAAAGCAATAGTACAGATCATAATAGATAAATATCCAATGAGCATAGGATTGTTGGCAGACCAAACCTGCAAGGTTGTTAATATGTATATAGGATAATGACGCCAAATAGCTGGAGATTATTCTATTTGGAGAAATCCACGGGTGAAGTGGACTGAGCATAACGCCATGGCATTGCAATTAAGTGGAACGATTGCAGGACGGTCATGCAAGCATGAGATGTTTCTATAGTGATAAGGACTTAAGCCCAATTGTTCAAATTGCTGAGAGATATAGATGGAGGGTAGAAAATTATTGTCATATTGGTTCTAACTTTCTAGCTATGCCTTCCAAACTACGAGGATTATTTTCAAGGTCTTTACCGAGGAACGATGATCAAGATAATATTGCAAAAACTTCTATGTAGGCCTCGTAGAGAAAAAGGGAGGAAAACGTCAGAGTAAGGAAAGATTCCTAACGGAAAGGAAGAAGTGAGGAGAGCTGACGACCTGGGGCCTTATGTAGCCCGTTACTTCAGTTCGTGTGTAAATATAAATTATGTATTCATGTGTATGTGTGCGGCTTCTTAAAATAGCCTTGCGAAGGAAATATTCGTATACAGAACCTACGTACCGCATAGGTGGAACCGTACAGCAAAAAGGACCCAGTACGCGGGCGAGGAAAGAGCGTTTTCAGAAGCCGTGCGGTAATTGATGGGAAAATGCAGCAGCTGCAACACAGGTATGTTTGCTGAAAAGGTGTGCTGAGAACCAGGCTTTGTAGCATGAAATGGCCCAACGGGACTCCAATGGTTTAGGTAGAGCACTTGTAGGTGAAGCTATACGGTGACAACCGTCGGTAACGTTGACTCGGGTGGCTGTGGTATAAGCTTTTGTTTAGTTTCGTAGCAGATGAATCCACGCGGTCGAGGGCCTAAGAGAAAAAGAACGCCGCTCAGTAAGTTATGGTGAGAAACGGCAGGGTTAAGACTAGAAGCCTAGCTGAGGCGTAGCTGGAGTTTCGAAATAAGTACTCCTTTGTAATTACATTAGTAGAAAATTGGCGAATCGGCGCTCAGGTGAATTATTTGAAGGTAGAGTTACCATGTCACTTGGACGGAGAGGGCTAAAAGGGTTAAAGCTGAATTAGCTATGTAGTAGATGCCGCTCGCGCATAAAAGCTTAAGGGAACGCAAGATGAAGACAGAGTATGCTTTATGGTTGTGCTTAAAAAACAGCTACTAGACATGACCAACGATATCTGCTGAGAGGATGGATATATGCGGGCAACATTGCCAACTATAAAACACGAATGCGGAGTTAACGGGTCAAAGGTTATTGGTTAGAGCAGAGCAGGTAAGTAGTGTGTTAATGGAGATAAAAGTCATAGTCAGCGTTTTGCGGGTAGGAGTAGAACAAGGCAAGATACATAAAACCAAGTGAAGAGAGAAAAGGAAAAGTTATGGTTAAATAGGGAAAATTACTAGAGTAAAGAATGTCAACCTGTGGAAAGGACCTAGTTAGGCAGCATAGCCAAATATTTGAGGTTCTAGTCATTAGAGTGCGCGTCTGAAGCTTCAAGAGAAAGTCGATGGAGCAGTAGAAAAAGGTGGTGAATACGCACAAGTAAACTAAGAGGCAAATGACACGAATAGGAAAAGGATTGGACAAGAAACAGTGAGCGTGGGGAGGAGGAAAGCTGAGGTATAGTTAATGGTAGATGCAGAAATGGTTATTACTGCTAACGAGGTCAAATAGGGAAAAGGATAAAAGTGGTTGGCACAGCCAGACGCTGAAGATCCTACACACCTAACGTTGACGCTACCACTGTGAGGTGAGTCGGTGGAGCGGCGGAGATTGATGGCGGTTAAGAGATGAAAGATGTAGCCAAGAAGATAGGTACAAGTAGAACCAGGCAAAGAATTTACAATACAAAGGGAGAAAATACAACGCTGTCACAACGGCAAGCTGGAAATCCAATGCTTTCGAACCACTTCTTGCCTTTTCTTGGTAACCTGCTAGTAACTGTCACGGATGAAAACCCAGCGTCATGTGTAGATGCCGGTGGACCACCAGCTCTCATTTCATGCGTACATTGCTGGTACTGCCTTATGTTGTTATTCATTTATGCTGTCCGGCAAACTAGAATAGCTCCCGCTAGAACACCCACCGAGATGATGACTTAGGTGACATTCAAGCCTCATTTTACATCGAGGTCACTCATACTGGACCCCTACTATTGGAGACAGTAAGCTCATGAAAAGCAAACGGTTGCGTCGTAGAGACCCTGGTAGCACATGTCCAGGTCCTGTCCAGTTTAGCATTCTAAACGTTCCCATGAGAGCATTAGGCTAAACTGGACAGGAAGTATTACCGTGAGACGGCTAAAAAGGGTTCCTGTCCAGTTTAGGTTGGGCCAATGAAGATGATGCTAGCGTTGACCAATAGAAATTCACCAATATGCGTGACAATCCGGTTGGTCCAGATCCCGTCATTGCCTCCCATGGGTATCCGAATAGGGACAACACACTTGAACGCACTATGCGCCTAACGAATATATGGACGGCTCGGACCTAGTGTTCACCAGGTACCAGTTGCGGTAGTTTCTGGAACCCACCTAGGCGGCGACTCAAAGCTGTTGGTCAGAAAAGGAAACCGCTCTTACCGCGCACCTGACATCACAAGGCGAAAGAAAATAAAAACCGAGGTATAGGAAATCTATATATACATGAACGGGTGCAGTACAAAGAACGTTAGTAGCAGAAAGCGGCATATACAATATTCTTAATCCGATTCCGCGAGTGTCAACGTAGGAGGCTAAAGATGTGCCTAAGGAAGCAGGGGACTCACCTCATTCGCATTGCATACTTTAGTTTGCTCATCCGGCGGTTTTTTGTGCCGTGCAGAATGTAACCACGTTTTGATGTGCCGTGTAATGTCAGCATCCGAGGCTGCATCACCCATGCGTTGCCGAATGAGGCCTTGGTAGTTATTATGGAGTACTGCATTTCAACCTACCTTGTACAAGGCCGTTCATATTTGTTCGCGTGAATGCAAACGAACCTCTAGCGCCGGAGTAATTTATCTCCGCGGCAACTGATCTTGTCATTAGCCGCTCCATGGTACCCCGGACGATGAGTTGTATGTTATCACCGTGCACAGCACATAAATGGTTGACCTAAAGTAGTTGAATAATAAGACGAACTTACGACTCAGATTTTGAAATCGGGGTCCTTCAGCCGTTTATCATACCTCTTTAGCTCACTGAGAGAAATGAATGGCAGAGATAGTCCCGGCGCTACACTTTGGGATTGTCGTGGTAGCATTTGCAACATCGCTTCGGACTTTCGGATTTTCAATGGATTTGTCAATGGCAAGTTGAGTTTGAGTCGGAATAACGGTTTATGAGATTATATTCTATGACAGCTAACTTAATA
>OX104068.1:97814468-97836032 GCA_944474145.2 Dicrocoelium dendriticum | reverse complement strand
TACGCAATCACGCGATCCGACCGACTCCCAACTGAGGCGAAGAGAAAAAAAGACAAGTGGTCCTCTGTAGGCTCTTTTACGACCGACAAAGGGCAATCACAGAGAGTGCTATGGGTTATTAAGTTAAGGAAAACTGTCACCACGAAGAGGTGGTAGTTTGTAAATGACCATTGTCAGAAGGTGCGCAGTTTGGGCCGCGTCTCGGAGTGGCTGAGCTCTGCTGCGTTGCGGGGAGGAATTGGCCCTCGCTTTCCACAGCCATTCTGCTGGGGTTTCTGGCGCGTTTTTGCGGGAATATTTGACGTGCCCGCAACAAGCGCGAAGCCGTTTTACCCGTGTTATTTATTTTTAAAGAACAAGCGGAAGGGCTTAGTGCTAGTGTGTGCTAGATTAGCCCGGTGGCTGAGTGGACGACGGTCGCTAGCTATGTAGTCTGCCCGCTTGGCTTGCAATCATGAGGTCACTGGTTCTAATACTAATAGGAGTGGTCCTCCTCGCGGTATGCACAGAGCATGCGCTACTGGTGATGGTCGCACGTCAATAAAGCGCCGTTCCTGCGTACAGCTGGCACATTATTATATAGTTTTATGATGAGATGAACTGCAAGTAGAAATTTTCTACCACCCTGTTAGCTGCGGAATGGAATGAGCTGTCTCGGTTAAATGGCAACCATGTACATTGGTGTTTGCGCAAGGAGCCGTCAAGGTGAAAGATTTAGTCGTCGCTGGCCAGGCCAGGTCAATTACATTGAGCTACACAGCTTTCAAAAATGAGCACGAAGCTTTCTCAAGTGAGCATTGAACTGTTGGAAGAGCTTTTGTTTAACGTGTAGATCCGTTAACGCATTTGAGTACACAAGACTTTCTGTTTTGCCACAAGTAGGACAAGCCAGACGTCAACATGTGCGAACCGTGAAGCAGAAGCAGCAAGGAGCATAGTTCGCTGTTTTATGTCTGTACACCTTATCGCGCTGACTGTCGAAGCATGCACAAGCCTACATACGGACATGGCGTTTGACCTTTAGCGAAACAAACTTTTGGTTACGAGTGTCGGGTGGCAGGTATGCCGGAATGGTGCAGGTTGTGTAGCGCATTAAACGCTACTCGGCGCATCGTTACATAAAATACAGACTAAGGAGAGGCTTTTGAGAATTAACAAGGCATGATCCCATCAAGCGAAGTTGGTTAAACAGTCTGTGGCTTCAAAATGGTGCTTCCTTTAAGTCTTTCTATATCGTGCTCCGTTTGTTTAGCTGTAGTTAAGACGGCTATTTTAAACTTTGTTTCCATTGTTTAGCTTATCTAACGGGCAATTGAAAGAGCTCCAGCTGCATAATTAAACACGCCAGCGACGTCCTCCGACTATCGTAAACTGACAGGCATGGCCTAGGTGTCTAGTTTTGCGCGGAACATGGATTTAAGTTGCGTAGATCAATCGGTTGTGACCAGTGACAACCATGAATTGTCGACCTTCGAAGCAGTGAAGGAAATGTAACATACCTAAGTAGATTGCAGGTAGCACCTTAGCAAATTGGCCGTAATGCGATTTGGCAGGTTGCGGGGGTTAACCAAGGTATACCAAAGTTATCGAACGACGGCCGATTGCTTGCTGGTGAACTGCACCCAAGTGATATCTGATGCTTCCGTTATCAGAGAGAGTGCTCTTTGGTCTGGTGGTGAGATGCATCCTGTTGAAGCTATCGTCTATGCTCTTGACCAACGTCATGTGCGTGCCTTCAGAAAAGTTAATAGAGAATGGCTCATCACGCAGCAAGTTTAGAGGGTTGCCTATTCCGGGAGCCCAGAGAGCGATTCCAGAAGACGGATCGAGTTGCAGGGAAACTTTTATTGGTTCAGCAAAAGATTCCCTGTTAGCTAGCTATAAATGAACGACACCGTGGACGCTCTAGCTAGGGGAACGGATCAAGCACAGCACACAGAGCAGTCGCGCGTTGCAACCGAAGCGAGCGCCAAGCAAAAATGGCGATGAGCAAGTAAAGCATTCGAACTCAGCAAGCAGTTCAACAAACCACACCGGTTGCCTAAGTGTACAATTAAAGAATTTTGGTTAGAATTTTACACAAGCAAACCGGGGAATCTCCAGACTGCTACATAGCCCTCTCCCAGAAGGGACTGTGTAAGCAGTCCTTCGATCTACGTGAGGACTGTCCGTCGCGGGCCAGCCTTCTGCGAGACCAGGTTGTGAAACCCGATGCAGCTGCTGGGGGAGAACCATGCAATCGGACCCTAGCGGGCTCCCACCCGTGTCCTCCCTACGGTGTCGAAACGGTAAAAAAACTGTTTGTGGGGGGGACAGTTAATAAAGTTCACGTAGGCAGTTGAGCAGGAAGATTGTTGAACTTCCAGTTGGCGTGCGGAGATCCAGCGGAAAGTGAAACCGAGGTGCAACCAACCGACGATGTATATGGAAAGCAAAATGAAAAAGCAGCATAAATGCATAGCAATACACAAAAGAGTGCAAAGCGAAAAACGTGCAAAGCTGTTTTTTGGGTTTTCAAAAGGTTTTGCTCTTTTTTGGCAGTTTCAAAACGTTTTGGTCTTTTTTTGTAGATTTTCAAAAACGTTTAGTAAGAGCAGAAAATTTCTAAGGCACGTTCTACGTAAAATAGTAAGTGCTGACAAAGTCTGAAAAACGAACTGGAGGCTTGAGTTTCCTACCTCGTCGATTGAGAGTAGGGCGGGTAGGAGTGCTGTCGGTTGTGTTTGTCGGTTCTGCTGGAGCGGGCTGACTCGTCTGAGGTTGCGGTGCCAGCTGTGCTGGCACAGGCTGTGAAGGTGCTTGTTGCACTGAAGAGTCAGACTTGTCGAAGAATGCTGGCTTGAGTCGATCAATGGTGATCGTCTCAGTGGCGTTGCGTCGTAGCTTGCGTATGTCGGGATCAGCTTGTTGGGCAGCAGCCATAGCGGCTAGATCAACGTTGGTGCCAGGCGATAAGCTGATCTGCTGAATGCGTGAAAGCGCATCCGCGACGGGATTGAGAGCACCTGAGACATGACGTACGTCTGTCGTAAACTGAGAAACGTAGTCTAGGTGTCTAGTTTCCCGCGGCGAGTACTTGTCTGTTGCGCCATTGATTGCGTAGATCAATGGCTTGTGGTCGGTGAAGACGGTGAAATGTCGACCTTCGAGGTAGTGACGGAAATGTCGGATACCTAGGTAGATAGCTAACAGTTCCCTACCGAAGGTGCTGTATCGCGATTCGGCAGGTTGGAAGCGCTTTGAGAAGAAACCTAGAGGTATCCATCGACGGTCGATGAGTTGTTGAAGAACTGCACCGACGGCAGTCTCTGATGCGTCAGTTGTCAGAGAGAGTGATGCAGACGTGTCTGGATGGGCGAGAAGCGCTATGTTGGAAATAGCGTCTTTAAGCTTCTCGAAAGACAATTTAGCGTCGTCTGTAAAGTGAAAAGACCGTTGTTTACCGCGGAGCAAGTCAGTCATTGGTTGAACAATGCTCGCGCAGTTAGGGATAAAGCGTCGATAATAGATGACCAGGCCAAGGAATCGGCGTAACTGCTTGAAGGAACTGGGAGCAGGATAGTCCTTCAGTGCCTGGATTTTGTCTGGCAGGGCTTCAATACCAGAGGCGGATATGCGGTGGCCAAGAAAGTCGATGGAACTTTGGCCAAGCTCGCATTTATCGGGGTTGACGGTAACCCCATGCTGCGTCAAGCGTTGGAAGAGTGCGTCGAGGTGACGAAGATGTTCGTCATTAGAAGAGCTGGCGATAAGAATGTCATCTAGATAAGGATAAACGCCTTCGAGTCCTCGCGTTACCTCATGAATGAAACGCTGAAAAGTTTGGGCAGCGTTGCTGAGGCCGAAAGGCATTCTGAGGTACTCGAATAGGCCGAATGGCGTGATGACTGCTGTTTTAGCAATGTCATCTGGCGCGACAGGTATCTGATGATAGGCGCGAAAAATAGGCTATCGTATGCAAAAATAAACCGGAAAATATGAAAAATAAATGGAACGAGCTCACCAGAGAAAAGTTCCAAATATCCGGCGCTGAGGTTGATCCGTCTTCTGGAATCGCTCTCTGGGCTCCCGGAATAGGCAACCCTCTAAATTGGTGACCCCGACGTGACACGAACACGCAACCTTCTGACTCCAGATCAGAAGGTTGCGTGTTCGTGTCACGTCGGGGTCACCAATTTAGAGGGTTGCCTATTCCGGGAGCCCAGAGAGCGATTCCAGAAGACGGATCGAGTTGCAGGGAAACTTTTATTGGTTCAGCAAAAGATTCCCTGTTAGCTAGCTATAAATGAACGACACCGTGGACGCTCTAGCTAGGGGAACAGATCAAGCACAGCACACAGAGCAGTCGCGCGTTGCAACCGAAGCGAGCGCCAAGCAAAAATGGCGATGAGCAAGTAAAGCATTCGAACTCAGCAAGCAGTTCAACAAACCACACCGGTTGCCTAAGTGTACAATTAAAGAATTTTGGTTAGAATTTTACACAAGCAAACCGGGGAATCTCCAGACTGCTACACAAGGCAGTTATTTGTTGCACAGTGAGGGTGCATATTTGTATGGTACCTACTTAACAGGTGGGTAGGCCAGGTAATTGGCAATGGTTAAAGCAGCCACGTACATATTGGTCCTTCGATGACTGCATTTATCAGATAGGTCTTCAATATTGGCTGCAGCTACGTTATGGCCAAGGAAGTTGATGGTGGTTTAGCCAAGTACTCATGTGTCAGGTTTGCTGGTAACCCAGGCTACGTCAATCTTTAGAAAAGCGTTTGGAGGTAACCAAAATGTTCACCACCAGATGAACTGTCGATAAATATATATCCTAGATACTAATAAAAGTCTGCGAGTACTTGCGTTGGCTCATAGTTGGAACGCAGATAAGTTGGGGCAGTGTTGCTCATACCGAAAGACCATCCGTGGCCCTCAAAAAGACCAAACGGTGTGACTCCCGGTTTCAGAAATGTTTTGCGCCACAGATATGTGACGCAGACCTACTAGGTCTATTTTGCTAAAGCGCGACTTACCAGCAAGGGCTGAGGTCAATTGGTTCATATACAACCAGTGAACTTGATCCAAGATGGTAATTTTGGTAATTGCAAATCAGACAACCCAGCGACCCTAGCCACTGGATTTGGTGCCGTATTTACGCCTAAGAATCTGTCCGCTTTAATTAACCAAAATATACAAGCCAAAATACAAGTCTGTGAAAAGGAAGCTAAAGCACTTGGCCCAAAACACTGTCCAGGATGGTGGGTTGCACTGCGGAGCAAAGCTGTCGGATTTTTATACACATATATTCATTCAGCACAGATATCTGGTATGTAATATCTAATATCCAAGACATTATAGTGGATATAAAAAATAAATAGAATTATCCTGCAGACGAGCTCTATGCCAACCTGGATTACGAATTAAAGGTACATGTCAGACATACCTCATTTTGTTCGCAGCCTTTGTAACCATAAGAACTGTGTAGGGACAGCATCAGCTATTCAGCCGTTATAATTACAAGTAGATGAACTCCTATTTTGCCTTAGCTTGCTATATATAAGTACTTCAGGTGTGAAATGCAAATCAACGCAAATGAAAGGTTATCGGTCAGCTTTGTTAGCTAAGACCTATATAACAATAAGCATCCTATCCATACTTTGAAGGCTTTATAAAAGACTATAAGTTGCCATACTTAAATACCTGGATTTTATTTTGTGCATATTTGTTTGTGATTACAACAAGCACAACATCCGATTCATGGCAAAGCTAATTAGGTTCGCGGCATTCATAGCCAGATTATTTGATAACCAAAATTGAAAACGTTTCCTGTCAGCAGTCGGCAGCTAATTTATAGCTTTGATCGTGGGGTCATACCACTTTCCCTTATTCTCATTAGTAAAACGTACCGCATAAACATTATTCGCTGAGATAACTGAACTTTCAGACAGATGCAAGACTTATCTCAGAACACGAGAATCTGCGAAAAGTTATTGCTGCTGTATATTATTTTTAAGCATACTTATTAAAAGTTTGTGCTCACTTGTACATATACGTTAACTACGGCTTCAACATTCACTACCCATTTGACTAGCTTTCCATTTGTACAAACAGCAGATGAGCACAAAGCATCAAATAACCCCACCGGCTAAAATGTGTTGAAGCGCAATGTCGCTACATCCATAAAAGTCTGTCTACCGACTGAAGCATTGAGTTACGCCGCATTAACCACATATATACCTATAAAACATAGTAGGGTAACTGAATAACAAGAAAAGAGCAACTGGAAAAATCTGCCATGCGGATTCGCCAGATAAGTCAAGTATTTTACTCTTAATGTGGAAGAAATAGGTCTCTATTTCTGAGACCACGGCAGGCATGTATACTAGGCTAAATACTTAATTTGTTCTCGACAATGCGAGGCACGTTTTGTCAGCAGTATCAGAATACTTAAATGTTGCACATACTTGCATATAATGCAAGACCAAGATCAGGAGTAATACAGATGTAGTCAGTAGCGTAGAATTACGATGCCCATAGATTAACTGAAACCTATCCTCGCAGGTATCTGGGGCAAATATGAGCGTTTTAGAGGTCAATAACTTGGAGTATGTTGGTTAAGAAGTGGTCCGATGTGGTTGTGTACACGGTGCAGGTCAGGTTTGTGAACCATGAGGAAAAAGCTGTGCAAGGTTCAAATATTGGTGGCATGTCACTGGTATAATATGTAGGCGTAATTTTTGGAACAGATGCATTCACGCATCTTGTGAAATGTCGTATCATTCAGCTTGCCATTGTGTAATTTATGCAGTGAGACTTGGGTGGCGAGTCATATCCGCCACGTTGCGGAGTTATTAAATAGAGAGTTGCGGCTTTTGTAAGGAGAATGCTTGCCACGCAAAATCCCACCATGTCCTGGAGCACTGCTTACTGGTGACATGACATTCATAGGGTTGCCTCTGACTGCTTGTCCTTACGTTTATTCGCAGTCATGTAACACTAAGTTGTTTCCGTTGGCTGTGGTTGGCTTCTTTGAAGGCGAGCGCGGCTGATTACAGCGTGTGAAGTCGGACGACACAGGTGACCTTTGTTTAGTAAATGGGCTTTCCGAATGCATTTTGGGTGTCAGGATTGCAACGCGTGGACGATTTTAATTACCTGTGTTGAATCTGTTGCCAGGTGGGGGTTGCAGGTATGACTTCGGACATGGTCCATGTAGACGATGATTTCTTATAAGAGAATGGGTAAAATGAAAACAAAACAAAACATTTGCCAAGCACATTATGTAATTTGTTGCGTTATAACTGCCCTTTGAAAACTCACGCTTCCGTAATTGAACAGAAGAAGACGGGGAATTAATCAGGAAGACGTCGAACTACTCCGCTGATCTTACTTGGCTATATGCTGTCCTCGTTAATATTATGCCAATTTTCCAGCGCAGGTATTTCTTAAAATGATGACGTTGTGCATGAAGTAACCCAAGATAGCCAACAGCTGACAGAGCATAAGCAGCAAACCCGTGCTGAAAAAGAACAAGCAAATATCTGCTAATTAGTAGCATGTCAGTTGACGACGACATTTAAAAGACGTTCTTGGAAGGCTGTTATCAGAGGCCAGTTTGCTTGACACCATGTGTTCGAATTTTAAATTATGTTTCATTTTACGTGCAGTAATATGCCATCCACATTGTTTGCTGTCCTATCGGATCACCATACACAAATACACCCGCCTTCGTTTCCTGGAATCTGGCACCGCTTTAGCCGCTGGTCGCTACTTTTCAATGCTAACCAATTACTTTTGGTGTGCCCGTTGCCGTACCGTTGCATAAGCTGGTTAGTCGTTTGTGACGCTGCGTTGCTTACTAGAAAGTTAAGAGTGCCATATATTAACCGCCCTTAGATGAGTTCGTTACGTTGATCCGACTAACTGCCCCACAAGCTATTAATGCTCCCTTCCGCAATTCGTTCAATTACGTTCATTTACTTCCCTCTGTTCAATTTTAGCGCTTTAAGAACGCTAGATGCTAAACCTGCAAGCCAAAACAAACCAGCATGCTGCGACTGGATGCAAGGATCCGTGGTAAATACCTTCTCTGGTATTTTAGTTTCAGCAATCTTATTGAAAATGCCTCACGACAGCAATGGATATCGAAATCTTGTGTTGGAATGCTGGGCAGTGGCGGGCGTACATTAAGATCTGTTTTCCCATTTTTAGTATGGCACTTTAGGCAAAACACACCGTTTAGGAAACAAGTAGTAAGCAGAACTCAAAAACAACAAAGTTTATATATTATTGGAATCACGGGATAGTGTGTCTAAAGTGCAGAAACCTAACGCTTACATCACTACGTGCTTTTCTTAGTACAATGTTCGAGCTCTTCGGTTGTAAGCTCTGTGGGCGCTCCGTTTTTAAAGCACTGAACAGATTAATGGATTTTGTTAGTTTGATTGTTTTTCATAGAAAAATATATGTTCGAACCTATTCAGAATTTTTCCCTTATTGGCCTCCTAATTAAGGTTTTCTGCCATGCACAGTAGTGCATGTGCACAGTCGTATTGACACAGTTATTAATGCAAGATGAGCCTTCAGGTTCTTTTAAAAACTACGCTTTAATCCTTATTGCAGATCCCTTTGTGGAGACGTAACTACTCCTGCTTTTACCTCGATCCGGTATACATCCGACTGGTATCCTACTTGAAGCTTAAACGTACACAGCTTAGTCTTATAAATATTATTCTGGAACATCGTGCGTTAGCTATTCATTTTCTCGTTAATTGCATAGCCGAAATGAGCTAGGCGGTTCACAAGCATCCGACTCCTATATTGACCTGCAGGTTTCCCCTGCTTCTTATTTTTATTGTGTTAATGTGTTGAGTCATCTGATCCGGCCGAGCCATGTAATATGTTATAGTGCCTAAATTTATTTAATGACCCGAACGAAATTTAGTGCTCTGTTTACCGTAGAAGGTTCCGTGAGCATTTTACTTGTTTGACTCCAGAGCAGTACACGATGTTGGTAACAAGTGAAAGCTTGCTTCGTTCTGCCTTGACTGTTTCGGCTACAGGACCCATCGGTGTCCAAGTACAGTAGGTACTATCGCAACACCAGGTTCCAAGTTAGATAACCTAGAAACTTTCTTGAACTTGTAGACTTTTCCTGATCCTAAAGTGGGAAACTGACGGCCAGAGTTAAGGTTTTGAGCATTTCCATCAAATAAACGGCCGTAAGTTTGAAATTATTGTAACGCTGCACACTTACTCAAATTGATGCACACCTTGGCAAGTGCCAGAAGGCTTTCTTTGGTAAGTACCTATCAGACTGATTTGCAAGCACATTTTAAAGTAGAATTACCTGCCCATACATCTAACAAACGGAAGTAAAGTAGATGACAAAGGTCACACATCTTTACCCAAGGTTATTTAGACAAGTGCTTAGTGGTCAATTAATTTGATTACCTTTCCCAACGTTCCGCCGCTTCAGACAAGGACTTTTGCGCTTACAGAACTTGTACACCATGTTACGGAATTTTGTTTACCGGGTGCTGTGACACTTACCAAAATTTTACTAGACCAGGTGGTCTATAACGCAGCTATTGCCTCGTCGTAAAATGCCTGTCTTAACACTTTACTACAGTTCCGACGCAGCTTACAATGAACCATCTCTAATTGTTTGGGCTTTGTGTATCTTGATAACTGCAACACGCGTTCCCGGGGTAACATGAGAGAACTCACGAAAGTTGGCAGCGCAATGGTTGACGCAATTAAAATTCAACCGCTTTACTGCAAGTAGATCTTACCAATCCATTTAAATTCCAGTAACCCATAAATTCATAAATAAATTATTCGCAAAATGATGGAGGCACTCCACGACCGGCATGATCATAATGGTACAGTACTGAAGAATTGTCAACCACAATGCTTAAATATTTTAAACATGTAAACTTATTGTACGGGATGTGTAAATACAGTTAGACATAAGGATTATGTGGGGATGCAATGCAGTCGCGTGTAAGGGCAAATTAGAAGAAAATGTGTCTTTATCAGCAATCACAGTTAACCAGAAAGGTAGCTTTCTTAAACCGTTTGGAGCCAGTACAGAGAAGAAGGCAGTCGACCTACTGGCCTCGGAATCCAACTTTTGGATTTAGTTTTGCAAATGGATAGACAGAAATAATTTAAAATTTTATATGACATTAAAAATATCTTTACCGATATTCTTTAGACTACTTGAGGAGCACGGTAAGCTAATCACCTCCTGGAAGTTTAATCTCCTCTGTGTTGGGGATACATAGTGAAATGCTTTAGTCATGGTACATTGCACGCTGTAAACCACTTGGTGTAAGCATCTAAAGAACAAGTGAATGAGATCGGTCGCACGGGTATTGGTGATATGGATTGCAGCTCTTTGTCATTGATCGTTGAGTCAGTTTTGAATGTGACTATCCTCTCGGCTGTATTTAGCTATTTCCGTGGCGGGTCAGCCTAGATTCTAGCCTCTTCCTGCCTAACCATCTTACTGGTCATGGGAAGTTAGTGTTCAACCTGACCTACATTTTGCTGACAGAGTATAGCTCAACGGCTGCCATAGATCCTAAAGCTTGCCGTGACACCGGAAAGTATGGCCGGCGGTTGGCGGATTTTCCTGTGGTATGCTGGCAGTTTATTTTTGCCCCGCCAGAACCCAATCTGGGGGCGCAAGATCCCGCGTTTCTATACTGATAACCACCAACTATTTAAAAATAAATTTATTTATTTATTTTTATTTTGGATAAAAGAATTAAATGCTTGTCATTACCACAGAAACAAAGTGAGCATTTATATATCATGCTACGGAGGTAGGTGTTCGCAACATACGTGATTGGATAAATGGTAAATACTTGTCGTATAGGAAAGTCGTAAATTAATAGGCAGGTTCATTTGAGTCAGGCAGATATGTGGCGCAGAAGCACGATAAAATCGGTAAGTGTTTCCGTTAGAGAACTGCTAGGTGAAATTTGAATATTTCAGTAGATCGATCTCCATTATTCCGTATGCTCATCAACCCGGTAGAATTTTTGCCAAACACCTTTTGATGAATGGGTGAGGTTTAGTTCAAACGCAAACGTGGTCACAGGTTTCAGTCATTGGGATAAATGTCAGTGTTTATCGATGGGCTAGGAGGTAATTTTTGTGGTGAGTCATATCCGCAAAGGCGCAGGATGCTTAAGCGGACCTCTGTGGCTTTTTATTAGGGAAAGGCTTGTCAGGCATTAACTTACCACCGGAAACACTGCCGTTGACTACAATGCGCCACCGGTAACGTCCGGTTATGATAGGTTTCCAGCGCAGCTAATCGCCTTCACGGTGCATCTATTTTTCCGTTTGCGGATCGGAACGATTTTGCAGCATGCCACAGTATTAAATGGATTCGGCGGTAATGCACTGAATAGAGTTATTTGGATTGAGATGCAGAGTTTTGCAGGTGACCAAGGAACGCAGAGTAATAATGGTCAGGTATTTCAAATGCAGTATACTCATCCAAGCATCGACTGCCATTGACCCAATGAACATTGGTAAAAGCAACAGCATCATAATACTTGTCGCTGTTTGATTCACTATCCGTATACTTTGTTCTCCTTACCGAAGTGGAAATTTCCGGTCTCTGATTGAGTTTTGCCTCTCGGCTCCCCTACCAAGGTTTTTAGCTCACATTAAGGTCAGTCTCTCTCATTCGCGTCCTTGCCCATTCTATTCCATCTATGACTTCGTTCTACTACCAGATCTTGACTACTATGTACTTCGTAGTGTTCACCTCCCCGTCTATCGGACCGATGTCTCCCTAATTCCACCAGCACCAGATTTAGGCCAATTGAAACTTTCCATGTCTCATCCACACCTATACTTAACCCTAGTCTAATGTATATTGTATTTGGTACCTCATCTGGTGAACATCGCAACTCAACATTATTGTTCTGGGTACCCATATCGCCAGTGTCACCTTCCAGTCCTTGCTAGATTCCCTACGTTACCATGCCTCTCATTCTTAAACCGTTTGGACCAGTCCTGCTACTGAGGCTCCAATTGCCCATAAGTCTTCGCGCAATGCCTCTTTTCTTTTGCGACTCGACTGCCGTTGACCACGGTGCTCATTAGTAAAAAAACAGACTTATATTACTTGTCTCTCTGCCACATTGACTGTGTAGTTAGTCCACCATGCCGATATTGAAATTTCCGGTCTCTGATTGAGTTTCGCCTCACGGCTCCCATACCAAATTTTTTCAGCTCACATTAACGTTGTCTCTCTCATTCACATCCTTGCCTATTCTATGACATTTATGGCTCCGTTCTACTACTACGTACTTTGTATTGTTCACCTCCCCCGTCTATCGGACCGATGTCTCCCTTATTCCCCAGCACCAGCTTCTGGCCAATTGAATATTTTCAGTTCACATCCACTCCTATACATAACCCTACTCTAATGTGCATTATCTTCGGTAACACTTCTGGTAATTATCGCAACTCTGCAGTAATGGTCTAGGTACTTCTAGCGTCAGCGCAACATCCCAGTCCTCCAGTAAAACCCTTAGTGCCCGGCCGTGCTGTTTTTATTATTCCGTCACCCTTGAACCCTTACAGAGCTGGCACCACAACCGTTTTCTCGCCACAGCTGTTGCAAGTAGCGTTGTCTGTTCCCACTTTTGTTTTCAACACTGTACAACTATTAGTCTATGCCGAGCCTAAAATCGTGTATTGATCTTGATTTTCAATTAATCAGGCTGCTAGCAATTCAGTAACCGGCTGCATATTTGACATTTACGTTCCACCCTGTATGTCCACCTTGAGTGAAACACCTAGCATCTTTAGGCGCTGCTGCTCACACTATCCTGATATTACTGGACTTTTCAGCGCTGGCTGTACAACCGTTTTCTTTCTGCAGCCGTAGTATGCAATCCGTTCTCTTCTCGCTCCTGTGTTAACGTTGGATATTTATCAGTCCCTACCTCAGCATATGACAGCTGGCAGTTTCCATCTCATAATCAATCCGACTTCCAGTATTGCCCTTTCCTGCTGTCTAGTTGAAATGGATACTGCACTGTAGAAGTCCCTATCATTTTCCACTCTTCTAGGTCCCTTTCAGATCTGGCTTCGCAACCTTATTCTCGCTACAGCTGTAGGATATAGTCTCTTCTATTCTGGTCACAACGTTTTTTGCACTCCGTCTCGCATCGTTACCCAGCCGTTTCTCTAGCATCCGATTACTGAACAAGTTACGTTATTACTTTTATGAGTCTGTGTCCCGGCATAACAACTCCACTGGCTCTCATACATGTTAGAACGTTAAGCTGTACCACTGTTGTCCGATCGCTCAATCTACTTTTTAGTCGCATGTTTTACTATTTACTGTGTTCTTCTGATTCCCTCAACTCATTCACCGGTTAACAACGCTCGATACCGCAGGTCTTCCGCTAGGGCAACTGTTGCGTAGGCTAGGCCAATTCGGACAGCAATGGTCTCTGATATTCAACCAATATCGTGTCCCGTACCGGCATGCGAAACAACAGGTCTGATGTATAACATATTCGGCCATTCTATTGTTTTTAACCAGCACAACGCTACCAAAAGTTTGTATTTATGCAATAACATAGTTTTGTTCAGTTCCCTGGCAGTTTACTCTATCCGTTTTTCTTTTCTCCATTGCTCTAAAGCATAACATTAACTGCACAGAACATCTTTGAGGACATGCTAATGACGCTCACCTTGATACGGAATCAACACAGAACAGTCAGATCATCAGCACTTTGCAATCCTGACAAAACAAAGGAACCCAGAAAAGCAATCAAATCAGCACAAGTCATCTGAGTCATCCAACTTCAACAGCTTCAACTACTTACGGTCGACTCCGAAGGAGACAACTACACGACCATTGGAAACAAATTGGCGAAACATGACTGCAAACATCTGCGAGGATAATCTATCAGATACAACCTTGTCAATTTCATATCAACAGTCGGTTGTGTTCCAGGAATTGGTGAGCTTTCCGCTGGCAAACGTTTTCCCCACAAAAGCCACAAATGTCTGTTTAACAACACTGCGACGTGGCGGATGTGACTCGCCACTCAATAAAGTCACTGCCCCAACCACGTAATGGCAAGTTGACCGATACCACACTTCACAAATTCTGTGCATATATCGGCTCTCGTACGACTACGCCGACATATCTAATTAGTGACATGCCCCTATTCTCAACATTTTTGCAGTTCTTTTACGCTTTACTCACCTGACCCGCACTGTGTACACAACCTCATCGGACTAGTGCCTCATCAACATACTTCACATTAATGATCTGCTTCTTATCTCTACATCGCCTTATGTGAAGATAGACTTCCTAAGATCTTTGGGCCATAACGGCCCACACTACTTCCTCCACCTGTACTAATCCCGCTCCTCGTCCCGCTAACTTTGCTGTCCTGTAAAATGTTGCAACAGGCTGAGCATACCTAAAAGGCGTGTCTTGTTTTTTCGAGAATAAACTTTTAATTTATTTCCAAGCCACGGGCCTGGTGGTTGAGGAGGCAGGTCCAAGAGGAATGATCATTGCACGTTATTAGAACGCTTGAGTAGGGATAAAGCTTTTTTGAGATGTTAAAGAGGTAAAAACACTTTAATTTCAAGTGTTGAAGCTAGCAGAAAACACAGGCCAAGGATCTTTCGGTGGTCTTTGGAATGGCCAAGAGCAACGCACTAGTAAAGAGCACAGCCGGTATTCATCTGAAAATCGTGAGTTCATAGCAACTCACGATGGCGATGTGGGTAAGATTACCAAAGCTTAGTTTACGCCTAGGAGCTGAAAGTTGTGATATCGCAAGCTAATTAATCCACAGCCGAGATGGACGAAGCGTAACGGCATGGTATGGCAAGTAAGTAGGAATCCTGCAAGTAGATAAAGCCCTATTTTGTGAGATGCTGTTCTAGAGACGTGAGGTATTGAAAACAAATTGTTCAAACCAGTAGAAGGTATGGTACGGCGTGTCCACCGTATCCTTCAGAATACATGTATGGACAAAAGCGGTAGTACAGATCATAATAGATGAACATTCAATGAGCATAAGATTGTTGGCAGACCAAACCTGCAAGGTGGGTAATGTGTACATAGGATAATGACGCCAAATAGCTGGAGATTATTCTAGTTGGAGTAATCTACGGGTGAGGTGGACTGAGCATAACGCCATGGCGTCGCAACCAAGTGGAACGATTGCGAGACGGTCATGCGCTGGTGAGACGTCCCGATTGTGATAAGGGCTAAAGCCGCATTGTTCAGACCGCAGAAAGATACAGATGGAGGGTAAAAATATTGCTGTCTTGTTGGTCCTAACTTACTATCTATGTCTTGCGAAGTACGAGGATTTTTTTCAAGGTCTCTACCGAGAAATGGCGATCAAGATAAGAGTGCAAAAGCTTCTGTGTACGCCTGGTAGAGAAAAAGGGAAGAAAATGTCAGAGTAAGGAAAGCTTCTTAACGGAAAGTAGGAAGTGATGAGAGCTGACGACCTGGGGCCTTATCTAGTCCCTTACTTCGTTTCGTGTGCAAATCTAAACTATGTATTCATGTGTATGTGTGCGCCTTCTTAAAATAGCCTTACGAAGAAATATATGCGTATACAGAACCTACGTATCCGCATAGGTGGAACCGTACAGCAAAGAAAACAGATGCAGTACGCGGGCGAGGAAAGAACCAGTTTTCAGAAGCCGTGCGTTAATTGAAGGGGAAAATGCAGCAGCTGCAGCACAGGTATGGTTGCTGAAAAGGTGTGCTAAGAACCAGGCTTTGTAGCATGAAATGGCCCAACGGGAATCCGATGGTTTAAGTAGAGCACTTATAGGTGAAGCTACACGGTGACAACCGTCGGTAACGTTGACGCGGGTGGCTGCGGTATAAGATTTGGTTTAGTTTCGTAGTAGATGAATCCTCGCGGTAGAGAGCCTAAGAGAAAAAGACCGCCGCTCAATAAGTTATAGTGAAATCCGCAGGGTGTAGGACTAGTTAATACTAGTCCGAGACGGTGCGCGGAATTAAGCGCGGATATCAGAAGGCAATTGGAGTCGGACACAGCGGACTGTATTCGATGGGGCTACAACAAGAAACGGACGGATGAAGCGAGGCAAGAGCGTACACGTGAGCGCGGGGACTTACAAGGCAGTTGTGTGTCGAGCCGGTTGTAAGATTAAAACAAGAAGGAGTAATGTACAATCGGTCAACAAGTAAATTGTACACGAAAGATAAGAGTTATCTTTTTGGGCGCTACAGAGCTCCCCCCATAGAAGGCTGAACATAGAAAGCCTTCGAAATCGAAAAGGAATGTTGAAACCAGGTTCGTAAGGCGAAATCGTGCCGAGTAAAAATGGGCGTGCGTTCGTGTAAATGGGGGTTCGTCGGAAGTCGGAGTCCGCTGTGCCGTTTATGATTTGTTATTTATTGAATGCAGGGCAGGGTGCATTTCGGCGAGCCGTTGGAGCGGGCTTGTCGGACTACAAAAAACTGGCTAGCCCAGAAAAAGGCCGACAGGACCTCAACCTCCGCTGCTGCCAAACGGTGCGCTTGGGAGTGGTCTCTCCTCCCGCCGCACCCCGCCCCGCGCCAAAACGACCCTCGTCCCACGAAGAAAACGACCATGGTCCCACGGAGAAGCGACCCTCGTCCCGCGGAGAAGCGATCCTCGTCCCGCGAAGAAGCGATCCTCGTCCCGCGGAGAAGTGACCCTCGTCTCGCGGAGAAGCGATCCTCGTCCCGCGGAGAAGCGACCAGTGTTCGCGTCAGGGTCCTCGAAAACATTCCTCGTGTGGGCCAGTCGATCGAAGGGGAGGGTTGGGGCATGTAAAGACGAGAAAATAGAAAAACACGCGCAGAAAACGCCAAAAGGAACAAACGAATGAGCTGCGTGTTTAAATATTTTTTGGTTTTTGAATATTTTTTCGAAAAAGGTTTTTCGGAGGTTTTTGATATTTTTGTTTGTTTTCAAAACGTTAATCGACCAAAAATGAGGCAAATATATACAATATCTACAAAGTTAAAAGTATTTACACTGTACATAGTCGGAGAAGCGAACGGGCTTACGTACCTCCCGACCACGGCGATTGGTCGTGGGAGGCGGCGGACTAGGTTCGGGTGATGTCGGGACTGCTGAAGCTTGCAGACCGTGATCGTGGTCTGGTTGGACTTCACTAGCATGCGGAAAATTGGTACGGTGAGTTGTGACGTCGCACGAGGCACTACTAGACGAAGTAGGCGAGGTAGTTTCTTCCATAAAGGCGGGTTTCAGACGGTCGATGGTGACGACTTCGTGTCGACCACCGCGGTCAATAGTGTACGCCTTACTCGCACGATGCAGCACCTTGAAGGGTCCTATGTACGGCGACTGAAGAGGCTGTCGAACACCGTCTGCGCGAAGAAGGACGTGTGAACACGTAGACAGCTTCTCGGGCACGTACACTGGTGTCTTCTGCGATCGAGGAGCGGGTGGACGTAGCTCACGCATCTGGTGAGCCAATCGGTCAGTGTAACTTCCGTAGTCAAAAGTGGAAGTACATGGGGCTGGTGCTACCAGTTGTCCGGGCAACCGCAGCGTGCAACCGTAGACTAGCTGCGCTGGTGTGGCGTCGAAATCGGTTTTAACCGTGTTTCTTAAGCCTAGAAGAACGAGGGGAAGCGTTTCAGACCATGAAGGATCTGCGTGCGCACGTAGCGCTGCCTTCAACTGGCGGTGAAAACGCTCCACCATGCCGTTAGCGGCCGGATGATACGCCGTCGTCTGGACGTGGCGACAGCCTAAATCCTTAAGCAACATGGCAAATGTCGACGAGAAATGTGACCCTCGATCGGTGGTCACGATGGCGGGACAGCCGTATTGTGCTACCCAGCGCTCCAGAAAAGCTTTCGCTACTGTTTCCGAGGAGCAATTTGGGATGGGGACGGCCTCAGGCCATCTAGTAAATCGATCGATGCAGGTCAGTAGATATACCGAGCCTTTGGAAGGCGGCAGAGGACCTACGAGGTCGACGTGCACGTGATGAAAACGTGCGTCTGGCGTCGGAAAAGTGCCTAATGGGCTTCTCGTGTGCTTGTGCACCTTCGCGCGTTGACACGGAAGGCAAGCAGCTGCCCAGGTACGGACGTCCCGATTAACATTGCGCCAAACGAATCGTGCGGTTACGAGTTTAACCGATGCACGAACGCCTGGATGAGACAAGCCGTGCAACGCGTCGAACACGGTCTGCCGAAACTCACGTGGGACGACTGGGCGCGGCGTGCCCAGAGATAAATCGCAGAGTATCGTTCCGTCTGATGATGTCAGCGGAACGGGTCGTATGTCCAATGAGGGAGACCTGCGTAGTAGATCAACCTCAGGATCGTTGAGTTGCGCTGTGGCCATGGCTGCCAAGTCGATAGCAGTGCCGGCGTCAGCGGAGATAGCTTGAATGCGGGAAAGTGCATCGGCGACGGCGTTGTGCACACCTGAGACATGCCGTATATCGGTCGTAAACTGAGCGATATAGTCAAGGTGGCGCGACTCTCTAGGAGAGTATCGGTCGGTAGTCGAGCCGAGCACGTAAGTCAGGGGTTTGTGGTCAGTGAAGACGACAAAGGAGCGGCCTTCTAGGACGTGTCGAAAGTGACGTATCGCTAGATATACGGCAAGTAGTTCTCTACCGAACGTGCTGTAGCGAGATTCGGTAGGTTGTAGGCGTTTGGAGAAAAACGCTAAGGGCTGCCACGTGTCGGCTACGCGTTGCTGCAAAACAGCGCCGACTGCGACGTCCGAGGCGTCAGTACTAAGGGACAGTGGGGCGGTCGGATCGTGATGCGCTATGGAAGCTATGTTGGCGATAGCCTCTTTCAGCGACTTAAAAGCAGCGCGTGCTGCGGTAGGAAATTCGAACGTCTTGAGTTTCCCTCGGAGAAGGTCCGTGAGGGGTTGCATCAGAGAGGCGCAGTTGGGTATAAATCGACGGTAAAAGTTGACCAGGCCATCAAAACGCCTGAGCTGTTTGAAAGAATGAGGCTCGGGGTAGTCGATAATGGCTTGAATTTTATCCTGCAGTGGCACGACGCCTGCAGAAGAGATACGATGGCCCAGGAAATTAACTGAATCGACACCAAACGAACACTTTTCTGCGTTGATCGTCACCCCGTGTTGAGATAAACGATCAAAAAGTGTTCGTACGTGGCGTATGTGCTCTTCTCGTGAAGAGCTTGCGATTAAAATGTCGTCAAGATACGCGTAAGCGAAGTCTAAACCGCGACAAACTTGGTCGATGAAACGCTGAAAAGTTTGCGCGGCGTTCTTTAGGCCAAATGGCATGCGCAGAAACTCGAACAAACCAAATGGAGTCGTCACGGCAGTTTTAGCGATGTCCGCCTCGGCTACCGGAATTTGGTTGTATGCGCGTACCAAGTCGATTTTGCTGAAGATATTTTTACCCGCCAGACTGGCGGTGAGATCCACTATGTGTGGGATCGGATAGCGATCAGGCGTGGTTACCGTATTCAAGGATCGATAGTCGCCGCAAGGACGCCAGTCCCCCACAACCTTCTTCGGGACCATGTGCAGAGGCGACGCCCATGGGCTGTTGGACGGTCTGACGATACCAAGTTGAAGCATGTGGTCAAATTCGGCTCGTGCTGCCCGTAGTTTGTCTGGAGCAAGCCGTCTTGGCCGTGCGCTAACTGGTTGACCGCGCGTAACTATGTGGTGAGCGACCTCTGTCGTGACTGGTGGAAGCTCTGCAGCCGGTCGAACCAGTCGCGGGTATTCGGAGAGGAGGCTCAAGTAGTCGGACGGTGCGTCTGCGATCCGAAATACAGGGCTGATTATCGGGGCATCTGAAAGGACACCATCAACACCTAGTTTCGTACGATCGTCTAAAAGTCTGTGGCGACCAGCATCAACAAGCAACCCAAAATGTCGGAGGAAGTCGATACCGATAATTGCGAAGGGTACAGACGCAACCATGAAGACCCACTGAAAATCTCGGCGAAGATTGAGGTCTAGGTTCATCATGCGCTGACCGAATGAAGCTATCGGAGAACCGTTGGCCGCACGCAAATTGTACGTAGGCTTCGAGTGCTTGTCGCTAGCGGTCGCTGGGATGACGCTGACTTCCGCTCCCGTGTCGATGAGGAACGTGATGGAAGAACGTCGATCCTTAACGTAAAACAGTCGGTTTGCTTGGTTATTGAATGATACGTTTGTAGTGCTAGTATGCGGGCTATTCGTTTTCCCTGGGTCGTGCCTAATGCAGGGAGCCCGACAACGTCTAGCTCTTCCACCGTATTGGCGGTGATACCAACATACTTCTTCGACGGGTTTGACATTATCTGACTGAGAACTTGTAAGGAAAATGTTGCGCTTTCGTGCCGAACGTGACGTACTCGGTGCAGGCACAGACGAGCCGCAATGAACGGTAGCCAAAACGTGGTCAGCATTTGACCGTGGCACACGCTGCTTCGAAGCCTTCATTGCTGCTATCCTGCTGCGAAGTAGCGCAATTTCCTCGTCTTTAGAGTCAGATCGGTCTAGCGACTGGGAACAAACATGGGATTCGGTTTTCATCGGTGAGAATACGTCACCGGAGTTACTGGTCGCCTGCTGCGGAAAACGTTCGAACGCAGCGTCTGCCTTGGTAGCTAAGTCTTTCAGGGATGCATCTATAAACATGGACAGCATTACCGGCAATGGCTCTGGGAGACGTGCAAACCACAGCTCCTTTATCCCTTCTTCGCTCAAGAATAAGGGACCAGCGATGCGCTGAAGTTCGCGGAGCAATGCCGACGGCTTGCGATCTCCAAGCTTGAGACCATTGAGCTGCTCAAATCGTGTTCGTGCGCTGGGTCGTAACTCTTTCAAAATCGCTTGCTTCATCGTTTCATACTTTGCCTCATTCGATGGGCAGAGTAGAATGTCCTCAATCAGCGTCACTACCGACGGAGGAAGGCGTGGGACGAGCTGATTGTACCTTGGACGGTCCGCCGTTATGCCCTTATTTTCTAGTTCGATCTCGAATATCTTAAACCAAACTTCTGGACTGTGTTCCATGAAACTTGGAACAGCCAAAGTAAGCATGGTTACGCTGTGAAACGACTCAGATGCCACTCTCGAAATGTGAGTCGAAAGATAAAGAACGAACAAAATACGATAAAAGTACTAAAATTACGCAAGAAACAAATGAATATAGGTATATAATCGAGAAAAAGGAACGAACTCACCAAAAAATACAAACGAGAAAAAAGTTGAATTCGCGCGTGCGAATCGGGGTCACCAATTTGTAGGACTAGTTAATACTAGTCCGAGACGATGCGCGGAATTAAGCGCGGATATCAGAAGGCAATTGGAGTCGGACACAGCGGACTGTATTCGATGGGCTACAACAAGAAACGGACGGATGAAGCGAGGCAAGAGCGTACACGTGAGCGCGGGGACTTACAAGGCAGTTGTGTGTCGAGCCGGTTGTAAGATTAAAACAAGAAGGAGTAATGTACAATCGGTCAACAAGTAAATTGTACACGAAAGATAAGAGTTATCTTTTTGGGCGCTACACACGTCG
>OX104068.1:97796414-97813975 GCA_944474145.2 Dicrocoelium dendriticum | reverse complement strand
GTCTGCATTAAGCACCCAAGATCTTCTTGTACAAGCACGCCAAGATCGCACTCATGAGAGGTCCGCGGTAGAATGTCAGGTCCTAAGCGGTAGTTATACGCACTCTGATGGCGTATGCTCAAGATTTTGCACTTTGTGGTGTTGAACTGTAGCATGTTCTCGTTTGACCACTTGTATGCTCTGTCCAAATCATCCTGCAAGGCTGTGTGATCCTCTCCTGAAGCTATGGCACGCCATATCTTTAGGTCATCTGCAAACAGCAGAAAGTTGGAAGATAGTGCAGCTGCAAGATCATTTATGAAAACAATGAACAAGCGAGGCCCGAGTACCGAGCCCTGAGGTACGCCACACTGAACTTCGATTGGTTCCGACAGGGTATTTCGGACTCTCACATTCAGGTGACGTTGAACGAGAAATTCGCCTATCCATCCTAGAATAGGATTGCCGATACCACAATGCTGCAGCTTGTTCAGTAAAATCCGATGGTCCAGTCGGTCGAATGCCTTAGAGAAGTCCAAGTAGGCTACATCCACTCCGACTTCGGCGTCCACAGACTCTGTCCAGTTTGAACGAGCAATCAGCAAATTAGTTGTGCAGGACCTGCCTTGGCGAAATCCGTGCTGCTCCGGAACGAGGATGTTGTTTTTCTCCAGGTACTCCATGAGGGCCTCGGCTACAATGGACTCCATGATCTTGGAGATTACCGGAAGAAGGGTAATCGGACGATAATTAGTTGGATCTGCACGGCTACCATTTTTGTGGATTGGAGTGATGATCCCGTGCTTCCACATCGTTGGGACGTGCATCTCGTTAAGGCATCGCTGAAAGAGTGTCGCCAAAGGTTCAGCTAAGCTCGTGGCGGAAACTTTCAGCGCTTTCGGCCGAATGCCGTCCGCACCCGGGGAGCTAAATTCGCGCAACGACATCAACCGCTTCAATACAGCTGCAGTTGTGAAGGAAATGTGGTTAAGGCCTGATGGCGGAATAAGTTGCCTAGATATGGTGCAGGATGTTTGCACACACTGGAAAGTGCGGCCGAAGTGTTGTCCTAGGACGTTCGCCGCATCCTGTGCCGTATGTGCTAATCCGAAAGCTGTGCGCAGAGCCGGAATTCCGCGCTTAACGCGGCGAAGCTTATTTATGTGTCTGTATAGTAGCTTTGGGTTAACGCAGAACTTTGACACAAGATCTTGTTGGCTCTTTACCTTATCCTCCCTGACGAGTGTGACACAGTGGTTTCTTTGTGTAATATAGGTGTTCCAAGTATCAACGCTCGGAGAGGCTATATGGGCGCGCCATGCCAGATCCCTCAATCCCATGCATTTCCGGGTCCTGCTTCTGAGAAACGACTTCGCCTTGTCGGGTCGGGGGATTTTGGCTTTAGATGCCAACGCTACGAGCGTGTTGAATTTGTTGACAAATTTTCAGCATGTCACTTCTGGGGACCACTCAGTTAAGAAGGACCAGCTCGTAGCACTAATGAATTCTGCCAGGTTATCGTAGTTGGTTACGACGTACGATTCCACGTTGCTTTCATTAGGATAGTCTGCATAACACAAGTATTGGAACAAAAGTGTCGCATGATCGCTGCGGCCCAAGGGAGTGGATGTGGTTACTACGTCAATCATCAGTTCCTCATTGGTGAAAACGAGGTCCAAGATGGCCGGTTGGTTTCCTGTCCTGAATCGCGTTGGGGAGGTGACATGGTTGCTCAGCGGTGATCCTGCAATTAGCTCTTGTAGATCGGCTTTGAATGGTTTACTCATGGTGGCTGCGGTTTCTAGGCCGTGGAGGTTGAAGTCCCCTACCAGCAAAACATGACTGTATGACCGTTCCAGTAAATTCTTCAAAGCAAAAGACAGGGTCTTGTCCATTTCTAAAGTGGACACTGGTGGACGATATACGATGGCCAAGAAGCATTTATCGCCGTGCTTTATGTGTAGGCAGCACCATAAGCAGCCTACGGTTTGAATCCCAGGGTCGATCATGAGCTCGATGAGAAGGTCTGAACGGCAGTAGAAAATTACACCGCCGCCCTTGGTGGATCGATCCTTACGCAGTAGTGACATGCCAGGTAGTTCGATCTCAGCGTCCCTAATCATGTCGCTCAGCCACCTCGGTTATCATGATGAGGTTCCAACACATTGAGCTATGACGAGATCGAAGTTCTGCCAATTTGCTAAGAAGCCCTTGGGCGTTTGTATAAAGGCAATTGAGAACTACGGATGTTAGAAGCGTGTTTGAACATACGTTGGTTTTCCGAGAATTTTACGCCGACCCATGTGGGTCCGGCTGAGGGACGTTTTTTGATGTGTCTCTTGCAAAGCTAACCCGGGGACGTTACGGTGGGAAGCCTACAGCGCCCTGAGTCGATCTGCAGCAGACTGTCTTTCCTTCTTCATCGAACTGCTGGGGGCGTCTCATTGCTGTTCCGGTACGGAAATGCAGACAGCGGGGATCGCGACTACTTCTTGCTGGTTTCGTGTTCCCTTATCCATTGGTGGCCTGGTTCCAACCGCCTTCAGACCTATTTCTGATGGCAATTTGGTGCGGAACTTGTGCCAGATATTACGCTGGAAATGTTTGTACTTATGCAGAAGGCATGGTCTAATGGGTAAAATACTTTCATGTGCATGAGGATGAAGAGCAAGGTTCCGGTAAGCAATTCATGTGGTACTAGCTAACGGCGATAGAATTTTAACCTGATAACAGAAAATGGGTATGTAGTCACGATCGGTTGTTATCGGAAATCAAAAGATACAGTGACGAGGTGGCCATATTTATATATACTCCACGGGACGAGAATTATCTCAGACACGTATTGACTATTATGTACATGGGTATATGAAGATAGGAAGCTAAGCATACCAGAAGCAGGCTAGGATTAAATGGATATGAACGGAAGAATAAGTGTTGAGGGCAAGACGATCGGGTGATGACGATAAAGGACCGCGTTTCAGTGGCCAATTGCTTGTTAGGTTAACCATTCTAGTTGCTAATGAATAACTACAGTGTCAAAGGATAGGTCAACAACCTAGCTGAGCTGTGATCAAAATATACCAAGAGAATAAACGCTGTAGGGAAGGATTGCTCGTCAGTGAGCTCCAGGTATACGCAGAGTTAGATAGAGCATACAGCGACCAGCTGCTGCTAAGCAGAGATAGTGTCTCTAGAAAAGAATGTATCAGTGGCTGGTGTAGCCAAATCGTTAAGTTGTTTGACCACCACTGCATACCTATGGTTTCGATGAATAAATCAACGGGCAAGCGAAGATTAGAGAGACAGACATTCGTGAAAAGTGTAGGCTGGTGGGAAAAGGGTTGGCTCCTTCTAAGCTACCTGGAGCCAACAACGACTAGCTGCTGCTACGAAGAGTTGACACGAGTAAGAAGAACGAGGGAGAAGGGAGCGCTAGGAGATAGAAGAGTGGCCAGCAATAGAATTTGAAGTAAACGTTCAGTTACTAGTGGATCCTACGGTGGCACAGGATTGGTCAACAAACCATTTGCGCTTTGTTGCAAACAATCCACGAGACTAACCTTTTTAGAGAGGTGACCCCTATCGAGCTCCGGGTATCCGCTGCAATGCAGAGACCAAAGCGCGTCCGCCGTGTTTCAATATGTCAGACCGGCTCTCTTCGGCCCAGCACACCTGCCGTTTCGCAGCTTAGCATACCCTATCTGCTTCTCCTTCACTGTCGGCGTGTCCGATAGAATCAACTTTACATCGTGCGACTTCAAGATGTACAATTTAAGCCAGCAGATATTTGAACGTTTGTTAAATGTTCAACTAGATAAATAACGCTGTATTTCTAGATTGTGCTAGTAGTTGTGTCCTCATGGGGTCAGATCATACTGCACAGTTACCACATTCCCTTTCATGGGTAATAATGATGTAAACTGCAAGTACTGCTTCAGCACGAGTTCTGTACCGACACTGTAAGAACAGTTTCAACGATATTTCTGCCTGCTCCATTAGCGTTTATCTATACACTTCGGTCCGATAAATGGCGTGTTAGTGGAAGGAGAGTAGAAAAGCGATGGCATCAGAAATGTCACTAAAGCGATTTGTAGTGGTTTCTAGCAAAATTAAATGAAAGGAATTTACAATAAATTTTCTCTGAAAGCAGACGACCATTCTGCGTAATTAGCTGGAAATCACAAATGTAGCATATAACGAATATACTAGATTAACGGATAACCTCGAGCGCCCAACTCAATGGGCTTCAGTTGCTGCCAAAAGTAAAAATAGTTCTGTAGAAACAATAATGCTAAAAATATATACTGGATACCTTAGACAGAACACGGCTTGATCGCTGTACACGATATGGGCAACACTATAGCGTTTCTTGATATATATCCTGAGTGCTGGTGCGTTGCTAATACCGTAGCCAAACATCTTGCTACTAATGCTATATAACTTTTCATGCACATGCGGTTAAATTAAGAAAAATCATAAAATGTGGCTCATCGCTATAACATCTCAATTGGGCTATGTATCTGCAAATGAACAATATAGTGCCAAAACAGCAGTACTTACGATATACTACGCAGTGGTCTCAAAACACGCTGTCCAAGCGTCCGTAAAATCCTGGAAGTATAGGTAAACTTAATACAGGAAACTCTCGTAAGGCACTTTAGTATGTTTTGCCGACGCGAAATTAAGTGACTCGCTGTAATTAGACTACGTTCAAGTGGTTTACGTGTATCCTTTTTAGAGACTAGTTGGGCGAAGCGACCACTGTTTAAGTAAAATCTCCAAAATTGTTTGGCCTGAAGTGGTTGTGAATGTTGTCACGAGACTACATGACTCTGGACTACATGGATAAGCCAGGACAGTTCAGTGTCCATTTGCCTCAAATGAGCCTGTTAACCCCCTCAATTTATTGAACAAACCCCACTAGGGTTAGCAATGTTAGCTTACTCTATGCACCCTTATACATTGCCGTTACTGCCAAAAGATACATACGTCTATCTTCAAGGATAAAGGATTGAGCATTCGAAAACATTGCAAATTGCTTCCATAAGTGTCATTCGCTTAAGCCTGCATTGGTAGGGCTCAAGGGCCTTGGTTTCTTTGGTTAAAGTTACCCAGGCGTGAAGCATTATTTGCCCTATGTGCTGGGACGCTTTACTGTGCAACTGGTTGCTCTTTGTGAACTTTCGCTCCAACGTTGGAGGTTCAGTATTGATTATATGGGTGCAACTCAAAGCTTCAATATCACACGTGTTTTCACGCCTATGCATGTTCTGGTGAGAGCTATTCTAGTTCACCAGGCAGCATAAATGAATAATAACATAAGTCAGGAATAGTAAAGTACGTAAGAAATGGGAGTTGGTTTTCCACCGACTACCCATGACGCTGGGTTGGCAGTGGAGTCAGCTTAAAGATAAATTTTAAACTGATGTCCAAGGTAAGGCAAGAAGTGTTATGTAATATCCTGAGTTCCAGTCCGCTGGTGTGACAGCGGTCTCTGTAGAATGGCTAGCTGTCCTGCCATTGTCAGAAAACATGAAATAATAAAGGTTGGCGTGGCATAAACAGTGCTCTAAAATGGATCTGGTTTATCATACCGCCAGTCTACTAGAGTTTCCAATAATGATTGGCGAATGTACGACTTAGATAAAATTGTGATATGAGGCCAAGGGAAGATAAATTGTAGTGAAAAATGTGTGGCTTAGGAGACCGTGACCCAATTGACGGTGCGCATAGCCTTATATTTGATCCAGCCACCGTATCAAACTAGCAATGTCCATTCATTAGACTTCTACATACAAACTGTGCAACCGCATTTACTATGGAGAACACTTTGACGGCGCAACAAACGTTCCGAGTTTTTAATGGACACCGATTGAACCGGGAGCTTTCTTTAGCTCCTGTCCTCATGGCTTACTACATGGAGAAATCACGCTAAACTTGAATAGTGACACAACGGTCATGACTGATATTTCCGAGCCCCAGCGTTATCATGCTTCTGGCTCGGCAAAATACCTGACAAAAT
Source organism: Dicrocoelium dendriticum (assembly GCA_944474145.2). Lineage (NCBI taxonomy): Eukaryota > Metazoa > Platyhelminthes > Trematoda > Plagiorchiida > Dicrocoeliidae > Dicrocoelium > Dicrocoelium dendriticum. The sequence goes on along the minus strand of OX104068.1, from coordinate 97,807,974 downwards.
GCACACTCGTATGAACTACAACAATTCGGCTATACCTTTCCTTAAAACGAAATATTTCGTATTCCCTTGCAGCTATGTTTCATGCATATTTGCTCGCCCCCTCACAGATGTGCCTCGTTTTGCCGAGAATATGCCATTTAGGTATTTAGTTATGCTTCCAACAACGGCGCCATCGCGATACTAACGTCCACTACGAGGTAACGGGCTAGTAGGGTACCCCAATATGTGGAAACAGGGCCTATGTAAGCAAATAAGTGTAGGGTTTAAGGGGTAATTTGGGTTAAAGAACACCGATGGGTTTAGTTGGACTCTAATAAGGACAGGTAAGTGATCTACTCTACGGACTTTAAGCATATTGGTGAACATAACCGAGTTTCAGCTGCGGAAAGTAGTGCAAATAGGAGTACACCAAATTTGGTCCATTTAGGCGGAGCCACAGGACAAACTATTCAAGGAGTAGCGATACGTTTATATCTGGAAATACGTAAATGGTGGCGAATTTATTGTTTAGGTATACAGTCCATCAACTTAATGGCTTTGCCATCGCGTTCAGGCAAATTTATAGCAAAACCGAATACTATAATTTAAAAAAGTGCGAGTCATAAATAGGTCAAAAAGTGAGGCAGGATTTAGGAAATACAGTGGCGGACAAAGATCTGTGGCTCAACGATAAGGATAAATAAACAGAAGACGGAGAAAAATAATGGAGAGCTAACTAAAGGTGACCGTTCAAATGGGGCATGAGAGAATACGGAACTAAGGGTCGCTCTTCAAGCTACTTCTTGCGTAGATGTACGACCGTGCAGTTTAAAACCTACCGCTGCTTACTTCTCATGGATCACAGTTGATCTCAGTTGCTAGTCTGGTGTTGAAATACGGGCATGAAACGTAAGTAAGCTTTACAGTTTAAGGTCCATATTGCTGTGCAGTACTCCTTATAGCAAAGTGAAGATGGGTTAAATATGTGATCGCTGACCAATGAACCGCTATCAGCGGAAAGGACACATTCACCGGACATGCGGACTCCCCCTCTGTTCAACAGTGGTATGCCAAGTATCGCCCTGGCAGTCCCTGCTGCCGCAGTCACCTGAAGTAAGCAAAGGATAAGAAGAGAAATCGAAGGTACAGAATAGGGAAGTACACTTAAATACGAAAATATTACCAATACGTGAAGAAAAGTGAACTATTTAATTAGTCTCCTATTGTACCGATATTTTTAGCCCCGGAATTTTAATGTGAAACCCATTATTAATATAATGAAAATAGTAACACTTAAGGTTTGTGAGCTTCATAGCAGTGGATACATCATAGCAGATATAATAAAGTGGCTTCTTTAACAGCGAATATTTTGTAAAAGCATAGGAAGCTTATGCAGCATTATTGTACCTATGAATTATCGTTTTATCCATACATATGTACAGCAAGCCCGCCCACAGACGCGTGCTTTTGGCCACTCGCGGAGAAGCAAAAGGAGATAAAGAGTAACCCCCTTATATGTCCATGAATATTGTTAACTAATGCTCTAAATATTTATCGGCGCTGTTTATCGCGTTAAATCCCTCTTGTTAACCGTACTTTCGGTCAGCACAAGTGACTTTAGCGCGCCATTGGTGACGAATAATTCGTCACTGTGGTAGTACGTACTTACCAGTCTGTGCTGGAGTACCGCCTAACGTTGACGGAAAATATATCCCTTCAGCGCAACCAGCGAAAGCGTGTGCCGTCGTGTGAGTGTTGTAACTCCCTAAATGACCAGACGTTTGGCCCTCAGCAGTGCAAATGTAAACCTTATGGACGATCTTTTGGTCACGCAGTATGCTTTCCAACGCCCCTTGAACTTCAGCAACGAAAATTTCATGGTAAAAATATAGTAAACATGAAGCGGAAAGCCACATATTAATTATAATTACGCAATGCAGCAGCCGCAAACCCAAACCCTAAATTGATTTTGAATTACCAATCCTCGTCCAAACGAAACAGTTAGGAGGACTTTCAGCCAACAGTATGCATTATCTGACGCTACCAGAGCCTTATCGTGAGTGCGCCACTGTCGGAGCCTGTGTACTACAAGCACAACCCCCGGAATCAAATGATACTACAACGCATTTGGGTCCTAGTACATCGACACCAATTGTGTCACTGTTGGAGCCTATATACAACGACCACGAGACTTCAAGCGGTGGGCTATTACAACTTACTTGTGTCCTATTACATCGGCACCAAATATGCCGCTGATGGATCCTATATACAGCAAGCACGAGACTTCGAACCGTAAGCTATTACATCCCAACTGGGTGCTATTACGTTGACACAAAATGTGTTACTGTTAAAGCCTTTATACAACGATCACGTGACTTCGAGCGGTGTGCTATCACAACCCACTTGTGTCCTATTACATCGGCACAAAATATGCCGCTGAAGGAGCCTATATACAACGACCGCGAGACTTCCAGCCGTATGCTGTTACAACCAAACTGGGTGCTATTACGTGGACAACAAATGTGCCACTAATGGAGCCTATATACAAGGGCCACGAGACTTCGAGCCGTCGGCTATTACAACCCAACCGAGTGCGATTACGTTGACACCAAATGTGCCGCTGTTGAGGCCTATATACAAAGATAACGAGACTTCGAGCGGTGCGCTATTACAACCCACCTGGGCCCTATTACACTGGCAGCAAACGTGCCGCTAGCCCAGTTTATTTTTTAAAATGCTGTAATCCCAAATGAGCGCAGAAACCGGTATAAAAACTGCATTGTATTTAACAAAAGGCAGTAAGAGAATGTTCAGCGTTGTTCACTATATTCCTGCCATAGACGCGCATGTCCCATGCAAGGTATCATTACACAAAATCGTGTTCATCGGCTAAAACGTAATAGTAGTGCGAACATATAGTCTACTGTCGGGTAATTGAGAGCTTTTATCTGAACAAGTTTTTTCCTTTGCGGTTTCTTTACTGGGCCGGCATCTATGTCGACGCTACAATGCAGTGAAAATGGGAGGTTAAATTGCCCCGAATAGCCTGCTTTGGCACTCGATCCTGCACAATACTTCTGTTTGAGGGGCACTCCACGGCTCACTTTCGACAAGCTGTCGATGAACGGTACGGAAAGTTGCTTTCTTACTGGTAGTACAGCATTGTACTGCCATCATGGACACAGATACCGTTTGTGAAGCGTTGACACAAATTGTACAATGGACACCTGATTTCACACGCAAACACTTTCGATGGCGAACTGCGTCCATCACAACAGGCTTGCTGCATGTGAAACACAAATCTGTGGGCGCAATAATCTTCGGCCAACGCTGTTGTTTTCTGCACGTTGAAAGTCTGATGAATCACCAATTACTTCGTTAGTCATTCGCCATAGCTCTTGATACAGTTCCGAAAATCCGGATGAATTAACCTCTTCAGCACTTCTCAGACGATGTACAAGATGTGCAATTTTAGACTTGGATGGTTGCGTACCGGGGACTTTCAACGTCCGCAACGGCATGGACTCTGTAGGTAGATTGCAGTCCGCCAGCCAGCGGATGCAAGTAGGTATTTGATCTGTAAATAGATGCACATATCAGAAGCGGCTTACTTGTCGGGTACGCGTGCTGCTTGTATGCCGTCATTAAATGCACACACGGAAGCCACATGATTTCATAAATAGGACAGGTACATGTTCCCAAGGAGCAATCGATGATGATGCGGTTTCCCTGGTGCGATATCTCAAACTATGGAAGCGTCAGAAATTTTTATTCACATACCACTCCATCTCCAAGGTCCGAGTAAACTGCTTGTGAGATGGGTTGTGCTAAATGGCGCATCACTAAGTTGGATACGGACGTAGTTAAGAGGCAAACTACGAGATGAACATATGCGCTGCCTTCTAGTAGCTGACGCCCGTCACAGAAAAACGTGGCAGGCATCTGGCTCTTTCAGGAGAACTTCCGAATGCGCCTAGACTTTGCGAACGGCTGCAACAAGGCCATCCGATGCATGGGTAAATTCTTCAATCGCAAGTTGGCATTCTCAACTCGGCTGTTCGTTGTATTGCCAAAATGCACTAGTCAAGCTTGGGCGTGTTTCGCCCACGAGCGTTTTATGTACAACCAGTACAGCGCAAGGTAACGCACAAAGTGGGGGTCTGTACTTTGAAGGAGCTTCAAATCTTGTTGAAATTTAAAATAGGAATATGACATATAGAAAAAGATTATACTCCGTCTCCGTGTCAGAAGTTGCCACGCGATGAAACAGATAACGGGACCGGTTAATGTTTGTATACAGATTGTAAACAAGATTTATCACTTACATGCTTCCTGCTGGCCTGGCGGATGTGGAAGTAACACAACAATACGTCACCTTGGAAAACCGCTCGCCCCGCACGTATTTGAGCGGCTATTTTGTCCAACGTTATTGCGCGGATGGGAATATCATGACCCATGATATCCCGAAATGCTCCCAACAACGTAAGCAACGATGCGTAATCTTCCCGACGCAGAAACGCATAAAATATTGGCTGCCGTACCCCATGCCATCAGTTATTAAAAACTGGTATCGCTTGAAGCTGCAAGCAAGAAGTAAGGCTGCTATCAATTCTTACTTCAAACGGTTAGTACCATGTGCAACGTCTACACAAACGACATGCGAGAATCGGCGGAAAAGATCTATTTGTTGATGCCCAGCGAATAATACGTGTGTGCACCAGCCTACCTCAGAAATAATACGCGCAACTCCGTCTCCTTCCATAGACTTGATAACTTGATGCAATTTTAAGGCAGGAAGTGAAAACTGACAAAATAAGCTTACACTTAACGCCAGGTCTCAGTTTACGACGAACATTGCGGACATCATCGCTGGCAATATGCTTTCCGAATCGAACCTCGACGAGCTGATTGATGTCGCTTGTTGGGGTGTTGTAGCGGAAAAGGTCCAAGGACTGAGTGAACTCATCGTCCGTCAGACGGCGATTGATGGGGTGTCACTCAAAAAGAAGGCCATTAACTAAGTGACTGTGAGACAGATCGAACGTTGTGGCTTTCAGCTTGCGTCCCGTTCTAATGAGGTTAACTCGAGCTTGGAAGTTAGTATCCCGTTAGCTGAAAGCTTTAGATTATTAGAAGCAAAATCCTACTTGACACGTCTCCCCCCTGTAATTGTAGACTTGCGACGTGCGCAGCGAACACACCGATAAACTACCCTGTCGTACTGCACCCGTGACACGTTACACTTTCTGCTGCTGTAGCCTACGAAAATGACGTAACGAAGAGGCATAAAGTTGGAAAACAAACTATTAAACTCATCAAAACTGGCTACTGCCCATAAATCAGGCTAGGTGTTCCTTCCTTCCTCTGGGAGCAACTTCCCCGCTTTCGAGCTACTTACCCGGTGGGGTCGAACTCCCCCATGTCTCCAACCAGATTGACCTAGATGTCGTTCATTCCTCGTCTTTGCATTCTAATGACAACTGGATGAAGGCCGCTAGTAGGGGTTTCAGGATGTTGTGGTTAATACGCCGTTCTTTCGGGGTCTTAACTGCCGACATACTTGTGAAGCTGTTCTCAGCTTTCGTCCGGCCCCATCTGGAATACTGCATCCAGGCTTGCCCGCCCTGCCTTGTTCGGGACAAAGTGGAGCTTGAGAGAGTTTTGATAGTAGGTACCAAATTGCTCGAGTGGTTACGGGGGCAATCGTACCCCGAGCGTCTACTTAGCTTGGATATGTATTCAATGCACTACCGACGGCTTCGAGGAGACCTAATCCTTATTTACCGCATTTTAACAGGGAAGATGGGACCGTACTTGAGCTGGCTATTTAGCCCGGCTAGGTTGCCTTGTCTCCGCGGCCATCCCGTGAAGCTACACAAATTGCGTCCTGACCGGGTCAGTGCGGAAACTCGGTTATCGCGTAGGGTTATCGAGCGCTGGAACTCGCTTCCAGAAAGTATAGTCAGTGAACCTACGGTTAAATGTTCCGAGCGTCAGTTAGACGCTCTTGGGTGGCAACACGAAAACTTTCCCTTCTCCTGACCATATCCATCTTCTAACTTTAGTTCATATTCTGTCATTCTCATCACTCTTTTGTGTTATCCTTTCTTTAAATGAGTTTCATTCCGCTTTATCTTCCGTTTACTTTCTACTTCTTTCTTACTACACCTAACCTACACAGCTGGGACTGCTAGTGCAGGGAAGGTGGTTAGTAATTGGTTGATCAGGGTGTGTTTTGGGTGTTTTGTTTTAGATCTATCAAGAACTAGTACCTTATCATTTCCTGGCTCAACGATTTGCTCAAGAAGGAACACTCAAGGATTTTCCTATCGTTCCAGTCCATTTGAATCTTGAATCTTGAATCTTCTCCGGAAATCAGACTCCATGGCGTACGGATTCGGAAATACTTTTCGTAACGCGTATCCGGTTTCCGACACAATTAAGCAATTGCAATATCACCATTGCACAGAATTGAACAAAATTGCAAAGCCACAAAAATGATCGGGATTCATGCCATAAAATGACAAGAAACTATTTCTCGCGCATTAGGTTTTGCGGGGTAACGGCGTGCGTCTACGTCGCAACGGTAACGCATCAGCCAACAGAAAAATGGGAAGCAACCTGACTGCGAATAATTCATCAAACAAACTTTCAACCAGAAATATAGGCAGTTACTACTTGCCATTCAATGGATCGGCGGCAGTGTTTCAGGACGTTGTTTATTTTTGCCTGGCAAGCCTTCTCCCTATAAAAACCACAATTGTCCGTTTAACAACCCTGCAGCGTGGCGAATGTGACTCGCCACGGAATAAAGTCACAGCCCCTAACTTCCCACTGGCAAGTCAACTAGCGTCATCGTTCTGGGTAGGTGTAACGAGTGATCGAAACTAGTTTGGCGCGTGGTTGAATTTAAATTGTCGCTCTGACGGCGCCTTCTTTTCCGTCTGCCTCTCAGAAGGACATTCCTGCGCAATTATTGAAGAAGGACAGAAACCTGAAGAGAACAACTGACTGTAACTTTTCTTTTACCTTTTCCGTTACATTGATTCTTCCTTATAGAGCCTACGTGTTGCGTAATGGAACTTACGTCTCAATCCTTGCAGTTCTCCCTTGTCTGCATTTTACAATTGGCGACCCTGCCAGTATTTCAGTGCGATGCCGTAAGCAACGAGTCAAATGGAATATGAAAGCCAAATGCTCGATGTTGCTCCTGGATTGAGAATTTCTGTCGCCTTGGAATCACTGTCAGACTATCTCCAGAAGATGACCACGAATCAGCTACCATCCGCATCTACACCCCCGTTACCGCCCCCGAAATGTTTTCACCAGTCATGTCCTACTCAAGCTAAGAAAAACAAGCTTAGCTGTACTTACAGAAATTCACTGTTGCACCACACAGCACGGTCATAATGGGATTACTCTCGCAAGAGGCATTCGATATTGTGACAGATACCAGGCTTCTGGAAGAACCAGTCCCACCGGAAACATTCGCTTCCTTTAGCGTTTACTGGACCGGCCAGGTCTGCCCGACGCGTTGCGCAAAGCCTTCCTGCCCAGTAACTGAGACCGGGGAAATGTCAGGAAATATGCCCGTGAATTGCGGAGAATGGCCGTAACTGCCTATGTAAACGAAACGCATGAACACCAGGGCAAGCGCGTCTTAGAGCAGTTGCTCGAGGGAATCCAAACTACCTCTGTAATAAGGGATTTTCTTCTAAGACGTCCTACTTGCCTTCAGGCAGACTTAGAAGTGGCAGACCAATTAAAGCAAGTGGACGCGTCCATGGGCCTCATGGAATCATGTTGCGCGTTCAACCGATACACAGGCCCGCTAGCTCCCAGCCACCAGAACGTAGAAATTGGAATCGCGTCCCGTTGCGAGGGGATTGCTCGCGACGTCCAGTGCAATCGTACTTCCGAAGGCCCCGCCCCCTACACCAAGAAGAGGAAATTTCCCGCCAAGTCGTAGCAGGCGAAATCTTCAAGGTGAGTGCGGTCGAGTGAATTCAGTGTTCATTCCCGCCGTCACTAGTGCAACGTCCGAATTCTCAGTAAATGCAAAGCTAATCGTAGGAGGGATGCCACTGGTAGGTCTAATTGACACAGGGGCATGCAGGAGCTTAGTCCGAGCTAATATAACCAAGTCGCTGACAGAGTGTGTGTGGACACCATTCTACTGTCAGCTGACCGCTGCTAGTGGGGAACCCCTGGCTGTTAAGGATTCTATCACAGTTAAGGTGCACATGCCTAACGTGAAGTTCTGCCATGAGTTTATTGTCGCTGATAACCTTCCATTTGCTGCAACCATTGGAATGGATTTATTGAGACGTCTGAGGTGTCACTTAGATTTAAACAAATGCCAGTTGATCACCGACAGTTGCGTTATATTGCTCAGACAAGGCTACGCTGACAGTCCTAAAACGTTGACGATTTGTGGGAGCCCCTCTGACGAGGGACACCGGGTAGACACGTTTATCCGCTCATTCGAATTGCCAACGGACGAGGGAAGTTTGGAAAAGCTCAAAGAAGTGCTGCTAGCCCACTCTGATGCATTCGCCTGGCAGACTGGAGACCTGGGCCGCACCAGCGTCGTGAAACGCGTAAGCGACACGGGGAATACGACCCCGCTTAAGACTCACCCAAGACGGATCTCAGTGCACTGGCAGGCGAGCTGCAAAAGCTCATGGGCGAGATGTTAAAGAAAGTTATACGACCCCCTACTTCCCCACGGGCATCCTCAGTCGTCTTGGTAAAGAGGAAAGACGGTGGCTTTAGGCTGTGTGTTGAGTATAGGCGGCTAAACAAAGTCACGCGGTATGACGCATACCCACTGCCCAGAATTGATGACCTTTTCGACGCGCTCGGAAGGTCGGCTTATTTTAGCACGCTAGATTTGGTGTCCGGCCATTGGCAAGTGGAAGTTAAAGTGATTGCCCGAGCGAAGACAGCCTTTGTAATCCCTTTAGGCCTTTATGAGTTCCAAACAATGCCTTTCGATCTATCAAACGCCCCTGCAACGTTTCAACGCCTTATGCAGAAAGTGCTTCACGATTTAATTTCTCACCTATGTCTCGTTTATCTGGACGATGTCATCGTACACGGGAGAACGAAGGGTGAACATCTAAGCAATCTAGCCGGTGTTAACGTGCCTAATCAATGTATCTTTGAAACTCCAACCAAAAAGGTCGCTTGCTACAAGAAGATATTACCTATCTCGGACACATCATCTCTAGGGCAGGCATTTGGACAGATCAGGTAAAGGCGTAGCCAACCCCACTAATGTCGAGGAGTTACACCGTTTCTTAGGACTAGCGTCACACTATCGTCGATTCATCAAAGGGTTCTCGGAAGTAGCCGCCCATTCAAACGCGTTGTTGCAGAATAGAAGTTTCGATTGGACTGTCGAGTGTCAAACGGGCTTCGATCGATCGCGTGAGTCCCTGCGTACTGCCACGATGTTAATCTTCCCCGACTTGTCGCCACACGCTGGGGAGTTTATTTTGGACACGGATGCCAGCGATCAGACCATTAAGTCGGTTTTGTCACAAAAAGGGCGGGCTGGCATAGTGAGAGTGGTTTCATACAGTAGTAGAAGCCTTACGTCAAGAGAACGCAATTACTATGCGACAAGGAAAGAAATGTTGGCGTTGGTCTTTTACCTAAAACAAAGTCGGCACTAACTTTTAGGAAGAAAATTCTTAGTACGGACTGATCACCAATCACTCAGGTGGTTGCAGAATTTCCGGGACCCTGAGGGACAGATTGCTCGATGGCAAGAGCAGCTAAAGGAGTATGAATTCGAATGTCACCATCGGCCTGGGAAACTACAGAGCAACGCAGACGAGCCAACGAGGTTTCCGTCTCGAGAGCACGGAAATTGTCCTTCCTGCATTACGCAACACGTAGCGCTAGTTAACCTACAAAAAGCCGAGTATGGTCGTTGGCAAGAAGCACAGGCTTCAGACCCAGACATATCACTGATCTACCGCGAGCGGCGCTCGGTAAGGGACAAACCAGCTACAAAGAAATGGAAGGGAAAAGCTACGCAGCTCGGTGCTTTTGGGCGATGTGGGTTACACTGGCCATCGAAGAGGGTGTGTTGGTCTTCGATTTCGGCCCCACGTACATGTGGAGGCTTGTTGTTCCACAGGCGTTAGTTACCGAAGTGCTGTCGGAACTGCACCAACAGCTGGAACATGCTGGAATCAATAAACTCGAATCGGCGGCACGTCAACGATGTTGGTGGCCGCACCAAAGAAGAGACATTACCAACTTCTGCCAAATTTGCGAAAGATGCGCGACGTTCAAAAACCCGCCTATTGCTCATAGGGCACTATTACAATCCATGACTGCGGGTTACCCGAACGAAATAGTTGGAGTAGACCTCGTTGGCCCAACTCCGGAAACGCCGAGAGGGAATCGCTACATCCTAGTCATGGTTGACTGCTTCACCCAATGGTGTGAAGCCGTGCCAATCGCGCAGGCTGATACTCTCACAGTTGCAACAGCCATGACTAACCATTGGGTTTGCAAATAGGGAGCGCCTGGGCAACTGCATTCCGGTAGGGGATCATGTTTTGAAAGCTTAGTGGTCCAGGAGATGTACAGAGCATTTGGTATCGATAAAAAGCGAACAACGGCTTACCATCCACAAGGGAACGGACAGGTTGAACGTACGAATCGGTCGTTGAAGTCACTCTTGAAGACGTTCGTGGATCAGGACATTTGCGAGTGGGACACGTTGTTGCCCCAATGCTTATTGACTTATCGCAGTACAGTCCACTCTGTTACCGGGCAAACGCCGTCGTTTATGTGGACAGGAAGAAGTTCGGTTGCCTTCGGATGTCCGATTACCGAGATCACAACTGGTGTACCCGTCGGCCGCAGAATACGTCAGTAAGCTCCTTGCCTCCATTCGACACACACACGAAACGGCACGCCTTCACTTGGCGAAAGCTCAACGGCGACAGAAGGAATACTACGACAAGAAGGTCTTCGGTGTCCCGCCGAAACCGGGCGACCTTGTATATTTGCTTCAGGCACCAGTATCCGGAATACCAGCGAAGCTGCATCGTGAGTGGGCAGGCCCATGCGTGGTAGTCCTAATAATATCTGATCTAACTTGCATGATTAGGGATCCAAAGAACGCCGTCGGGCAGCACATGGTCGTACACTTTATTCGGCTTAAACCTTTCCATATCGAACCGGAGCATTCGGGTGGGGAGCACCACATTGAGCCACCGACAGGAGTAGCCACCGAAGTTGAAATACCTGTTCAAGGGAGCTTTGGCGTGGCAACGGGGACGCTGCCTCCATAGAAGGGGTGTGGTGTAACGAGTGTTCGAAACTAGTTTGGCACGTGGTTTAATTTAAATTGTCGCTCTGACGGCGCCTGCTTTTCCGTCTGCCTCTCAGAAGGACATTCCTGCGCAATTATTGAAGAAGGACAAAAATCTGAAGAGAACGGTTGACTGTAACATTCTTTTACCTTTTCCGTAAAATTAATTCTTCCTTATAGAGCCTACGTGTTGCGTAATGGAACTTACGTCTCAATCCTTGCAGTACTCCCTTGTCTGCATTT